>OZ018321.1:131390292-131990292 GCA_963969495.1 Ceratothoa steindachneri | reverse complement strand
TTGACCGAGGTTAGTCCAAAAGGGGATGTGGGCTGGAAAGGCTTATTTATCTTCAATATGCTTAAGAAGTGGAACGGAGCACAAGGATAAATAATATGGCTATCATTAATGAAATAGAGTTTTATTAATTAAACTATCAACAACACACAAAAAAAATGTTTACATAAATGGAGAATGAAAAGGGTCGTGGGAATATCTGACTAATCCGAGGATTAAGATTTGGAGAGATTTAAAAAGGTAAACAAATAAAAATTAAAGGGGGGGGAATGGTTCGCTAAACCATTTAGAGCACAGGGTAGCGTTGACAAAAGGTAAGATGATTAAAGGTAATGCTCAGCTTACGTAATTACAAAGTTGTTGTGCAGAGGAAGACGATGCGAAGGAATCTTCGGTCCACTGGCGATTTCCAGCAGAAGGGGTCTTCGGGGGGGTTGTCCTTAACGAAGAGGAAGGACTGTCTTCGAAGAGTGAGAGCATAGTGGGGCTCGGAAGTATGTACGCCCGATCTTTGTGACAGCAAATCGGAGATATTCTAGATGAACAATGAAGGTTATTGTTGAAACCAAGCGTTCTCTTGAAGAACTTTAAAAAGGGGGGAATTAAATTATCCTGACGTGATGTCTTGGGAACGAGAACCGTTTCTCGACAAACGGGCTTGAAGAACAATGGCTGTTCTAACGTTTTTCTTTTTCTAAACAACAGGGGGAGGGGGGTAAGAACCGTCTCTTGTCAAACGGGCTCAAAGAACAATGGCTGTTCTAACGTTGTTCTCTTTCTGAACAACAGGGGGAGCCTTGTTGACTTGGCGTCTTGAAGGCACGAACCTTGGCAGTCAAGGGATATTTTCCTCTTCCGGACAATAAGGAGGTTCTCGAGGTAGAGAGTTCCTAGGTGCACAAGGGAGACCGGATTGGCGTGATGCCTCGCGAAGATAATTGGGATCTGCTTCAAATGATTAAAGCTATTGTATAAGTACCTGGAGCCATCTCCATGGCGTAGGGGATAATTGAGTGGAAGACTTCGGGGGAATGCCCCGGTCGCGCCTGGAAAAATACCTTATCTGCCCATAAGCCTAACTCAATCTGGCGAGATCAACGTATGGAGGCGAATCGGGGGAGTGAACCCCCTTGATAAAACATTTGCTATGGTGGGCGATAACGCGCTCAGCTTCCTCTCGCAGATGCACGTGGGTAGCATGTGTTTCTAACATGTGATAGCGGCTGAATTTAAGCGGCCTCAGACCGTTCTATCACAGTATCATTGGTTCTTTATTGAACCTTTCGATATTATAATCAGTGAAATATGGTCCTAATATTGCCTATATATGGAAAAATTCACTATGATTAGCTCTTTATTGTCTCTTTAGACATTGGAATCGGTATAATTGGCTCGGTCTTGGGCCTTCAAACATTTAGATTGGTATGAGTGGTTCATCCTTGCGCAAATAGACATTAGGATCCCTATGGTTGGCTCTTTATTCTGCAGTTAGACATTAGGATCGGTATGATTGGCTCATTTTAGTGCTATTAAACATAATAGTTTGCTATGATTAGCTCTTAGTATTTGCTTTAGAAATTAGGATCGTATGATTGGAACTATACTGTACCTATAGGCTGTATGATCAGTAAAAGTGGTTTTTAATAATGCCTTTCCTCATAATGAAACGATAAGACTGGCAAGTTTTTGTCCCTTAAAACATTAGGATCGGTAAAATTGGCTCTTAATTGAGCCTTTTTAAATTAAGCTCAGTATAATTTGGTCTTAATATTGTCTATATACAGAAATAATCACTATAATTAGCTATTTATTATGCCTTAAGACATTGGGATCCGTGTGATTGTTTCATTATTGTGGATTTAGACATTAGGGCCGGCCTAACTTGCTGTTAATATTGCCTTTAGACATTAGGATCGGTATAAATGGTTCTTAATATTGCATTTGCTTATTTGGATTGGTATGTTTGGCTATGTATCGTGCCTGTAGACATTAGTATTGGAATAATTAGCCGTCAATATTGCCTTTAGAGATAATGAATCGCTATGATTGGCTCTTTATTATGCCTTTAGCTATCGGGATCACTTCGATTGACTGGATATTGGCTTTATGACATTAGGATCGGTATGATTGTCTCTTTATTTTACCTTTAGACATTAAGAAAATAGGATTTGTGGGATTGGATCTTTATTCTGGCATTAGAGATTAGGATCAGTATCATTGGCCCTTTATAGTGTCTTTCAATATTAGAAAAGTTAAGAATGGCTCTGTTTTGTGCCTTTAGATATGCTCAGTATAATTCTCTCTTTATTGTACCGTTAGACTTTAGGATGGGTATAATTGGATCTTAATATTGCAGTTAGACATGATAAATCACTATGATTTACTTTTTCTTCTGCCTTTGTACATTAAGATCGCTATGATTAGCTATTAATAGAGCCAATAAACATCATGGAACGCTAAGCTTAGCTTTTTATTATTGCTTTAGACATTAGGATTGGTATAATTGGCTCTTTAATGTGCCTTTAGAAATTATAATCGGTTTGATTGGCTCATTTTAGTGCCCTCAAAAATTAGGATCGGTATGATTGGCTCTTTTTTACATAGAGGAGGAAAAAAACTTTAATAATCCAAACTGCGTTGGTGTTCGTTTACTCCTCCCCCATTCGTTCGGAATCGAGAGCAGGGTTTGGGAGCTGTCACTAACATATGAAATTGGGTGCCCTCTTTCCATCAACATATTTTTACTTCCTATATTTTCTTCACTATATTTTGAGATTTCTCCTTTAAATGTCTTTTGCGGGCCATGCCATCGCTAGTTTTGATCGTAAAAACAAATCGCCCAGCTAATTAGGAAGCGTAGCTTATCCGCATTTTAATAATAGCAACTTAACCGATTTATTTCCATTCTCTTTTTTATATCTACAAAGTCAATGCATCCGCCAACTCTGCTCCATGAAACAAGTTGAGTCACTTTGATTTAACAACATTCCTTAAAATATTGCCTTTCTCAATGACGTTTAAAAAAGGGTAAAGAGGAAAGTAGAACGTTAATCTCTTTCAAGACCTTTAAAATAGAGATAAAAAATGGAATTAGAACGTTAATTCTCATCCTAAAGTGTAAAAAGAAAGAGAATGTTAATCTCCTTCATAAAGCAATAAAATAGAACGTTAATCTGTTTATAGAGGTCGAAAAGAGAGAAAAAGGAAGTAGAATGTTGATTTCCTTCAAGACATCTAAAAGAGAGAAAATGAAAGTAAAACGTTTATCTCCCTCATAACTTTTAAAAGAAAGAAAAAAGGAAGTAGAACATCAATCTCTTTTATACGGGGTAATGGAAGTAGAATGTTAATCTACTTCATAAGGTATAAAAGAGAGTAGAACGTTGATCTCCTTCAAGACCTATAAAGGAGAGAAATACTAAGTAGAACTTTAATCTTCTTCAAGAAGTCTAAAAAATAGAGATAAGGAAGTAAAACGTTAATCTCCTTCATACCGTGTAAAAGGGAGTAGATTTTTAAATCTACAGAACTACAGAACTACAGAATCTAGGACCAGAAAAGACCCTAAGGTCCGCTCGAGGCTAGTCCGCTACACTACATCCATAACTACGATACACACTTATCTACGAGTGTATCTCTATCATGCTATATCTTTATTTTTTTATTTATTTTTTATTTTTATATATAATCTACTGTACACACTTATCTACATGTGTACATTGTCATGCATATTAACTACTTCAACCTAGGGGTGGGGGGGTGATAGAAAGTTTTTCTTCTCAACTTCCGCAGCCCTCGACTGCTAGTGGTGAAAATCTAATTTTAGGATAGTAAGACTATTTATAGGATAGGCGGAAAAGAAAATGGATATCTAAACTACACATGCAGGAGAAATCGCTGGCATCATTTTTAGTCATCATTTTTACGCTCGTTGTTCCTCCGCTCCAAACTCCTTTTGCAAAAGACGTTTTTATTTACTGTGCTCAGACTACGTCATATTTATACTATTTAAGTGCGCGTCGAGGGTAGCCTATTCCAAATTTGAGTAATTATAAACGTAAAATAGTTTTGGGCTATACTAGTGTTAAATCGCTTGTTCACTAATTTTAATCCGTGTTGCCGAGTGTTTCCCCTATGATCCAATTCGAACAAATTCCTATAATCAACGTTTGAAAATCCTTTTAATATTTTAAATACTTCTATTAGCTGGCCACGTAATCTTCTGCCTTCGAGAGATGGCAAATCTAATGCCCTGAGTCTTTCCTCGTAGGACCTGTTTCTCAGTTCGGGAATTAATTTTGTAGCCCTACGCTGCACTCTTTCTAATTGCGCGATATCTTTGTTTAAGTATGGAGCCCAAAATTGAACCGCATATTCGAGCAGTGGACGCACAAGTGATTTATATAATGGTAAAATTATATCTTTGGATTTGAACGTGAAATTACGCGCGATATAACCCAGCACACGATTTGCTATTTTACATGCATCCGCGCATTGTTTCGTGACTTTGAAGTCATCCGAGACTAAAACCCCCAGATCTTTTTCCAATTTAACCACGTCGAGGACCTAGCCTTTCATGGTATACTCTACCCTCAAATTATGGCAACGCAAATGCATCACCTTACATTTACTTAAATTAAACTGCATTTGCCACTTATCCGCCCATCTGACAATCAAGTTTAGGTCTTTTTGTAATTTTTCTACATCCGATCTTACATAGGCACGGTTGCCCAGCTTCGTGTCGTCAGCAAATTTAGAAATCGTACTAAATACGTCATTATCCAAATCGTTTATATATATTAGAAACAATAATGGGCCAAGAACTGAGCCTTGTGGCACTCCACTACTGACGTTGACCCAATCAGAACATTCACCATTTATAACTATTCGCTGCGAACGATCCTTCAGCCAATTTCTAATCCAATTTAATATCTTACCCTTCACACCGATTGCTTTAACTTTCATTAATAATCTCTCGTGCGGAACGGTGTCAAACGCCTTTTTAAAGTCTAGATAGATTACATCTACAGCTTTGCTTTCGTCGTAAACGCAAATCATTTTATGGAAGAATTCGAGCAAATTTGTCAAGCACGATCTCGCTCGCCTAAACCCATGTTGGGAATCTTTAATCAGATTATTTAGCTCGAGGTGGCTCACTATTCTATCTCTAATTACCGATTCTAAAAGCTTTCCAACTACCGAAGTTAGACTAATAGGACGAAAATTCGTTGCTTCGTATCTATTCCCATTCTTAAATATTGGTGTAACGTTTGCACGTTTGAAGTCTAAAGGGACTACGCCATCTTCTAATGAGCGATTGAAAATTGCACGCAACGGCTTCGCAAGCTCATTCTTAAGTTCCTTTAAATGAGTGGGGTAAACGCCATCGGGCCCGGGTGATTTCGACTTTTTCATCAGGTTAATATATTTAAGAATTTCCACCTTATTAACTGTTTTATCGGATATGCAAATATCACTATTATCTACTTCTTCAACTAACGATCCTAATTCGGACGAATCTTCAACAGTAAAGACGCTTGTGAAATGTTCATTTAAAATTTTAGACATTTCCGCCGGAAATTCTATCAAGCGACCATCTTTGTCTTTAATCGGCCCTATTGAACCTTTTAAGGGTTTCCTACTGTTTACATAGCCGTAAAACCGTTTCGGTTCATTCTTTGAATCCTTTGCCAGTTTTATTTCATATTTCCGCTTCGCATCTCTAACCGCCCGTTTAACTTCTCTTCGAGAATCTATGTAATTTTGCCGACTTATAAATGACTCATTGTTTTTATGTATTTGAAATTTTCTATTTCGGTCCTTAATTAAGCTTAATATTAGTGGGCTAAACCACGGCGCTCTCATCGACTTCCCGCTCTTACGGCGCACATACTTTACTAAGTCGAAATTTACACTAAGGAGTGTACGCCGAAGCTCAGTGTATATTTCTCCTACCGACCTATTCTCGAAGCGCATTCCCCAGTCTACATCCTTAATCCTTTCGCGAAAAGTATCAAAATTACAGCTACCAAAACGTGGCATGAGCTGTGTACTAATTTTTACTTCTACACAAGTGTTTACTACGAATCTAATCGCATTATGGTCACTCGAGGCTAAATGCTCTCCTACACAAACATTTTCTACCAATGACTCGTCAGTCGCCATGATTAAATCGAGGATATTATTATCACGAGTTGGTTCCTCCACTTTTTGAACGAGAAAATTCTCCAGAATAAAGTTTAGTAGTCTCTCCCCAGCTTTATCTGACGTTAGGTTACTATAATTAACGTTTGGATAGTTAAAATCGCCGCAGACTAATGTGGTCCCTTTTCTAACCCAAGATGAAAGCATATCAAAGAGTGCAGCATCTTCTCTTTCTATTTGCGATGGAGGACGATATATGACGGCTAAAGTAATTTTATTCTTCGCATTACAACATAATTGGATTAATAAGGCCTCACTTCTCATATCTGCCGTAGACGAGTCGATCGTTATAGCGTTTAAGTCATCTTTTATATACACTAATACGCCCCTCCTCTAACAGTTTGTCTATTTGTATAATGAATTTTATAACCTGGTATATCAAATTCGCAAACACTGATCCTCGAATGTGTATCCATCCAAGTCTCACTTAAGAATACGAGATCGTAGTCTCAGTCTAGAACTACGGCTTTTATTTCGGCAAGTTTATTTTTTAAGCTACGAACATTTGAATATATACATTTCAATTTGCGCTTTAAGTGGACTCCTCTATCACACGCGAATCGGTTCCGTTTCCCTGCTCCCCAATACTCATTACCCCTTCAAGCGAGGACCGGTCCGGCGCATGGGCATCACGTGGCCCCGCAACTCTCCTACTTAACATGCTACGTACTGACTGGTCTAAAATCCTACCCAGCTGACTGTTCCCCACATCGCTTAAATGAATTCCGTCCGTTTGATAAAGTGAAGGTTGGTCTTGGAATGTATCCCAAACGTTAAAGAAGCTAACTCCAGTATCGTGACACAAGCGCTTAAGGCACTCGTTTGTATATATAGCTCGGGACTGCAGACGCAACGTGGATTTTAGTCGGGGTAAAATACCAATTATTCCTACGTTATCCGCTTTAACTTTTGCAGTATGAATCAGAGTCTTAGCGCGGTTTACTACTCCCTCTGGGGTGCTGTCGTATCTGTGCACATCATTCCCCCCTACCAGCGTGAGGATCGTACGCCCGTCACGTGTTTGGTCCAATTTTTAAATTTCACTAACTATTTTATCTATGCGGCCACCAGGAAAGCAAAATCATTTTCGTTTTGACGGGTTTCACGCTGTGAATTCCGGCTCTTGGTTTCTAATTAAAGAATCCCCAATTAGTACAGTTTCTTCTTCCCCTTCGATAGGAGTTAGCAGTGCGAAGGGGTTCGAACATGTTAATGTGAAATGCTGCTCCCTCGATGGTCTAGCCCCATTTCTAACGGGCCTAAATTGCGAATCTTGGAGTCTATATTGTGAATCCTGGGGCCCAAACGAGTTTCAAAATCCTTTGTTGCTGGTCAACAATTGCCTGATGATTCATACGAGTAGGCCGGTTGTCGCGATTTCTATTTTCCCTCCCACGCATATCATGAATGGTAGAAGTTAGACTCGAATTTAATTCGTCGACTTTACGGTTGGTCGAGATAACGTCCCTCGCGACGGAATTTAGTTCTAATTTAAGTTCGCTAATAGCGTTAGCAAACTTACGCTCCAATGCATCGTTTAAAATACAGAAACGGCAAATTCTATTTTGTTCGATGTTAGAAAGAACGTAAATTTCCTTATTAAAGGAAGGCCCACAACTCGAACATTCAAACTTGATCACGGGCATTGTCGATTTCTAGAATATGGATGAAGATAAATAAAATTAACACAGCGAATAAGACGGCTAATCTTTTTAATACAGCGACTAATATTATATGAGCACCGGAAGTATCTAGAATTATTAAGTTACTCAGAAAACGAAATTTATGAGCACAGATGAATTAAGCAGAAGCACAGAGATAACACGTCTTTTCAGTCAGGACTCAGATGTAAGAGAAAGTCGAACGTTAATCTGTTTTAAGATGTCTAAAAGAGAGAAAAAGGAAGTGGAACGTTAATCGCCTTCAAGAGGTTTAAACGTTCGAAAAAGGAAGTAGAACTTTAATCTCCTTCATAAGGAGTAAAAGGAAGATGAATGTTAATCTCTTTCATAAAGCGTAAAAGAGAGTAGAACGTTAATTTGCTTCAAGGCGTCAAAAAGAGAGACAAAGGAAGTAGGAAGGTAATCTCTTTCAAGCCGGCTAAAAGAGAGAAAAATAAAGTAGAACGTTAGTCTCCTTCATAAGGCGTAATAGGAGTAGAATGTTAATCTCCTTATAAGGTGTAAAAGGTTAAGCTCCTTCATAAGGTGTAAAAGGGAGTAGAAAGTTAATATCTTTCAAGTCGTATAAAGGAGTGAAAATAAAGTAAACATTAATCTCCTTCAAGACACTTATATAGAGAGATAAAAGGAAGTAGAACGTTAATCTCATTCATAAGGTGTAAAATGGAGTAGAACATTAATCTCCTTCAATACGTATAAAATAGAAAGAAAATGAAATAGAACGTTAATCTCCTTCATGAGGTGTAAAATGGAGTAGAACATTAATCTCCTTCAATACGTATAAAATAGAAAGAAAATGAAATAGAACGTTAATCTCCTCAAAGATGTCTAAAAAAGAGAAAAAATGAAGTAGAACGTTAATATCTTTCATAAGGTGTAAAGGAGAGTAGAATGTTAATCTCCTGCAAAAGGTGTAAAAAAGGTAGAATGTTAATCTCCTTCAAGACGTCTAGAGGAGAGAAAAGGGAAGAAGAGCGTTAACCTATTTCAAGACGTCTAAAGAGAGGAAAAGGAAGTAGAGCGTCAATGTGCTTTAACACATCTAAAGGAGAGAAAAAGGAAGTAGAACGTTAATGTGCTTTAACACATCTAAAGGAGAGAAAAAGGAAGTAGAACGTTAATCTCCTTCAAGACGTCTAAAGATAGAAAAAGGAAGTAGAATGTTAATATTCTTCATAAGGTGTAAAACGGAGTAGAATATTAATCTCCTTTATAATGTGTAAACGGGAGTAGAATGTTAATCTCTTTTCAAACATCTAAAACAGAGAAAGGGGAAATAGAACGTTAATCTCCTTCAAGACGTCTAAACGAGAGGAAAAAAGGAAGTAGAACGTTAATCTCCTTCATAAGGTGTAAAAGGAAGAAAAAGGTTAATTTCCTAAGGTGTAAAGAGAGAAAAATAAAGTAAAACGTGAAACTCCTTCAAGACGTCTAAAAGAGAGGAAAAAAGGAAGTAGAACGTTAATCTAATTCAAGACGTCTAAAAGTGACTACAAATGTAGTAAAACGTTAATCTCATTCAAGACGTGTAAAGCAGACAAAGAAAATAAGTAAATGGTTAATCTCGTTCAAGACGTGTTAAAGAGAGTAAAAAAGGAGTAGAAAGCTAATATTTTCACCCTAGTCTCAAGTCTAGGATTACCTTTACGCAATTACCATATTTCTGAAGGTAAACCTTGTGCCTACCTGCCAAGTAACAACTAATTGCTTTTACCAGGCATCTTCAGACAGTTTTGGGATCACTCATCTTAATCAATTATAATCAATGATCATCATAACTTAACTGGAAAATAGAGATTAATTTTAGCCAAATTCTTTTTAATATAAGTTTGAGGTCAATTTGACACCCACCTAGTGTAGACTTTTTAACATCCCTACCATAATGTACCCATTTTAACATGATCCCCTTAATGCAGCCATTTTAACATCATCCCCTTAATGTAACCATTTTAACATCATTTCCGGTAATATATTTTGTATGAGGTTGGCCTCCTCCATTTTATTTCACTCTCTTTGGTGTTGGTCGCATACTCCTGCGCTTGGGGGAGGATGCCCTCTTCCAACGCCATAGTGTGTTTTCTTCTTCTTTATGTTTTTCTGTCCTTTCTTGGTTTTAGTTTGTGGTTTGGTTTTGCTTTTGTTTCTTAGTTTTTCTTGTTTGGGTTCGGGTATAATTTTGTCAGAATTTTAAATTAGCCTAGTTAGTACTAGGTTAAATTTTGGGCATTGATCATTTTTCCGTAAGACTTTGGCTACTAGGACAAAGTGTCAGGTCATGTTATGTATTTGAATATCTTTCTGGATTGGACCCTCGCACCAGGAGAAAATAATCTTGTTCAGTGGCAAAACACCTCCATGACGAACGAGTTTCTCTCTCAGGTACAGATCATGATCAATACCGACCTCAGCATATCGCCGAGGTTTTTGGCTGTCCCTGAGGAGACCGCATGTGTTCCAATAGTACTCTGGTTCTTTGTACTCACCTTCCTGACAGATGACTTGCTAGAGGGCAAGGTTTAAGTTCACTTTATCCCTAACATGTCACCTGGAAGCTCACCAGATTTGAGCCCAGTGGACTACTCTATGTTGACGTATTAAGAGACTAACAAGCACACAATAGCAAAAACTGGTTGAAGGCTGCTATTGTGGACTTTATGGCTAGAAAAAATGAGAAACATCTGATCTGGGCTTGGACTCGTTTCCTAGATCATTTTGAGCATACTATAGACGCAAAAGGTGGTTTAATTGGATAACTTTTTATCATATATCTCAAAAAATGTATGTCATTTCATACAGAAATCCATTTTTTTTCTATTGAATATCTCTGTATTTCGTCAAATTCTAATTTTACCTGACGCACTCTATAAACATTCTTCGCTGCTGTAAACCTAAACGCTATTTTTTACTCATCTGATTTTTTGGTGAGTTCCACCGACTGTAGACCTTTGTAAAGATAAAAATAATCAAATAGCAAAAGAATGGGAAAGAAATCATGTAATCTAGCGTGAATACGTGTTAATTTATAATCTAGAGCCAAGCAACGAAACCCTTCACGTTGAGAAAAGAATCCTTAATTAAAATCTATATTGTTTTATGGTACAATGAGAGACGTAGAATTAACGCCACGAAAATTAAAATTTCATAAACAACACATTAATAGAGAAAGAAGCCAATGCAAAATTTCACATGTCTTGAACTAATAAGTTAAAGAAACTTGAGCATTTACTTTCAAATTGATGAGTGGTTGTCAAAAAAATAGAAAATTTGGATGGTAAAATGTTAAGGATTGACTGTCAAAACTTGAGAATTGGCTGTCATAAAACTTAAGGATTAACTGTCAGAAGGTGATTGACACAACATTATAGATTGACTGTCAAAAGGCAGAATATTGTATATATAAATACAGATGGTCTGCTAGGAAGTTATAGATTGACAATCATAATATTAAGAATTTTCGACAGATAATTCGAGAGATAATTTGTGAATTATCTCTCGAAAGGTTTTAAGATCTTACATGAGTTATATATATTTATATGCATAATTTCTATCATACAGCAACAATTTTGAGTAACAGTATGTATAGAATTGTGTTATATGTATTTTATATACATGTTTACGCGTATTTTCAAAGGTTTAGACAAACCGTTTTGAGTGACTATGTGTGACCACTTTCGTTAGGTGAACACATTCAAGGTTAATAATTGGTGGGCCGTGTGCATGGGTTTCGTTTATACATACATATGTGCCTTGTCAAGGGTACATTTAAATGAACACCGATCAATTTGGTTAATTGCTTGTTTATGCATATCGACTTTCATTGCGTATGAATTTTCTAAGATTCCCTTTTTATATTCTGTCGACACATACGAATAAGCCCAGTGTTTAGAGGCAGGGTCAAACACTGTAGCAGTTTCCTGCAGACGATATAAGTCCAATGCACTCTAAATAATCTCTAAATCCAAGTAAAAGTACATATATATATATATATATATATATATATATATATATATATATATATATATATATATATATATATATTCAACAAGGTTGCTTCTAAGAAGGCGTAATTTTAATTGAGGTAGGAAGGATACGACCATCAGTGACATTCTTTTTTATTCCGTTGACAACTACATAGTCAATGGATCAAATTATTTAAAATATAAATTATAAATTATTTTCAAGATGGATGATTGGGTAAATACTCGTCAAAACGGATTCAAGTTTGCGCTTCAACTCAGCCACAGCTCAAAATTACTTTAGTAATAAAAAAAACCCAACATGAACTAGGTTACCTAACCGACTAGTGGAGAGCACGTCACTTACTATGTTTAAAAATTGAATTGACTAGTAAATATTTCTTAATAGAAAGGATAGCTGGAAACGTACAAATAAGGAAGAGTTTATGAAACTAAAAAGAGAAGAAAAATAAATTAATAAAATGATGCCAGAGATTGTCTCTGGTAAAAAATATGTGCAAATGCGTTTTCTGACTTTTCTGTCACTGATTTCCTTTCAACACACGCAGGCGAGGGTCTGCGGGAGAGGAAGTTCTTTCCTATCATCCCTTTTGTATGATTGAGCGTTTGTGTTCGACTTATAATAGAACCTTTACATGACCCATAAGTACACCTATAGATAAGTGTTTACCGTAGTTCAGGAAATAGTACAAATAAAAAGTATAAAAAAGAACATGTTTATAATTGCTGCATATGTGGATATGTGTGTATCAGCCGAAGTAACATTAGAAGTGACCTCATCTTCCTGGCTATGGAATTAGTAGGGCAGTTAATGTGGTAATCATGGATTGGGTTTCGACTCTTGAAAATAGAGCTGGCCTTGAGGAGAACCTGGTCTTGGTTCTGAAGTTCTCTTATTTTATCCTAATTTTTTCTTCTCTTAGTCTTCTTCCTCCTTTTATTTTTCTATTTATTCTTCCTTTTCTTCATCTTGTTCTTCTTCTTTTATTTGTAGTAGTATTATTTTTTCTATTTTTTTCGGATTCGCTTTGACGGATTTAGGTCTTTGCTGGTTTTCATATTGTAGTAGATCCTTCCTAAATTATTATTTGTTGTATTATATCATTATTAATAATAATAATAATAGTAGTAGTTGCTAGTGAGAGGTTTAGACTAACTTGTATTTTGTTTATTAAATAAGACAAATATCCATTTTATTTTATTTGTCACAACAAATAAAATAAATTGAAATTTTGTCTTTATTTTTATTTTATTCATCAACAAAGTAAAGCTCAAATTTTTATTAATTTAAAAGAAAAAATAACGAACTTTTATTATAGATGGCAAACGCGTTCTTATAAAAAGTCAATTAAAAACTTAAATGTTATTTATTTAAACGGTAAAAAATTACTTTTACTCATTCATCATAAAGGCAAAGTACGAGTAGGAAAGAAAAATTCGTCCAACAGATAATGAGAATCCCCAGAAGAGACGAAGTTTATAATTTAAAGTCAAAATCAAAGAGGATAAAAGGCGTGTAATGATGCACACTGGCCTGATGAACGGTGTGCCTCGATGTAGGTTGGCCTGCTGAACATTGTGTCTCAATACAATTTGGCCTGATGAAGAGTAGGTATCAATGTAATTTGGCCCGATGAACGTTGTGCATCGATGCATTTTGGCCTTATGATCGATGTGTCTCGATGCACGTTGGCTTGATGAACATTGTGTTTTGATGCAAGTTGGCATGATTGATTAAGAGTGTGTCCCGATGCATGTCCGCACGATGAACCGTGTGCATGTTGATCTTATTCATGAGAATAAAACAGCTAGATGAGACTAGTCTGATATATAGCTACGTTTGTTATGGGAGAGATAAACTTTTACTTTCCATGTTCATGATGGTAAACAAATGATTTAATCCGGATTAATAGATGGTCAACAAAGGTAAATATGCGCCCAGATTTACCTTTAGAACGAAAGTTTTCTGCCTCTCTTATGATCGTTTACTTTTGTTCTCCCGAGGTTCAATCAGAACCAATAAGTTAAATAGTTACATAGTTACTGGCAGCAAGCAAGGACTACTTAGTCCACTTAAATGGGAAGTAAGTTTCTAAATTGGTTGCTTTGAACTTACGTAATAAAGCCGAATATCGTTGAAATTCACAGAATAAACTATGTCGTGGTATTCGTGAGCGGATACCTTCGCTGCAGAGAATGCAGTCTACTTACTTTGCAGGCGGCCAGATAGATATACCAGCTGCACGGGGCTAATAAGAGCTGAGTGCGTGAGGAGATTAATGGTTGGCTAAGGGAAAGATTTAAATACCAGGTTTCATTCAAGGTTATTGAAAGATTAAAAACAAAATAAAATTTAATTACATGAATAATGCTAATTATGGAAATGTCTACAAAAGCAAAGGAATGGGAAAATAATGTCACTCCCAATGAAATAATAAATCAAATACTAATCAGTTTAACGAGGTCAGAATATGGGACTAGGTCAGACAGAAAAAAATTATGGTAAATACTGTGGATTCCAATTAAAGGGTCGGGATGAGGATATCAGGTGGCGAAGACAAAAGGGGGTTTACCCTCGAAAAGGGGTCAAAGGGTTTTACCTTGACAGCTCGACTCTTGGTGAGAGGAGCGAATCTTACAAAGTAATCTATTCTTGCTGCTCGAGGGGCGTTGTACTCTTGACAGAGGGGTTGGAATTTCCTGGGGCACCAATAAAGTAATTTCCAGGCAGGGTGAGACACTCTCGAATTGAGATGAGTAATCTCACACGAGGAGCAAGGTTTCCTTGACGGGATGAGAAGAGTTGTTAGTGCAATTCTCCATAGAAAAAGTAGTTTCACGAATTTGCTGATTGACTGTTGCCAAACTGTTGTTATTTCATGATTTTCAGTATTTAGTGAGTTCTTTCTAAGTCACTCCTTCAGTATTATTATTTTTCGGTAACTTCTTATAAGGGAAAATGAAAGCTAAGGAGTTATTTCCTAGTATTTTTGTACTTTTAATATATTTTTATTGCAACTATATTTTTTTTTAATTTCCCCAAATCGAGGGCTTTTCACCCGGAGTTTGTGATGGTGTAACTCGGACATTGGATTTGTTTTCTAGCGGTAAGAGGAGTGGTACTTGAGAATGACATCTTTAAGAAACTCATAAAACCTTTTGTCATATGAAGTAAAATCCTCGTCACATCCATCAATTCTTCTAGCAAATTAGAACCTACAAAAAGACATATGGCGTTTGGAGGACATTACATGATTCAGTGTTTCCAAAACGAAAAATTACAGACGCAGCCAATGGCCCATTGCGTCCTCGATAAATAGATTGACACAGCGGAAACAGAATTGCTTCATGTTTAGGGATAAAAACAACGTCTCTGTGCGACTGAATGGATTAGCAATAGTGCACATCAGTTTGATCTCGGGTTTCCACCGTTATAATTCTTTACTAAGACTAAGCTGCACAGGGCCAATTCTAGATGGATACCACTTATGAGTTTTACGTTAAGGTAGGTTAAGCGTGGTTCTGTTTAATTTGATGCCACCCATAATGGATTAGGATCATCACAAATTAAATTGTGTAATTGTGTTACACAATGGATTCTCCCACTATGTATTTAAAGGGCTCTCTATTTTAGCAACCAGCAAGTGGAATAATGTTGTGTTTTTCCTTCATCCAGCAAGCATGAAAACCATTCTTAGCTCAAGGATGAACTAACCAAACCACTTCAGGCGAGTGTGGACTGAGAACCAGGTCGGCATACACCATCGATAGAGGAATAATATCTTGCATGTGTTATGTTGTGAGTGGATATTTCCGTGATGGCCTATGTGGATAGCCCAGCTCGTGAGCATGCACCAAAGTCGGTGTCTGGCTGTTAGCGGCAGCCGATTTGGGTGTTTTGTTGCGGTCGAGGCTCTTCATTATGGCCAACTTGCCTCCGTATAATTAGTGTAGGTATTTTTTTAGTGAGATACGGTGAATTGTAGATTTGATTATGTGCTGGGTGAGGTGAATAAAGTTAGAGTGGCTTTTATTGCCTTTCTTTTGTTTCGGACCTTCTTTATCCCTATCCTGTCTGCTTTATTTATTCATATCCTCTTTTAATTCTTTATCTATATCCTCTCTTCATTTTTATCTGTACTTCACTTAAGACTTCGGCTCTTTTCCTTTTGTTATGAAATAGCCTCAAAGGATTTTAAGGTTTTTTACTATTTCGTAATTACGGTTTTAGTCGACGCGACTCTATACCTTAATATGTCTGTCGGTCGGATGGTTAACATTTTGCTTTCTCGTAATTCTGTTTCTGGTGTTTTATTTGCTCTTTGGGGTTTTTTTATTTCGTAATTCTCTTTTGAATTTCTTTTTATTCTTAATTTTTAGCATTCTCGTAATTCTATTTCTGGTGTTTTATTTGCTCTTTGTGGTTTTGCCCTTTCATAATTTTATTTCCTTAGTTCTATTTTCTCTTAAGGATTTTGCTATTTCGTAACTCTGTTTCTCTATTTCTGTATGCTCTTTGGGGTTTTGCTCTTTTCGTGATTCATTTTCTGCAATTAGGTTTGCTCTTAGGGGTTTTTGCCTCTAAGAATTTTGTTTCTGTACTTCTGTTTGCTCGTAGAGTTTTTGCTGTCTCGTAATTCTGTTTCTGGCGTTCTCGTTGCTCTTTGGAGTTTCGCTATTTCATAATTCTGTTTTTGTATTTATGTTTGCTCTTTGGGGCTTTGCTCCTTCGTAATTATGTTTCTGCAGTTCATTTTCTCTAATGGATTTTGCTATTTCTTAATTCTGTTTCCGTATTTGTATTGCTCTTAGGTTTTTTGCTTTCTCGTGATTCTGTTTGCTCTTTGGAGTTTTGCTCTTTCATAATTTCGTTTCTAGAATTCTGTTTTCTCTTAAGGATTTTCTCTCTTGTAATTCTGGTTCTGTAGCTCTTTTGGTCTTATAGGTTTTTTTGCTATTTCGTAATTTTTTTCTGTAGGCCTGTTTGCTCTTGGGAGAGAGGGTTGCTCTCTAGTAGTTCGGTTTCTGTAACTCTGTTAACTCATAGGATTGTTGCTCTCTTGTGATTATATTTCTGTAGTTTTGTTTGCTCTTGAGATTTTTCTCTCCCAATTCGTGTTTTCTTAGCTATATTCGATTTTTCTCTTTCAAAATTCCGTCACTGTACTTCTGTTACCTCTTTGGGGGTTTGCTGTTTTGTACTTCTCTTTGCTCTTTGAGGTTTGGTCCATTAGTCATTTTGTTTTCCTAGTTTTATTTGCTCTTAAGGGTTTTGCTCTCGTGTAATTGTTTCTTGAATTCTGTTTGCTTTTTTTTTAATTCTCTTTTTCTTGGCCGTATTTATTTTGCTATACTGGGATCTTATTCTGACATAATCTGTATATCATTCTAATCTTATGAGAGCACTACTGTTCTTGGGTAATTCGTGCATGATAGGTCAAATAGGAGGGAGGATAGAAATGCACTTTGTGATACATCTTTGTATACTGCAATTTGGGGGTTTGTCTTTTTGTCAATATCTGTAGTTTTTCTGTTTGAGATGGAATTGGTGAACCTTTTATTTTCATTTTTTTAGTTTGTGAGCTTTGGCTGAAGCTTTATAGTATGTAATGTTTTAGTTTTGTGAATAGTTTTGTTAAGTGGTTTTAGTGGAAGCCATGCTAACGTGAAGGGACGAGTGGTTTTAGTATTGAGTTTGTTTTTTGTAGAGTTTCTCTAATGTTTTGGATAATAATGAGAGTATGGAAATGGGTCTCTTGTTGCCGGTCTTGTTATTAACTTTTCAGATTATTACTCCTTTTAAATATTCAATCCTTAACAATAAAAACGTTAAAATATTTGCAGAATCTTTTCAATAACAATGAGAAATCAAGTGATCTGGCCCATCAAACCATTAATAAACGTCGAGGCTTATTTTATCATTACGCACTAAACATTTTGTAAGAAAGATGATGAGGTTTTATAGCCCATTATGCAAAATCAGCCTCCATCGGAATTCGAACCAGTCACCTCAGTAGTCGAAGAGCGGGCGTTTACCAGTGAGGTCGCTGGTTCATGGCCGAATTTTTTCATATCACTTAGTTCTTATCACTCAGTCAAAACGGGTATTTTAAACTAAAACTAATTGATTTGTTATGGCGTTATCTTTAGTCAGTTCTGATCCTTGGAGAAGCATTGTGGTTGTAAAGTTTTTGTGCCATATCATTTTTTTTTACTCCACATCCTTTTGTACTTTTTAGCCTCTCTTATTCTCATTCTTTTGTTGAAACCTACGAAGTGATTGCTTACAATATCGTAAAGTCCGCTTGCCTATGACTTCTTGAGTGAGAGGTTTAGACTAACTTGTATTTTGTTTATTAAATAAGACAAATATCTATTTTATTTTATTTGTCACAACAAATAAAATAAATTGCATTTTTGTCTTTATTTTTATTTTATTCATCAATAAAGTAAAGCTCAAACTTTTATTAATTTAAAAGAAAAAATCACGAACTTTTATTATAGAGGGCAAACGCGTTCTTATAAAAAGTCAAATAAAAACTTAAATGGTATTTATTTAAACGGTAAAAAATTACTTTTAGTCATTCATCATAAAGGCAAAAGATGAGTTTTTTTATTTATTTGAAACTGCTACAACCAATTGGCGGTGTTACTCTATAATACATTTAATTAATTAATTGCGCCACCCTTATACTTTTAATGGTCGACGAGGCACTCTGAACGGACAATGAAATTTATATAAAGACCTAAATGACAATTGCAAGCAAAATCTGACATGGGCTGGTCCTCGTTTTGGCGAAGGGAGTAGCAGAAAAAGAAGTCAAATAAGAGATGACAGGTTTTGGAAAGTTTTAGGCAGTTTTTAACATACCACGGATAAAGGATTATAGGAGCACCCTGTATTTCCCTAGGAATAAAGAGTTGATGAGCAGCCTGTACTTGCCCTTCTTCTTTAATGGAGTATAAGAAAAGCCTGTACATACGAGTAGCTTTTATCTGTCCGAGGTGTTTAGGACCAGAGTGTACTTGCCTTCAATATATCAAAGAAGCTTAGGAGCAGCCTGTACTTAGCTTCCTTCTGCCTAAAGGGTGTAGGAGCAGCCTGTACTTACCTTTCATCTTCAAAAAGAGCTTAAAACCACAAATATTTGCCTTCCTTCTATCAAAGGAGTCTAGGAGCAGCTTGTATTTACCTTCCCTATATCAAAGGAGTATAGGAGCAACATTTACTTACCTTCCAGCTGTCTAAGGAGTTTAGGGCCAGACTGTACTTAACTTGTTTTAGTCTATGGACTTTAGGATCACCCTTAAGTCTCTTAACCTTTGATCTATCGACCACTAAAATTTGGAGACTGTGGAAAGAAAGGTGCTTCTCCTAACACTTGCTTGGTATTGCTTAGCAAGCTATTGAGGGAAATAAGGCTAGAAAACATTATAAGGGGGAAGAGGAGGCCAGTCTTCGAGGAAGAGATTTAATCCTCTTAAGGCAATTTACTCGAATCAATAACCAAAGACATATCGTCAAATATTTGTGCCGCCATAATTTATTCCGTCACAGACAACTTTGCTTTTTGAAAACATAGCAGCATAATAATGAAATCTGCGCGATTTCTTGTATCGAATTATCAAATAATACAATTTTGAATAAACTTGGTATACATTGTATCTATAAACGATTTTAAATAAAGTGGCTGATGAAGCTATTAAGAGGCAGTTAATAAGAGTGTTTAAAGTTTGTTTTTAGATAGAACACGAGTAACTCTTAGGAGAGAGGGTTTTCCTCGAATCTACTTGAGAATTGTTAATATAAGTTCCAGATTGTATAAATTCATCTTGTTAATAAATGTTGATATTTTGGTAATAAGGAGGTCTGACGATACGGAATTCTATTAAGTTATTTAATACTCTAAGCTATGCGTAGGCGAGTCATTCGTAGGTCGTGGCAATGCAATTTCGCTTGATTTCTTGATGTATAAAGTTTTGCGTAGGCTATGGCGTGTCAATGGCAAGGGGGATATTGGGATGAATTAATTAACATTATGTTCGGAAATTAATATATATGTGTGTGAGAGGATGCCCCTCGAAGGACTAGCGTGAGAGGAATCTCCTCTAAATACCCTTTCTCAGCCCCTTCGAGCCCTTGACCACGTGCTCCTCACCGTGTGAATTCTAGAATCGATGAGAACGAAGCTGTCTTTCACTAAGCCGCCAACCCGCCAACCCGCGATAACGTCGCATCATCGCCTCCATGCCTCGCAGACATTTCCTTACCCCCACAAACGCGCCCGTACAAGCACCTCCACCCTATATCCTAGGCAAACTTCGCCGTTCGATCCAACTATCTCGAAATAAGTTTGCACAGACACTGTGTAGTGAATTGTCTTGCAATGGCTATGCCCTGGGGCTGTCTAATGGACCATCCACCGGGCTATGTAACCCTGCCTCAGCCATTCCTCGAGGAGATTGAGAGCCTGCAAGTCCCTCCGTTTAGACCCTGTGACTGTTTCCCGTGAAGTCTCGCAACCCCTGTTCGAGTGGTACCTCTCGTTAAGATCTCACCAGTAGATCGCCCTTCGTGAAGCTTTGCCCCCTGTTCAGAAGACAGCTTATCGAGTCATCTTCTTCCTGCAGAAATGTGCGGCCCTTCTCGTCTCGTATCCCCCTCCAAGACTCCCGTTTCCCGTGTCTGAGACTCCTTGCCGAGCCACAGAACAGTCTCTCGTGTTTGAGATCACATCTCTGGAGCAGAGAAAATCTTATCCTTCTGCAAGAAGTACTCTTAAACCCCCATCTACGAGTCCTCCTTCTCAACACCCTCAGAAGTGTCTCCTCGAAGACCTATGCCGTGGTATTCCCCATCCGAACAACTCTAAGCTTCAAGGTATAACGATTTTGCTTTATAATCCCAGGATTACCCCCCCCGTCATTCGTCACCTGGATTCCGTAGCATGCCCTTTTAATTGAATCCCCGCTCAAACGTAATTTGTTCCGATCTAACTAACTATCCTTAAAAGCATAATTCATTTCCCTTTTGTATATATATATATATATATATATATATATATATATATATATATATATATATTGCCCTGTTTATTATTTATATTAAAATTATATTTCTTGGTCATGATCTTTATATATCATTGAACTGCATCTTGGCAAGATAGTAGATAAATCCCTGGCAATTGTAATCGCACTCACTGAAGAAGCCGGCCTTCCACTCCTTCCATTGCTCCAAAGCCTATCGCAGACGGCCTCGTGTCGGCTAACTTCCAGTGCGATTGTACGCGCTCTTGACATCGCAAGGGTCTACACAGGCATACCTCGACAATATATAATTCAGGTAATTATTGTTGAGTCGGGGACGGAAATTTGCTGAGAACACAAACATTAAATAAGTAATTAATAACAAGGGCCAAATGCCACTTCAAACTGTAATTAAAGTGCATTTATATATTAATTCTTGCATATGTTCTAGCAATCGAGAGATTGTTCCATTCTCCATTTAAATATCTTTTGGTCATCCAATCATAAATCAATGTATTTTTAGGCTTTTCTTTGATAACATTACTCTATTATAGGTACGATGTACCGATAGTGATTGTCAGGAAGTATGAATATCCATATTAGCAAAAATAAATGATAAATTGTCGTAACTAGATGGAAAAATTAATAATCCCCTTAGTGGACATGATTCTTAGGAAATAATGTTAATTAATGTTATGGAATGGTAATTTTTTCTTTTTTTTTTCTTTTGAAAGATAAGTCATTGTCATAGAATCTAAAGAAGGCAGAAAAAGTGTGGCGAGGAATTTTGGGCGTTGGATATAATGAAGAAAGTTGTTTAATTACAACTTTCTTTTGCTTTTAAATTCTTTACCTGTACATATTTTCGCGTAATTACTTTCGTTAAGAGTCTAAATTATTCTCTCAACCTCGACAAAGTATTGAACAATGCGTGTTCTGTGATTTTCATTTTGGGGAAGAAATGTCCCGAAAATTTAATGTTTAGCGTGGTCGTGTCTCTCGTATTCAATATATTCCACCGAAAACTCTTTTCTTAGTTTTAAAGTTTGACAGAAAAATATATAGAGGATTTAAGAGATTTAAATTTCAAGCAATTCACATTATATTTAATTGAAGCATTTTTTCTCTCAGCATACCGTATGTCAGGTCACATTCAATAGACATGGAGGAGATCATGTGAACAAATTACATACCCTTCATGTTACAAGTCCTCGAAAGTAAATTAGAAATAATGGAAACTATTTAAGTCACCATTTTGTCATGATGTAATATTTTCTTCAATTCCTGAATAATTACTGTAAAAACATAATAGAATCGTCACATACGACTCTTGGTTCGGGTGAAAAATCAATTCTTACAACACTAAAAGATAATAGACAAACAGGGCATGATAAAATATGATAAATGGCAATTTGCTGTATGTAGGTAGAAATATTGGAATTGATGATCTAATTCATGATTTTAATTGCAACCTGAAATAGTAATTAAGAGAATAAAATTAATTGAAAAGTTGGAAAGACTGCTTAGTATGTTCGGAAATAAGGCTCTGTCAGCGCGTTTGCTCAACGCGCGGGATATCGGCTGCAAGCTCCCTACATCTGCCGTGTGTTTGGTCTCGCTTGTAGTGAACCTAGTACCCAGGTGTAAAAGTCAAAAGCCTTATCCACCAGGCTAACTAAAGTGGCTTGACATTTGTTCAACGGCCGTTTTCCCCTCGCTAGGATGTGATAAACCTTTAAACATACACGGTAGCCCGACCAGCTCTTTAATAGGTAACATCACAATTCTAAAGATTTTGTATTTCTCATAATATTGCCATATCATAATACTTTCTAACACTAATTCACATTTTTTATGTTTAGTAGTATACTTTCATTTCCCTAGAACTCTGGACAAAAAAAATAGATCATTGGAAACAAAGTTTGAGACTTTCTTCGAATTAAATGAACGTAACTGTAGGGCAATAGGATTTAGGCGGCGAATCATCTCTCATTGCAAGAATAAACAAAGAAATGATTGCAAAAGCATTACTAGAGAAAAAAATCTCTGGAATATAATGGTATAAATTTCATGTTATTATAGTCCTTACTTTATAGAGGAGTTTATTGACCTTATCTGTAATACCAAGTTTGACCAAGAAATTGTTTTTCCATTTCGAAATTCATTAATTTGAAATGAACTGCGAGCTATTTTAAAATGCTATTTGAATACCACACTACAATTTCTAAATGCCAAGGAAAGGAATGGAAATTAAGAATTGTTTCATCTCTATTTGTGGTTAGTATGACGGAGGTTGAGTAATTTTGGAATGTGGCTTCACCTCCTGACATTTTTTTAATTAGTGCAATTTCTTTGGAAGGAAAATTCTTGAGTCAAAGTTGCTTACATCAAACTATCAATATTTCCTTTAGTCTTTTAAAGTAATTTCATTTAAGACTTTCTTCTCATATACAACCATGAAACGAAGTAAAAATTATGAATTTTGACTAACTTTTATAATTAAAATAGAAAAAAATTACTTTACGTATCGTGAGTCAGCTTTTTTTTGCTTATATTTTTCATTTTATAGTAAAAATTAGAAGTTACTTTGAATTTTCGGCTCATTTGAGGAAAGAGGTTAGAATTCCTCGGAACTGATAAAAAGTCAGTAACCATTGTAACCTAAGTAATCAAATTTGATAATATAGTATTTTATCTACTTTAATCTTTTTTTATGGTCATTATTTTAATGAGTGACATTTCATGCTAGTTTCCTTATTTCATCTTAATTCATGGATGTTTTCCATATTTAACGGTTGATAAAAGTTTTACAGTTTAACCCTCTTCTGATCATATCCTAAATACAGATTATAATTAATAATATTAATATTGGATATAAACTACATATTTTATGTTTATTGAAACTAGAGAGCCTGTAAGAGTTTTTAGAAAATTAGGTTCAATATGAAGAAAACTGGATTCTATAAAACTGAGCAAGAATTAGAAGACCAAAATTTGGGGAAGGGGAAGGGTATTTGGTGAATTAATTGGTATATCGAGAAATTGTATACCGGTATTCATAAATATGTGAAAATCTTTATAAGATTCAAACTTTACAGAGCTAACCTTGGGAGTAATTTGGCAATTATATTATTCGAAAGAGAATGTAAAACAACATAAGGGTTTCAAATTCATTAGAATAGGCGGAATAGTTAGGATGTAATTGCTTAAAAGAAAATAATTTTCGGGCAAACCTTGCTTTGACAATTATATGAATCGAAAGAAGGTGTTAAACAACATAAGGTTTCAAATTTCGTTAAAATAGGCTGAAAAGATATGATGTTATTTCGTAAACAAAATAATCTCCTGGCTAACCTCGTGAGGACTTTGCAAATTATATCATGCAGAAGAGAATGTAAAATTACATAAGGTTTCAAATTTCGTTAGAATCGGCCGAATAATTACGATTTTATTACAAAAAACAATAAATACAAAATGGGGACCGACCGACCGTTCGACATAGTGAGATGTAGAGTCACCCATCACTATACTCGCACGTAACTAAAAAGTGTATAAGATTCAAAGTTTCCAGGTGATTCGATTTTCTTATATTTTCTTTTAATTCTCTTCACTATTATTTTCATACCCACACTCATTTTGATACTTTTTTCTTCAATTTTTATACCATAATTACTGACTAATTTAATTTTAATAGATATAGTAGTGTTTTTGAGTTTAAATTTTTTTAAGTTTCTTTTGAACCACCATAAATACATGCGATGACATATAATTTCCTCCCTTTATTTACTATTTTACAGTGTTAAGATGTACTTTATATACAAAAAAAAAAATATATATATATACATGCACCCTGTTCCCTGCACATTTAAACCAGCACGTACACGATTACCTAAATACTCAGCCATATTCATACACAGATGTAATAATATAGACACGCACATGCATAATCAAATACCTATATATATTAATATTTTCGCATTATTATAATTATTTTATCATTTTATTATTATTTGTAACATTTTAGAGATTCAAGTTTCAGAAATAATTTCCGGGCTTTTGCCGGCTTATACCTTGCTACAAATAACGGCTCTAGCCCGTATATAATTACTCCTCTGCTTCTCCAAAACTGTTTTCTCTTTGGTAATCTTCTTCATAGAATTATGTTAATCAAATCATCTGTTAATCTCTCCTAATTATTCTGTGCCAGTTCTGGTATGCATTACGATATTCACCGGCTTTAGTCTCGAAGTGATATATAATTCATGTCGTCTTTCCACTTGTCGGGTACGGGGAAACCAGTAGCTTTGTTTTGTCCTCTATGTATTTGTATCATCTTACTGGTTAATGTTAAATGTAGAGAGAATGTCAGTTAAAGGAGCTTATCCTTATTAGGGTAATTAGAATATTCGGGGTTTTTTTAATAAAGGAACCTGAAATCTTTAAAGCGAGTTCAACTTTCGTTTGCTTCTCCTGTCCGATCTCCTTCGGGTTCATGAAGCCCAGGAGTCGTTACTTTGCGGCCTAACCGTAATAGAAATCGTCGTAGATGTTTTGAAGTATTGAATGAGATTATGGTCGGTAATGGGTGCAGAATAGTTTGGTTATCTTCGCCGTCTCCTAGAAACATCCGCAATTTAAATTGGGAATTATTTTCCGTGTCAACAGTAGTTCTAGTTTGTTTATACAGCGTCAACCGTTACGCTCCACATGGGGCCAAAACTCCTCCCCCCCTTTTCCCCGCTGCCCAAGATGGGAAGTCGCTCGCGAAGAAGGATTTCGGTCAGCAGATTTCGCAGTCCGTTAATATAAACGTAGAAGGGTGTGATAGAATTTAGAAAGAAAATGTGGCTGCCTAAGGCTTTGTCAGCAGAAATCTATGAACAGGCTCACTGTCTCCTCCGATTGTTTATGTCTATTTTTGCCAAATAGAGGAAATCTCACCTTTCCCGTACGTAGATCTGAAAGGGCGAAGTGTCACCACGTTGAAAACTTAT
Source organism: Ceratothoa steindachneri (assembly GCA_963969495.1). Classification (NCBI taxonomy): domain Eukaryota; kingdom Metazoa; phylum Arthropoda; class Malacostraca; order Isopoda; family Cymothoidae; genus Ceratothoa; species Ceratothoa steindachneri. The sequence goes on along the minus strand of OZ018321.1, from coordinate 131,964,411 downwards.
GCCCTAGGAGAGAGAATAACTGTGGGCTAGTGAGGGTTCGCCCCTCCTAAACTCCACCGCCCCCTCTTCCCTCCAGGGAATAATCAACGTATATATAGTTCGATCTTTAGAAATGAAAAAGGAGAATTCGCGTAGCAATTGAGATAAGAAACAGAGTCCCTGAGTCAAACAGGGAATCAAGAAGATAAGTGGAACCGAGCAGGACTTTCCCTCCCAAGGCCGTTCCTTTGGTCGCTTAGAAGAGTAGAGCAGTGGTATCGATACCAACTCTCATACCAATCTCGTCGAGAGAAAATCCCTTATCTCAGTTTTCAGAAAAAAACAGAGATACCCCTTACCATTGAGGGATACCAACGTGAATTCCCATTTGAGAAAATATTCAACTCTTGGTCAAGTCTCATCATCGAGAAGCCTGAATTGGTAAAACAGGGATTACGATAACTTCCGTTCATCCAAGATGCCCTTACTTACATCTTCAGGCCAAGAAGACTCGCCACGCACCTCCACCTACTCAGTGAGAAGCATCAGCTGTTTTCCAAACCCTCCCCGTCTAAGCAAGGCAGCCTCCATTCCAACTCGCCTCAAATCACGAAAGCAAGTAGAATCACTTTCAAGGTCACCCAACTGTCGACTCCCTCTGAGTTAAAGGTAAACCAATCCAAAACTTATTAATTCTTGTTTTTTTCCCATTCAGAGCGAAAGTGTATTTAGAGACTTAATATTTTATTCTTTTATGTAATTAAAAGTATATTTTTGTCTGAGTTGTTTAATTAGATCGTCGAACGCTGCAAATGGAAATAGATATATCATAATACAAATCCTCCCTGGTTAAAGAATTAAATTAGAGCACTCTTAGAGAAAGGTGGAATGGATTTAGTCATGTACATATCAAACGTACATACGTACTCGGCCGTAAACCACGACAGTTAGCAATTTGATAGTCGTATTTTAAGTGTGTTCCACGTCATTAAATTAAAACGAAATACATGGAAATGTACTACGAACCCATTCTCAATATATTGCAAGCCTATTATTTATATGGATTGAGATAACGGCGTGAAGCCGACTTTTGCCCGCAACGAGGATATGGTTGCTTATACAACGTTAAAAAGGATAACACGGGTATTACGATCATAAATCATCTTTGCTTTTTACAGAGAAATATTATATACTATTCACATGGTACATTTGAGGTCTGCTGCAGTAGAAGAAGATGCGATCACTAGCAGAGAGGAGGGTTTTATGTTCAATCTAGATGCCGACAATTCGGCAGAGGACTTTGACAAGCTAAGATCGCGATCTAGATCATTTAGTTCCCTTCGTCAAGAATCACTCCTTTTTTCATTTTCTTCAACTCTGGAGGAATTTTCGTAGGTAATGTCAATAATTTCTCCAAGGGCATGTACTAGAATTACATTATAATGAGCTAGATGATGACGTGCTGATTCAAAATCAAGATACCTAAGTCTTTTCTGGTTCTTTCTGTTGATCTCAGTAAAATCAGTAGCTCAGAAGTAGAAGTCAGTGCCATGGTTTGTCTTTTTCCTCCAAACCCTGGGAATTCCAAGCTTCAGAAAACTTTTATAGCTCTAGATCCATCAAAGCAGAACTCGGTGCATATCTCACATACCATTGTGCCGCCCAAGCTTTATCCTATTCACCAACTTTCATACTAAAAGCATGGTAGGCACGGTTTATGAAAATTGTGACTGAATTATTGTTAGCAACAAAGGTGAATTCGTTGTAGATCTAGAAAAATACATCGGCCTTAATTTTGCAAGATTTGATAGCATTCGCCATTTCATTTACCTGCAAAAGAAAAAAGGAAGTTAATAAAAAAATCCGGCGTGTAAAATCGTCAGAATTTAATTATTTAAAGAAATAAGAAAGATTTTTGCATCATTTAAATAGAAAGTACCTCTACATGTTAAAAAAAACCATTAAAATATTACATGGAGATAAATAAAATAGTTGACCAAATTGAGCAAAAACAATTTACTTTTTGGATTCAAAACATCAAAATTGTCCGAACTCAGCTAAAAAAAATAAAGTTAGTGTTGCTCACTGCTATAATATTGTTTTTACCCCCTTATTTAGGTTGTCTTAGGCAAACATGTTACAATTAGCGAACACAAAAGTTCGCATGTTATGAATAACGAACACGAAAAGTATTGGACTTATTTTTCCCATAATCCCAAGAATGAGCTTTGGCACTTCAGTTATATTAAAAAAATGCGAAAATCTAAAATATAAAGGCTATATGTCAGGAAAAAGAGACAAATTATTGTTGGATTTACTATTTTACTATTAAGAATTCTTTTGCAGATTTATATTTAGTAGGATTGTATAGAGATGTCAACCGAAATATATAAACAAATCTTATAATAACAAAGAATGAGGTCTTCACATAAATAACCTGGCATTTTTTCCATGTTTTTAATTATTTTATAGATATAAATAAAAAGAATTTTGGAAGTTATTTATATTAAATTAATACTTAGGTATTAATTTAATAAGCACTAAAATTTCCACCAGCTTCTATCACTTGTCTTCATACGAGGGGTGGTCAATAGGTTTTGCGAATGGGTCGGGCAAAACAGAGGAAGGAGAATAGCTGTTTGTAGGGGTTTAGGACAACTCATGACAAGTCAGGACCTGCAGCCGCACGCTCCTGCCTCGTCTATTTAATAAGCAGTAGCTGATTGCAGATCGTCAGTCACAATTTTTTCAACAATGAAGAAGGTTGAGCACCGCGCAGTGATCAAATTTTGACCAAGGAAGGCAAGAATACAAAAGAGATCCATGAACGCATGGTTGCAGTGTACACTGACATTACCCCTTCCTGTGCAACCATTGCTCGCTGAAATAATGAGTTCCGCCATGGTCGTGAGTCCCTTAAAGATGACCTCCGTCCAGGACGCCCGTCTGACGTGACCAACGAGGACAATGTAGCCCGTGTAGAGAGGATGATCTTCGAAAATCGACGGGTGAAGGTCGAAGTGTTATCAACATGATCCACGACAATTTGGCCATGACCAAGGTCTTTGCCCGTTGGGTCCCTAGAAACCTCACGAAACCTCACACTTCATGATCGACTTCAACGTCTAAAAAGTTCGGAGGAGCTGCTGCTCCATCACTGGGTCCATCACTGGGATCCCGAGACCAAGCTCGAAAGCATGGCCTAGAAGCACAGGTGCTCTCCGATCCCTATCAAGTTCCGGACCCAACCCTCAGCCGGGAAGATCATGTCTACCATCTTCTGCAATTCTGAGGGAGTGTTGATAGTGGACTATGCGCCTCATGGAAGGAACATCACAGGCTAATATTACACCGAGGAACTGGCTGGGTTGAAGAAGTGCATTCGTTAGAAGCGGCGCGGTAAGTTAACACGCGGTGTCCTGCTCCTCCGCGACAATGCGCTTGCCCACAATGCCAGAGTTGCACAATCTGCCCTGCGCGAGTGCGGATTCGAGAAGCTCAACCATCTTCCCCTACACTCCAGATCTGCCCCCTAGCGACTACTTTTTATTCCGCCAGCTCAAGGCTGCACTGCGTGGACGCCGGTTTGGGGACGATGAGGATGGCCAGCTCGCCGTCCAGGACTGGATTGAACAGCAGTCGGGAGATTTCTGGTTGTCGGAATTCGAAGCCTCAGGGACAAGTGGTGCAAGTGCATTAAAGTCGAGGATAGTTATATTGAAATATAATAAAACACTTTTCCTCATATCTCGTTTCCTTATATCCGAATTGCAAAACTTATTGATCGCCCCTCGTATTTGTAAAAACATTAAGACTTTAATTTTAATAAAGTTCTTTAAAGTTTGTTTCGACCTCTTCTGTTGCTAGTATCTTCGTTCTCTCCAGATTATTCGCTAAACCTCTCAAAGGATAGTAATCTGATGGGGACATGTCGAGTGAGAATGGAGAATGCCTCATTAGTTCCCACTCGAAATCTTTAAGGATTTATGCCGGTGTCTTTTGCGATACGATGCCACGCGTTCTCGCTATGAAGAGGGACACCTCTTGTCTTGATTTATACTGGCTTTTTCTTCAAGTGTCGCATGTAAACGTTCCAAGTGAACACGGTAATCTTCTATGGTGATAGTCTGATATACTTTGAAAATCTCATAATAGATTATGACATTCATATCCCACCAAAGATGAGGCACCTGGTTCGACTGGGGTATTTGATTTTCCTCAGGAATAATCCATTTTCCAGAAGGTTAATATTATTGTACATTACCCCATTTTCGTCTCCAGTAACAATGTTACTGAAAAATGGTTAAATTATGGTCAATATAGCCATATAAAATGCTGCACTATTAATGGAATAACCTAATATAACAAGTTAAAAGCTATATTTAAGGTAAATTTCAGAGACAATGAAGGAAAACTAGAATAAAGATAATTTAAACAAATTCTGATTTATGGCTTTACGACCTTTAAAACTTTCACAAATTCCCTGAGTAAATTTTGGAGGACATTGGATTTATATCATTCGGAAGAAAATGTAAAACAACATAAGGGTTTCAAATCTCGTTAGAATCGGCCGAATATTTATGATATTCTTGCCAAATAATTACCCAGCTAACCTTAGCAGGACTTTGGAAATTATATCATTCGAAAGAGAATGAAAAGCAAAATAAAGGATTAAGATTCTATAAGAAACGGCGGAATAGTTTCAATGTTATTACCAAAGAAATAAAAAGCAAAACGGGGAGCGACGGACCGACTGACCAACCCACCCACCCCCCGACATAGTGAGATATAGATTCGTACGCGTCTAGTCACGCACGCCACTGAAAAAATATTTATGAGATACTCTGGTAAGGAACCCTTCTTCTGAATAACTGTGCACCTAAATCTGCGTGGTTCAACATCATATACTATATATTATATGAATTGTTCTTTAGAAAGAAAGAAACATTAATTAAGCATATAAAATTTTATCTATCTAAATTTGGGTGTTGTTAACTTGTTTCCAATCTCCAAATTCGGTCCTATCTGATTTTCTGCGGCTGAGTTGCTAACAAACCTATTAAAACTAATTCTTAGTTATATAATTTTACAATCTGTGAATATTCTTGTAAAGAAAATGGAGTCGTAGATTGCAGAGTGCAATGTATATTATATGGTAGTGCACATATTAGAACAGCACCCAACTAAAGAAACACCAAGTCTCAGTTAACAAGTGTACGAACGGAAAGCCAGATGTTCAAAAACTGGTCTGATGTGTGAATACTATATCAAATTATCCAATAAGTTATATTGACTGTAATAAATTAGTTTGACAAATATTGGGATTTCTTGAACATGGTAGGTAATTAGAATTAATTGACTCTGCAGAGATGTATAACTGAAAAACTAATTCAGTAGTTGAGGGCACAAGGATTTCAACTTCATTAATTATGAAAGAAGTCCTGAGGAATTGAACAGTTAAAGAAAAAACTTTTAATAATGCAACTATTAACTATTACACGAACCATTAATTAACTATTCATAATTTCGAGAAGAAAATTGAGAGATGGAAATTAATTTCGTTATCTTAAGCACTATTTTCCAAAATATAAGGTCGACCTAGCGGCAATTACTACTACAGAATTACCCTACCCACTCCAACCTTATATGTTTTGTTAAGCAGAAAGCCGCTGGAGTGACCAAAAAATTATTTTTTAAATGCCTAAATTTTCCCCCCCAAAATGTGTCTCATGCATTTATAAAAAAAAACTACACTCGAAAGCCTTTTGAGACTTGCTTCTCTGCCTTGTGCAACATAAAAACAACGAAAAGAGAAAGATTGTAAAAAGTGAAAGAAGAAATGAGAGTTATATTGTAAACTACACGTCCCAATATTAAAGATCATGTAATACTCATCAAGCTCAAATTTCCCATTAAACTTTTAATGGTAAGATTTACTTATTTCCTAAATTTGTATGTCTTATTTGGATTAAATTAGGTTAAATGACAATCGTGGTTAATTTTGAAGTGCTTTCCACTTAATTATGGTTTTATACGTAAATAATATTATATTGCGGTACCACGGCTGCTTCTAGATGACAATTAAGGTGCGACTATCGTAAAAAGGTTGAAAACTACTGTTCTAGTGAATGCGATTGAGCCAAGAAAGGAAAAAAGGATTTTGAGATCATACTCATAAAGATTTTTCTCAAATTAAAAAGAAGCACAGAACCATCACGATGGTAGGAGCAAAACCATTTATTATGCTGCCGTGGCTCCTTTTGCTTAGAGAGAAACAAGGTAAGAATCTCTCAGGAAATTTTCTACTGTTTAAAATAGAACAAAAAGCCATTCTTAATGAAAAGACAAAATTTTCTTCAAGTTCGAATCAAGTCACTCTTGATAAGCTGGATTGTTAGTTGAGCTAATAAGGTATCAGTGGACGATAGGTGAAGCATTTGGACAAGCGACTACAAAGAGGAGGATTAAGGATTTGTTCTGCAATTGGTAGATATAAGCTAGTAGGACCATTTAAAGTGGATGATGGCGTGGAAATGGAGTAGAAGGTTAACTGTGGGTTCCTGGAGAATATCCTACTACCTTGTTTCAATTTAAAGTGTGTGAGGTATGAGGGATTCACTTGTTTCCAAGTAGGATAATGACCATATTCATTATCTCTAAGAATTACATTTAGTCGAAATGACTTTAAGAAAACTAAAAAATAGAGAATTGGGAGTGGATAGGGTAGCAAGGGAAATACCTGTTACAAGGGAATACTAGGGCAGCCGCACGTCCTCCCCACCCCAGTGCCTGAAGAAAAACTGGTGCTTTTTCTCTCTCTCTCTCTCTCTATATATATATAAATTTTGTTGAAGACCATTGTGTAGTTTGCCTTAATTAATTTCCTTTGGCAACTTTCTCTTCTTATAACTATCTTTTTTATTCCATAAAAGATAGTTAAAAGATAGTTAAAATACACAATGGTCTTCAACAATATTTGTATTCAAGAAAGACTGACTACCCAACTACACTAATATATATATATATATATATATATATATATATATATATATATATATATATATATATATAAATATATATATATATATATATATATATATATATATATATATATATATATATATATATATATATATATATATATATATATATATATATGGTCGTCTTTTTCGCCTCAAAAATTTTCCACTACCTTTATTGCACCTATTTAGAGCCAGAGAAGGGTAAAAAAGGTTATTAAACGTTCCATAATTTAGTAACAGTTTCGATTCAAATCCAAAGGAAAACTTGTCTATGATCCTGAATAGTGATGTTACACAGATAGAAGCCAATCTAACAACAAATTTAACCTTTGTGAAGCAATTCAAAGTGCTGCAAAGAATATTTCGGATGATTACATCGAAACGTGACATTATTAGTGGACAAGAGACTGTTAAAAGCTATTCATAAGAAGGAAACATTATCGCAGTAACGCATAAATATTTCTTTTTAGTCGTGTACTAGTGTAGGTGCGCAAGAATCTATATCTAACTATGTCAGTCGGTTGGTCCGTTCGTCGGTCGGTCCCCTGGTTTGTTTATTTTTGTAATAACTGTAACTATTCGAGTGATTATAACGAAATTTAACCCTTCATGTTGTTTTACATATCTTTCGAATGAAATAATTTTTTTTAGCTGAGTTCGGACAATTTTGATGTGCTGAATCCAAATTTTAAATTGTTTTTGCTCAATTAGGTCAACTATTTTATTTATCGCCATGTAATATTTTAATGGGTTTTTTTAACATGTAGAGGTACTTTCTATTTAAATGATGCAAAAATCTTTCATATTTCTTTAAATAATTAAATTCTGACGATTTTACACGCCGGATTTTTTTATTAACTTCCTTTTTTCTTTTGCAGGTAAATGAAATGGCGAATGCTATCAAATCTTGCAAAATTAAGGCCGATGTATTTTTCTAGATCTACAACTAATTCACCTTTGTTGCTAACAAGAATTCAGTCACAATTTTCATAAACCGTGCCTACCATGCTTTTAGTATGAAAGTTGGTGACTAGGATAAAGCTTGGGCGGCACAATGGTATGTGAGATATGCACCGAGTTCTGCTTTGTTGGACCTAGAGCTATAAAAGTTTTCTGAAGCTTGGAATTCCCATGGTTTGGAGGAAAAAGACAAACCATGGCACTGACTTCTACTTCTGAGCTACTGATTTTACTGAGATCAACAGAAAGAACCAGAAAAGACTTAGGTATCTTGATCTTAAATCAGCACGTCATCATGTAGCTCATTATAATGTAATTCTAGTACATGCCCTTAGAAAAATTCTTGACATTACCAACGAAAATTCCTCCAGAGTTGAAGAAAATGAAAAAAACGAGTGATTCTTGACGATAATGATCCAAAAGGAGTAAAATGATCTAGATCGCGATCTCAGCTTGCCAATGTCCCCCGTCGAATTTGGCATGCAGATTGAAAGTGAAACCCTCCTTTCTGACAGTGTTCGCATCTTCTTCTACTGAAGCAGACCTCAAGTGTACCATGCGACTCGTATTTAATATGCCCAATAGAAATCAAAATGATTTATAATCGTAATATCAGTGTTATCCTTTTTTAACGTTGTATAAGCAACAGTACCCTAGTTGCGTCCATAAGTAGGCTTCACGCCGTTATCTTGATCGATATAAATAATAAGCTTGCAATATATTAAGGATAAGTTCCTAGTACAATTCCATGTGTTTCGTTTTATTTAATGACGCGGCACACAATTACAATACGACTATCAAATTGCTAACACTTTGTCCAAACTTCCGTGAAACGGAAAATAATTCCTGATTTAAATTGCGAATGTTTGTTTGAAACGGCGAAGATAATTCGTCTATTCTGCACCCATAACCGACTATAATCTCAGTTAATACTTACAAAACATCTATCACGATTTCTATTAGGGATAGGCTGCAAAATAACGACTCCTAGGCTTAAGAAACTCGAAGGAGATCGGACAAGAGAAGCAAAACGAAAGTTGAACTCGCTTTAAAGATTTCAGGTTCCTTTACTAAAAAATAAACGAATATTGTAATTATCCTAATAAAGTTGAGGCCCCTCTACCCAACATTATCTCTACATTTACATTAACCAGTAAGATGATACAAATACATAGAGGACAAAACAAAGCTACTGGTTTTCCCGTACCCGTCAAGTGGAAAGACGACATGAATTATATATCACCTCGAGACTAAAGCAGGTGAATATCGTCCTGGGGACATAAAAATGAGGAGAAATTAACAGATGATTGGCTTAGCAAAATTCTATAAAGAGGATTACGAACCAAAGCCGTTATTTATGGCGAGGCTTGTCCCGCCAGAAACGATGTCTGAAACTTACATCTCTAAAAATGTTACAAATAATAACAAAACAATGATAATAATGAGAAAATATTTATATAGATATAGATGTTTGATTGGTAAACCTGAAGATCGGCGGCGTGACCGATAGGACGCAAAGTATTTTGTCCCTGTTCCAATATGTTTCACCTTTTTTGAGTAAATTCAAGGGGACTGCTCGTGGGGGAGATATCACTGCGGGCTGATCCTCCTACGATAATCTTAAGTTTTAATTAATTTGGAGTGATCTGGGGGGTAAAGCCCCCAGTATATAATCATAATTGTTTATAGCTTAATGTTCTAACGTTTTTTTAACGTTTTTATTTAACCAAACTCGCATGAATATTCATGAGCGGGTGAACGAAACATAAACGCAACTTAGTGTCGTTTTGGCAAAAAAAAACACTTTTTCGGGTGCGCCGCCGATCTTCAGGTTTACCGTTTGATTATGCATGTGTGTGTCTATTTGATTATATTTGTGCATGTATATGGCTAAGTATGTATGTAATCGTGTACGTGCGGATTTAAAAGTGTAGGAAACAAGTGCATGTATATATATATATATATATATATATATATATATATATATATATATATATATATATATATATATATATATATATATTCTTGTGTATATAAAGTGCACGTTAAAACTGAAAAATATGTAGTAAAAAAGGTAGGAGAATGTAAGTCAATGCAGGTATTTATGGTGGTTTAAAAGAAACATAAAAAATAAAAACAACCTAATACAAAACACTTATATCTATTAAAAATAAAGTAGTCAATAATTAAGATATAAAAATTGAAGAAAATAGTATCAAAATGAGTGTAGGTCTGAAAATAATAGTAAAAAGAATTCAAAGAAAATATAAGAAAATCTAGTCACCTAGAAACTTTGAATCTTATACTATTTTTCATATATTTCTGAATATACAATTAGTGATTAATCCACCAATTCCCCCCTTCCCCCCCCCCGAAGAAAAATTGGTCTTCAAATTCCAGGTCAATTTTGCAGAATCCAATTTTTTTCATATTGAAAGCTAATTTTCTCACAGCTCTTACAAGTTTTCTGGTTTCAACAAACCTAAATTATGTAGATTATATCTAATATTATTTCATAATACCAATAATAATCTGTATTTAGGATATGATCAGAAAAGGGTTAAAGTGGAAAACGTTTATTAACGGTTAAATAATGGAAAAAACAATTTTATTAGGATGAAATAAGCATGAAATGTCACTGATTTAAATAATTACCATAAAATAGATAAAAATGGATAAAATGATATATTATTAAAAAGTATGGAATAAATATATTGCTAAATACCACATTTGATTACTCAAGTTAAAATGGCTACTGACTTTTTTGTCAGTTTCGCTAAAATATAACCTCTTTCAAGCAACTTTTAATTTTGACTATAACATAGAAAAAAAATATATATTTTTGACCCCTGTGTGTAATATCAGAGTTGATCAAACTTTGACTTGGCTAATGTCTTTTGACAAAACTTGCAAACAGCTTTGCATATATTCTTAGAAAGAATTTTGGGCGAATTACTGTTTGTTTAGCAAATCTACTCCTGGTAATTATGTTTGTTCAAACTTCTATAAAAAAAAATCAGACATAAAAGTTAACCTTCAAGAAGCTCATAATTCTCCTTCAATTTTTGAGTAAGAAATGACGAATATATAATTTAATTTTAGTGATACTAATAGCTATTTTTTTGTGGGGGGGGGGGAATGTAGTTAAGGTCGTAGTGTTTGAGAGATTGATTATCTCAAGTATAAAATCGTTAAATCGCTTGACCTCCTTGCTTCTGTGGACTTGAAATGATTCGATTAATAAAAATTAAGAACTAGGAAATAAAATCAGAGTTATATGAAAAATGTTTTTATTGGATAAGCGTTTAAAAAAAGTTATTTTATGAGTTATAAAATAATGCTCTTTTACCTTGAATCCATTGTAAACCTTTAGTTTTGTGTCATAGCGGATTTTACCGCTGCCTTTGTTTATGTTTACAGAGTAGAGAGATATTAAGGATGTTCAGTAGTTTAGATGAGTGAATGGTAAAATGTTCATCTGTTAAATTAACATATGTTATCGGAAATTTACAAAAGAGGTTAAATACAAAGCCAATTTTACAAGTGAACTGGTCCAATTTCCAAAAGGAAAAATATAAGCGAAAAAAAGCTGACTTGCAATAGGTAAAGTAATTTTTTTCTACTTTAATTATAAAAATGAGTTAAAATTCTTACTTTTCACTACCTTGATTTGTGTTATAGAAAAATAAATTTTTAAATGGAATTAGTTTGAAAGGCTTGAGAAAATATTGACCTAAAGAAACTTAGACTCAAGAGTTTTCATTCCAAAGAAATTGCACTAATTAAAAAAATGTCAGGAGGTGAAGCCACATTCCAAAATTACTCAACCTCCGTCATACTAACCACAAATAGAGATCAAACAATTCTTAATTTCCATTCCCTTCCTTGGCATTTAGAAATTGTAGTGTGGTATTCAAATAGCATTTCAAAATAGCTCGCAGTTACTTTCAAATTAATGAATTTCGAAATGGAAAAACAATTTCTTGGTCAAACTTGGTATTACAGATAAGGTCAATAAACTCCTCTATAAAGTAAGGACTATAATAATATGAAATTTATACCATTATATTCCAGAGATTTTTTTCTCTAGTAATGCTTTTGCAATCATTTCTTTGTTTATTCTTGCAATGAGAGATGATTCGCCGCCTAAATCCTATTGCCCTACAGTTACGTTCATTTAATTCGAAGAAAGTCTCAAACTTAGTTTTCAATGATCTATTTTTTTGTCCAGAGTTCTAGGGAAATGAATGTATACTACTAAACATAAAAAATGTGAATTAGTGTTAGAAAGTATTATGATATGGCAATATTATGAGAAATACAAAATCTTTAGAATTGTGATGTTACCTATTAAAGAGCTGGTCGGGCTACGGTGTATGTTTAAAGGTTTATCACATCCTAGCGAGGGGAAAACGGCCGTTGAACAAATGTCAAGCCACTTTAGTCAGCCTGGTGGATAAGGCTTTTGACTTTTACACCTGGGTACTAGGTTCACTACAAGCGAGACCAAACACACGGCAGATGTAGGGAGCTTGCAGCCGATATCCTGCGCGTTGAACAAACGCGCTGACAGAGCCATATTTCCGAACATACTAAGCAGTCTTTCCAACTTTTCAATTAATTTTCTTCTCTTAATTACTATTTCAGGTTGCAATTAAGATCATGAATTAGATCATGGATTCCAATATTTCTACCTACAGCAAATTGCCATTTGTCATATTTTATCATGCCCTGTTTGTCTATTATCTTTTAGTGTTGTAAGAATTGTTTTTTCACCCGAACCAAGAGTCGTATGTGACGATTCTATTATGTTTTTACAGTAATTCTTCAGGAATTGAAGTAAATATTACATCATGACAAAATGGTGACTTAAATAGTTTCCATTATTTCTAATTTACTTTCGAGGACTTGTAACATGAAGGGTATGTAATTTGTTCACATGATCTCCTCCATGTCTATTGAATGTGACCTGACATACGGTATGCTGAGAGAAAAAATGCTTCAATTAAATATAATGTAAATTGCTTGAAATTTAAATCTCTTAAATCCTCTATATATTTTTCTGTCAAACTTTAAAACTAAGAAAAGAGTTTTGGGTTGAATATATTGAATACGAGAGAGGCGACCACACTAAACATTAAATTTTCGGGACATTTCTCCCCAGAAAATGAAAATCACAGAACACTCATTGTTCAATACTTTGTCGAGGTTGAGAGAATAATTTAGACTGTTAACGAAAGTAATTACGCGGAAATATGTACAGGTAAAGAATTTAAAAGCAAAAGAAAGTTGTAATTAACCAACTTTCTTCATTATATCCAACGCCCAAAATTCCTCGCCACACTTTTTCTGCCTTCTTTAGATTCTATGACAATGACCTATCTTTCAAAAGAAAAAAGAAGAAAAAATTGCCATTCCATAACATTAATTAACATTATTTCCTAAGAATCATGTCCACTAAGGGGATTATTTATTTTTCCATCTAGTTACGACTATTTATCATTTATTTTTGTTAATATGGATATCTATACATTCTGACAATCACTATGAACACATCTTACCTATATCTATCTATGTATATATACATTAATCTATAAAAATACTGTTATTTAATTCATCCCAATATCCCTCTTGCCATGACACGCCAGAGCCTACGCAAAACTTTATACATTCAAGAAATCAAGCGAAATTGCATTGCCACGACTTACGAATGACTCGCCTATGTATAGCTTGAAGTATTAAATAACTTAATAGAATTTCGTAGCGTCAGACCTCCTAATTACCAAAATATCAACATTTATTAACAAGATAAATTTATACAATCTGGAACTTATATTAACAATTCTCAAGTAGATTCGAGGAAAACCCTCTCTCTTAAGAGTTACTCGTGTGCTATCTAAAAACAAACTTTAAACACTCTCAGTAACTGCCTCTTAATAGCTTTATAAGCCACTATATTTAAAAATCGTTCATACATACAATGTATACTAAGTTTATTTAAGTTTTGTATTGTTTGATAATTCGATAAAAGAAAGCGAGCAGATTTCATTATTATGCTGCTTTGTTTTTAAAAAGCAAAGTTGTCTGGGACGGAATAAATTATGGCAGCACAAATGTTTGAAGATATGTATTTTATTATTTATTGATTCGAGTTGGTTGGAGTGTTAAGCACGTAAATTGCCTTAAGAGGATTAAATTTCTCCTAGAACACTGGCCTCCTAGTTCCCATTAGAATGTTGTCTAGATTTATTTCCTTCAATTGCTAGCAAAGTAATACCAAGCAAGTGTTAGGAGAAGCGCTTTTATTTCTACATTCTCTTTATTTTATTTGTCGATAGATCAAAAGTCGAGGGATTAAAGGATAATCCTAAAGTCCATAGACTAAAACAAGTTAAGTACAGTCTGCCCCTAAACTCCTTACACAAATGGTTGGTAAGTAAATGCTGTTCCTAAACTCCTCGGACTGAAGGAAGGTAAATAAAGGCTGCTCCTATACTCCTTTGATAGAAGGAAGGCAAATACATTTTTGTTCTAAGCTCCTTTGAAAGATGGAAGGTAAGTATAGGCTGCTCCTAGACTCTTTAAGCAGAAGGAAGGTAAGTACAGGCTGCTCCTAAGCTCCTTTGATATATTAGGGGCAAGTACAGTCTGACCCTAAACTTCTTAGGCAGATAAAAACTATATAAAAGCTGTTCTTAAACTCGTCTGACAGAAATAAGGCAAGTACAAGCTGTTCATAAACTCTTTATGCATAGGGAAATACAGGGTCATCATATAATCTTGTGCCCGCGGGATGATAAGTGGATGGTCCTAACGTCCTTAAGCGGAGAAAGGTTAGGTACAGGGTGGCCTCAGGGATGATTGAGGTGTATTAGATCCTTTGAGGTTTCGTTGAGGTGTATTTGATCGATAGGGGATGTTAAAGGTGTATTAGATCGCTTAGGGATAGTTAAGGTGGATTAGATCCCCTGCGGATTGTTGAGGTTTATTAAATCCCTAGGGGATAGTTGAGGTGTATTAGATTTCTTGCGTATTGGTAAGGTGTATTAATTCACTTGGAGAAGTTAGAGGTTTCTTAGATCCTTTGCGGATGGTTGAGTTGTATTAGATCTCTTGCGGATTTTTGAGGTGTATTAGATAACTTAAGGATGTTTAGAGTGTATTAAATCATTAAGGAATGGTTGAGGTGGCTTAGATCCCTGGCGAATGTTTGAACTGTATTAGATCTCTTAGAGAAGGTAGAAGTTTATCAGATCCTTGAGAGAAATTTGAGGTTTATTTGAGCCTTAGGTGATGGTTGAGGTGTATTAAATCCCATAGGAATTGTTGAAGGTTATTAGATCCTTTGGGAATGTTTGAGGCTTAGTAGATCCTTAGGGATTGGTAGATGTGGATTAGATCCCTTGAAGATGTTTGAGGTGTATAAGATCCCTTAGGGATGGCTAAAGTGTATGAGATCTTTAGGGGTTGGTTGAGGTGGATTAGATCCTTTGCGGATGTTTGAGGTGTATTAGATCACTTAGGGATGCTTGAAGTGTATTAGATCATTAAGGGGTGGTTGAGGTGGGTTAAATCCATGGCAGATGTTTTAACTGTATTAGATCTCTTAGAAAAGGTTGAACTTTATTAGATCTTTTGGAGAAATTTGAGGTTTATTAGAGCCTTAGGTGATGGTTGAGGTGTATTAAATCCCATAGGAATGGTTGATGTTTATTAGATCATTTGGGGATGTTTGTGGCTTATTAGATCATTAGGGGATTGTTGAGGTGGATTAGATCCCTTGCGGGAGTTTGAGTAGTATTAAATCTCATAGGGATTGTTGAAGTGTATTAGATCCTTAGTGGATAGTTGAGGTGGATTAGATCCCTTGCAGAAGTTTGAGGTGTTTTAGATTCTTTGGGGATGATTCAGGTTTATTAGATCCTTAGAGGATGTTTGAGGTTAGATCCTTAGGGGAGACTTGAAGTGTATTAGATCCCTTAGGGATGGTTTAAGTATATTAGATCATTTAGGGATTGTTGAGGTGTATTAGATGCCTTTGGGATGGTTGCGGTCTATTAGATCTTTACAGCTAGTTGAATTTCTTTAGATCCTTAGCAGATGTTTGAGGTTACACCCTTCTGGGATGTTTGAGGTAGATTAAATCCCTTGTGGATGTTTTAGGTGTATTAGATCGCTTAGGAATGGTTGATGTTTATTAGATCTTTAGGGGATGTTTGAGATTTAACAGATTCCATAGGGGTGGTTGAAATTTATCTGATCCTTTGGGTGTTGTTGAGGTGTATTATATCTCTTTGGAATGGTTAAAATTTATAAGATTCTTAAGAGATGGTTGAAGTTTATTAGATCCTTATGGGATGGTAAGGTGTATTAGATCAGTTCGGGGTTATTGAGGTGTTTTAGATCACTTCGGGAATGTTGTGGTTCACTACATAGATCCCTTGGGTATGGTTAAGAAGTATTAGATCTCTTGAGGATGGTAGAGCTGTATTAGATCCCTGGAGAAAGGTCGAGATCTATTAGATGCCTTCGGGAGGGGTCGCGTGTAAGTTTTCGTTGGGGTGGATTAGATCAGATCCCATAGGAAAGGTTAAAGTGTGTCGTAGAATGACTCCCGACGATACCATATATATCTATTTGTTGAGGGAACTTCCTTAATTATCTTTAGAGTGCGTTTACTGTCTGGCGGCCGATATTATGTATCTTCAAAATGCTAAAGAAGTGGAACTGAGCTCAAGGATAATAATATTGCTATCATTAATAAAATAGAGTTTTATTAATAATAACTATAAACAATACACAAAAACGGAAAATATTGACATAAACAGAATGGAAAGGGTCGTGGAGACTCGGGCTAATCCAAGGGTTTAAGGGATTAAAAAAAAGGTAAAACAAATATAGAGTTAAAGAGATGGGATGGTTCGATAAACAATTTAAAGCACAGGATAGAATTGACAAAAGGGATCAATACTCAAAGGTGAAGTTTGGCTTACGTAACTTTTGGCACTAGTGGTGCAGTGGAAGGTACTTGCAGGAATATTTGGTCCGCTGGCGAGTTCCAGCCGAAGGGGGGGGATAAAAGGATCCTGACGAGGCGTCTTGGAAAGGAGAACCGTTACTCGACGAACGGCTTGAAGAACAATGGCTGTTCTACTTTGTTCTCTTCTGAACAAAGGGGGGGATGAGAACCGTCTCTTGTCTACGGGCTCAAGAACAATGGCTGTTCTAATGTTGTTCTCCTTTGAACAACAGGGGGAGTGAGAACCGTTTCTTGGCGAAGGGCTCAAAACGAACAATGGCTGTTCTAATGCTGTTCTCCTTGAACAACAGGGGGGGGAGAAGCCTTGGGGACTTGTCGTCGGAAAGGCTCGAACCTTTGGCACTCAAGGAATATTGTCCTCCTTCTGGACAAGTGATGGTGAATCTCGAGGTCGAGGTCCCTTGGCGCACAAAGGGAGAGAGGGTCGTGGTGATGTTTCGCGACGAAAATCTGGATCTCCAATCTGATCTTAGTGGTAAAGTTTCCATATAAATAGCCAGGACATCTCCTTGGCGTGGGGGAAAATGGAGTGGAAGCTTGGAGGGAACGCACAGCCGGGCCGGGGAACAATGCCTTATCTGTTCATAAGCCTAACTCGATCTGGCGAGGTCGGCGTATGGGTGCGAACGGGGGGACGATAACCTCCTTGTTTAAACATTGGCATCCGGTAGCTGAGATAAGACTCCAAGCCTCGAATCGAAGATGCACGTGGGCAGCATCGTGGTTTTAAATAATACGGGGTAGGAGTTGAAATTAAACGCAGCTTCAACACGTTCTATTACACCCCTCCATTCCAGGGGAAGTTGTCACTTCGAAAAAAAAAGAGATAAGGGACAACGATAGAGCTCCGTTGTGGGGAACTCGTTTTCTTGTACCAACCGTACCTTCCTGCACCTAACTAGTATTACCTCAATACATATGATTATTTTGATCTTTAGATTACAGGGGAAAATAACCTTTAATACAACTTAATCAAAGAAAAAAAAAGGGCATGGAACAATGAAATGTTATAAACTTAGTACATACGGGACAAAATAATTTATACGTAAATTAATAAGAACAAATATATATACATACAAAAAATTAGACATTGAGCGTTACAAAATTCAGACATATACATTAATTAATTATATTACAAAAGAATCTTAAATTAAGTCGTACAAGACGGTATATACCTACATGGAGATACTAATCCTATGAATACAATTATTCTACGCTATTCGGTAACGCATTCCTACTGAGTGCGTCAGCGACCTGTTTATCGGAACCTTTTATCTAATTTATTTTAAACTGATACTCTTGCAAGAGTAAACTCCAGCGCATGATGCGGCCGTTTGAGTGTCTCAAATTCCTAATATAGGCTAACGGACGGTGGTCGGTTCCTGTTTGAAATTCTTTACATATCAAGTACAGCTTGAATTTGTCTATGACCCAGATAATTGATAGAGCTATCTTTTCTCTAGTGGCATATCTCTTTCCGCGTGGTAATAATTGACGACTAGCATATGCAACTGGATGACTCGTTCTGTCATCCACGTATTGAAGGAGTACACCTCCAATGCCCTCGTTGATCACGTCGGTCTTAACCCCAAAAGATTTTTCCGGGTTGGGGAACTTTAAAATGGGGGCAGAAATGAACTTACTTTTGAGCTGATTAAAATGGGAAACAGCGACATCATTCCAACGTAAACGATCGGGGAAATTCTTTTCCTGAAGGGGGCATAGGGGGGCCAAAATTGCAGCGAAATTCGGAACAAATCGCTGATAGGGAGAAGCTGATCCTAGGAACGATCTTAATGGCTTCTTTGTAATCGGGAGGGGCATGTCGGCGATTGCCTTAATCTTGTTCTCGTGGGGACCTAACTTGTTTTGTCCTATTTTGAAACCCAAATATTTGATGGTTTCGTGGGCAAACTGGCATTTGCTGGGGCCAATGGTGAGGCCATTTTCACGCAGTTGCTCGAAAAGAGCTAATAGGGTGGGTAAATGGTGATTCCATTTAATTAGTTCTTGTAGCTGACTCTTCGGACGTGGTGTCAGCTGCGCGTCACTATCCAGGTCAGAGGGTTCTAAAGACTCGCCTGGTAGGGAAGGAGGAGGGTAATCGGCATCAGGTTGGATGCACACTGTCTGGATTACATTAAGGGACTCCGCGGGGCAATCCTCTTCAAGCGCCGATGCTTCGTCCAGTTCTACGAAGGTATCTCCATGGGCGCGTTGGGGGTTCTTTTTTTCTTGGGGTCCACGGACAGTCTCCGTGTCCTTGTCTTGGGCCTTATCACCTAAGGGTGTTAGTGATTCACACTCCTCATTTTCCGTCCTAAAGTCCTGGTTAGGGGTCTCCGAGAAATCGGACGGTATCAAGGTTCTGATGGGGACGGGCTCCTGGGCTTCTTTCTTATCTCGGCCTTGAGGAAGGGCGGCCTAAAACACAGGGTCGAAACTTACTTGGGGGCTCTGTCCTATAAGTACGGAACAGAATTTTATGGGTGCTACAATGACTTCAGCCCAGCCATTATAATATTGACACTGCAGGTAACATCTAGCGACGGGGAATCGGTTCGCCCGCCCAAGGTGGTCATGTACCACCGCAAATTTTTCGTGGTTAGAGGCCACTGGGAAGAGTTCGTCGGACACGATGAAACACGTACATCCTGTGTCCCTGACGAGAGTCGATACTCGACAGCTGTCCACGCTGCCCTCCTCATATTTCAAAGTTCCCGATGAACTTTTACCAAAAACAAAATTTACCTGGTGGCCTGACGGAGGGGGAGAAGTTTCTGCTTGGGTCTGCACCACCGGGGGAGCCGGGGTTGCATTAATCTGGTAAACTTGGTGGGCTGGTCCGCTTTTAAGCCTAGAATTTTGGGGGCAATTCCAGCTCATGTGGTTTTCTACACCACAGGTGAAGCATATGGTTGGTCGCTTCGGGAAGAGAGATGGAGGAGAAGTCTTAACGGGAGGTTTGGAGTCCCGTTGTTGGTTTTGGGGAAAGAAGTTTTGGGGTTTTACGGGGCTCGAAAACTTTGTCAGCTTTCCTGGGAAGGAGCGCGAGTCCGTCCTTCTTTCTTCTCGTTGGATTTCTTTTTCTCGTTCTTCTCGTTGTATTTTTCCTTCTCGTTCTTCTCGTTGGATTACTCTTTCCCGTTCCTCTCTTTCTCTTTCTTTTTCTACCTTTTTTCTTTGAACTTCTGCTTTAATCCGAGCTAATTGAATCTGAAGCTCAGCTTGTCTTATCCGTTCCCCTCTTTCTCTTTCTTCTCGTTGTATTTCTCTTTCTTCCTTTTTTCTTTCTCTTTCTTCCTCTTTTCTTTTTTTTCTCTTTCTTCCTCTTTTCTTTGCTCCTCTTGAATGTACTCAATTAGTTCTTTTCCGGAGAGTCCCAAGGATTCTCCTTGCGCTTTAAAGATTTCAAACTGAGTCATCTTTGCACTTGGGGGCGCACTAGTCAACCAACTAAAATTCCTTGCAACAAGAGTTATGCCTCTATAGAATTAGCCTACCTAAATATGGCCACTGACCTATTCGTACTTGGTTTCTCAATCTAAATAACCACTGACTAAAATCACAAAAAAAAACACAAACAAATTATTATAACAGTTCCTTGAGCTACTCCAGCTTCTTAAGTTTCAAAAAAAAGGGGATAGCAATCGTTAAAACAAAAGGAAACTACTATATTCTATTATTATAACGAATAACACTATGCTTTAATTGACTAAGACCAGTGTTTGCAAAGATATAGCGTTAAACCCCACACACCTGATACCAAATTTAAATAGTATATATATATATATATGTCGTAGAATGACTCCCGACGATACCATATATATCTATTCGTTGAGGGAACTTCCTTAATTATCTTTAGAGTGCGTTTACTGTCTGGCGGCCGATATTATGTCTCTTCGATATGCTTAAGAAGTGGAACTGAGCTCAAGGATAATAATATTGCTATCATTAATAAAATAGAGTTTTATTAATAATAACTATAAACAATACACAAAAACGGAAAATATTGACATAAACAGAATGGAAAGGGTCGTGGAGACTCGGGCTAATCCAAGGATTTAAGGGATTAAAAAAAAGGTAAAACAAATATAGAGTTAAAGAGATGGGATGGTTCGATAAACAATTTAAAGCACAGGATAGAATTGACAAAAGGGATCAATACTCAAAGGTGAAGTTTGGTTTACGTAACTTTTGGCACTAGTAGTGCAGTGGAAGGTACTTGAAGGAATATTCGGTCCGCTGGCGAGTTCCAGCCGAAGGGGGGGGATAAAAGGATCCTGACGAGGCGTCTTGGAAAGGAGAACCGTTACTCGACGAACGGCTTGAAGAACAATGGCTGTTCTACTTTGTTCTCTTCTGAACAAAGGGGGGGATGAGAACCGTCTCTTGTCTACGGGCTCAAGAACAATGGCTGTTCTAATGTTGTTCTCCTTTGAACAACAGGGGGGTTGAGAACCGTTTCTTGGCGAAGGGCTCAAAAGGAACAATGGCTGTTCTAATGCTGTTCTCCTTGAACAACAGGGGGGGATGAGAACCGTTTCTTGGCGAAGGGCTCAAAACGAACAATGGCTGTTCTAATGCTGTTCTCCTTGAACAACAGGGGGGGGGATGAGAACCGTTTCTTGGCGAAGGGCTCAAAACGAACAATGGCTGTTCTAATGCTGTTCTCCTTGAACAACAGGGGGGGGATGAGAACCGTTTCTTGGCGAAGGGCTGAAAACGAACAATGGCTGTTCTAATGCTGTTCTCCTTGAACAACAGGGGGGGGGGATGAGAACCGTTTCTTGGCGAAGGGCTCAAAACGAACAATGGCTGTTCTAATTCTGTTCTCCTTGAACAACAGCGGGGGGGAGAAGCCTTGGGGACTTGTCGTCGGAAAGGCTCGAACCTTTGGCACTCAAGGAATATTGTCCTCCTTCTGGACAAGTGATGGTGAATCTCGAGGTCGAGGTCCCTTGGCGCACAAAGGGAGAGAGGGTCGTGGTGATGTTTCGCGACGAAAATCTGGATCTCCAATCTGATCTTAGTGGTAAAGTTTCCATATAAATAGCCAGGACATCTCCTTGGCGTGGGGGAAAATGGAGTGGAAGCTTGGAGGGAACGCACAGCCGGGCCGGGGAACAATGCCTTATCTGTTCATATGCCTAACTCGATCTGGCGAGGTCGGCGTATGGGGGCGAACGGGGGGACGATAACCTCCTTGTTTAAACATTGGCATCCGGTAGCTGAGATAAGACTCCAAGCCTTCGAATCGAAGATGCACGTGGGCAGCATCGTGGTTTTAAATAATACGGGGTAGGAGTTGAAATTAAACGCAGCTTCAACACGTTCTATCACAAAGTGCATTAGATTTTTAAGGGATGGTTGAGGTGGATTAGATCCCTTCCCGATGTTTGAGGTTTATTAGATCATTTAGGTAGGGTTAAAATTTATTAGATCCTTTGGGGATTGTTGATGAGTATTATATCCCTTTGGGATGATCGAAGTTTATAAGATCCTTAGGATATGGTTGAAGTTTATTAGATCCTTAAGGAATGTTTAAAGTTTATTAGATCCCTTAGAGATGGTTGAAATTTATTCGATTCTTATGGGCTGGTTGAAGTGGATTAGTTTCCTTGCAGACGTTTGAAGTGTATTAGATCTCTTAGGGATGGTTGAAGTTTATTAGATCTTTAGGGGATGGTTGAGTTGAATTTGATCCCTTGCGAATGTTTGAGGTTTGTTAGATCTCTTAGGGTTGGTTAAAGTTTATTAGATCCTTTGGGGATTGTTGAGGTGTATCAGATCTCTTTGGGATTGTTGAAGTTTATTAGATCCTTAAGGGATGGTTTAATTTGATTAGATCCTTTCAGGATGTTTGAAGTTTATTAGATCCTCAGGGGATGGTTGAATTTTATTAGATCCTTATGGGATTATTGAGGAGTATTAGTTCCCTTTGGGATGGTTGAAGTTTATTAGATCTTTAGGGGTTGGTTGAGGTGTATTAGATCCTTTGATAGTGGTTCAGGTGAATTAGATCCCTTGGGAATAGTTGTGGTGCATTAGATCCTCTGGGTATCGTTGCGTTGTATTAGATCCCTTGGGGATGGTTGACGTGTTTTAGATCCCTTTGTTATGGTTGGCGTGTATTAGACCACTTGCGGAGGGTTGAGATCTATTAGATGCCTTCGGGAACGGCCTCGTGTAGATTTTCGTCGAGGAAGTGGGAGATTTCCAGGTGGCACTGTGCTTATGACACCAAAAAGCAATCGTGTAACCCATTCGGGACCACCATTGTGGGTGCACTCGTTCCTCGTCACTGGTATGTGCATAAGATTACCACACATAACACATTAGTAGTCCATCAGATAGGATACTATCTCTCCATCAGCAGTGCTCCGAAAAAAATGATTGTTTATTGGTGCTCTGAGGCAGGAAAATAATGATAGTGGTGTCGTAATAGTTTTTGTATGTTTGATGACGCTTGCAGAGATGCTTCCCCCTGTTGGGGGTAGAGGTCAAAGTATCCCAAAGGGGTTGTCTAGCTATTGACACCGCTGAATATTTCATGTCCGCAGTCACTATAATCGAAAGCGCGCCTAGACGCTTGATATCTAATGAAGTATTCATTGCTGAGCTCCCTCAACAAGGAGGATATTTTTAATCAATGAGCTTTTATGTTGCTGTATGCGTGAAAATTTTCCATGAATTCAACTAAATTCTACTGCATTGTGCGCGTGCGCACTTACCTGACGAGAGCAGCTGAACCCTTTTTCTGAAGAGGTGGAAACCAATTAAACCTATTTAAAATACATATATTGAAAAATTACACTGTCTAACAATGATTTCGCTACAAAAATGCGAAAGTAGTTTTCTATTTTAGTTTTTTGCGTAGATTAGGAAAATGACCTTAATTTTCAGGAAATGTCTTCAGTTTTTTGTAATCTGCACATTTAATTTATATATTAATATTAGATTATTCAGTATACATATATGTATGAAATATTTGTTATTATTTTTATTTTATTTGACAATAAGTACAAAGATAAGTGGAAACAAAAGGCTTATTCATCAAAATAAATTAATAAGCCCTTTTAATACATTTCAGAGTGTGGTATTATAAAAATATATTTTAAAAAATTAATGAAGATTTAAGATTTTTTCAAAATTGCTGAAACCTATACAATAATAATATATTTTTAGAATATTTAGGTTTCTTTTCATGTACAACATCTTTTCTGTCTCTGTGAAGAGTCCAGCAGAAGTCAGCAAGCATTGCAGGACTCCATTTTCCATTATAATGATTTACTATAGCAGCAATATCTTGGTGGAATCTTTCACTATGCTCATCGCTGACGTCTGCTGGATTCTCTGAAAAGAAATCAGATGGGAATGCAAAAAATGCACATTTAGTGACATACTACATCCCAACTCATTATAAAACCTAAGCAAATTCTGAACAAGAATGTAGTAATTTTCTGATTTGTGCCTTCCAAGGAGACCATTACATATAACCTTGATTCTATGACAGGCCTTAAATTCTGGCTTGCTCAATTTTTACCTCAAACTCATCTACCATAAATTGTCGAAGCTGAGGGCCAACAAAGATTTCTTCTTTAATTTTAGCATCACTAATCTTATGAATTTTTTGTTTAAATATAAGAAGGATGGCTGGTCATGCTTTAATGCTGTCAAAAATTGTTTCATTAAACCTAATTTTATGTGAAGTGGTGACAAAATTATGTTTTCCTTAGGAACCAATGGTTCACGTATGACATTTTGATAACCTACTTTTGTCTCTTTTCTTAAAGGCCATTCTGAGCGTACGTAATGTTCTCCCCGAGCTTTACTCTCCCATTGACACAAAAAAACATGAATTTTGTGTAGGCTGACTGCAAGCCATTGAGAATGGCTACTACCTTAAGGTCAGCACAAATCAACCATTTATGTTCACTATATTTAATGCTTTTTTAAAATGAAATCTAAATTCTCATATGTTTCTTTCAAACAAACAGAGTAAGCTACAGGTATCGATGGTAGTTTATTTCTATTATGCAGAAGCACGGCTCTACTACTATATAAAGAAGCGTCAATGAAAAAGTCTCCATTGACTGGGTTCATAATGTATATCTAATTCTCCAAAGAGACGTGGAATATTATTACAGTAGCATAAATTGTTTTTAAATGAAAATTTGTCTTGTAAATTGTTTGATCGAATGCGAAACCTAATAATTTGAACATCTTCTGGTACTAAATTTCTTTCTTTCAGTCTCAATGCTAGTAATTCACTCGTTGCTTTGTTAAGTTTAGATCTATTACAAGATCATCTAGATCAAGTTGTAAAAAAGGTTTCAGGAACATAAATTTTAGTTTCGGAGTTAGACAAAAAAAATTTTGCAGGTGGTTCAGGTACTGGAATGTCTTTTGAGTAAGATATAGGCCGAATAGCAGATCTAAGGTTGGGATATACCACAGCTGTAGTGCACTTCGTTGTGTTACCTAAAAGAATAGAAATTATATGCATAAAATTTAAAGTTATGTACATATGTGTGATTACAATAAATTGGTTCTAAACTTAGTTAATTTTATATTTAAAAAAAATAATATTACAGTATACTACTTCAAAATATAGGTACAGTGGACAATAAACAACTACTTACTTTGTATGTCTACCAAACAGAAATAGCAGTCAGTGGCATGATCTTGGGGCTCTCGCCATACCATTGGAACACCAAATTGAAAGTTTTTTATTTTTCCTTTAGACCATTTCGATAAAGAATTAAAGTATGTCGTGCAACAGATATGTGGTGCCCATAGTTTATTTTGGTCGCCAATTTTACATGAAAAATACAAATTATATAGTTTTTTTTCACTAGAGAAGAAACTTTCCTTGGATTTTTTTTAAATGTGACTGAACCACATATGTAGCAGAATTTATCTGGGCTATTTTTACACTGTCCTCTTGGCATTTTAATCAAAATTATTGTTTTTATTTAAAATTTTATTTAGTTAAATAGTCTGAAAATAAGAAATAAAAGAATGAAATTCGTTAAAATCTTCAAAATTTTACAAAAATAGTAATTGGCAACTTACAAAAAATTGGAGTCATTTCGATAAAAATGACTTACATTTTTAAAATCTATACATAAAACTACATTAAAAATGTCATTCTAATCTTTGTCGTCAACAAAATTTTAAATTTGGTTTGACAGTGTCATCATTCAATATCGCACATCTACACTTTTGTTATACCAGCCTTTAGAAAATTACATTCCTCACCATACCCCTGTCTATTGTTCTCTCATTACAGTTGAATTAGATTTCTAGCATCTTTCATTCTTCTAACCTTTCTGTTTTCTTGTTGATCACTAGTGTCCTTTCTGTTTCTAGTCAATCTTCCTTCTTTCACTTTTCAAATACAGCGCCCCGCTCCAGACAATCCAATTTGACAGAACAAATACGGTAAATCTGAGATTTTGTTTCAGTATATATGAAAAATACACGATATTCGTCAAATAAAATCTCCCGTCTCGAGTAAATTCCTTACACAAAAAAATCCCTAATTAACATCCAGCTACATTCATTCAAATTCATATCGCTTGTAACTCTACATGTAGGTTGTTTCTAATGTAGGCCAATGATTGATTTTCAGACACTTCTCTCTCGGAAGAATTATCTATTTCAGATCGCAATTTAGAGCACTGATTCGCAAAGTGGGCGCTAACGCCCCCTTGTGGGCGTTGTTGAGGTACAAGGGGAAGCTGTAAGATGTTGCTTCATTTCGGGGGCGTTGAATGCACACTGAAGGTGTTCGGCATTTTTTCAATGTTAAACATATCAAGTTTAAATATTATTCAATTATTATAGCATACCTACTTGTTGGACCTGTAGAAATCTATAGAAATACTGTAATTCTATGGAAAGCAAAAAATCTACAGTATTGCAGAAATTTATAGAATTCTACAGAAAATTCGACTCTATTTCAGTGATGTATGTTAGTGTTCTTGTTTTCTCTCTAAGTTGGTATTACACCACAGGGTTGCCAAATTGGCTAACTCGTAGTTATAATTCGTGAAAATTGTTTACATTTTAACTCTGTGGCTATGAAAAAACTAATGTCTATACTTATGTACTCGTAAATGCAATTATAAATTTTAGCTATATACAGATTGAGATTCTATGCATTATTTGCATAGCCTTATATTGTAAACGTATTGTATTAACAGTATTTATGACTAGTTGTTGATATTTCCGCACGCGGCATTTGGTTTGCGGTGCAAACACATATTTTTGCTGTTTTCCCTTTCTCCAGTTTTATGTTTTCTGTGCTCGAATATTTCAGTGGTGACTTGGCGTGTTTCCTGTAATCATTATTAGTGGTGAAATTTTGTGCTTGCCATTTACTGATATATTTGAATTATAGTGATTGTGTTTGGATTTATTAGTTCTCTTAATAACAACCAACTGCCAATGTGCCTTCTCTGTGAAAAAGTGTTCTCTAACGAGGCCATGAACCCATCCTGATTTTCTGATCACTTAAAGAAGATTCATCCTGATAAAGAAAAATAGAAGTTGTCATATTTTTAAACTTTACGAGACAGATTTAACAACAGAAACGCATTAGCTCCTTTATAACAAAACGATACCCAAAATGCGACGATGGACTTTTTTGTTCAAATAATATCTCTAAAATGATTGTCAGCTCTAGGAAGCGTCATACAATTGGAGAAGAACTGATTTGGCCAGCTATAGAGGAAGTCTTGCAACAGTAGTACATCATCCTTCCCCAAGCACAATTGCCAAGGCGATTCTACTTAGTAATGATACTGTTCAAAGGAGAGTTGACGAAATGGCCGAAGACAATGAAGAAATCCTATGTGACACACTTAAGGTTCAGCAATTGGGTTCACAATTGGATGAGTCGACACTGCAAGACAATGAAGCACGACTTCTAGGATTTGTTCGCATTACTAAGGATAACAAATTGAGCAAGAGCTGCTCTTTGCAAAGAAACTTGAAACAAACACTAAAGTTTTAAAAAAAGATATCCCAATGAGCAATATTATTGCTTGCGCGACTGACAGAGGTACAACATTAAGAGAACAATATAAAGATTTTCTTGCATTTTTGAAGAAAGTTGTACCCGGTGTCTTTACAATACATTGCGTAATTCATCAACAACATATGTTTGCCAGGAAATTGAGTGATCGGCTTCATAAATCTCTCAACGTTGTTATTACATCAGTAAATAAAATAAAATGCCATTCCTTTAATTCGTGAATATCTCGACAGCTTTGTGATAACAAGGATGAAGAATTTGATCGCCTCCTTTTGCATACCGAAGTGAGGTGGCTATCGAAATGAAACTGTTTAAAACGATTTTATTTACTCTTCAACAGCATAATTCAATTTTTTCGAGAGAATATATGTGACCATTTGAGTGATGAACTCTTAGCTTGCAAGAAGGACATTGTCTATTTAACAGATATCTTCAGCATATTCAACGATCTAAATTTGCAATTTTAAGGCTGTGATGTAACTCTTATCAAATCATAATCGAAAATTTGCGAATTCATGGACAAGCTTTCCTTCTTCAAAAATAATATTGGTCGTAAGAATCTCTCTCTTTTTCCAAATCTAAATGAACTGGAATATGATGAGACTAATAATTCCATATTGGATGATGACCTCTTGATTTATTGCAAACATTTGAAAACACTACACGAGGACATGAGCTGTAGATACCAAGATCTCATAGATATGAAAATACCTGACTGAATGTTAAGCCCATTTACGAATGCTTGTACAAACGAAATTAACCTTGCAATGAAAGAAGATGTAGGGAAATCGATATCTTACCCTCAAAACTGAGGCCCTGTTCGGTAACCGCAACGTCCTGGCATTTGGCGGCGTAGCCCGATTACTTAACTCCCCCACCCATCTCTCTTCTCGACTCGAGGATCACCAGAAAGGTCTCACACAACCTTATAATGCTCAAATCATTACGTTTCGGGTCTGGCAAGCCTAACATTGGTTGAAATGGCAATATTTCCCCTAAGAGTTGGTATTTGATTTCAATTTATTGACATAATTAGAGGAGAGTCGAACAAAAGCCAGAAGGTGCTTCTAGGGCTGAGTGAAACACGCTCAGAGAAGAACCGTTAGAGGGTGAGGCTTAATTACGAAGACCTCCCCCCTCCTTCCCCTACCCCCTAGTGGGGTGGCGAAGTATATATGCGGATAAGTGTAGAAGGACATGGAATATCGAGTTTGCGATCGCGACAACGAAATCCGGCTAGGTGCCCGGCAACCTTATGAAAGGAACACAGAAGAAGCTCATGCTGAGCCAGTTCCTAGTGATCACTCCGAAATTTAAGTTAGCTTGTATTGAGAAATAAGCTCAACTATCTTTCGCCAGAGAAACACCCTATCCTGGTTTACAACAAAACCAAGAGATAGTCCTCGCCATTGAGGAATACCCCAAAGTGAAAAGTGAACTTCCTCAAACACGCCCCATTCGTCAAAGGATTAACTTTTTTGCTTATCGGTGGTCAGGGCGAATTATTCCAAGATTAACCAGAAGATTGGAACAAGTATACTTTCCCTGTCCCGTTGGTGAAATCATCTTACCAAGACAATGCGCTTAACGCCATTCGTCGCCCACACCGAATTCATATGTAGCTTTAAACCTATCCCGTGCCAGACCAACAGCTGGAGTGACTGTGAAGAGTGCCACACGCCTGGCCGCAAACAAAATTCTTTTGTCTACATAAAAATTGAGGCCAAGGTCAGTCTCCAACCAGATTCCCTTGTGGTTGTTTTTAAAGGTAAATAAATTCCATTATCTTTTTTGAAGGTCAATTAGCGTTCAATAGTAAATTGAGCTTTGGGTCAACCATTACCTTATATTCATTTGTGTAATTTAATAAGTCTCACTTAAACTCGTTTAATTGATAACTGTGTAGTTTGTTTTGTTCGATTTCATTTTTTGTTCATGTTGTAATTAAAGGTCTATTTTCTTAGAATTATTTGATTAAATCCTCGAAACGCTGAGGATGGCACTAGAAACCCTCAACAATCAAAAATACGTAATAATAATAAAATATAGCACTCTTAGAGAAAACTTAATCAAGAAGTTTTTGAAGTAAGTAACAAACCTATACATACGTACACACCCACTGGGTCCTTGCCATACCACGACAGAACAGTAAATTGGTTTAAAAAATAATTTCAAATTGAGGCCTCTATAAAGGCAATCATACCATAGGGAATTTTGGTTACAGAAAGAAATTCCTGAAAAGTATACAAAGCAATTAATCTATATTTCATAGCTTTCCCATCTTCATATATGGCTGAACGCGGTTTTAGTGCAGTTACTCGACCTCTCACAAAACAAAGAAACCACCAGCAAATCACAAAAAGAGGAGATCATTTGTTACTTCTGAGAAGGATTGAACCTAGGATGCAATGGTTAGCCAAAAAGCACCAAAGACAACCATCTCATTAAAACATATTGAGGTAAATTTTCAATGAGATTCTTCTAATTTTTATATTTAAAATAATATGTTTTTAACTTAAAGACGATGAAATTCCGTTGGCAGAGGGGGTGATATCAAACTATTTATTGTCCAAGGGGGCGTTAGTCCAAAAAAGGTTGGATAACACTGATTTAGAGTAATAATTCCTTTTTTCTTTTCAATTGTGGTCATTCAATTTCAAAATTAAAATTGTATAGGAATAAGGCATATGATCACGCTTAGAAAACGGCAGAATGCAGTCATTTAAATTTAAGTACATTAGTGAAAGCTAGTTCAGGATAATATCTTTCTCAGTTACCAAAGTCAAGTGTCATTTGCAGATCTGAATCTATGAATTAGGGTTGCATCTATGGTTATTTCATTTTTCAAGCCATTAGCAAAATTGCCTCTATAAGACTTCTTATACTTACTTAATTTAAAATAAACCTTTCTTCTTTTCTGTTAGTATTGAAGTTAAAAGCGTTTTATAACTTGTATTTTCAGTACTTAAGATCTATATTGTATTAATTTGTTTTTGAAACTCTATATAGGCCCATTTTTCCATTTGATATTAATAGAAGGTGGAAGGTGGAAATGTGTGTTGCCCCTTCGTAGGGTACAAGATGATACTCTCACGTTTTATTAATTTATTTAACAAAATTATTACTTCGAAGACTAGTTTGATAAAAGATAGTAAATATTGAATTATCTGAATAACTCTAAGGTTGAAATTGCAGCAGATAAAATTTTCTTGCGTGAGGAACAAGCTAAATGAACGCAGTAGTCCTATAGAAGATTCATTTTTATCGTAACAGAGTCCTAATGGTATTACAGTTGTTAAGAAAAGCAACGTTAACTAGGATACTATCCTATCCTGATTAAATAAGGTTGTGCTCTTTTTTAATGTGTAACGATTTAAATCTTAAAGTTTGAACATCAGTAATGGAAAAGAGTAAGTATATGGAGTGTTTTTTAAATCAATATAGACAAAGGCTATGGTGTTTAACATCAATAATTGGGACACAAATCCTACAAAGGATTTTAATAGGATTAATCAAGACAAAATCTACGAAGAGTATTCTAACATTAGCAATAATGATATAATATTTGTGAACAATATTTGATTATTAAGGATGAAGACTAGAAATGTTTAACATATATTCAGTTTTCTCCGACTGTAAACTAAACTGACATCAAGGGGGTCTTTTTGAAATGTATCATTTCAGGTGCATTATAAGGAGTCCTTGTTTGTTGTCTTCCAGATCGAGGTCAAGGTGTCCCTCTGGACCTGAATTAGAGTTAGTTGTCTGATTTCACAATACATTAACCGCACCAATTTGTCTTGGATTTATATATATATATATATAAATATATATATATATATATATATATATATATGAATTATAGAAATTGGTTTGGTTTGCGGAAACTTTAATCTCGGCACGAAAATGAAGACCCACGAGTAGACGAAAAAGGCATTTATTTCTGTCAGACGTTTCGGTCCACACATCGCAACATCTTTGAGGATTCTATTAAAGTCAAAGAAAGACCTACTCAATTTAGGGACGTACATGAACAAAAACAAACAAACAAGAATAATAAAAACACTAAAAAAAACAAGCTTAGGGCGCATCAAATAATGCCAAAGAAGCGAGACTAAAGTTAAAATATGATAAAGTATAAAGTTAAAAAGAACCGAATACGCGAATGATGCAAAAAACAATTACACATTACCTTATGCGGGTAGTTGTTCCTTACTAAGAATGAAAAAGTGAACGACAAAGGAGCATGAAATTAACTTGGTAGGTTGTAGAGTTATGAGACGCGTAGGGGAAAGAAGGAATCAATCTCGTTGAGTGTTGGTTGTTTTGCTTTTTTAATATTGGACGACTCTAATATTTTTAATAAATGGACTGAAGGAGCCCCAGAAAGAATGGAAAAATTGTTCCGAAGAAATAGGGTGGCCATTATTTTCTGCATGCTATTGTATGCTGGCGAATTCGGGTGTAGTTAAGGGTTTTTGAGTTCTATGGGATAATCCAAATGTTTATTGACCCTCTGTTTAAGAAGTAGGCTAGTCTGGCCTACGTCACAGGCATTGCAGCCGGCACACTTGAATTGATATACAACAGAGGATACCAAAATCGGATCAATGCGATCTCTATAGTTGAAGAAAGAACCCGAAGAATTGTGATTAATATATTCCAAGTTAAACTGGCCTTGCGGTAGAAGGCTTTGCAACTTTTTCTTAAGGGCAGCGTCCAAAGAAGAAGTGGAGGGACCAATGAATGTCAGCTTAATAAAATACGGTGTTTTGAAACAGTGGTGTATATGAGGGAGACATATATTTATTTATGAAAGTTTTTTTATACTTGTCAAAAAGGTGTATAGGAAACATGTCAAATAAAAAATATGTTCTCAGGAAACTCATTTCTTTATGAAAATCGCTCTAGCCTGAGCAAATTCTGAAGGCTATAAATATTTTTTGTCTTCACACTTGCTATTTTAAATATATGTATCATGAATCTGAAATACTTAGTCCCTAGCAGTGCGGTCATGGTTTTTTTTATAGACGGAAGTTTTTAATTTTCCTTCCTCCTGTGTACAGTTCCATAAAACTCAAAGACCCTTAACTACACCCGAATTCGCCAGCATACAATAACATGCAGA
Source organism: Ceratothoa steindachneri (assembly GCA_963969495.1). NCBI lineage: Eukaryota > Metazoa > Arthropoda > Malacostraca > Isopoda > Cymothoidae > Ceratothoa > Ceratothoa steindachneri. The sequence goes on along the minus strand of OZ018321.1, from coordinate 131,931,238 downwards.
AAATAATGGCCACCTTATTTCTTCGGAACAATTTTTCCATTCTTTCTGGGGCTCCTTCAGTCCATTTATTAAAAATATTAGAGTCGTCCAATATTAAAAAAGCAAAACAACCAACACTCAACGAGACTTTCTTTCCCCTACGCGTCTCATAACTCTACAACCTACCAAGTTAATTTCATGCTCCTTTGTCGTTCACTTTTTCATTCTTAGTAAGGAACAACTACCCGCATAAGGTAATGTGTAATTGTTTTTTGCATCATTCGCGTATTCGGTTCTTTTTAATTTTATACTTTATCGTATTTTAACTTTAGTCTCGCTTCTTTGGCTTTATTTGATGCGCTCTAAGCTTGTTTTTTCATTGTTTATATTATTCATGTTTGCTTTTTTTGTTAATGTGCGTCTCTAAATCGAATAGTTTCTTTGACTTTAATAGAATCACTGAAGATGTTCTGATGTGTGAAAAGAAAAGTCTCACAGAAATAAACGTCCTTTTCCATCTACTTTTGGCCCTTCATTTTCCTGCTATATAAATATATAGCAGGAAAACCTCGGAGGGATATATTACTTGAACCAGTAAAAGTTTAAGAAAGAAAAAGTGATTTTTAGGAACGGGGAAAATTGTGGGTAAAATACTTTCACTATTTTCTATGTTCCTAAATATCAAATTTTCTCTCTTGAGCTTTTAATGGCTCACGGAATATATTCCTCAGATTTTTACTGGGTAATGATACCAGTTTTCCTTTCCTTGGGCTATTATCTGTTTTTTATATATATATATATATATATATATATATATATATATAGAAAGAGAGAGAGAGAGAGAGAGAGAGAGAGAGAGAGAGAGGGAGAGAGAGAGAGGTTGGACAAAATAATTGGAACAGTAGAAATTTAATGAGCCATTATATTACGAATATCCATTCAAATTTAATTGTGAGTGTTTTGTTTTTATTGTAGATACATAGTTGTATTTATCAATTTTAATGATTAATTAGTTGTATTTCTTTTTCAGATCGTCGTATAGATGCTAAGATGCTTGAAATCACTGAGTTCGAAAAAGATCAAATTGTTGGAGCTCGAATTGCAGGAACTTCGGTCATGAGAGAATTCAAGAAGCAGGGCAAAACTTCCAGCAGGAGAAGTAATTCCGGTAGGATTTCGAAGCTCGTTGAAAGAGACCGACGAGGGTTAAAACGCGTTGTGATGAAGAATCCACGGACAACTGCCTCTAAAGTGACTGCAGAGTTAAATCAACATCTTACTAGGCCAGTTTCGACAAAAACTGTTCGCCGTGAGCTCAATAAAACCAGATATCATGGAAGAGTCGCCATCAATAAGCCTCTGCTTTCCCAACAAAACATTCAGAAAAGGCTAAACTGGTGTAGAGATCCCAAGGACTGGTCGACAGACCAATGGAAGCAAGTAATATTTTCTCTTTTCTCGACTACGGGAAGATTTTATGTATGGAGGCAGCCCTGGGAAGCTCCTAATCCTGACTGCCTTATCCCTACAGTGAAGCTCGTAGCAGCATCCCTGATGGTTTGGGCACCCGTATTTTGGAATTCTCTTGGTCACATCCTAGCCCTGCATGGTAAGATCAACAGCAACAAATATCTGAATATTTTTTAAGATCAAGTCCATCTCGTGGTCCAGACCTTAGTCCCTGATGGTGAGTGATTTTTCCAAAATGGTCATGCCCCAATAGACACAGCTCATGTAGTTAAGAATTGGTATGGAGAGCAAAGGAGTGAGCTCCAACACATGCAGTGGCCCCCACAATCTCCAGATATTAATATTATTGAGCAATCATAGTGCGTCTTGGAGCGACAAGTTAGAAGTCGTTACACTCCACTGTCCTGTATTAAACAGCTGGAGCAGGTATTGCAAGAAGAATGGCTCAGAATCTCTCTCAATGAAGTCAGGAAGTTGTATAAATCAATTCCAAGACTAATCAACGCTGTTCAGAAAGCAAAAGGACGACCAACTCCGTATTAAATGAATATTAAATGAATTTAACACGTGCTCCAATTATTTTTTTCAACCCCTGTATATATATATATATATATATATATATATATATATATATATATATATATGATAATGAAATCACTGTATAGTAGACGAAAGTTTAATTTACGAGACTAGTTTCAGTCTACGACTGAAGAGGGTATGATAAAATACATACTGAAACTAGTCTCGTAAATTAAACTTTTGGCTCTCATAAAGTGGTTTCAATTTCATATACCATAATTCACCATTGAGTTCTTTACTTATATATATATATATATATATATATATATATATATATATATATATATATATATATATATATATATATATATATAACCACAAAAGTACAGTATCATACGTGTAACTATAGTGATTAGTCCACGGTAATAGGACTAATTTTATATGCGAAACCAGGTTTTAACGGAGACATCTGTCATCGTCAGTCGCTGGCGGACAAGTGAAATGCAGAAGTTGCTTAAAGTACAAACACACAAATCATGGGGCTACAGGGGATGATGCCGTAATATAGCGGCACTTTTGAGAAGCGGAAGTATGAATTTTTTACTTATTAAGGTATTAGTATTGAATTGGCTGCCAGAAGTATTAAAGTTGTGAATTTCTTTAATAAGTACGGATTCAATTAAGCGTCGATGTATATAATTATGAGACTTACGAGGTGCGTTCAATAAGTTTTTAGAATCGGTAGGGTAAAATAGAGGAAGGGGGATGGCTGTTTGTGGGGATGTTATAACAAGTTATGACAAGTCAGGACCTGCAGCCGCACGCTCATACCTCGTCTATTTAAGAAGCAGTAGCTGATCGCAGATCGTCAGTCACAAATCTTTAAACAATCGAGAAGGTTGAGCACCGCGCAGTGATCAAATTTTTGACCAAGAAAGGCAAGTATGCAAAAGAGATCCATGAACGCATGGTTGCAGTGTACACCGACACCGCCCCTTCCTATGCAACCATTGCTCGCTGGAATAGGGAGTTCTGCCATGGTCGTGAGTCCCTTGAAGATGACCCCCGTCAGACGTGACCAACAAGGACAATATGGCCCGTGTGGAGAGGATGATCCTCGAAAATCGACGGGTGAAGGTCAAAGAAATCGAGCGAGAACTTGGAATATCACATGGAAGTGTTATTAAAATCATCCAGGACAATTTAGCCATGACCAAGGTCTCTGCCCGTTGGGTCCCTAGAAACCTCACGCCCATAATCGACTTTAACGTCGTCAAAGTCCACAAGGCCAGAGTTGCACAAGCTGCCCTGCGCGAGTGCGGATTCGAGGAGCTCAACCATCCCCCCTATAGTCCAGATCTGGCCGCCTATCGACTACTTTTTTATCCCGCTAGCTCAAGGTTGCACTGCGTGGAAGCCGGTTTGGGGACGATGAATATGTCCAGCTCGCCGTCCAGGAGTGGATTGAACAGCAGTCGGGAGATTTCTGGTTGTCTCGAATTCGAAGCCTGAGGGACAAGTGGCGTAAGTGCATTGAAGTCGAGGGTAGTTATATTGAAAAATAATAAAACACTTTTCCTCATATTTCGTTTCTTTATATCCGAATTGCAAAACTTATTGACCGCCCCTCGTATAAATCATCAATTTGATGATTTTCATTTGACATATGTGTAAATAAGTTCGAGGAGAGGGCACCACGTCGCATATCGCATTTATGTTCATTCATTCTTTCTTGGAAAATCTGCTGCTTTCACCGATATATAATTCGTTACATGATTTGCATGGAATAAAATAAACTCCCTGGATAGGCTATTTCTGATCGTATTCTCGTACTGAAAGACAACATTGATGTTGTTGGTCCGTGCTAACTCTTTGAAATTGGTTAACTGGTGGGAGTATGGAAAAGTAACATAATATTTGTCACATCAGTTTTCCTTATAATTAGCTGGGGAGGAATAGATGGTTCTGGCTTCATAGTGACACTTTTTTATGAAACAAAGGGGAATGTTTGGATGATTGTATTCATTATGTCCAATGAAAATCATCACAGTGTTATTGATAATAGTTTATAAGTCTCACAATTATATACATCGACGGTTGATTGAATCGGCAATTATATAATTAATTCCCAACTTTAATACTCCTGACGGCCAATTTAATAATAATACCTTAATAAGTGAGAAATTCATTCTTGCGCTTCTCAAAAATGCCGCTACATTCCCGCATCATCCACCTTAGCCCCACTGATTTGTGTGTTTGTACATTAAGCAACTTCTGCATTTCACTTGTCCGCCAGCGACTGACGATGACAGATGTCTCCGTCAAAACCTGGTTTCGCATATAAAATTAGTCCTACGACTGTGGTTTTATCTATATATATATATATATATATATATATATATATATATATATATATATATATATATATATATATATATATGTATATATACATATATATATATATATATATATATATATATATATATATATATATATATATATATATGAAAAGAAACTCACAACTTGCACGTGAGTCAAAATTATGATATATAACCCCCACAAGTAAAATGGAAAAACGATTCCGAGCGCTTTCGTCTTTATTCTAAAAGACCTCTTCATAGAATAACGAAGGTCTTTTAGAATAAAGACGAAAGTGCTCGGAATCGTTTTTTCACTTTCCCTGTGGGTTTTATTTATCATATATATATATATATATATATATATATATATATATATATATATATATATATATATATATATATATATATACGTTTGAATTTGGGCAGTATATGTTTATTATATCAAGTTTTATTACAAGCGACTGCTAGTTTCGAATTAATAATTCTTTTTTCAATCTTCTCGATTTGTCTTATATTCGCCTTTTCTTCATTGTTTAACCTGTGGATAAGCGTACCGAAGTTCATCGGAGACTGATGTTTGTTATTTTGCCAAAGGTAGAAGTAAATTAATGTAATTTAGCACTTTCTTTGATTTAACTGACACGTTTCGATACATCGAGTATCATCTTCAGAGTTACCATGGGGAATTATTGCAAAGTATTCAGTTTATATATGTTACAAAATGCATAAGCAGGTTGGATCCAGGCGATAAAAGGTCGGAGAAAAAGGTAGCCAGAGAGGGGGCGGGATTAAGCTGCTTGGCAGAGGGGATTAGTGGCTAGGGGCAGCTCTGAGTACACCTGTCCCTCTGTTTACTTTTCTTGCGTTGGGCAGGATTTCATTGGACTTAGACTGTATGTTTAAATTCGGTTGCTTTTCTTGGATATATATATAGCTTCAAGGAAGAGCAATGGACGCCTGTTGGGAGCATAGTCTAAAATTTTGGTGTTTTCTTCTATCATTTTTTGGTTGAGACATGTCCCGTGTACTTCCTGTGTATGTTTTTAAGATGCACCGTTGTTCAGATGGTATGACATTCTTCTTGAGAGAGTGGTTTCGGTCATGCCGATATACGAGTTAGGTAGGAGATCTCAGTCTCCTAGGTTAAATGTGTACGCGTATATCAGATGTGTCCTTTGTTTCGGTTGTGGCGGGAGTTTGGAGTTATTTTCCATGAAAAGGGTTGAAGTACGTCTATTTTGATAGTAGATGATTAGGGCTATCTTTTTCCCGGCGCTTATGGGTTTTATTCTTCGGTCTATAATGACCTTGATGGCTCTTTCATCTGCTTGGTGTCCTGTCCTCATAGTATTCTAGTACAGCAGTGTCGAATGTAGTCACTTAAAAGTAAGGAGGCTTGATCATTGGTTTAGATAGACTAGACAAGCGTGTATTATCAAACTTCTCAGATATCAAACTTTGAGTTTGTTCGATTTTCGTAGCGATAAGAGCTCTCCAGTTATCTGCTCATTAACAAGCCGAGAAAAATAACGAGCTATGACAGTTGCACGGGAAAAGCGGATCATGGAAATAAGTATGTGCGCATACCTATTTATCTGCCCAGTTTCCACCAGGAGTTTCCATTTCCACGGAAACGCTTCTAAAGTATGGGAAAATATCTAATCAATTCAACTTAGGAAGTATAAAATGATGGAAAAACAGTTTACCTGAAAAGTTGCTAGGAAAGTTACTCTCAGGCAGGCGCTCATCAGAGACCCTCCCCCTTGCGGCACCGCACTTCACGCATTAATCCTTAGGTCTCTTCTAGTTAAAGCAAGGCTTGCGGACACACGAGGCTCCTGATAGTGAATTTTACCATCGAGAAAAACTAACGCGACAACCCCAACAAACGATTCCAGCATTCTCAAGGTGAACTGTGCCAGGGAGAAAGCGATCAAACAATCACTCGCTTGCCAGTCCCTCACTCAGACGCCTGGTACTCTTTTGATTTCAGACAGTTTCATACAAGAATCGCATTTCCCACCTTGTCTCTACGCAGCACCAGATAAGTATTGATGCCTGGTTAGGAAACTTTTAACTACGTCTTCTTGGTGAGACCATTAAGCGCAAATTCTAAACCCGTTTCACTATTTAAATGTAATATTAATCTAACTGTTGATAATAATAGATGTTAAAAACATCCAATAGGGTCAGTGTATCTTTTTGCTCCTATAATTTATATTAAAATTACGCAGTGCAAAATTAATCAACTCGCTAATCGGATTCCACTTACTTCAAGATTGATTCCGATGGCGCAATCTCTGTACGAGAGGGGATGATCAGAAATAATGACAGCGAGACTGTGAATTTTGGTACAAGAGAAGTAAATCCAAATAATAGTCTACATTACTTCAAGATACTCCACCCCCTGCTTTTATGCAATGTTCCATCTTCCTTTGCAATTTCATGAAGCAGTCACGATACTCAGAAGCTGGTATACTTCGTACCATTAAATTTACTGTTCCTGCCAGGTATCGAATACAATGAAATTTCTTCCCTGCAATCGCACGCTTGATCTTGGGAAACAACAAAAATTAACAGAGAGAAAGGTCAGGTAAGTAGGGTGTGTGAGCAACATGTGAGACCCGCTGCTGCTCCAGAAATTGCACAGTCAGGCACGCTATATGGGGTGCAGCATTGTCGTGGTAGATCAAAAGGCGCGATCAGCGGCGGGCTGGTAGGAACTTGGTGTGATGTTCCAGGACTTGAGGAAGGACTTGGTAAGTGTAGTACTTGGCTGTCATAGTATATTGTAGAGGCACCACATCCACACACATTAGGCCTTTGAAATTAAAGAAAATGGTTAAAAGGCGCTTCCTGCTGCGAAATCCTTCATTCAAAATCTGAGTTCGAGGCTCTTCATCACTCAACCACAGCATGTTTAAACCCTTGTCTCTGGTAGGGAACAAAGAAATCCAACGCTCATCTCCGGTAGCAACATCTGAGAACCGTTTTGGACCATTTGTTTGAATTGAGACAACCAAGCAGTGACAATCACTCCCTCCAATCACTCACAGTCTTTCTGCCACGAGTCCGGCTGTCATTACTTTCTGATCACCCATGGTAAATCTTAGGTGTCATTCACTCCTGCCTGCTTCTTTCATATTGCCATTGCTAAATGTCTAATTAATTAATTTACTTCATTATATAATGATAAAGAAACGAAATGAACCTAATTTCCTTTTTATCTGCGAAGAGAGTCGTTACCCCTGGTTTGTTCTGGAGTTGATAGTGACTCGCAATAAATAGGGCCAGAAATAGTCCTATAAAGTTAAGAACAAAGTTAATTTTACGTTATAATATTTAAGAGTTTTCGTAACCTTTCATTAGGGAAAGAACTCTTGGTTCAGGTAAAGACGATTCCTCCCAAGTGAAAAGGGATGGACTACCCTTACGTTGTGAGTAATGTGAGATTTTTTTCTAACTTTCAGGCAGTATTAGGGATTTGAAGGCAAGAAGGAATTTATAAAGGAATGTCGCTCGAATAGCACAAATACAGTTGCCAATCAAATTTGGAAAATAATTGCTAATCAATAGTTTTTACTTAAAGTCTTACTTCATCCTTTGTTTATTTGATTTAGACCAATTTAAATTTAATTTGATAAATATAATTATCCCAATCAAATTCTATTTTCAAAAAATATGCACTTGTGAGATTGTTTTTACCTGGTCATTTTGAGGAGTGATTGTTTTACCTGGTTATTTTGTAGAGGGGTTGTTTTTACCTGGTTATTTTAGGGAGGGATTGTTTTTACCTGGTCATTTTGGAGAGAGATTTATCTTACCTGGTCATTTTGGAGTTGGATTGTTTTTGCCTGGTCATTTGGGGAGGGATTGTTTTTACCTGGTCATTTGGGGGAGGGATTGTTTTTACCTTGTCATTTTGGGGAAGGATTTCTTTTACGAGGATATTTTGGAGAGGGGTTGTTAAACGTGGTCATTTTGGGGAGGTATTGGTTTTACCTGGTCATTTTGGGGAGGGATTGGTTTTACCTGGTCATTTGTAGGAGGGATTGTTTTTAACTGGTCATTTTGGAGAGGGATTGTTTTTACCAGGTCATTTTGGGGAGGGATTGGTTTTACCTGGTCATTTTGGGGAGCAATTAGTTTTAAGTGGTCATTTTGGGGAAGGATTATTTGGACTTGATTCTAAATCTTTTACAAAATCTATTATTCCCTTAATTTCAATTGACTTTAAAGAATTGTAAGTTTAAGTTAGTTATAGCGAACTAACCTAACCTAACCTTATTATTTCTTCTCTTAATCTAATCCATATAAAATCCATTTCTTTGTACCTAACTTATGCTTTACAAATTTCATATCTTAGATCGTAATGTAACCCTTACAAATCTCATTTTCTCATCAGTTTACTAAGTGGAATTATTTTAAAATCTTAATAAAATAACAAATATAAAAGTGTGAGCACTATAAAAGTAAAGCAAAAATGCAAGGCCCCAAAAGTAACAAGTCGTTGAAAGGATCCAAAAGTCAATTGGTCCATGGCGATGGACCTAACTCTCCCGCTCAAATGGATTCGTCTGGCGATCGTGTCAAATTCCCACAGCCGATTATCCTCCTAAGGGAGCCCCTGATAAATGGGTCAGAGGTCCCTGAAGTATCTGGGATCAGAGTCTGTTGGGAGGGGGGGGGGGAAAGAAATGAGCCCTGAACACCTCGAATGAAGTTAGGTTGACTACAACTCCTTTGCAAGACATTTATTGTTGGTGGACCGACGAACGTTCAGGAGAGTTGTGTACCACAATTACAAGGTTTGTTGTTTATATTATTATTATTAGTAAGAGAAGAATTTTATTAAGTGACTCCCAGCCACAGATCCACTTGGAAGTATTGAGACCAGGAGGGTACGCAAGCACCTATATGTAAGTTGCAGCATATTGCACCTGCTAAATATGACACCCGCTTGTGGGAGAGGAGCATAGAAAGTTCGAGGAGAGTTGTGCACCATTCTTCTGATGCCACCAAGTAATCTCTCCTGAAGAACTTGTAAATAAACATTACCCGGAGGAAAAAGAAAAACTATGATTTCAAGAATTTTTGTGAGATTCTCCTAGTAGACACACCTTTTTAGTATTCATGGTATCTACCTTCTGCACATTTTTACTTCCCCTTAATTTACCACATATTTTCAATCCACTATCTACGAAACTTCTGAAGCAAATGCTCTCTTTATTTATTTTATAATAATAATTGAGGCAAAAAGCCCGAGGAAGGAATCACTATTAACAGACAGCAAATATAGTATGAAGTCGTATTCGTGGTTATCAATCGCAGATCGAGGATGTGTTCCTATGTGCAAGGCCTATTGATGAGCTCTTATATGGAATTGTGTTGACATACAGATCGAAGATGCCTCTCGTGTTTTTGTTCTAAGAGGACATTTTGTTTTAATCCAAGAAGCACTGGGTCATTTCTTAGGTCATATAGCTGATTATAATGTCAGAGAAATCAATATGATTTGAGTTAAGTTATCTGCTGTAGCCTTTATCCGCCTTCACATTAGTTAAGCTTAAGGAAACTTCACCTACCTGATCCGCCGTTGATGTCTTCTTGCCCTGTTTTGTTTTATGGCTGAGGTATTTGCTTCTCTCAGTCAACCCCCCTCCTTGCTCAAATATTACATGACTGTTGGTTGGATAAGATATTATAGTTCCCAAACAAGCCAACTTCCTAGATTTCTAAGTAAATATGTATATAGAAGAATACTGATAAGATGGTAGTGGGCGAAAGGTGGCTTACAATAATTGGACATTTTTTAATATGAGAACCTTTTAGCCACCTATGGCGTAAATATTTGGGCCTTGTAGGATTCTTTTGTTAGAAGTGATGAATGTGAATATGACGAATACGATCTATTTCAGTCTATCGGAAGTCGACGCTTTCACGTGGTCTATTGCCGCACCCAACTACCAAGGGTTCATCTTTTCTTGACGACTTTTCTTGTGTCACTTGGCCTGAGGTTTTATGAGGGAACAGGTGGAGATGGCGTTTTTTTATGACAGCTTGTGAATTATGTGGAAAGAATATGAAAAGCAGAATTGTAGTCTTTAATCACATCGCGTGATAAAAGTCGTGAGGAAGAGTAAAATAATGAGGGCTAAAATAAAGGGTGGGGTACATGATGCGGATCCGCACCAAAGAGTTTTGGGATCCGAAGCAAAGTGTTGAATCGATGTGAAATCGCTGGTACTGATAGCGGTAAAAAGACAAAGGTAATTTCTACTCGGATGGATAGATTAGTGGATCAGACACGGATTATTAATAGGCCCACTTACATATGATCTGTTCAAATGGCTGAGGTGGAGAGACGATCAAAATCGGAAGATGACGCGACCCAGGAGAGACGTTGATGATCATACCTCACGCCGTCGGCCGATGTTTGTTTGCACGCTAATATCAGTTTAGATGGCAAATATTTAGTATCATATGAAAATGTCACCACCCGCGACTCCTTTTGAGGCATAATTCATCATATTAAAGTTTTGGTGGGGAGATTCATCACACAATCACAAAGCAGCAACCCCCGGGATCCGAAACAAACGTGAATGGATCCTCACGAGAGGATCACATGGTCACATGCCCGTGACCATGTTAAGTTGAGTAGATTAACAACCAGTGGGTTCATTTATTAAATTTACTAGTACAGCAAATACTTGACACAAAGTTTATAGTGCTTCTTTGTTGAATGAGTATTAACTTGCTATTATTAAATGGCCTAAACAATAGACTTTGAAAAAGTGAAGTATGTGATTTACGATAATCAGATGAACTAGACGAAGTGAACTAAAACTAAGGATGGTTAGATTACCAAACTTAATTGAACAAGAAAATTCTCAGAAAAAGATAAAGCGAGGGTACATGCAAGATTTTATTCATACCAAGAGAATAATAGTACAGGCCAGATTTTATAATAATGATTACACTATGTAACACAACTTTTGTTCTTGACCAGTTAGTGTTATTTAAAACAGCTTTTATTGTAAAACAATAAAGAAAAACCATTATTTGTTTTAAAATTGGCTTATATAGCTTCTATGATGAAATAATGACTAAAAATATGCAATTTTGGGGGGCGAATTTATTGTAGACTAAGAAAAAACTACAGTTAAAGTTATATAAATTTATTGAAACTTCCACCAGAAATATATAAACACATGTAAAAAAGTTAGAAATGAACAGTTTTCTCCATTTCCGTTTGTAATGTAAATCAATTCCCCGTGCAATCCCTTAAAGTTAGTCTCCCCTTTTGTTTTCATTGTATACTCCTTGGTAGCTTTGTTCAAATCCTGTATATCTCGATGGAAACGCTCCCCTTACTCCTCTGATTTATGCTCCCATATTATTCTTGAACTTCTCTAGATGGGCATCAAGAATATGCACCTTGGAGAACATCCGTCAGCCCATTTGGCCATAGCTTTTTTACTAAGTTCTCACTTAGTTACAGATAATTGTCAGCGTTTTGTAATGTCATCCAAAAGAGGACTCAGTTCTTTGTGGTCAGTGCTTCTTGTGGTATTGTGTTGTGATATTCCTATTTTCCCAAAGCCAGATGACATGAAAACTTGGCAAAACCTCCGTGGAAGACTTATGAAAAATGTTACTATTTTGCAGTCTACAATCACAACCAAGCGATACTTCTTACAATCCAAAGCTTATAGTTGAAGCTTAACAGTGTTGCAGTCGTCCTCCTTGAGATATTTTGAATGAGCAAAGGAAAGAGATGGATGCTTATTCCAATTATGGAGTAGTACAGCTTTAATGCTTCTTGGGAAGCTATTACAATTGAGCATCCATTCATATGGATTACATGTAATTACAATTGAATCAAACAAAGATACATGATTGCAGTAGCATAGCAGAGCTTGATAAGTAAAAAATCTTGAAAAATGTTATTGACGTTTTATTTGGCTTATCACTTACACACTTTCATCCATTAATTTCCACTATTTGAGCCTAGAAATCGAAAGTTCATCATTGGACTTTGACTAGTCAAGACCTCTGACAAGGGTATTGAAGTTTGATATCCCTGACACTGTAATCTTCATCTTCACTGATCTTTTAAGTTTCTGTATGGTTGCTTTTCCCTGAGGGAGCTTATTCCTTTCTGGGGGGGTCGGCACAGAAAGATCAGCATTGTGTGGTAGTGGTGCAATAGAGGATGAAAGATCGGGAGAGGAAATAGCAGGTGCATTTTTGCCACTTTGATGTTTGGAAGGGTCCACCATGAAGAAGTAGCAGTTGATTGAGTGGTTAGTGGGAACGGCAAACTTAATGGCTCTTCTTTTACCTCTATACAACTTTTTAGAAGCAAAAATATATATTTTATTACTCTTTTGGCTTACAAACAAAAATAAAAGCTTAAATAGTTGTGACAAATAATATTTAACTCTTTACAACAAATAACTTTCTTACCTTCCGAAGTTTTCTTGCAGTGTTCAGAAACAAATCGAGGTGTCAAGAGTTCAACTCGGACCTCATTCAGTATGTTAAAGTATGCTTTGTAAACTTCGCAAATTCTCTTAGGTGCTGACAGCCGAACTTTTTCGCTCCTGTTTTGATTAACTGATTGCTGATATAACAGGATGATTGCAGTACCTTGATGCCATTTCTATTCTGATGTGTTCACTATGTTAGCTAGAGCTGAAATTATAGCAGATCTGTCAATCCCTGTATAAATATTGCTGAACCTATATTCCAGAAGGTTCTAGAAGTTTCCAGGGGTGTGTTTTGGCAAGTGCTGGAATATTCTTGAATCTTCATAAATTTTAGAAATTTCTCATTAAAGTTAGAATGTTGCGGAAGGTTTCCTTAAAACAAGTATTATTCTATAAAATTCCAATATATTTATTAAAAAAAAGAGTTTACAAAATTTTGCCATGCATTGAAAAATATTAAAGACCTTAAGCCTTTTATATATTTCCATTTTTTTCCTGAAATTAATAATACCCTAGCATTATTTTCAAGTGGGCAAATTTAAAAAGGGATTGCCCTACCTACAAAAGGCAAGTTTTTTCAGTCAAAATAGACTATTTTGATTTACTTTAGTTACAAACAATTGGAAAAATCACACTGTTAACCCAAGGACAAGAAAAAAAAATTATTACATAGTTATATGAGAATATAATGTACTCATTTTTCATTTCAGAAAACGATGTGATATCAATTTTGATAAAATGTTAAGCATTAATAGTGATATGAAACTCTAAGTACTCATAATCATATGAATCATATCCATCATACATTAAGGTAATGATGAATTGTGAAAATATCTCTTATTAAGTAAATTTAATCATTTATATAATTAACATTTTGTTCTAAAACCATTTCCTATTTTATTCGGTTAAGTAGTGCGTGGTAGAGCTCAAAATATTTTCGATAGCAATTCTTTTTTTCTTTTTTTTTCAAGAATTTTATTTCGCGTTTTTTTAAACCAATAATATGGGAAATAGGTTGTAGAGCAAAGTTATTATATAATTGATTAAATTTACATTATTTTTTCCTAAGTCAAATTTCCAAAATAACATATGCTGCGAAATTTGTATGAAACATTTTAGGTAAATACAAAATGTGAAAATATGTAAAATATTAATTTTAACCTTAATATTTGCTCATTAGTTATAAGTAAGCCCCTTTAAAAGGAAATAATGGTCAGGATACAAAATTTTATATATATAAATATACCCTTATAAACCAAAATAAAGGCGCAAATGAGAATATATAATAAGAAAGAACAATAAAATCAACCCATTTGGAAAGAATAAAATCACATTATAAAGAAATAACGAATAAGATATTACTAACGGAGGTTAAAAACAGAAACAAGCATACGAAAACTACAAGATTAAAAATTCCTTTTTATCACTATCCTACCTTACAACTTACAAGAGAAAGATAAATTTGCCTATTATACTTAAATCTTACATAATTTTGACCAGAAACAATGATATAGTACTTCGCACTTCCAAAAGACTTCTTTGAAAACACTTTGTTTCCGGACCAAGTTTCAGCTAATTAAAGAAATATAGAAATATAGTTTTGCTTGTTTGGAAAAGAAAATCAAAACTTATGATGTGGTTAGATATTAACTTTGTTGCCTTGGAAATACTCAAGTGTGTATATATCAAGAAATTTAAAGCCTCAGGATAATTACAAAAAAATCCATTGGTGTTATTTCCTTTTTCGTAATATGGATTGCCCTCAGTGTGTCGTCCTTTGGTCTCATTGATATTTATATCTTCCAAATACTCCTTTCTTTTTCTTTTAAAAAATAGTTTCTTCTCTCATGTGCTCATTCACGTCAAATTTCTATTCCTCCTGTACTATCATAAAATTTACACTTTGTTAGTAGAACAAAAAATAAATGTTTTTTGATAAGGAAACGGAAAATGAGACGAACAATTTAAACCTCTTCAGACGTTAGAATAAAATAGTAGAAAAACCATAATTGACTAAATATGCAAAAAATAAAATATAGGAAAAGAGAAAAATTAAGAAGAATGATAGAAAATTCGGGTAAGTAGCGAGAGTTCTCAGGTTACACTGATTAACTTCTGGGCAAACCAAAACCTTAAACTTTTAACATACAGATTTTGTGATTGCATATTTTTACTGCTTCAAATTATTTAGTTACATCATACACATGCTCGTGGGGAATTTTGTTGGACAAATAAAATGATTAGTTATATGACCACTCACACAAAAAATATAGAACTGTGTTGTTTCCGGGACTCAGTCTGACTGGATTTTAACTTCAGGAGCAAATTACGAAGAATAACTCTCCATTAATGGTAAGCATATGTTGTCGGAACGATCATTTCCGACATTCAGTCATTTAAAAATTATATTAGCCGTTTTAAGTTATTTATTTTTATTGTATATTTTGATTAAATGTATGAATATATAAGATTGGTCAATCAAAATTTTGTAACGATTTGTCCAAATGTTATACTGGTTCTCGCAATGCCAATTAGTCTCGCATGCTCATTTCGATCCTTTAAATCATTATATTTTTTGGCAATTTTCCGCTGTCATAAGCTCCAGCCCTGCCTTTTTGTACTATTCGTTATCTGGACTTGGTTACTCCTTTTTATTTCAAAGTGGGAACCATTTTTTACATTGGAAGTTGGTGGTGTGTAAAAAGGTCCTTTAGGAGTGTTCAGTGATTTGTGCTAAGCCGACATATTGCTTGCACGTATAGCATATCAGTTTATTTCTTGGTAAGTTGGAAAGGTTACCCACCCACCCAACACTTGAATTCTAACATCTTTTACTAGAAATGCTACAATAGGCATTCTTCCGCTTCTCACCCCGTTCTCTTGAAGATTAATCACACGTTCTCGATCGGATTAAGATCGATGAAGTTTCCAGGAATATCCCAAAATATGTAATGATGATGTCTTACTCAATTCCTATATTATACCCAATAAAACCTAGCTATATCATGCTTGAAAATTAGAGGATATACCCCTAAACACATGAATCATTCAAAGGAGGTACTCTTGGGCAAAATTTATGTACTATTTTTCTAATACGAGTGTTTGTGGACGAAATTTCCAGGCTCCAAAGCTTTTTATATGATCTTAGAACTAAATCGAGTGCCTAGGAATTATTACATTGGATACTTACGATTTAAAATATTAATTACTAATCGAGTGTGAAAGAAGGAAACTATATATATAAGGAATATTTGACTATTGATTTGTAGCGTCTTGTGAACAGGTCGTTCAGTGCCAACACTTGTGTGTCTCAAGCAGGTGGTGGCTAGTTCGAGTAAGGCAAAATAACGCGACACACAAATTATTAGTCAATTAACTTCCGTCGGCATTCATCCGGTTGGCTATCTTATATGTGTTGTGTATTTTTTATGATATTTGTTTGTGTTAAGATAGATTAACTTTTATAAAACAAGTTCACATTGGTCGATGTCTATCTCACTAAACCTACACTTTAATATAGGTCCTAACCACGGATCAATATAGCATATAGCAAGCATCCACAATATTAGCACAGGGGTACAATTAGCAACTTACTATACCCAATATAATATATATATATATATATATATATATATATATATATATATATATATATATATATTCAATAACCCCTATGATTGCTATAAGAGAATCGATTGATACCACCTTTTTGAAAGAGTGTTGGAAAGATTCTTTAAAAAACTCCTCCCTGTCGAGGCACGATGCCCGATGCCCAGGACCTAATGCAGTCTTGGTTGTCAATTTTTGTTTCATACTAACCGCACCATTTGTCTAGATTTTCCAGAATTTTAAACATTTAAAAAATGTATTTAGTGCTCACAACATTGGAAATCAATGAGAAAGATATAATATTCTTTGACAGTAAACGAGGATTACTTTAAGACAATCAATTAATACACTGTTTTGGCGGAAGTGTCAGAAGATTCCTATTGATGGCCTGTCCAGTTTCACTTCAAGTTTCTTATGGCTTCCACAATTTCCTGAAGTTTGGTTTGATCACATATCCAAGTGGCTAAAGAAAGTTTTAAAGGGACATTTATTAGTCGAAGCTTGAACGTAAGGTCAAAAAGAACGGGCCAATCAGGAAGAGGGAATTTTTAGAACAGGTTAAATTTTAAATTCCAACTTGTCGCTTGAGGGTTGAGGGATGGCTTTTCTTCATTGAATACGAAGGCCTTTATGATGTTTAGTTTGGATATATTTTTCTCTTTTCTTTTTATCATGGTGTTCTCAAACAATATACCTCTTGAAAGGCCTGTCTTATGAATGCTCTCAAAATGGGTTTTAAGCGCTCCTTTTGAAGATGCATTTTTAAACGCCTCGAAAGTGTGTTGGTTGTAATGCCAACATACTTAGAGTTATTATAAAGCATGCAGTCTTCATGTTGGTAGTTGAGCTCGTAGAATATATATCTTTCTCTCGGAATATATATATATATATATATATATATATATATATCAAAACAGTTGTTAAATCCAATGAGAGATTCCAAATATGTAAATAAAACCACTGTGGGGGAGCCTAGTAGTTTATTATCTCGAGACCAGTTTCGGCATGGAGTTTGTCATGCCAGCCTCAGTCGAACACTAAGAATACATGCTGTCACACCAAGCGTACAATATATATAAATATATATATATATATATATATATATATATATATATATCAGAACAGTTGGTAAATCCAATGAGAGATTCCAAATATGTAAATAAAACCACTGTGGGGGAGCCTAGTATTTTATTATCTCGAGACCAGTTTCGGCATGGAGTTTGTCATGCCAGCCTTAGTCGAACACTAAGAATACATGCTGTCACACCAAGCGTACAATATATATAATATATATATATATATATATATATATATATATATATATATATATATATATATATATATAGTTTACAGAGATCCAATTGAAATTCCTAATCAGGGGGGCTTGAATTTAAGTTCGTTAAGGATATCTTTTAAGATTAGATCTTTGACGTAGGGGCTGCATTTAGATTGCCCCTCTGAAAGGTTAAAGTTGGGGATTTCATCTATAAGGGTGGATTCAATGACCTTTCTTTTGCAGAATTCCTCAAACGGGTAAATTAGTTTGGCCTGTGTGAAGACTATCGGGTGGCTGAAGTTGTTGCTATGCATGAAAAGACTGGAGGCTCTGTTCCCCCGTCTGATGTCTCATCTGTGTTCGTATCCAAGTTTCTTCCTGTTTCGCCTATATAAACTAAAGGCAGATTAATTTCTTTACAGGGGATTAAATAGACTCCTGCTTCGTTGGTTCCTTCTATAGGTTTGTTGATAGGGAATTATTTTTAAATGGGTGAAGGGTATTTAAAAGTGGTGCGGTTAGGAGAAAGGATACTATTTAAACCTTTCAGTAATGGAGAAAATGGAAGGGAGAGGCAGTTTCTTTTAGTATCTGGGTTCCTACATTTAGAGCAATAGAAGTTTGACTTGGCCTTGGATAAGCATTCATTGATGATATGGGGGAGAAATATTTTAGTTCTATTAATGTACAGGTGATGAAAGTAATTTCATCGGAGAAGTATTCTTTCCCCTAACCACACCACTTTTAAATACCCTTCGACCATTACAAAATCATTTCCTACCACCAAACCTATAGAAGAAACCAACGAAGCAGGAGTCTATTTAATCCCCTGTAAAGAAATTATCTGCCCTTTATTTTACATAGGCGAAACAGGAAGAAACCTGGATAAGAGAATATACGAACACAGACGAGATATCAGACGGGGGAACAGAACCTCCAGTCTTTTCATGCATAGCAACAACATTAATCACCCGATAGAATTCCCACAGGCCAAACTAATCTACCCATGTAAGGACTTCCGCAAAAGAAAGGTCATTGGATCCAGCCTTATAGATGAAATCCCCAACTTTAACCTTTCGGAGGGGCAATCTAAATGCAGTCCCTTCATCAAAGATCTAATCTTAAAAGATATCCTTAACGAACTTAAATTCACGCCTCCTGATTAGGAACTCCAATTGGATCTCTGTAAACTATATATATATATATATATATATATGTATATATATATATATATATATATATATATATATATATATATATATATATATATATATATATATATATATATATATATATATATATATATATATATATATATATATATATATATATATATATATATTTATATTGTACGCTCGGTGTGACGGCATGTATTCTTAGTGTTCGACTGAAACTGGTATGACAAACTCCATGCCGAAACTGGTGTCGAGATAATAAAATACTACGCTCCCCCACAGTGGTTTTATTTACATATTTGGAATCTGTTATTGAATTTAACAATTGTTCTGATAGTCTCACCACGATGGAGCAGGGATATGTGTATTACACTCCCACCTTGCGAAAATATATGAAGTTTAATCAGTGCACACAATAGGAAATTGAAAGTGAAATTCCTGTAAGATTGCTTAGCCGAAAAAGTTGTTCCACAATCCCTCCACTTAAAACCGAAAAATGTCACCCAAGAAACTCCTTCTAACAAGATTGATAAACTGTGCATCCTATATAGTATTCACTCGCAAAACGTGAGTGTGATCTCCGGTTTAGAACCCAACGTGAATACCTTCGTGACCTCAAAATCACAACATGCCCCACTCAGCTACATAACATGCTAAGACATTGTCAATTGACCCTCACTCGAGTCCAACAAAAAGTTCACCTACGCTTACGGATCAAATTAGAATGGTTATTCCAAAATAGCCACTGGAAGAAGTTCTCCTACCCAAGGAAGAATGTATTCAACCTTTCATCCTATAACCTTTCCTCCGACCAAGATACCATACCCGGTTATGGTCTCTCCTTTGGATTAAAAAAACATTAATTCATTCTCCCTTAGTCACCTTATATACATAAATAAATTTTGTGAAAGTGATCATTCTGACAGTGAATTCTTAAGTGGCTTCGTGGCTGGTGCTTTGTCCAATTGTGATACTGTTAAATATTTAGAAATACCTAGACGCGTAATGATGGCCCTCAAATCACTAAATTCGAATAAAAATATTGTAATAACAAAATTCCATAAAACCAATCGAATCGTTATTTTAGATAAATGCTCTTATTCCGCTAAGTTAAATGATTTACTTAATGATCCAAACACCTACGAGAAGCTATTTTTAAACCCTTTAAGTAACAAAACGGCTTCCTTCAACAAAATATTAACAAAAATTCCCAAACGATCAAATCCTAATCTCCTCCAACGTTTCAAACCAATTAATCCATCCCTTCCGCGTATGTACTGGTTACCGAAAACCCACAAGCCTGGAGCACCTCTTTGACCAATTATAGCATGCATTGGCTTCCATGCATATTCCGTCTCTAATTGGCTGGCCAACATTCTCTCAAATGCCGTTGGATTAACCTCTTCATCACATATATTTCACTCATCAGATTTCATCGAGAAATTTAGAAAAAATGACATCAAAGGCAGTCGCTTAGTAAGCTTTGATGTATAAAGTCTTTTTTTAGTGTACCCGTTGATAAAGCCCTTAAAGTATTATTTAATGCATTAAGGAACTCCACATTAAACCTCCCATTACCCCAAACAAAAATTGTTAACCTAATTAAACTTTGTCACTGAAAATGTTTTTAATAGTGATATGGGTTTCTTCCGCCAAAAACATGGGCTGAGTATAGGAAATCCTTTGTCACCCATTCTGTGCAATCTTTTTATAGAACATTTTGAAATGTCTCTAATTCCCTCTGTCACCCCATCCCCAAATTTCGTATGGTACAGATATGTTGATGGCGTTATATCGATGTGGCCTTTAAATCAACTGGAATCTTTTGACAATTTCTTAAACAACCTCCATAACCTACACCCTACTATAAAATTCAAATTTGAATGGGTAAATAATAATTGTTTACCTTTCCTCGATGTTAAAATTGTAAGAGTAAATGACCGACCTACCTTCTCTGTATACAGTAAAACCACTAATTCAAATACTTACATCCATTTTTACTCTTGTTATGTTATAAAAATTAAAAAAGCCATTGTAATGTCTATGTTTTTTAGAGGTTTTAGAATATGTGACCGATGTTTCTTGTCCGATGAAATTACTTTCATCACCTGTACATCTATAGAACTAAAATATCCCCTCTATATCATCAATGTAAGCTTATCCAAGGCCAAGTCAAACTTCTATTGCCCACAAAGTAGGAACCCAGATACTAAAAGAAACTGCCTCTCCCTTCCATTTTTTCCATTACTGAAAGGTTTAAATAGTATCCTTTCCCCTAATCACACCACTTTTAAATACCCTTCAACCAATATATATATATATATATATATATATATTGTAAGCTTGGTGTGACGGCATGTATTCTTAGTGTTCGACTGAGGCTGGCATGGCAAACTCCATGCCGAAACTGGTCTCGAGATAATAAACTACTAGGCTCCCCCATAGTATATATATATATATATATATATATATATATATATATATATATATATATGAGAAAACTAAGCGACGCTCCACCTACGTACAACAAAAGGATAAATAAACTGCCCCGAATTCCAATTTATAGGATGACCATGTTCAGATAAGTGAACAAAGAAAGACTTTTGTTTGACTTCTTCTAATATTATAATTATGCTCGAACAAACAAACATTTAATGATTTTCCAGTTTGCCTAAAGTATCGCTCAAGGAAAACTGCCTAATCGGAAGAATACCCCCTTCCCCCTATATTCTTCCTATTATTTTGAAACAATATTTTATACATAATAGACTGATACTTTATACATTTCAAGAGAGGGGAAAGAGAAGAAAAGGCCTTAGTAAACGGCAAAACAAGGGAATTCTTAAAATTGAATTCGGCTAAGTTCAAAGAAATATTGTTGAATGCTCCTTCATTAATTCCTTTTTCAACTTCAATATATCCCCCAGTCTCTTAAACTGGCCCCTGTCATTAAAAAGCTTATTTGAAACGAAATTGTCCATTTTAAATCTTAGCCCTTTGATTTATGAAATTTTCTATATTTCTTTTATTTACTGAACAATTTATTTATAATTGCATATGTATCTATTCATAGTTATGGAACTTATATTTCTACCTTTCATACACACTCTGTTATACGTGAATATTTTGGTAGAGATTTTAATAATATCTCTTAACTCTTTGGTACCTTCATTTATTCCCCCTTTTCAGATTCTTTATTTCTAATTTCACGCCATCTCTGTTTTGTATATTTTCGTTGTACGTGGGTGGGGCGTCGCCTAGTTTTCCTTGTGAAGTAATTCTTTATGTATTCCTTTAGAATAAACTGAATAAAGTTCGAAAGTACTTTGAATCCAATTTTCATTTTTCTTATGGGATATTTTGAATTATTCCTCTACTCACGCGCTACTTTGTGAGTTTCTCATATACGAGTATATAAAAAAATTGTCTGCATAAGTATAGGCAATGTAAACTCGCTTATCGTATTTATATTGTTTCAGGAACATTTTATTCCTTTCCTGGTATATTTAAATCATTTATAATAGGAGATAAGAGTAAATAAATCCTGGTTTCGTGAACCAGTCAATAACTTGTGAGTACAAATGCATAATACAAAAGTATAAGCAGCATGGATTGCTTTTGTGTTAAAATGATTACTTAGGCATTATTTCATCTATATAGTACCCTGCAAGTTTTTAAACTGGTTTTGAAGCTATTATCGAGTAAACCAGAACGTTTGAGAAGAATAGGGTAGCTGATAATTTACGTGTGAGATTTGTCCAATCCTGTCACGACTTCGCCGAGGAAACATTTCCAGAAGCGCAATGGTGAAGACCGCTGATCATTCAAAGTCTGCAATGCACTATATTGTTAAATTAAAAAAGGCCAGTTATGAATAAACAATCATTTACTCCATTGTGAATATTCCATTTTCTTTTATAAGGAACATTACTGTCAGGTATAAAGCTCATGACATGACAGTAAATTCTCTGCGTGAAGGTCGACCAAATTAAACTGTACCATAGAGATGCTCGGTGTATGATAAAGAAAGAAACAATGCTAGGACTTCATCAAATGAGTTACAAACAAAGAATACACGAAGCGATGTACACGCTATAACAGTACAACGCTATTTAAACCCGGAAGGAGTTCATGGGCGTGGCGCGTTTGGTGTTCACTTAAGAGCATCTCGAAGACTAGCAAGATGAATTGGATAAAATACTATGGTCAAATGAGAGTAAAATCAAGCTATTTGGTTGGAATGAAGAACAGTTTGCTTGTCGTCGATCTGGCGGAACCCTCATACTAAAGTACCCTGTCCCAAATGTCAAACAGGGAGGAGATTTTCGATTATGCTATGGGGATTCTTCGCAGCTGCTGGCACTGGCGCAATAAAAGTGTTAAATGTGACGATGAATTCTGAAAACTATCAGCTCATAACACACGCCTGCGTATGAAAAAGATTTTTATGTTCCCGAGGATTTCTTTGTGGTTTCTTAATGAATCCAACCTCCTGAGCTCAAAAATGAATGTATATTTGTTCAATCAGGTCAGATTTTCTCAGTACAGCATACACCATTTTCATTGAGATTACCTCATTTTTTTCTGAATTTAAAAAAAAAAAAAAACTTTCTCTATCTAATAATGCATTATTACTGTTATATCATATAAACAGGAATACACGTATGTAAACTATAATTCTTTTAATAAACAAAAAATAAAAGAATGCAACATAATAAAGAAAATAATTATAATTCCGAAGAACAGACGCCCTTGACGATTTTTGTTTGTGCCTGTCATCTGGTGCATCACGCTTCAAACACCAACAGTAGTCAGCAAGCATGTTTCCGTTCCATTTACACTAGGTACCTGGATTCCATTGTTTTCATGTCCTGGTGGAATCTTTGCCCCTGTTCTTTACTGTAATCCCCGCAGTTGTCGGGAAAATAATCCAGATGGGACTGTAAAAAGTGTATCTTTATAGACATTCGAGCTCCCAAATGTTTGAGACTTGTTAAGAGCTGATTGACCAGGGCAACATATTCTTCTAGGCTTCTTTTATTGCCTAGAAAATTGTTAACTAGAGCTTTGAAAGCTTTTCAGGCATCTTTTTCTATTTCCTTCATTGATGCATCAAATTGCTCATCAAGTTCCTGATTTGAAGTCCATCAAAAATTCCCCCATGGAGCTTAGCTTCACTGATTTGTGGAAATTTTGGAAGAAGAAATTTAAAAGCTTGGCCTACTTTATTAAGGGTTTTGACATAATTTTCTATTATGCTAAGCTTTATATGCAGTGGATGGAGGGGTATTTTTTGAGGAGGCACTAAAGGTTCAGCTATCACATTGTTTGATATAATTATAAATGCTTCTCGTAGAGGCCAAACCTTCTTCTCATAGTGCATACTATCTGCACAACTGTCCCATAAACATAGAAAACAGGGATGCTTCGTGTAGCCTGTTTGCGTCCCAAGCGTAAGAGACACTACCTGAAAAAAATTTAGCACGGTATGTAAATTCAGTGTAATATTTCTAAAAAAAAATTCAAAGTAATATTTCTTAAAACAATAAGAATATGAATATGTACTGAAAAATCCTGTATGCCGATGCATTAAATCATCGTATTGGAACTAATTGGATATATGTACATCTTATTTTAAGTTTATTGAGTTGTGTTGTATACCTTCTCAATTAGGATAAGTTCCCCATTAACCCTATAGGGACACACTTCAACAAAAAATATAACTAAAAAATGACTCATGATTTCCAGATTTGCATTCTTGTAAAATGTAAGTTGACCAAAAGGTGTATACAAGTATTAACAATTAAAAATGAAAATGTCAATATCAAAAAGCTTAGAAATGCCAAGTGTAAAATGATCTTACCTTTAAGTCACCACATATCCTCCACTTATAGCTAGAGTAATTTATTGCATCCAGCAATTTTTTCATATTTTCATAACTTTCAGTAAGTTGGATTGAATGGCCTATAGGAACGGAAGCTATCTTCTTACCAATATTCAGTAACACAGCTTTTAAACTTTTACTGGAGGAATCTATGAACAGTCTCCATTCTAATGGGTTGTAGGGAATTCCAATGGCCTCAACAAGTCCTTTAATATTGGCGCAGTATACTAAAGAGCTGGAAGAATGCTGTAAAAAATAGCTTCGAAACTCTTGTTCTCCATTTCTGTACCCCCCTAAATGTTGTTTCTTAAGCGAGAAGATTACTTTCACGAAGTCGAGAGCCAAGAAGTTGTGTATTTGCCTTTGAAACCCCCATATCCCTGGTTAGGTCATTTAACTGAACTTGAGTGAATGGTCTTGCGACCATATCATGTGTGGAAACCTGATAAGACTCAGATGTGTCATAATCTTGGTCAACTTCCATATTAATCTCTTCATGTATCTCTATATGTTCAGGGGGAGAAGGTATAGGAATTCCTGGGCCATGGGGCAGGGGTTTGATGGCAGAAGGAACATCCGGATATGCCACACTGTGTTTATTCTTCTTATTTATACCTGTGGAAAATATAATTGCATATTACATAAAGGAATTGATTTGGAGTTGCAGATAGTACATAAATGTTTAGTAAAGGATATGTTCATGCTGAAGTGAACTATGTTAGTTTTTAATTTTATGCTAAGTCTTTGCATAATAAGGACATTTTCAGGAGCCAGTATAATACAGGAAGCTTAAATACTTGATACAATGCTCACCTTTAAGATTTGTCATGCAAAAATAGCAGTCCGAAGTGTGGTCCTTGCCATCTCTCCACACCATAGGAAAACCAAAAGAGAGGGACTTTTGTTGGCCTTGACTCCAGCGTCTTAAACTTATGTAGCATCCCTTGCAGCAGATATGTGGTGTAAAACTTTTATCTTGATCTCTTAGCCTTACTCCAAAATATGCATGATACAAAGATTTAATTACAGGAGGGATTGTACTTTGCTGCTCAGGAAAAGTCACTTTGCCGCAAACATAGCAAAATCTGTCGGAGCTATTCTTACATTTTCTGTTCATTTTTAACTCAACCACTATTATTATTATTATTATTATTATAATGCTAAGCAATTTTTAACCTGCAAAATATAAACCTATTTGCATAATTACTTAAAAAGTACACAAAATTTACCTCGAATAGAGCAGTGCAAAAACTATTGAAATTTGATGTAATATAGGAGATGTATAAACTATAAAATTATTATCACCCCCTGTATCGCAAAAACTGGAGGTGATACAGAAAAACGGATGCCAGATTCGGATTTAGGAGGTCAATTTTATTAAGAAACACTATAGAAAACCTAAGGTCCATTTTTGACGCAGACCAGTGTAATTAATGGATAGATGAAGCAATCTGCGAGGACACTGAGACTTAGGAGGTATTTTACCTTTCAACAAGATAACGATCCCAAACATACCAGCAAATCTATTCCAAAAGAGCGACCCCAACACCATATTACTCTACTCAAGTGGACTTATCAATGCCCACATTCGAACATCATCGAACATCCGTGGAAAGAACTGAAAGAAGCATGTGCACAAAAGAGGCCCTCGCAACATTGTTGAATTGAAAAAGTTTACTGAAGAAGAGTGGAATAAAATCCTTCCAAATACGTGCGCGAATCTTCTACATTCTTGTAAGAAACGCCTTGTGGCTGTTTTTGAAGCTAGAGGGTGTCATGTTAGATATTAATTTTATGTTGCCATTATTTAGGGTTTCCTGTTTTCTAATAAATAAAAATATTTTTCATTGCTATGATACTCACTTTATTTAAACATTTTATATTAATATGCAGTCGCAATGTAATAAGCTTATGTAATACTTATAGATTATGCAAGCGAAGTCGAAACTAGAAAATATTTTTAAAACATGTATCATACGTGTTGCTTATACTTATTCACTCATATATATATATATATATATATATATATATATATATATATATATAAATATATATATATATATATATGTATTACCAGAGAGAGCAAAATTGAGCGAAGTTTTTAAAGGCAAGAGGACGCGACATTGGAATCCAAAAAGATCAAAGAGAGCAAAAGATCAACGAAGGCGATCCTTGCTGCGAAGAAAAGAATAATGCTAAAGTAAAAAATTGAAAAATCCTAGCCCGAAGTCGAAGTCGGTTTTCCTGTTTGCCAGTCAATTGCTTTACCACTAAGCTACCAAATAGGAAAAATCAAACCTAGTGACCGTTTAAATGGTGATCGAGTTGGAGAAAATATGTCATAAATTCCATTGAACATACCATATATGGTGACGCTTTGGGTACGTTTCATTCTGATAGTAGGTAACATTTTAATTCGAAAGTGTGCGGGGTAGAATTTAGGCTCTCATTTGAATTCAATAAGGCTAGATAGCGTCCATGTGCTTCTCATAAGAGAGGTTAATGGTTCAAACCGCTTTGGAAGCTGAGGATTTTTCTTCACTAAATATATTATCTATATCATTCTTAAGTATTCGAGTTATATTTAAAGAAATGTTAGGAATTACCCCCGTAATATATTCGGTAAAATTTGCATAGTAAAAGGTTTTCGGAGTTTACTTTAAAAAGTTGGTCAACGTGAGAATTTGTATCGATATGGTGAAGGTATTTTTTAAGGAAATGAATATAAATAATAGGTAAACACACTTAGTCGTATCTGATATCCATATAAATGCCTCCTGCTCCTGCATTTCGAGCTGAATAAGAAAATAATACAAAAAACCTCTAGATAGAAAGAATAGATCCGCGCTGAGGATAAACAATAAGAAGAATAACAAAAGAATTCTAAAAAAATTTAACAATAGAAAAAATATTTAGCTTGGAATATTTTTACACTGCGTCTCTAAGAAAATGGCCGGGGAAAGTTTCACGCGCGGCGTCTTTCTAAAAGATCGTCATATCTACTGATTACATTAATGCTACATCCTTGCTAAATATTTTTGTAAATACAATAAATTGATATTACTTATGATATTTTAAAATGTATCAGTGTAAAGATTCTATTTATATTATATTATTTTCTTTTTTGGTTTTCTCTTTTCTCCTCACTTATCTTTCTTTGAATGTCCATATTTTTTATGGCGGAAAATTCATGCAAATAAACATAAGCTAACGAGAATACTCATTATGATCTGGTATTTATTGTCTAGCAGGTTTATCAAATTAGTTGTTATCATTGTTATTTGTTCCCCAAGATGAGGTAAACTCTGCTCCTTCCAACCACTTGGGAGATTAAGGCAGAAAGCCTTTGACCCTGAGGCCTAGGCAGTAGCCCCCCATCAACGTTACCACAATTTCCTGAGGCCATGCCTTTGGGAGACTTTCTGAGGTAACAAGTTAATTTTGTGGAGGGAGGCTGTCGAATGCTGTGAGAATTACATAAACCCCCCACCCACCTCTGTGCTAGAGGGCTCAAGATACATTTTTTTTCTATATCAGCTCTGATGTTTTACTACGACTATGGTGGAGGGGCTATTAAAGGTCGTCCCTAATTATGGGGGAACATCGAAGGTAATCGTGAGAACAACCCAAGAGCCTTGGAAGGGGGACGCTGGTTGTCAGTAATAGCGATAGATTACCGAGTTATCGCGTAATCTTTTGGCAAGGACTCCGGTTGATACAGAATCCCCGGTTGGTTTGCGTTGCCCTTCCTTATTTCTCACGAGAGTTATTTTTTTATTGCTATGGGGTGCCCTAAGCAGAGGGGTGGTTATATTCTAGGGACGGCGTCAAATAGCCCGGAGGATAGGGATATACCACAGCAGGGTAGAACACCGGTATTTCGGGAGTTATGTAATCGCGAGGAATTGCGATTAACGAGGAGAATGCGCAACGGCTGTTTTCCCGATTAATAAGGCCTTGAAGCAGGAAGATTGAGGAACGTCAGGATATTAAAGTCACCAAAGAAAAAATAGATTTATAAACGATATATTGCTATATTAAACAGTAATCTAATTATCTTCTTTGTTCTGGCTTCACACAGTTATATATTCAATTTAAGCCACGCCCTACAATTTCCTCGTACAACTAAGCCGCACCTCCCTCTTCTGTACCGGCCTATTGATTTGTCGGTATTAACATAACTAAACTTTTGATTGGCTACTACCGAACATATTGATAAGGAAGGCACTCCGACTATTGGGTAAAATTCTCTCTGGGCGGTGGCATGTTGCCATGGAGACAGGTTTCTGACTTGACTTCTATTTGTTTAGTTGTGATAGCTATGCGGTTTATTCTGGATTCTGCCTTGATTATAATGTTTGCCTAGATTGCCTCGACCAACTCTAACAGAGATAACTGTGCTCCGTTCACTACCGTGTGACATTGTCGTAAACGCCGCTAACTTTACTTTTCTCTCTCTCTGTACTCCATGTGTGTAGCGACTCTCGCGTGTGTCCTATTTTGGACGTACACGCCGGTCGCTACACGACCTATCAATCATAAATGCTGAACTTACCAAGCACAACTAACCTTTCGTCTATTTTTTTATAGCTAATTATTTTAATAGCTACAAAACATAATATGTTTTAGTTCTATTACGCAAGTAAATAATATTGAGCTATTTGGCAACTCTCTTCTCAAGGTCGGACTCTGCAGAACCAAACTCACTGTTTGTCTAGGTTTTCTGAGAACTCTAATGTGAATGGATTAAACGTGAGTCTAACATACTTTATTTACTGCGGTTTATTTGAACTCCATTAACTCATTCCACTATAAGTACTTATATCCAATTTCCTGATATTATTATATGGCCAAGAGATAAATGCCGGATTTTTTGTAAAGGAAAGTAAAAATTTAGGGGGAAATATACAAAAATACATTTGTTCGGCAAAGTAGTTTATATCATTGTTAATAATGCTCTCCACCTCCTTCATATCCTTAACTTTTCCATTTCGAAGATGTAATGACATTAATGAATGCTAATTACATGGTGCAAGTTCCGGTGGATATGGAAAATGAAGAAGAAGTTCCGATGTAGGTGTACAAAGTTATGAAGGAAGAGGTCAACAACCTTTCGGTTGACCAGGTAAGGATTTTTTTGTTTGAGAGCTTCATATAAACGTAGCAATTAATAAACGTATATTTTAGGTTAGGTTAAAGATGAGGCATTATTACTCATACGATTTAAACTTTTCTTATATAATTCACGTGACACTCAAACACTATTTTGGTTGGTTGAAATGGACCTAGACATTCCTAGCTTGAAAGGTTCGAGCCATTGTAACCCTAAAAAGAGACTGAGCTTTTTAGCTTAATATGGACTTAGGCATTATTAGCTTAAAAATTGCGTTGACTTTACTAGTTTGCATTAATTTCAACAACCGTGAGAAACATTTTCTATATATTTTTATAAACCACTTTAATTTCTTGCAGACCTAAAATATTTTAAGTGCAGTTAGATGCTTATCTAATTTAACATTTTTTAGGATCCACTAGACACTATGATTTATGTCCAGATTCCTTTTGTTATATATGATGAGAATATTCTTTAAATATAAGTTATAGCAAGCTAGTTTCTGACTTAGTAAAGCAACTCCAACATATCAATTTCAGTGATACAAATAAATGGACAATCTCTGGTCTCCAGTCAGCAAGACGGCCTTTCAACACTTAAATGAGGTGCATGTTCCTTCTTTCAGCCACCTAACTGATTATTATATCAGACGTTGTTTAGTCAGGCATGTATACTGACATTTAATCTGACAGATGTGTGAGAGGTCACTGTGATTTTAAAGGAACTTCATTAAGTGTTCAACTGTTTAATCACCTTGAAATTAGCGACTTTATCAGAGATATGAACCTATCCAAGGAATCTCCTCAACTGCTAGCCTTCTTGTTAAAGGAAAAGAAATTAATCTATCCCCAAACCAAAATTACTCTCTATCTTAAGAAGGGAAAAGATTTGCTTCTTTTTCTTTTTAAATGTTGTTAAGGTTCTTTTTAATATTAGGTCACGCCAAAAGAAATGAGGCAGTATTTTTCAAGTTTATCATTATTTTATGGATAGATATAATCAAGAGTAGGTAAGTTTTTATACCACCCTATTTTACTAAAATTGAAGCATATTTATCTGTAATTCTTAGCCAAAATAAGGTTTACATTTTGACAGACCCTAGTCGTCATGGGCAGAGATGGGCACGATCTTGATTTTCAATAATGTGCCCACGATCTTGGTAAGGCGGCAACTGGTGGCAACGTTGTTCCAACACCAACTGTTTATGTTTTTGTAACGAGTATGCATAAGGTTCCAATTTAAACAAGAAATGATGTCACATACTAAAGCTGAAGATTTTTCTTCACCAAAATGATAAATATTACATCTAAACATATTTATAGTTTGGAAACATTGATATCATTTATTAAATTATAATTAATTATTAATATAAGTGAACATATGCAAATTAACTATGCGTCAAATAATACGCAAATGTGGGTAAGGTTATAGTGAAAGAATTTAGCTAACATTTTAAATTTCTATTTATAATTTATATATAATAGCAAATTGTAGTATGTTTAAGTATAATTTATAATATAGGCATAAAATATAACCAACCTATAGGTCCGTATTCATGAGAAATTAATTATAAGCATATTTTATCTACATCGAATTTTTTTAATAATGAGTGCAATTTAACAACTTCAACAGGCTCTCAAGGAAACCAAATATTCTAAGTTTTCACTAGAAGACTATTAAATATATTTAAATAACAACGTTGGTAATAAGGATCAATATGTGCTATTGAACGGCAAAATATTTTCAAATTGTCTAAAAATCTGGAACCGTCTCACAGTTGCAATCTACAAAGAAAACTACAATTTTCCCTGCTGGACTGGACTCAGCGTGCAATCTTCTGAGGCACTTCAGGTTTACTACTACTTAGTAACTAAGTAGTAAGTAGCAACATTAACATAATGGTTCAATTCATATTTTAATTGACTGATGTCATACAAATCTAATGCTATATTTAAATAGACGCCCATTTGAATATATTGTTCACTTGAGATATCAATAGATTATGGAATAGTACTACTCGTATATTAAAAAATAACGATATCCAACTATAATAAAACGCCAGGTGTATCTGGCTTTCTCTTTGTCTGATCCATGTCTGAAATTTCTCCTATTTAATTACTGAGGACGAAACTTTTATATCAAATTAACATAGGATAGAAATGCACTGAGCTTGGTGCAAATAATTTTACGTGAAGATTAAAAATCAGAAACTTGTTAAGTATTAATATCTAAAAGAACTTGTTACTCTAACTAATATTATACAAGGTGTTTAAGAACTCTCTCCGCATGATAATAATTCATTTTCTTGTGCAGAATCCAAATTAGAATAGTTTTGGTAAATACGGATCGGAGAAGGAATCTCGCAAGCGTCAAACAAACTAAAGAAGAAAGTTCCAGCGGCAGCAATGCTACCTCTGCCAATACTGCAAGGTAGTCAATTCTAAGCATGTTCTATATTTTGAGGCAAAAACCAAGTCAATAAATAGGCGAGGATATCCTTAAAAAGAATATTGTCTTGCTTGTGGCTAATGGGCTCCTACCATTGAGCCTATGTGAACTACATAAATTAAAGGATCTTCTTTCGTGTTAGTATATCGCAAATATTTTGCTATTTTTTCCATATGTAATATCTGATTAAAATAATTAATCATATTTTTTATGAACATTAGACTATTGCTAGCCTAGCTAAGTATTTTGATATTTTTCCATTGCTAATCTATTGTATTTGATTTATTTTAAATATTTTTCAGAAGTCAACCCGCCTGTTCAGGTGTCATATAGACGCACCTGGACAAAATCTCTTGCAACAATAGGCAGTAAAATGATGGAAATCATATAAGCAAAACTGACAGAGTTTGATCATGTGAGTGTTAGATGCGGCATATGGTTAATTAATCACCGCAATTTCAGGGGAATCACTGTGCATTGGGTAAGTTATTGATTTAGTTTATTATTTTTATATAATTGATAAATTGATCTTTGGTGATAGAAGGATAGTCTGATGACTTATAATATAATATTTTAATTATTCGACATGCGTTCTTCATTTATCAATTTGGTGAGTCTTCATTTGGCAGTAGATATGGACTCCTCCACATTTTGCTCTTATGGTAAGGATTACTGATGTGGTGGTATGGTAAGCGACTCATCGCTAAATCGCTTCCTTTATATCATATAGTTTTTCTCTTCAATATTTGGCGGCTCAGTTTAGCTGGTGCGTGTCTAACCAATATTATTAAATTAATCGTTAAAAATATTCATACATACAATGAATTAATATTTTTACATTAAAGATCAATAGTTACTTGTCGCGAGAATCAGCTAAACTGTCAGGCCAATTTCGTGGAACACATAGCTTTGATGAAATTGCTAGAGTATTGGACAAGATCAACACGCAGCATGGTTTATCTTATGTAAGAGTTGTATCTACAGTCTCTAACAATGCAACGAACATAGTGAAATGTTTTAAAGAGTTCGATGGGTTTTTTTTAAGAATCGTACTAAGGACAATGAGGAAAATGGTGAGGATTCAAGGAAACTATCATCACATATTTGATGTGCCACCTACACAATAAACTTAGTAGCATCAACCGATGCGGATAAAGGACAGAATTTACCTGGACAAAAAAAGATAAAGCATTCTACAATGGGATAATATTAGGAGCTGTCGAATGTAGCTGGTCAACCTAAATCAGCAGAAAGAATACAGGAAATAACTGGCATCTAATTTAGGTATCCATGTAAAACCCGACGAAACTCAATCTACGACTCATTGAGCCAAATATATAAACATAAAAACGACGTGAATCTAGTTTGTGAAAAACTGAATCAGCCCAGAGTGAAAGAGAGAGAATTGTAATTTATTTCAGACTATTTGTAGATTCTAAAACCAATTGCAGAAGTTCCTCGCAAGATTGGAGCCTATTTAACCAAACGACCTGCGCTTGAGACATTGTATTACATTACTAGCAGCCTCCGTTTCCCGTTTTATGCCAAATTTGTTCATTATTTTCGTTGAGTCCTGAGTTGAATGCTGTCGTTATGGTCTTAGAATCTCATCCGTATTTCAAACTTAAATGGCTATCAATGTTGGAAAGGCCTAATTTAGGTGATCATAAAGCAATTAATTCATATTAAAAGACAAGCTGGAAATGGTTGTAAGAAATTGTAATTGTGAAGACAATTTCGTCAAAACTATGGACGATTCATTTTCTGCTCCTAACAACAAGGGAGATTTGGAAGTCCTCAATTATTTGCAGGATACCAGTAAGGTACTTGACTCTTAAAAAGGCAACTTGGTATAAAAAAAAATCTTCAAGAAGTATAACACCACGGTACCTTCCTCTGCAACAGTGGACCAGATGTTTTCGTTTATTGGCATAGTTCATAGCCCCAAACGAATTCGTCTTTGGGATGGTAACTTTGGACAATTGGTTTTGCTGATAGCAAATGTTTACAGCAGTTGAACAGTAAATTAACACTCTTACCCTGCAGGTTTTACTCTTATATTGTTAGTTTTGCGTACTGTAGTAAAACTGTAAAAGTAAATTATATGTAAATAATGTTTACTTATATATGCTGACCATTAATTGATGTGCGCCCTGGACCCGGTAAAATGAGAGAAATAAAACTAAAATTATATGTATGTCATTTAATCCTTTTTTCTTTGCAGATAAGTTGTGATAATACTAACTTTTAAGTTTACTACCTTAATTGCTAAAATGGGAATCGTTAATCCCCGTGGTTTAGATCAGGTGACATAAAATATCATTATATTAAACGCAATATAAGCAAAAGACCATCAAGGTTGCGAGTATTTAAAAATCTACAACAAAAAGACTAAAAAAGAATAAAGCAATAGGGAAAGAAAGGATTGCAAAATAACGATGTCGAAGATACGTCGATGGTGAAGACGTGACGATGGAGAAATCATAACAAAAGCGAAGGAGTGATGAGGGCGAAAGGCTTGTCGATGGCTATAACTTGATTAAGATTGTCTTGCAGTGATGTGGTGTTGGCGAAGAGATGAGGATGGCGATTTACGTCTCTCTTCTTCATCGAAATATCGTCATTTTACGATGAGTGCTCTTTGATTTTTCTTATAGTTTTAGTCTTTTGTTGTAGTTTTTAGTCGCGAGCGACTCTACATCTCACTATGTCGTCGGTCTCCTGTTAGCTTTTTTGTTTTGTTTTTCTACTAACATCATAAATATTCGGCCGATTCTAACGGAATTTGAAAACTTTATATTATTTTAAATTTTCCTTTGAATTGTATAATTACCAAAGTCTTCCCAAGGTTAACTCGGGAATTGTTTTGTTTTGACAATAACATCATAACTATTCGGCCGATTCCAACGAACTTTGAAACCCTTATGTTCTTTTACATTCTCCCTCTAATGATACAATAGCCTGAATTCCTTCCAATAGTAGCCCTGGAATTATTTGGGGGGCAAAGACATCATAACTATTAGGCCGTTCTAAAAAACTTTGAAACCCTTATTTTTTTTCATTCTCTTTCTAATGGTATAATAGCCAAAGTCATCCCAAGCTTAGCCCAGGAGTTATATTTTGGGGGCAATAATATCATAACTATTCGGCTGATTCTAGCAAAATTTGAAACCTTATGTTGTTTTACATTCTCTTCCGAATTATATAATTGACAAAGTCTTCCCAAGGTTAGCCCAGGAATTATTTTGTTTTGGCAATAACATTATAACGAAACAGCTGATATTCTGCTAAACTAGACTAGGCTATAATATGCTATACTCTGCTAGGAAAACCAAGAATAGGCTATTATACGATAGGCTATACTATGCTAGGCTATACTATGATAGGCTAAGCTATCCTAGAGTCGCGTGTGAGTCTAGTCGCGAGCGACTCTACATCTCACTATGTCGTCGGTCGGTCGGTGGGTCCCCGATTTGCCTTTTTATTTTGTTTTTTGTAATAACATAATAACTATTCGGCCGATCCTAAAAATATCTTCTTCGAAAGTACAATTATTTCATATCAACGGCTTTATTCTATTTCAGATTTAAAGATAATGAATATTAAACAAGGAAAGAACTTTAATTTTTTCAAGTCACCTCCCAGTTTGTAATATATATTAATGGATACAAATTAAGTTTCACTTGAGTCAATTTTTGTTTAGTAAATATTTTTTGATATAAATATTATTTACTCTAATTATTATTACATAAATTAAATAAACGAACCTGGCATGATTCCACATTTAGCAGGAATCAAAACTATATTGTAACCGAATAGTGATAATCGTCTAATCCATGCCGTTTGCATTTAAATTGCAAATGGAGTTTTGAGTTCGGTTGACTCTACGTACATAGGCTGGAAAGGTTGCTGTGTATCTTGATTCATATCCTCTGTGAAGCTGTAAGCCCTTACTGAGAAAGAAATGTCAAATAAAAGAGTGCGAATTAGTGGTTTAAATGCGTACCGAAAAAAATAACTTACACAAATTATCGAGCGAACGCTGTGAGCTACGCGCCATAAAACTATCTTGCGCATGTTATTGAATTGCTATAATTTGATTAGGATATATTATTTATCTCAATAGACAACATCCTTGGAGAAAACCAGCAAAAAACAAGGTCTGCTTACCAAACAGTCGCGTGCTCTCAACTATTCTGATTTATGACCTTACGACCTTAAAAAAACTTTCAATACTTCCCGTACTAACTATAGGAGGACCTGGCAATTATATTATTGGAAAGAAAAATAGAAGAAAGTAAAGCTTTTAAATTTCGTTGGAATTGGCTGAATAGTTATGATGCTATTGTCAAAACAAAATAATTCCCGGGCTAACCTTGTGAGGACTTTGAAAATTATATCATTCGAAAGAGAATGTAAAACAACATAAGGCTTTAAATTTCGTTAAAATCGACCCAATAGTTACTAAAACACAAAAAAGCAAACGGGGACCGACCGAACTAGTGATGTGTAAAGTAGCTCGCAAATAGACTCGCACGTGACTAAAATATTGATAAATGTTGCATTATTATGGAAAAAGGAACTGTGATCTTCTTTGAATTTCTTCACGAATTTGTGCCTTGAGGTCATAACGGGTTCCTCACAGCTCCAGCATTTCGATTTGAATAATTTAGACACAGTTATTTGTGCTGTCTTATCAACACTAATTTTGTAGGCACAATTGTCACTTGCTGACATTAAATTGTATGACAGCAGGACTTATTTTTGCTTATGCTTTGGTTCACCTCCTAAACTAATGAGAGCATTAACTTTTCGGAGTAAATTTGGAATACGTTTAACCTATAAATTTACTCTGGACGATTACAAAGAAAGAG
This sequence comes from Ceratothoa steindachneri, assembly GCA_963969495.1. Lineage (NCBI taxonomy): Eukaryota > Metazoa > Arthropoda > Malacostraca > Isopoda > Cymothoidae > Ceratothoa > Ceratothoa steindachneri. The sequence goes on along the minus strand of OZ018321.1, from coordinate 131,894,039 downwards.
ATTGAATTTTGTTACTTTATTAACATAGAGAGTAAATAATTAATTAAACTATATTAATAGAATATGAAGAGAATGGGGACATAAGAATATGGAATTATTTACTTTATTGGAAATTATTGAGAATTAATTTACAATCATTAAACTGAATAAATCACTTCTCCTAGGCAATGTGAAAAGAGTGTAAATAAAAAGTAGTTGGCAACTATAATTTTAACGGTATGTTAAAGTTAGTGATAACGCGCAGTGCGAATGAAATGTTTTTTGAGCTCAGTTCTTTGAGTTCGGTTCAGTTAAGTGGAACACGTGTGGAAAAGTTGGTGGGCAGTTGGAGAAGTAGGCTTCAATCAGTTGCGCGCGTCGCTGAGAATGAGTATTAATTAGCGGTAACCATTGCCTTGGATTAAAAGAGAGATGGAAAGAACGTGTCCTGATATTCTGGTTTATACTCACCAAATTGGGGGTATGGCGTGTACCCTGCGTGGAGAGGAAATGCACTATCGTCGCAAGTTATTTCCACCGGAAACGGCAAGGAGATAGTAAAATTATTATCTGAAAAACAGCAGTGGGGTTTTCTCTAACTCTCTCGCTCCCAGAGGCAGCCTGATGCTAATGACGGAACTCTTCCTGGTCACTCGAACATGTTACGTGCCTGTCAATCATTTAAGAAGCTGGTGGGTAGCTTGCCCTAAAGATTCATCCTCATTTTATCGTTGTTTACACGTTTCACTTCATTTTAATCGTTTTAGCTCTTTTTTATGTCAGCCCTGCGTGGTTGCATATCTTTTATCCTTTTCATCTTTTAGGATTATGAATTTATTTAAAATATATAAATCAATACCAATTTACGTATTAGCCAGGAAATATTTTGAAGAAAACTCAATAAAGAAATTAGTGAGGTCAGAGAAGTGAAAATATTTACAAGGTTTGATACAAGGGACATTCAAATGCTTAATCACTTCGTGTGTTAGAGAAAAACACCTATTTACATAATAGAATATGATAAAACAACGTATTATCTAATAACCATTGCAACTGATCTCACATTTTTCATTAACTGACATGTGAGGCTATGCTAATATCTTAATTTAGCTAATTTTCCCCAAAATAAACAGCTAAATTTAAAGAGAGCTAAACAAGGGTACAATCACCTTTTTTATTTGATTGAGGCTAAACAACATTGGATTTGTGTAGTTACCAGATTAGGTCAAGAAGCGTAGTAATGATGCGGCTTCTGGCCTATAAAGTTATGGAATCAACCCCAGTAATTTTCTTTTAAATAACCCATCAGGGAACTGCCCACTAGGGCAAAAGACATTGTAATCAAATTACAGCCTAATAATAGGCTAAATTAAAAATATTAAAAAAATATGCTAAGGTCCCAAATGCAAAAGTAAAAAAAGACACAAACCAAAGACAAATACAAGAAACAAAAAGGCAATAAGAATGAAGCAACCTTCGGGGTCGGGTGGAGGCCCGCCTCCCACCGGTGCAAGAACATGCAATTTACAACAAAGAGAATCAAATACAATAGAGGAGGTCAACCTCCTCAAAAAGGTCAATTCTGTGTACTGAACCCCGTCTCGAGTACAAAAGGGCAAACGGAAGCCATCCCTCTCGTCCCGATACCAAGACAAGCAACGTGAACGAATATCGCATAGACTGGGACATTTAACAAGAATGTACCGAAAAGTAGGGGGAAAATCACAGTCGTCGCAATGAAGTGCAGGCAAGCTCTTTATCAAATGGCGATGCTTCCCGCGATTGTACCCAATTCGAAGACGACGGAAAGCGACCTGAAGCCGTCGCAACATGGGAGGGTAGGTCCATGGGAACAGTCACGGGAAAATGTCACGCAACTTTAAGTTTCTTCGGCTGCCTCCCTTCTTCATTGCAAAGCAGGTAGGATGGCTGCCCTGATTAATGCCGCGTAGTCGTTGTGATAAAGACCTAAGCGCTGGTATAGTTGCCTAGTCCTCGTGAACTCTTTAGAAACCTCATCGGAGTGCTCATTCAGAAGATAATCTCACCTAGCTCGCGACAAGTGTAGCGTAACGGACAAAGCGAAATAAGGTGTGTGAAGATTTCAATGCCCCAAAAGCACTCAGGGCGCTTTGTGAGTAGCTAAAAATCACACCCGGTCTCCGAACCCGGCACGGTGCGGTATCTTCCGTAACGAGCGGTCTATTGGAACCAACTCGACCGTAAAAAGAGAAAGAGCGCCTGGTAGAATCCCGCTAACTTAAAACAGAGGCGATAACGCGGAAAAAACAAACCCCTGGGACTTGTAGCCATTTATATACATTGGCACGGTTTCAGCGTGAAACGAAGTGTGTTTAAAACTCCCGGTGGTGTATAAGCTTTAGGAGCAGATGCATTGTGACAAATAGTTAAAAGTGGTAGAGTCCCGGGTGGTGTTCATGGAAAAACTAGAGGCGCCACCGACCCAAAGACTACACCTAATTGTTGAAGAAGTTTCCTAGCCCTAAATCAAAAGGGCTTAGGGTATGACTAGCGTCTCTCGGAGGCATATGTACCGGCAAGATCGCCTACGGATACAGTGAAAGCGATTGGTGACTGAAGAAGGCGCCGGGCTCACGCATAGAGGCACATGATGAAATATTCACGACGCAGAGCGAGTGACATCATACGAGAATCTAAAAGTAGGGTCTAAATGGGGGACATGTGGAAGGCACCGGTCACCAGGTTGAAACCGGCGTGGTGGATCTAGTCCACCTTTCGCAATACACGCTCGGCTGCGGGTGCATAAAAATAGCATCCGTATTCAATCTTCGAACGAGCAAAGGATTAGTAGAAAAGCTAGGCAGTATCCCAATCAATACCCCATGTGCTGAACGAAGATTGTCTATGGCGGAGGTGCAAGAGAACCTAAAGTTGCCAATATGAGCCTCCCAGAGGAGGCGGTGGTCGAAAACAAGACCAAGTAAACGGTGTGAATCTACCACTTCCAGGCAAACCCTATTTATGAACAAGTCTGTGTCGAGGTGGAGCCGTGGAATCCGGTAGAAGTGGACTACATGTCTTGACCAAGAAAAGAGAAACATATGCGCAATAGCATAGCGAGAGATGCATTTTAAGGCCTATTGTAGTCGATGCCCAGGGGTGGTATATGAGCGGCACCAAAAGAGATCGCAAGCTCGTCCATATAGAGTCTAACGAGAGCATCTTCAGTCAGCACAGAGGTGATACCGTTGATCTTCAGAGCAAGGAGTGTGTCACAGGATACTAAGCGGCAAGACACTCTCTTTCTCCTACATTGGGTTGGCAAGGGCTACCCCTGCCCAACGCGAAATCGACGATGTCGCAAAAATAAAGATTAGAAAGTGTTCTCTTGCTATCATCGTATAGAGAGTCTTCGTGATATCGTATTTCCATATGCTATCTTAGACAATCTCCAGATCTAAAAATACCGTAGCATAGTACTGCTTAAGAGGGCAGGCTTTGCAAACTGCATTTTCCTGTCAGAACAAACCAGTCGACGTGGAATAAACCTTGCAGAAGCCGCACTATGCAGCATACAGGTGGCCTCAGCTGTTCAGAATAAAAGATATCTAACATTTGGCAATTTCTTCATCAACTTGCATACTGAGGAGGTTAGAGAGATTAGGTGGAATTTGGCGGCGTAGAGTGAACCCTCCCCGGTTTGCTATAAGCGAGTAAAAAGCTTATTAGGCCGTTGTCTGTGAGGAGACGCTCTGTTCAGGTCTCCTGATCGCAGAATGCATCTCACTCAATGTAAACGTTTCGTCGAAGGGTTCTCCGCCACTTTTTTTGCTTTATAAAATACATAAAAAACATTTTGAAAGCTCTTTGTTACACTGATTCCCAAAGGGCCTGACCAGTTACTCGATCCGGGAATAGTTTTCGTTTTTCTCAGAAGAAACCTTTTATCTCTTCTCTTTTCTCTCACTTAACAATTATTTTTCGTGTTCTGTTTCAGCTTCCAATTTGTATTCTTTTCCCACTCACACGAACTTCTTCGTCTACGCGGCTGTAGACAATTCGTCTTCTACCTTTTGTTAGAAGTTAAATTTCTTTCGCTCTTTTTTCGGATTCATCCGGCTAGAGGAGAACTGTGCCGCGATTGACTCTCGTTTACCTCTTCTCCAGAGTCGCTTCTCGCCGTCTTCAAACTGGCTCCGTTTTTGTTCACGAAAGGATTTTCATTACTTTAGTTTTCAGGCCGGTTTTAGCGTTCGATCGAGTAAAAAATCCACCTTTAATTGAGATTCGTTTTGTCAGGGGTGGGAGTGGTGTACGTGTGTATCATCTCTGTTCCTTTTTTATTTATCTTTAATTCTGACTCTCTTTGCTCCGGTTCTTTTTCTCACACTCTTTTATAGGTGTGCACACGTGTAATTTGGGCCTTGTATCGTCTCTGTACACGTAAGAGGGTGTTCGAGACTCGTGGTTTTACGCTATATGTTATCACCGAATAGCTCCACGCCAAACATTGCACTTTGATTGGCAATGGTAATATAGTGTGTTTCCTACTAGTAGTTAAATTTCCTCTGTGCACTGCGAGAATAAAAGTTAAGTTATAAATAATCAATTGAAACAAATAGCTGTCACTTAGCTGGTTAGATTACCTAATACTTTAGTAACTCACTAACCGCAGATGTTCTCACAGTAGTTTAACTGAATACTACGAGTTTATTACCAGAGAATTTACATTTTGTCTTTCAAAGCAACATTACATTAACTTAATTAATTCCGTTATCAGCATTCTCATCATCTTCTATGTTTTTCTCCTTCAGTTAATGGATTCTGTCTGTATCCTCATTTATATAATCGCCTCTTCTCTCCGGACCTTGGTTTCTGTTTATCTTAAAAACCAATCACTAAATCAATCTGCCTCAAAATCGTCCTATAATTATTTACGAATCACCTTTTAGCCGATATGAATAAGAGAGTAAATCCTCTTGAATTTGGATTTGCAAATATTATAATAACTATAAAAGAACCCTTGTTAGTTCTCCTGTTTTTATGCACGTTTGTATATTGAATACGTCAGAAAAACATCTTCTTCTTAATATATCATTGTTTTGATGTCTATGCAAGGGGCATACATTTAGTGCCTGTAATATCTAATTAAAAATCCATTAAAATGAAATTAAAAGTGTTATTATAACAAATATATAAAAGACAACAAACAACTTTCAAATGGTCAGCTCGATGGATGATGTATATGCTTTTATGCTTTGGCTGGTTGAAATGAACCAACATTCCCTCGACACTTCCTGTTTTATCATATAAGAAGATGGGGAATTCCCCTATCAGTACTTACAATAGCGTGCATAGCTCATCTTTGGACCCATATTTTTTCTTTAGGAGTAAAGTTGCCTAATGACCATAATTCACATTTTTTTTTAAACTGAGTTCAAATTGGAGAACTGGCAAGCCAATCGATATGGCATTCATTTTTTAGCCATATTTTGTTCAAATGTTCCTGCATGAAACAAGACAGAATAAGATACCGCATTATCTTGATTTTCATTAACTAATGTGGAAAAGCTAAACTTTTTATTTCTATAGCAGAAGGTGTCTTAGTTAAATTTCAACATAAGAGGCTGAAGTCATTATGACACGATCTACAACTGTGCGATGACTAGCCACCTCATCCAAAACGATCTATCTCCAGGTTATGGCATCTCCACTTCCTTGTTCGCATCTATCTCGTTAGGAATGAAGCGAATCTCATCGCATAGGCAGTGAAATAGACGAGATATTGAAATTTTAGGTACCTCAGCTAGATCAACAATTTCTAAACTTGCATAGTGGTTTGTAATGAATTTTACTAATTTCTTTCGTGATGAAAGCCATAGTTCGTAGTGGAGTGGTGATTCCTTGCGGGTATCTACCTATTTGGACCTTCACTTGCATGAAAAAGGATTTGGAGCAAATTTTTGGATGGTATGATGCCTATGAGCGATATGTTTTCCTTCCTCACGAATTCATATTCTTTGCTTTAGTTCCCTGACTATTTTTCACTTCGTATTTTCTGATGAAGCTCAACTTTGCTAAATTATTTTGCCTAAAAAGGCGGATATCGATAATCGATTATTGAAAAAGGTCTGGTTTTTGCTTATTAAAGCGCTGATGTAAATGAAAATCACAGCACACGTTTTAGTAATATATGATTCTAGGAAATTCTTGCTTTATTTGTGAAATTTCACCTGAAATATCTGAAAAAGATTTTTAGATGATTATGGGATTAATTGTATATGCTTTTTTATATGTGCCTTTTTTATATTTTCTCTCTCTCTATCTCTCTTTCTCTTACTCTTTACGATCTTTTGAAGAAAATAAGACCCGTTTTTCCAGAATTTAATCTCCTCGTAGTATTTTATCTCTTTCTTATCTCAAAGTAATCTTCTGTTCTAATGCCTCCATCAAGAGCAAGACGAAATAAGGGTAGGAAGTCAATTACACACTCCTGCATACTCCCTCGCGTTTTTTTGGCCCCCTCTTGAACACGTACACAAGGCAATCGATGGCAGGAATCTTCTTAACCGATTGTTTGGTGTATCTCCCTCATGGACCAATCTACTCCTCGTATTACCAGTTTGTGAAACCAACATCTTCAATTCTTTGTAAAAGATGATCCAGGGTGAAGAATAATAGATTGTTTAAAAAAAAAAATCAAAAAAATCATTGCATTGGTTCTAATAACCTATATATGTCTGACTGGGCAGCATTCTATTTTTCTTATTCTCCACCTACCATTCACCACCTTGTTCCAGGTTTCAATATCTTTTTTTTGCTTCTTCCAACGCATAAATAAACTTTTTTATCTTTGATCTATTCTTACCAAAACCACAAATTCACGGACGAAAATTGTTAATGGTTAAAATTATTTAATAATGAGGTACTAACAAAACACCAAGGCTACAGATAGTTGACTTCTAGTATCAAACTGTTGTATTGTTATTTTTCCCATTCCATTCCCTATTTTACGATAGCTATTTGCAGCTTCAGGAAGCTGCTGAGACAGCGGTCTGTTGGTGCTTGCGTATAGGCTCTCCCGATCATGGTTTGTGATCGAGGTATCCATCTTCTAGCTTTTGCCTAAAAATGCAGAACTCACAAGGCAGTGGGGGGGGGGGGGGGCAGGGGTTGGTAGGCGCCCAGGCGTGTCCACACACCGCTGGTCTTGCACATTAGTGTTAAGTGCCTTCTATGCTTGCCTTCTTGCTTGCAGCTTCAGCCACTGACTAGCCCTTGTGATTAAACCGTGATTAATAGTATCAATAGTTTATAGTATTAAAAGGCATTTATTGTCACGTTGGATTTAAATACGTTGAGTATAGTCATTCTCAAAAAGTGTTCCAAGAAAAAATGCGACAAATTTGAAAAATTTAATAGTGAATAAATTGATGTGAAAAGAACCAATTTATATTGGATAACGTATGTAACTTTATACAGTATATCGCTTTGAAAAGTGAGATCAATGCAGTGATTTACTTAAAACTACATCTCTACAAATCTTTTTTTATTTGATACACCTTTCTCGTTCTTTATATACCCACTTCATATTTTCAAAGAACATCATGCTTGTCTGTCAGTCATTTTGACAGGATGATTTAAATATTGTACAATTTAATGTTTTTTGTCTCAGATTGTTTCCTAAGATATAATTTTAGCTTTCTTGAGTATGGCTATTAGAGGTGCAAAAGTTTTTCAATACATTTTATGTGTGTAAAAATTATATTGGGAAAAAACATATATTAAATAAAAATCATAAAAAAAATACCAAATTCTGGATATAGGCTAAATATGATATGTGGAAACTGTTCATCTACATATTTTAGAATGATAGTTGCTGCGACATTTACTGCGATATTTACTGCGACATCATATGTATATTGGCTCTATTCAGGAAAGTTAAAAGCATCCATACCAGACAAGTAGACCTTCGAAGCACTTCGAAAAATACACATTTTACTGTCATTATATCTTTACCAAATCGGAAAAGATTGAACTAGACCTATTGATCTAGGGAAAGATTGTTTATATAAGACCAAATGTAAAACTAAAATAATCTCTGGAAAAATGATGAAATGCCAAAACTGAGATAATATTTGAACTCAGTGGTAAAGAATACATATAAAAATATGAACAAATGCATATAAACATTCTCTTTGTTACGCAGTGTAATTAATCTCTTACATTTTTACTCGCGGGCGACTCTACATCTTACTATGTCTGTCGGTCCCCGTTTTGTTTTTTATTTGTTTTAGTAATAAAATTGTAACTATTGCTCCGATTCTAAAAAAAAATTGAAACCGCTATTTTGTTCTGCATGCGTGCTCTTTCTGATTAATATAATTGCCAAGGTCCTCCCAAGTTTAGTCCTGGAATTCATTTTTTTGGTAATAAAAGCATAACTATTTAGCCGATTCTAACGAAATTTAAAAGCCTATTGTTCTTTTAAATTCTCTTTCGAATGATATAGTTGACAAGGTCCTCCCAAAGATAGCCCGGGAGATATTTGGCAATAACTTCATAACTATTCGGCTGATTCTAACGAAATTTGTAACCCTTTTGTTGTTTTACATTCTCCTTCTAATGGTATAATTGCCAAGGTCCTCCCAACTTTAGCTGGCGAATTCAATGGCAATAAAAAAATAACTTTCAGCCGGTTCTAACAAAATTTGAAACTCTTATGGTCATAAATCAGAATAAGTCAGAGCACGTGACTTTTGCTCAGTAGACCTTGTTTATCTCTTTCACTTTTGTCTCATTTGAATTGGTCTTTTAGGGGTTATTGAAATATTTTTAACCTTTCTCTATTAGCACTTAACAATCCTGTGGTTTTCCTCTAGTTATATGATATCTACTTTGAAGGCAAATTCTTAAAGTCCCACGTTTGGCTCATATTTCCCATTAAGGTCATAAATTGTACCTCCAGCAAAACGAGAATTGCGCTTGATGAGCTTCCTAACTTACAAAGTCCTGGCGACCATTAATCTTCATATATTACTCTAAGTTCTAATTCTATTTTTTTATAATTTTCTTTCATTCTATCCTTTGGAGCCCGATGTCATTGTAAATGTATATAACGTATTAATATATATTTTTTATTTTTGCTTTAACATGGGTATTTTAACAATTAAAATTTGTTGGTTTAATTTATTTTAAAAATGTTTATTGCCGTATTTTGAAGTATACCTTTCCCGAATGAGGATTCCAATTCATAACGATTTTATTAATGAAAAGTCCCTCTAGATATAAAAATTATAAAGACTCATAGCAAATGACCGAGACTGCGTCTATTTTCAAAAGTGGCAATTTCGGGTCTTTAATTCAATTCTCGCAGCTCCAGAATGATCTTTGTTGACCTTCATTGTCCTATCTCCATTGCAGATATGTGGAAATCATAATTAGGAATCACATCTTTAAAATAAGAGACTACCGAGTCTGCAATTATTTACTGGGCTAATATATTTGTTCCTTATGGAACGTGGCAAATAGGGCATCGTAATGTTAAACTAATAAAATTAATCTCCTATTTTATTTATATCCTGAACTTTCGTAAACTTGACTTCATTTCCCTAATTGCCCTTTACATATTTATATTTTGATATAATAAGCGAATAGAAGATGGCTGTTTCTTCCTTCACTTTTAAGTAAAGTTAAGCTGGATTTGCATCTATAACGACTCAAATTCTTTTCTCAGTACAGTTATAAATAAATGTCTTTTATAAATTTCATGTCTCTAAACAACAGCTTATCTAATCTTTCAGCCAATCTGACAGGATTTAAATATTATCCTCCATTACGGAGATAATAAAGAATCTGGTCTAAATAAAGTGGAGGAATCGCTCGTTAAATTTCTCTTAATTTCGCGAAATAAGGAGGATAGGTTCTTTGTCAAAGCCATCATTTTTTTTATATGCCAGTAATGTCGCAGTAAATATCGCAACTAAACAAGAGTAAAGACCTCCTAGTAACAGAAAGAAAAGAGAGGCTAATTTCTCACTCTATCCTTTAAAGCAAATGATTATTAAATTAATCCTTTATATGGTGAATTGCTTAGGTCATTTAAAATTCACGAAGGCTTCGAGACTAAAATCTGGTATCACCGGGAATAACGAAATCCAACTGAAAGTAAGCATTTGCATTCGACTGTTGCGGCAAACTTGATCACATATGAGATATAATATTCTTGGAATGCTCTTCATGTTACCCTCAAAGGAGGGCACTCTGTGTAGCCTGTTACACCTTGTACCTGCAAATGTGGCACGTTCCTAGACCTGAATACATATAGGGAAGGCGCCGCTCACAAGGATGACTTAATTTGATCGACACAGCATGAAGTAGTTGGTACGTTCGCCCTTCTTCCCTCTGTCACTCGCTTTTTCTGCGACTATCCACTCATTTATTTTTTAATTTCGGCGGCTCTGCCCTCGCTGATAGCAGACAGTAGCTTAAAAACATCTATCTAAAATTAAGGCCACGCAAGGGGGCTACCATATCTAGTTCGCTACAGATCGTGCATAGAGAAATATTACATCCTTATTGGAAGAGATAGTGCCAGGGCATGGTAATATATGATCATCCACCCTAATCCTAATTGGACCTACCTATCTCTACTTCTCTTTATTACATACCCTAGTCTCTCCCCTTTCAACTTTTCTCTTGCTATCCAAATGGTTCTGATGGCTCTGCACACTTTCATCCTCTAAATATAAGTAAGCCCATTGGCTGGATACATGGTGAATTCACCAACCACTGCGAAGGCCACAAGCACAGTATCTAGGGTAGAAATTAGAAAAAAATTGTCAAGTTGTGGACTATTTTCCCCGCTTCCAGTGCACACACATGTGGCTACACCGCCAACATATTTTATCGTTCAAGGGCATTCGCCAGGAGTCTGGAACAGTACTCACAGATCTTAATTAACAAATGTAACAGAAAATCCATGCCTCGCTCAACTAGATTTTGAAGTATGGGATAACGGAAATCGTCAGGACTAGGTGTAGTGTCTTCACATGAAGACAGAGCGGAACGCGACACACGCAATGTAAACTACTTATCAAATGTTTTTCCGCCACTGAAGGTCAAGTCCAGTCGGCGGCCGTCAGAGACAGTAAGACGTGCATAATCCTGGCGAAGCAGCATCCAGGCATGAGAATGCGGAGTAAGCGGTGGCAAAGTACTCTGATAAAGACGCAGGCACCGAGATTGCTATCCCATTATCTTGGAGAACGGGAAGGGAGTCCTGCGAGAACTTTCCCCGATGGGAAAACGAAAGCTTCTTCGAGCGAAGGGAAGAACGTGGACATCACGTTTCGTATAAATTCAGCTACATCTCGTGGAGACAAATAGCTAAGGGAAACCGGAGAAAACTAGCCTATGCAGCTCCTACCGGCTAGCCCGGAGCCCCCAGTAATTTCATTTAATAAAAATGCACCCAGCTATTATCGTAGGATCCACTAAACTCCCTCCGAGAAAAATACCCTCAAACTGATAATTCAGCCTTTCTGCCTGCAGAACCTCCGGAGCATTTCGCCGACGAAAGCACCACTACTTTGGAGGGCTTATTGTTGGAGGTTGCATGATGTTTGCTTGCTTGGCGTCTTCTTCTCAGCTTGTCTCAAATAATTTGATGGAGTGAAATATGGGGCGAGTATGGCTCGTCTTTTAAAAGGTCCCGCGTCTCCAAGCCCTTATGTCAACTTTAGACATATACGGGGAGCTAAACTTCTATTGCTGCTGTCCTCCTTATGGATGACAGACTTAGAATACCCGAGTACCTACAACCACCTTCAGGAATTGATTCCTTTGTCTCTCCCTATTCAATATAGGCATGCTGCTGCTTCACTTTTCGTCATGTGGTCACGTAGGTGGTGAAAGAGGAACCCCCTAGCTTTAACAGAGGAGCCATGGGAGACTTTGGGCGGCCAACTTTACCAAAGTAGCGCCCGGAAAAGGTAGGATTACTTTGCACCTCGAAATAAAATTCGCTCTGCAGCCTGTACAGCAAGGATCTCTTTCTATATGTCAAAAATGTGACATTGCTTCGATGAGGCTATGTCTGAGTCACCGCGATTCACACTTGTTAGCGTACATGAGAGGAAGTTGTCATGTAAAGTTCGTTAGCAAATCACACAGATTTTGGCATGATCCGATTTGGCAGATATATTGGAGTTTCGTAATACAAAGCGTTAGAAGAAATAAAACTTCCGCGGCCAAGGCCTATATGCCTTGAGGCATTTCTTTATTCTTTTAAAGGTTAAATACTGATGACGGTTTTATGCATGCGCTGCCGAGCGTAAATTGCAGACGGTGGACTCGATCTAACACAACGGTGTCAGGTTGTCGAACGGTGTTTTCCGCACATCTTCAATAAAGTGTCTGTTTGTTGATGCTTAGGATATGCTCGTTTTTTGCCATATACATAATTCATTATGCGCTTGTACGCGCGGACCCGGCGCATCCAATGCATTCCACTGGCTCTATTTGTATCCAGGGCCGATCTTGACGTGAATCTGCCAACGAGAGTAGCCAAGCATACCACAAGGATTTCTGCATTAGGACGCGGCAACACCGATGAGAGCGGGATGAATCTCTCAGGCCAGTTGTACGTCTGGTTCTGCTCAAAATGGGACCATTGATGATACCAAGTTTGACGACTTATCGCACTTCCTCTGCTAAGAATGTTTCCACAGCGCATGAAAAGCTGCTTTCAAATTATGGCGCTCACATGCCATTTGTCCCTGGAGCAGTGACAGTGTACATGGACGGTTCCTGCACTGTCTACTCATTTAAAATTTGCCAAGACTACTGGGACCTGCGTCTGTCTTCACGACCAAGTTCCAATACACCACTCGGTAGGGAAGACTACGCCTTTTTTTTCACCAGAGACGAAATTTTGATGTATAACAACTCACATGCGCGCTGAGTGCTCTGGAGCTTTTGGAAACTCGGCACCTCCTGTTTCGCAGTATGTGTAACATCAAGGCTGCCGTGAGTCTGACTGGTGTCGAGATTGTCTTCTCTTGGCTTCGTGGACATGTAGGGATTGCGAAAAATGAGTGCACTGATAAGAGCACCAAAGAGTCCGCAAGGACTGGTAAATCGGACTAGCGTTTCACTCATCCTTACACTGATAACATGACATGAATTAGATCAGACCTTCATTCTGCCTCGCATATAAGATGGGAGACGGCCGACGGGAACCAACTGTCGCACCCTATCGCGCCATCACTGTTTCCGTGGATCTACCCTCTCATACCAAGAACGCTTTAGGTTGTATTCTATGGTATTCGAATGGGGCCCACTAGAGAAAGGCACAAACATTTGATTTAGCGCTCCCCTGAACCTCAATAAGACGACTGTGCGGTACCCTACAGAGTCTGGCACATTCCTATGGAGTGTCCCAGTCTGGGAGATCATCGCGCCCGTTGCTTCTCATAGTATCGGAAGAAGAGTGGTCTCTGCCCTTAACCCTTGGCTTCGGGACGGCTTTTTCAATTATGCTTCTGACATCATTGAATTTTATAGAAGAGGCAGGCTTCCTCCACTGTATATAGTTGATTGGCGGTGGTGGGATACTGGTGCTTAAAGGAGACGGGCCTCCCTGCAACGGCATAGCATGACTTTGTGTCTTTGGTTTGCTTTCGTTTGCTTTGCTTTGTTTTGTTTTATCCTTTTCTTAGTTTTTTCCTTAGGGTATGCTTTTTGAATAAAATATTCTAATAATAGCCTGAAATCTAATTACAACGATTATGCCTTTGAAGCAGATACTAGAAGGAAGCTTTAGAAAAAAAGATTTGCCACTCTCCACTTCTTTTAAAAATAAACACGACAGATAGATGATGAACCTAGGCAAAGTGTAAAGATGACATATATGATGAACATAGGCATAATATAAACATATCATAGCATATTTCAAGAGGTGAAACTTAACCCATTGAGAATCAGTAAAGCTACAAAAAAAAAAAACACTTTATAATAATGAAAACAAGTATAATACACAGAGAATATATGAATAACATAAATGTATTGTAAGAGGTGAAACTGAACGCTTTAAGAATCATTGGCACTATGTAAAACAACACAAAATGAGAAAACTATGCATATAGTAAAAGTAGCATCAGCACATTGTAAACATGATATATATGATGAACTTAGGCATAATGTTAGTGGTAAAACTGAAATCTTTGAGAACCACTGGAGGTCTTGAAACCAAGAAAAAGAATCGTAAGTCTGTGTTGTCCTCTTTTTAGCATAATACATAATGTTTTGTAGGAATGAGGATAGTCTATATGCACTTCCGAATCTAGCTTTCTAAAAAATGGTGTCCAGGAATAATATGGTAAATTTCGAAAATCTCTATTTGACATGTGGTGCTTAGACTTTCTGCAAATGGTAAAATGGAAATTTCAACGATAAAAATTTATTAAACAACTCTCATAAATTCCAATGTCCATATCATATAACCATAGAAGACAATCTTCATTACACACACACCCATGATTTTTCCACCCTGCAAACACGTACACACACACACATTAATTTGAATTCCAATTCATTAAATATATAGTCTATATTCACTTCCGAATCTAGCTTTCTAAAAAATGGTGTCCAGGAATAATATGGTAAATTTCGAAAATCTCTATTTGACATGTGGTGCTTAGACTTTCTGCAAATGGTAAAATGGAAATTTCAACGATAAAAATTTATTAAACAACTCTCATAAATTCCAATGTCCATATCATATAACCATAGAAGACAATCTTCATTACACACACACCCATGATTTTTCCACCCTGCAAACACGTACACACACACACATTAATTTGAATTCCAATTCATTAAATATATATTTCACAACGATTTAATCCATAATTAATAAACAACTACATCTGACGCACCGATTTTACTAAAAACCTAACCTAACCAAAACTTAATCTAACCTAATCTAACATAACCTAACCTACCCTAAGCTAACCATAACTTAACCTATTCTAGCCTAACCTAACCTAATCAAAACCTAACTTAACTAAGGTATTTCGAGATTTAAGGGATTTATGTGTTTATCGATTTAGGTAATTATGAATTTATGTGTTTAGTAATTTACTGGGTTAGGAATTTTTCCTTTTCATAATTTTGGTTTTAGGAATTTTGTCCAGCACCGCTTTAACAATTAACTTCTAGAATATAAAAAGTTTTATTAAATATATTTTTTATTTTTTAGCAATACCTATATATATTTTACTGTTAGATTGAAGTTAGATTTTTTTTAACGGTTCTCTAGTTATTAATTAATGTTTATAAGTCGATATTTCCAATAGGGACAAACAAGAGGATAATTTCTAGCTACCGTAATTTAGGAAAAAAGATGAATGAAGATGCGCGAATTTATCTTGATAATCAAAAGGTCGACGCATCTTCTCATTTCGTTCGACACTCTCTTTTGACGGTCAGGTTTTCTAACTTTCTTCAAGAAAAGTACTCTTAGCTGCAATCAAAACACCTACCTGTAAAAAAAAAATTAAATAATTTAGAAGTTTAGCTCATTTTACTTCCCGTTACGCATAAATCAAATCTGACAAATTTGAAAAAATATGATTTAAACTGCTATTCGTAAAATACTTTTAGATTCATTAGTTTCTCAATAATGTTTAACTAAACCAACAAATTAAATGTAGTTATGCGGTTGGTATAGCAACTGAATTTCCTTACTTTTCTTTAAAATACTTTTGTACTCTCTATTTAACTCCTTTATTAAGGAGAAAATGAGATGGTTTTCTAGTTTTAATTTTTTTCACAAAACAAAATAAATCATTGTTGTTTTACAAAAACGAACATATTGTTTATGCCATTTGAAATTATAAAAACATTTGTTTATACCATGTTTCTGCAGGTTATAAATTGATTTTTCTTTAGGAAAAATAGGCTTAAATAATCTTTTACCACCTCCTTTATATCAGAGCAAACTTTGTCACTTAGGGTATGTACCATTTGCTTTAAGAAATATTAATAACATGGAGAAAGGTCCATTGAATAGAAAGGAGGAGAACGAACTCCTCATCCTAACACCCTATTATTTTTCCCCTGGTCAAACGTTTCATCCTTTGGTGTGCAGTGGAATGAATGAAGTTGTCCCTTCCGTTGACCAGTGAAGGACGTTTTTGTCCAAGTCCTGTATTTAAACGTTAAAATTGTTGAACAGTTAAACGTCTCAATTGTTGAACATTTAATTATTGCAATTATTGAACATTTAAAGGTTGCAATTGTTGAACATTTAAAAGTTGCAATTGTTGAGCAATTAAATTTAGTAATTGTTGAACATTGAAACGTTGCAATTATTGAACAGATTATTCTTCAGTAACTGCCCGTTTATTATTTAGAAGCTCATGATAAATAAGTCCATTTACATGCCAACAAATAAAAAACATGGACTTTTAATGTTTAGGAAAACGTCTAAATGTAGTAATACATTTTCGTTTGCAATTAAACCATTGTATTCTGCGTTTAATTTGGCAGGAATGCACCAACGTTTCATCTCACATAAAAACTTTGTCTAGAAATGGTTTAAGAGCAGTTCTAGATATTACAGACAAAGTAAATTTACACGTTGTAAAGGTTTCCTTACAGACGGTTGAATGTAGCACCCAAATCAAAATTTGTGTGGCCTTTTCCGATGTTAAAGAAATTTATACAATGTTTTATGATTGGCATTTAGAATTCCTGCCATTACAAAAGTCTCCTGTCAAAGATTACCATTCACAAGGGCCTTAAGACCATTAAGATCAAATATAGTATGGCGGCCTCTACCCTCGGAATTATTTGTCGGAGATCAACTGAATAAAACCTTTATGAAGCAAGGTGGACACTTCAGCCAATCGAAAACATTTTTATACTCTAATACTCTGATGAAAGGCTTTATGTGTGTGTAAATTGTCATTACAATTGAGATTCTAACAAATCTACCTTAAGAAAAGCGTAGGAATTTACAAAAAACAACTATAATCGTATTTTTAGTCGCGTGCGACTCTATATCTCACTATGTAGGTCGGTCAGTTGGTCGGTCGGTTCCCGCTTTGCTAATATTTTCTTTGGTAATAACATTGTAACTATTCAGCCGATCTAACGAAATTTGAAACAATTATGTTCTTTTATATTTTCTTTCGAATGATATAATTGCCAAGGTCCTCACAAGGTTATTCCGGGAATTATTTTGTTTCGGAAATAACATTGTAACGATTCGGCCGATTCTAACGAAATTGGGAAGCCTTATATTCTTTTACATTCTCTTTCGAATAATATAATTGCCAAAGTATTCCCAAGATTATCCAAGGAAATATTTGTCAATAACATGATTACTATAAGGTCGATTATAACGAAGTTTAAAACTCAGATGTTGTTTTCCATTTCTTTTGAATGATATAATTGCCAAAATCCTTCTAAGGTTAGCCCTCAAATTTTTCGGCAATAACATCATAACTATTCGGCCGATTCTAACGAAATTTGAAATTCTTACGTTCTTCTATGTTCTCTTTCGAATGATATAATTGTCAAGATCTTCACAATGACAGTCCGGGAACTATTGAAAGTTTTAAAGGTCGTAAGGTCATCAATCAGAATAAGTGAGAGAACGCGACTTTAGTCTGCAGACCTTGTTTTGGTTAAAATTTGTATGTGACCTTCAATGGTACTGCATAACGAGTCTAATAATGTAAAATACAAATTTATATGAATGATCACATAAATTACAAAAATTGATGAGAGAACAGCTCTAAGAAGTATCTTTTATGTCTTCTGGCAACTAGTCTCGCATTGGAGTTTGAGACTAATTTTAAGAATCTCATTGGACCGTGGGTTCTCTGGAAACCACATTTCATCCATTCCATTATGCGTCCGCATTCTATTAAGCTCCTTCGCAAAGATCCCAGGGAAGGAAAGATTCGCGATGTGAGCATAATAGATGCAGTACATAATTTTCGTCGAGTTTTCGTTCTCGACGTGGAGGTATGTCTTATTTTCCTTTGATTCCGCCACAGCATACTTAGCACCTTGGCGTAGGTGCTATTGGCTTTTGCTTCCTCAGCCAGTCTGTTTTAATTTGCCATTTTCTTTAAGTGTTCTTTCTTGATCGGGCATGCTATTCACAGCGTCTTATGTGATCCTGCGCAGTTTAGCCACTTCAAGGAGGTGCTATTACAGCCTCTCCATGAATTTGTATCTGATGAGCAGATGGAGCACAGAAGAACGGTTCCCCTGTGACAGGTGGCCGTGGTGTGCTCCTCATACTTGTAGCACTTAAAGCACATTTGGAGGTAGATAAACCTCTAACGCTCGATCTGCTCAGGGCAGACGCGGACGTTGAAGAAGAGCGTACCATCTCCGTAGCCTTAACCGCCATAACCGTATCAGTAAAGACTCTCTTGAAAACATGATTATAGTCTTTAAACTTCATAATTTCTGAAGCCTTCGCCCAGGTGTAGTTTTTTTACCTCCGCCTGGATTACTTCGACGGAGTGCCCCCAACCCAAGGATCGAAGCGATGAAGGATAATACTGCGGTGTGTTTTGATCTGTGTTAGTGTGTGAGGTTTCAAATTGATGTTCTTTAAGCACTCTTCCACCTTTGGAGAGGTGAGTGCTTCGCAGTCAGCCTCCTTAAAACAGATTGCCGCGGAACCATTTTGGGAATCGAAGAGACTAACCAGAGCAATACCCAAGTCACCATAGATTCGTGCAGAGAACCTCTCTCGGTCTGGTTTGGGGCTATTGGAGAGGGGTCTTCAGCAGAATCCGCCGAGTCTCCCTCATTTAATTTTCCATCTCCCCATATGTGATAAGGAAAATTAAATTTCAAAGGGAAATACCGACGGAGTAAGCGTTTGTATGTGCGCATGAGTGTAGTTTGAACGAGAATATATCACCAAGTTTATAAGAAAAGAGTTTTTTAATTTTAAAGGCAAAATTCATCAATGAATTTCTTTATAACGTTGTCAAAAGTTTATCCAAAGGGATTAGTGAAACCGTTTGGATAAGCTTTTGACAATGATTACAAAAATTGGCCAATCATGGAGCGGGAACTTTTTAAGGGCAAACTGAGCGCTACAAGAAACATATAAAATTGGAAGCCTGAGATTATCTAACTATTTGTAGACTGCTTTGGTTGCTTTAGCACGTCAAATTTTTATTTTTTTGTGAAGATCGTGTTTGTGCCTTAAAAAGTTATTTGGAACGAGAATTGTGTATCAGTTTCGCGTGTTTAGTAAGACGCCTAACCTTTGGATTAGCAGGCGAAGAACTTGTTGCCTACGTCCAAGAACAAGAAGATATACAGTGGGAAAGAGAAGAAATAAAAATACAGATGGAAAGAGAACCGGCGCAAGCGGAAAGAAAAGCAGAATAGAAAGAACGAATACGCGCGCATGAAAGGGAAATGAACAAGGATCGGGTGCAAGTTAATTCCGTTGGATCCCGGTCTGAAGCTACGTAGATACCTACTCTAAAACTCCCAGCATATAAAAACAACGAAAACTTGTGTTCGTACCTGACACATTTCAAGAAAATCTTTGAATTGAATCATTGGGACATAGAAACAAAGGGAATCGCCAGATTACTGCCTCTGCTTAATACCCGTCTCCGTGATATATTCATCTCGTTACCATCCGAGGCTTCTGTGGATTATACCACCCTTAAGCACGAGCTACTGGCCGCTATTAATCTAATTCACGAGGAGTATAGGATGAAGTTTAGACATGCTAGAATTTAGCTAGGTCAAACTTATTGTCAATTTGGTTTTATCCTGCGAAGACATCTCCAATTCTGACTAGATTCAGCACAGATGAAAAATGAGTTCGACCCTTTCGTCGACATCATTCTTAAGGACCAATTGTTGTGTACCCTGTCTTCAGAGATACGAGCATTCGCCAGCAACATCAAAAAGCTGGACACTGCCCTGGTGCTATCAACACTGGTGTTCCCACCAGTGGTAATGCAGGCAGCTAGTTCAAACTCTCCAATTTTATATGTTTCTTATAGCGCTTAGTTTGCCCTTAAAAATTTTCTGCTCCATGATTGGCCAATTTTTGCAATACTTATGTTCAAGTAGAAAGACTATATATAGTGTTGCAAAGTGTGAATAATTTCATGTTAAAGTGAACTAAACTGACATTCATCTAGCCTAGTCCCAACTATGCCGTTCTCTATGATACGCAGAATTGGAAGCACCGAGGAAAGCAGGTTTTAAGAGTAATCCACTGTAGAACTCGGCGTAAGAAGTACCCGGACAAGGTGCAGAACTGCAACTTCCCTGGTTAAGCCCCCCTTCTCCCTTATGAGCCCAGCGACGACCATAGAAGAAAGTAACACCCGTCTCTATGTATGCAGGCTGCAGTCCTGATACCTAAACTTTCGAGGGGCGGCATCCCTGGTTAGCGAGGGTTGATTCCGCGCTAGCCAACAAAAAGTCCGCCATACAATCACACCTTGTGAGGGGCTCCCCGGGTTCACCCATCATTATGTCATCCCTCCATCCCGCAGTTCAGGCTCATGGAAGCTCGCTTACAACGGTGAGGGGGTTGCCTATCTCAAGCGCTCTATATTTAAAGTAAAAATTTGGACCCACGGAAGAGAACACAGGGATTTGGTAACCGCCCCTCGGGCAAGATGGCTCAAGCTAGGACCACCCGGGTCCCGCTACGCACAATCAGTGATCGCACCAGACTGGGCAGAGGCAAAGTCTTTGAAGTCGTCTACGGCCGAATTAAGATAGCCATGATCAGGCTACTAGAGGTCCACACGGGCTATGTCACTATATGCAAAACGGAAAAAGATGTGGAGGCCATGACGAAGGAAGCAGTGGTCGAAGTTCTTCGCGAGCTCAGCCTGCACCCAGCAATCCCTCCCCAGATCCAAACTCACACGAGTGTGATCTGTAGGAGATTAGGTCCCTGGATTGGAGAGGATTCTACAGATGAGAACAAACAAGAGATTATGAAGAACCATGAATGGGCAAAGGTCACGGAGATTGTCAAATTCAAGAACAAATCTGACAACTCATAATATATCCACATTTTTAACATCATCTTTGGGGACACATCCATGGCTAAGAAAGTGAAGGAGTCTGGGTTCCTGCTTTTTAATGCCAGGATCAGCACGAATCAGATCAAGAGGGAAGAGTTCCACCCTATCCAATTCTGCTTCCGTTGCTACAAAATGGAGGCACACACTACGCGTGAATGCCAGGCGCCCCAAGAGGTATGCCCTAAGTACAGCGGACCCGATCACCATTCGAAGAACTGCCAGAGCCCTCGCGAGAAATGCGCGAACTGCGGGCAAGGCCACGATTTATGGCACTGGCCTGCCACATGAAAAAAAAATAATCAGCTAAAAGCAACAATAAAGTAAAGAAGAAGCGACCAAATAAGCCAATACAACCTACCTTCAGGTCACAAAGGCAACTTACTCCGAGACAGAGAGTAAGAAACTTACTTCAAAATACAAAACGAAGAGTCTACAAAAATTTTGACGTGCATCTTGTATGCTCACGTCAGAAATCTAACACAGCCAGGGTCATTTGCAAATGAATTAAACTGGATGCTCGCCAAAAATGGCATGAACTAGATGTGGTTCCCGGATAATCTCCCATCAGGGTATGTCCTTCAACTACAAATGGTCCCAAAACAAATGTCAGAACGAACTCAAGAATATAAAAAACAGGAGGAGTACCCGAAGGGGCAGAATAAAAGACTTGATCCGAGAATAGAGGAAAGAAAGGAAAGGAAGGCTGCAGCCATATCGCTAATCATGCCCAAAGCAAAGAATAAGAACCAAAAGAAGAAAGAAGAAACGGAAACTTAGGATTCCAAGGACTTCTCGTGCTTTTCGGACTCAGAAGTCATGTCCAAAGATGAACACCGGGGGAAAAAAATGGGTCAAAAGACCTCTAGATGATGACGAGATTAACTTCTCAATTAACACATCAGAGCAGTTTCCCTTCCTAAAGGACAGAGATGCCAACAAAATATTCATCGGCATCAAAAACAAATACTATAAGTGGGAGTTCGATGCACAGTGTGAAGAGAAAATGGTTGAGGAGGCCCTCTTTAATCATAATGTAACTCTAAAGAGAAGCATTTGAAGAGCTTACCACGGCAGAGATCAAGAAGAAAAGGAACCGGGAAAAGCGTGCCACAACCAGAAAACACTAGGAGCCCGTTAAACAGAATGGAGAACCCGAACAACAGATTGAAAATTGTGACGCTCAACGTAAATGGATGGGAGGGAAAAGCAACTGGGTATGAGAACATATTACCCGTGTTCGACCCCATCATCATCTTAATTACGGAACAAGGTATCGCCACAATATATTTTCAAATAAAGATAATGGGATACAGAGTTATCACAAAGAATCATTCTCAAGAGAGGTTTGACGGTGTTACCGTTGTAATCGAAAAGAATCTCTCCTTTGGGCACCTTCCATAACTTGACGAGTCATTCGTAGCGATAGAACTGCCCACATTAGTGGGCAACCTCGTGATCGCAGCAGCATATCAACCTCATTTGGCTACGGCAGAATGGCATTCCTTGTGGCCGACCTCAACACCAGATGCCGAACGGCTGGCTATCGTAACACGAACAACAGAGGTCATAACTTAGAAATGATTATGCGACGGAAGAACATCCAGAGTATAGGACCGGATTTACCGACATCACCTCTCGAGCAGCAACAAAGCCCGACATAATCATGACAAGTGACGGCTTCCTATTTCCCTCCTATAGCGAGCCAGGCCCAGCAGTTCTCAGCGAGCAAATAGCAATCTTGACCACCATTTCACACGCTCCGATCCAGATTCCGGTCCCTCTCCGCAAAAGCTACGCATCGGCCAACTGGGACCGCTACAAAGAAATATTTGGCGAAATCGAACCAGCTGCCCTAAGCGACGCAACTTTAGAGGAGATCGACGGGAAGCTAAAGAGGATAACAGCCCTCATCACTGAAGCTGACCGCGAGTGTTTACCTATGACAGGGTAAAAAACTCCTCTACAACTCAGGTGGAACGAGTAGAGGAAATAGATCGCTAGGAAACACAGGAAGCATAGAAATCAGAAGTGCAAGTACGAATCTGGAACGAAGCTCGTTGCCACGACATTTGCGTGATGAGCTATAGCTGGCTATTAACCAACAACAGGCTGAATTCTGGGACATGCTAATAGCCAAGGTAGACATCGAGGCGATCCCCGATAAATTCTGGCGACTAGTAAAGAAATTATAAGGCCTACCAAGTAGAGGAAAGACCCGCATTGCGGAGGGCGATGACTACAATTCAACATCTTAGGCCTACAGCTAAACGCGATCCTAGAAAGGGTCATATGTGATTACATCATGAAGAGAAAAGCCCAAATCTCGATTGAGGGATGCAGAGGACCCGAGTTCGAACTTGGCACGGCTGTTCCACAAGGGAACTGTCTGAGTCTGCTGTTGTACCTTGTGTACACTTTAGACTTACCTGCTCCAGTCAGGGAGGATGTTATGTATCTGCAGTTTGCAGAGGATGTCACTCAAATCATTTCCAGTTCCTATAGGAACGCTGGAGCTCAAGCAAAGGATACACCTGCCGAAATCAAAAACATCAATCGTTTCCAAAAGAGGTGAAAAATAAAGACCAACCGCCGAAAGTTCCAGATCCCGTAAGTGAACCGCCGGGAACGAGATGACGTCATAGGCGAAGATGAATTTTACCCCTACTCCGCCGAGGAGGATAAAGTCCTGGGTCTGTGCATCACCTCAACAGAGTATAAGGCGCATATCAACAACCGAATCTCCCTAGCCAAAGGAGAGCTTGGAAAACTGTACAAGTTGAGAATCTTCAGCGCTAACAACATCAAAAAGCTGGACACTGCCCTGGTGCGATCAACACTGGTTTGCCCAGCAGTGGTAAAGCAGGCAGCTAGTTCAAAGTCTCACAGACAAATGCATAGAGTCCAGAACAGAGCCACCCTGCTGATAGCTGGTGCAGGCAGGATGGACTGTATTCATCAGATAAAAAACTGCACGCAAGAGCAGGACTTAAGCCACTGAATATAGTCCTCTAAAGGCTAGGGAGAAAGACCTGGGAAAAGGAAGATAACGAAATACTCCCACATATAGACGAAAATATGAATATACCACAACCTCTAATTGGACGCGTAACCAGGAGAGCCCTATTCCCAAGCGGAAGACTGTGCGCCCGGGAAGAACAAGCCGAGGTATACTCCTAACCAAGACAAAATGATCCTACTTACCAAAGAAGATTTACCGAAATGACTCCACGATACGAGAAAATTATTCACAAAAGAGAAATGAAAAAACAAAAGAGGCGAAGTGCCCAAATGAAAAATACCAAGCATTTAAATATATTAAAAGAGGCGAAAGGCGCCTAAATTAACATCAAATGAAAACAAAGAGAAATAATTATGAAGAGGTGAAGTGCCCAGCATAATCAACACAAAATAATTAAATAACTAAGCAAATAATTAAATCGAATATTAAACGAAATATAAGATAGCAAAAAGAGGCAAAGTGCCCACAAACAGGCGAAACAAGAAAGAAAACTAAACCTAATTAAAAATAAAAATGAAAGCTAACGAGTTAGCAGATACATATTTGAAAGGCTTGAATGCCTAATGACGGAGGATATAGTATTATATATATATATATATATATATATATATATATATATATATATATATATATATATATATGTGTGTGTGTGTGGAAAACTCACAAAGTATCGCGTGAGTAAGCAATAAATGCACCAAAACCCACACGGAAAATTAATATGTGGATTCCAAGTACTTTCAAACTTTATTTCGAGTTCTTTAATTACTAAATAACAAAATTATTGAAAATTATAATATTTATAAGGATGATACAGAGGAGGGGGAACGCCCACAAAAAAAAAAAAAAAAAAACAATCAACAAAATGAATTAATATGAAATTGAAATCTTAGGAGTAGTGGAGATAAATAAAAACTAAGATCATTAAATCAGGTAAATTCAAAAGACTGAAGGCATTTATCAAGAAAAGAATAGCAAAGTTTAGAGCCGATGTCAAATGTTTTTGCCAAACTTCAGAGTCAAAGAAGTCAAGACTAATCACACGAAGTGCACGGAGGAACATTGAAATAGAACAGAATGAAATTATTCCTTTCCTTGATTTATTAATACACCGCACGCCTTCTGGTTACAAATTCTCTGTCTATCGGAAACCAAATAATTCTTCTTCATATATTCACTTTTACTCCTCTCAACATATTAAAGTCAAAAGATTTATTTTTATTTCAATGTTTCTCCGTGCACTTCTATTCTTTGACTTTGAAGTTTCCAAATTTTTGACATCGGCCATAAACTTTGCTATTCTTTTCATTTCCTTGATAAATGCATTCGGTTAGCTAAAAAGTCTTTTTATCTTTTTTAACCTTGCGCACCTTTTAATAACAAGAACACTCTTGTACTTCCTTTCAATCCATCCTTTGCTCTCTGTCTCATATTTTACAATCTCTAGGAATTTGTGTATTATTTAACTATAAGAATACTATCCCTAAACTATTAGTTAAGAACGCCCCTTCCCCTATTAGTAATGTATATTGCGTAAACAGTATCGATTAGGCTAAATATGACTTTGGCCAATCAGGTTGTCGGGATATCTCAATATTGCTAGGACAAACAGACTCCAGTTCAGTTACACAGGGTCAACAGCTACGTGGCATATGGGCCGATACTTTAACACCTCCCCTCCCTTTGTACCGCTGGCACAATAAGCCTTAATATCGCTAGCAAGGAAACATTATAATCAGCAGATTGTGTAGCCTGTTAGTATAAACAAAGAAGTGTGGTATAGCCTTTGGAATAAAAATCTATGAACGGGCTCACTGTCTCATTCTATTGTTTAGGTCGAGTTTCGCCAAATAGACGAAATTTCCCTTTTTCCAACGTAAACCAGAAGAGACACGAAGGGCTAAGGGTCACAACATTAAAAAGTGATGTCCTAGGAGAAAGGCTTAAAGGTGGGCACTTATCTCCCCTCCCCTCCCCCAGGGAATAATTTAGGTATATATACCTCGATCTGGAGAAAAGTAGGGGAATCAAGTTAGCGATGGAGAGAAGACGAGTACTGGAGTCAGTCCGGGCATTAAGAAAAAGAAGCAGTGGAACCAAGCGGGGGTTTTCTTCCCAAGGCTGTTCCTTATGGTCACATCGAAGAAGAGACCATCGGTATAGAGAATCACTCTCATACCAATCTCGTCGGAGAAACCCCCTATTTATGTTTTCGGATAAAACCAGAGATACCCCTCACCATTGAGGAATCCCAAAGTGAAGTTCCACTCGAGAAAGGATTCACCTCTTGGTCAAATCTCATCAGCGAGGAGCCCACAAAGGTAACCCAAGGATTGGAATAATCTTACCTCGACTATCCCTTCGCTTATATCGGCAAGTCAAGAGGCATCGACACGAGCTCCTCACCAACCTCGAAGTCAGCTGTTCTCTCCAGTCAGCCTCACGTCTGCGACACTCTCGCCTCGCCTCACATCGACTCGCCTCACCTCCTCAACGAGATTCTCGTTCAAAGTCATTTCCAGCAAGATTTCAAATCAATTATGTTCTTTAATTAATATTCCGTACTAAAGTGAATGTTTGCGTCAACCATAGCGTAGTAATAATTTGTAGTATTAATTTATATTTAGTTCCCTTATTTTATCCTCAGTAGATTTAAAGTTGTTAATATTTCATTTTTTTATGTAATTAAAAGTATATTTTTGCTTTAATTGTTTAATTGAATCCTCGAAACGCTGCATATGGCAATAGATATATAAATTAACAAACCCTCCCTAGTTAAAGATTCAAATAAAAAAGATAATAGTAGTAAAGAACTCTTAGAGAGAACAAAAAGGAACGGAGTCAGTTATGGACAGAAAAAAACGTACCTACATACTCGGCCCTATACCACGAAAATTAAAATTTGGTATTCATGTGTGGGGTGAATAGATACCCAGCACGACACCACGACTTCAAAATTTGTGTCAGGTTTTATGGGTATTTTCACAAACTCAATTATAGTTGATTGTTTTGCATCCCATTGAGTAGTAACAAATTTGTGCCTAAGCGTTCGGGGAAAATTAAACTTTATAAGAGGATCAAGTCGGTCTATATATTTTTTTTAATTGCCTGCGGTTTGCCCTTTAATGGTGTTAATTAGTTTTGTGTGGTATTCCAATTAACAGAAAGTATGGGTTGTAAGGTTGGGTTAAGCAGAGCGCTAATTGTCTCGTTGTTGCATAAGTACCTTAAGCGTAGATCGGTAAGTTTTTGACGTACATACATAAAATGTCGTCGTTTGAAAGATTCCACCAACATCGCCAAACCTTTGGATTAGCGAGCAAAGAACTAGTTGCCTACGTCCAGAAGCAAGAAGACATACAATGGAAAAGAGAGGAAAGAAAAATACAGATGGAAAGAGAACAGGCGTAAGCGGGAAGAGAAGCAAAAGACAGAGAACGAATACGCGCGCATGATACCTAAAGCTACGCAGATACCTACTATAAAACTCCCAACATATAAAAACAATGAAAACTTGTGTTCGTACCTGACACATTTTAAGAAAATATTTGAATTGAATCATTGGGATATAGAAACAAAGGGAATCGCCAGATTACTGCCTCTGCTTAATACCCGTCCCTGTGATATATTCATCTCGTTACCATCCGAGGCTTCTGTGGATTATACCACCCTTAAGCACGAGCTACTGGCCGCTATTAATCTAACTCCCGAGGAGTATAGGATGAAGTTTAGACAGGCTAGAATTCAGCCAGGTTAAACTTACCGTCAATTTGGCTTTATCCTGCGAAGACATCTCCAATTCTGGCTAGATTCAGCACAGATGAAAAATGAGTTGGACCCTCTCGTTGACTTCATTCTTAAGGACCAATTGTTGTGTACCCTGCCCCCAGAGATACGAGCATTCGTCAAGGACAGGCGACGCGCTACGTTCAATGACTGCGTGGAGGAAGTGGATCTGCATGCTTCCAACCATAAACTATATCCGCGAGAGTTTAAAAAGAACCAGCCCTTGTCTCCAAAGAAAGGTGGGTATCCCCAGAACCCCCAACAAAAACCCCTAAATTTGTCAAGCCCTCCAGACACCCCAGAAACCCTGTTCGGTGTTTTAATTGTGGCTCCACAGGTCACATTAGCTTCCATTTTCCCCAAATTTCGAGGTTTAGGTCGTCCTCGAGTCAACAAGTAGACAACATCACCGCATCTCTTCCACAAGAACAACCTCCTGCTTCAGCGTCTCCTTCGCCAACATCAAATTCCCCTGACCAACAGGTGAACATTGTCTTTAATAAGAGTTCTCCCGGAGGACTAAAGTTCGAGACTGGATCCGTAAATGGTCACCGAGTCTCATCATTGGTACGCGATACAGAGCGCACCATCATCGTAGTATCATTCATATAAATTGCTTCCTCCAGTCAGCCTCCAGTACCAGAGGTTCGTGGTCGTCCAGGATTTTCTGGGTAGATCAAACAAGTTCCCCCTCGTCAGATGCCAATCCAGTGTCAGTATTTCACTGGCTGGTCCGAGGTAGTGGCAGCTCCTATTAAATTCTGTTCAGTCTTAATAGACCAGAGCATGCAGCTCTTCCCAAATGCGGTGGCTCAGCCTGTAGTCACACGAATTTAAGCAACTAAGAGATCCGCGGCCCCGACCCCTTTATCCCCTCTGGAGAATCCTGAAGACGAAGAGCTTAATTCCTTAGCCTTCGCTGCTGCCCCGAAGGACTGTGCGACTCTTTCACCCCTGGCGGAGAAGGCAGCGAAAATTCAATTAAAATCTTTTCGCGGTAACAATCAAATAAGATACGTGGTGGAGAATTCACTACTATGCCGGACGACGGCTGAAGTAACCCCCTCGTCGGATAATGTCTTATGCATTCCCCGTTAAGCCCAATGGGTAGTAAAAATAGTACATGATGATTATTGGTTGGACATTTCAGTCACAACAAAACCTCTATAACTATTTTTAAATACTTATTGTGGGCTGGCGCCACTAAAGAGATTGCCGAATACTGCAGGTCATTCGAACTGTGCAAGAAGGCCACAGCTAAAAGCCGGGTACCGCCGTCTCCCTTACAGAAAACAGTCGTCATATCCGAACCCTTCTTCAGAGTTGCTATAGATTCGGTGGAGCCCCTCTATCCCCCGTCTAGTGAAGGACACTATTATATCCTCGCTTTAGTAGACTGCGCCACTGGTTTCCCCGACGCAGTTGCTCCTAGGAAAATTAACAGTATTTCCTTTGCAGAAGCTCTCATCTCCATTTTCCCCCGAGTCGGTATCCCTAAAGAAGTCCTCTCGTATCGAGTCCCTCATTTCACAGCGGAACTGATGGAATACGTGGGCAAGTTACTCCTCACCAAAACCCTCTTTACTACCCCTCTTCACCCCTTCGCAAACACGATGTATGAAAATTTTAATGGTATCCTAAAGGCAGTGTTAAGTAAGCTCTGTCAGTTTCAGCCTCGAGAATGGCATCGGTACCTACCGGTCGCCCTCTTCGCGTACCGAGAGATCTCTTACAGAACTCTTGGATATTTTCCCCCTTTGAATTGTTGTACGGACGTAACGTCCGGGGATCTATGAGCATCCTTAAGGAGCTCTTCACTAATCCCCAATTAGATGAAGAAGTTAAATCCTGCTACGCATATGTGATCGAGTTGCAGGAACGCTTGGAGAAATGTGCGGAGTTGTCCCGCTCAAACGCGGAGTGCAACAAGTTATTTCGACTTAAAAGCAAAAGCTCGAAAATTAAAGCCTGGTGACGAAGTATTGTTACTACTGCCTGCAGAGACGAATAAATTACTCTCCCAATGGAAGGGTCCCTTCCCGGTCATAGAAGCTCGTGGCCCCGTTGAATACGTGATTAAAACTCCCTCAGGCCATAAGCTGTATCACATAAACATGTTTAAGAAATATCACCACCGAGCGTGTATTAATAAATTGTGGCGCTGGATGTAGCAGGAACCATGGAAGCCTTATACCCATGTGAACCGCTTCAGATGGTTAACACGGTGTGTGTAGAGTGAGATAACGAGTATCCTCTCCCTTCATTATTTTTTCCCCAGGATGACCCGTGCACTGAGTTAGATTTGAACCCCCACCTTGGCCCGCTCAGAAATTCCAAATTGTCCGCTCTATTGAAGGAATCCCCCGATGTAATTTCAGAAAAACTAGGGTGCCCCAAATAGTTTGTTCATGAGATCAAATTGAAGACTCAAGAAACTATTAGATCCAAACCTTATCCCCTTCCGATTCATCTTCGATCCGCCTTTAACGCAGAAGTAAAGAATCTGCTACAGGTGGGCATCATCGAGCCTTCGTCCTCCGATTATTGCTCGCCGATAGTGATGGTCCAAAAACCTGACCATACTTTTCGAATGTGTGTGGATTTTAGGAAACTTAACTCGGTTACAGTTTTTGAAGCCAAGCCTATTCCCCTAATTGATCAAAGCCTACACCTGTTCGAGGACGCCAAATAGATCTCCGAAATGGATTTGTGCAAGGCCTACCACCAAATCCCGTTAGCCGACGGCTGGGAGTAACTATAATCTGATGATGCGTCGAATTGTGGATGGTTTGAGCGACGTGTCGTTCTATTTCGACAATGTGTACGTGGCTACACGTACACTCACTCCGAGCTTTATTAGATCGTCAACGCGAGCACGGATTAACTGTCGGGCCCACTAAATGCCACTTTGCCTATGAGCCAATCTCGTATCTAGGATTCGAAATAGGGAAAAATCGGTTAACCACTCAGCAGGAAAAGGTCGAGGCCATTGATAAGATGCCCCTACCACGGACAAAGAAGCAGTTGCGTTCTTTCTTGGGGGCGGCGCCATTTTACAGAAGATTTGTCCCCCAACTTGCCGTGATCGCCGCGCCCATTAATGATCTCTTAAGGAAACTTTCCCCCGCTCCCTTTAGATGGAATCCAAACGCGATCTTCAAGTTTAGCTTGTTGAAGGAAAAATTAATTTCAGTCCCGATACTTCGACTACCCAATCCCCAAAAGAAGTTTGGGATCCGCGCCGATGCATGTAGCTAAGGCATCGGTTGTGTATTGGTGTAATATGATGACGATCGGACTCCTTTCTTCATAGCTTATGCAAGTCGAAAACTATCGATTCGAGAAAGGGCATATGCAACTATAGAACAGGAAGCTCTAGCCATAATTTGGGGAAAAGAAATTCAAGTTCTATTTAAGTGGGCGTGAATTCAACGTGAATTCCGACCACCAGCCTCTGTCCTATTTACGTAACAGCAAAGGCCAGAACGGCAGGCTCCTGCGATGAAGCCTATTGTTAATGGAAAACCAATTTACCATAAGCTATATAAGAGGCTCCGATAATTGTATAGCGGATAAATTGAGCCGAAACCCATCTGAGGGCTTAGTAAACTCCTGTTACTCTTAAAACCATTTTTTAGTATATATTTAACATGTTAAGGTTTATTTGTGTAAGGAATTAACTGCCTAGGTACCGCTTAATAGTTAGTTTTATTTGTTTGTCCTTTGTTGTAATCGATGATTTGTTTTTGTTGAACTGAGTTGTGTGATCCGGACCGATTAACCTAACGAGGGCAAGTTAAAATCAGTCGTTCACCTGCCTATGTACGTGCGCGCGTGTGCGTACAATGTCAATAACACTTAGTTTTGTAGGATGGTTGAACACGGTAAGAGTAGGAGTTAGAATTGGATTCCAAGACATGTATTTTTTTCGTCGTTTATGATATTCTTTTGCACTGGAGTTCTCCCACACCATTGCCTTCTTTAGAAGGAAGGAAATGTGGGGATATCAAGATCACTAGGACAAACAGACGCTTTTTCGTTTACACAGCGTCAACAACTAAACAGCTACGTGGCATATGGGCCGATACTTTACCCCTCCCCCTTCCTTCGTTCCGCTGGCACAATAAGCCTTGATATTGCTCGCAAGGAAACATTATAATCAGCAAATTTTGTAGCCCATTAGTATAAACAAAGGAGTGTGGTATAGCGTTTCGAATAAAAATCTATAAACGGGCTCAGTGTCCCATCCTATTGTTTAGGTCGAGTTTCGCCAAATATGCGAAATTTCCCTTTTTCTAACGTAAACCAGAAGAGACCAGAATGGCTAAGGGTCACAACATTAAAAAGTGATGCTCTAGGAGAGAGGCTTAAAGGTGGGCACCTATCTCCCCTCCCCTCCTCCAGGGAATAATTGAGTTATATATACCTCGATCTGGAGAAAAGGAGGAGAATGGAGTTAGCGATCGAGAGGTCGAGTACTGGAGTCAGTCCGGGCATTAAGAAGAAGAAGAATTGGAACTGAGCGGGAGTTTTCTTCCCGAGGCTGTTCCTTTTGGTCACATCGAAGAATAGGCCATCGGTATAGAGAATCACTCCCATACTAATCTAATCAGAGAAACCCCCTATTTAAGTTTTCGGATAAAACTAGAAATACCCCTCACCATTGAGGAATACCAAAGTGAAGTTCCACTCGAGAAAGGATTCACCTCTTGGTCAAGTCTCATCATCGAGAAGCCCACGAAGATAACTCAAGGATTGGAATAATCTTACCTCGACTATCCCCTCGCTTATATCGTCAAGTCAAGAAGCATCGACACGCGCTCCTCACTCACCTCGAAGTCAGCTGTTCTCTCCAGTCAGCCTCACGTCTTCGACACTCTCGCCTCGCCTCACATCGACTCACCTCACCTTCTCAACGAAATTCTCGTTCAAGGTCATTCCTCGCCTGACTCCACACAGTTTAAAGGTAAAGAGATTCCAAATTAATTATGTTCTTTAATTAACATTCTGTACTAAAGTGAATGTTTGCGTCAACCATCGCGTAGTACTCATTGGTAGTATGAATTTCTATTTAGATCCTATTATTCTATCCTCCGTAGATTTAAAGTTGTTAATATTTTATTTTTTCTGTAATTCAAAGTATATTTTTGCTTTAATTGTTTAATTAAATCCTTGAAACGCTGCATATGTCAATATATATATATATATATATATATATATATATATATATATATATAAATTTGCGCATCGTCCCTGGTTAAAGATTCAAATAAAAAGATAAATAGTAATAAAGTAGTCTTAGAAAAAAGTAACGGAGTTATTCATTTACGGAACAAACGTACATATATACTCGGTCGTATACCAAGAAACAGGTAAATGTTTAAAAAAACGAATTTCTCAGAATAAATATAATGTCCATCGTGGGGAGGAAAGCAGCTCATTTTATGTTCATATGTCATATCTTAATCACAATATTGATTGGAATTCTCCTAAAATCATCTGTCATAATAACGATACAATTTCACCAAATATCATTGAATCGACATTTATTAGTAAATTCTCAAATTTTAATTAAGTTTTGGCTTATATAAACTCCATGGTTGTTTATTAATTTATATCATCAATGCACTCTCAAAACTTCTAATTTGAGACTAATCTTAATAAACTATTTAATTTTATTTTTTGTGCATCTATGTAGCCAGATGTTTATTTTCATTTGAGTCAAGTCCTTAGAACATTTGCACTTATTCTCCCTTGGTTTTTCAATCCTGACCTCTGAGTCATCTCTCGATTAGATTTTCTCCCTCCCTAATTGCTTAGGCATATTTTACTCCTCTTGTCAACCTTTAGTCTTTTGAATTTAGCTGATTTAATGATTTTAGTTTGTATTGATCTCCGCTCCTCTTAAGGTTTCGATTTCATATTAATTAATTTTGTTGATTGGTTTTTTGCTTTTTTGTAGGCGTTCCCTCTCCTCTGTATCATCCTTATAAATGTTACAATTTTGAATACTTTTGTTATTCCTTGATAAAGAACTCGAAATAAAGTTCAAAAGTATTTGGAATCCTTGTATTAATTTTCCCGGTGGGCTTTTTTGCATATATATATATATATATATATATATATATATATATATATATATATATATATATATATATATATATATATATATATATATATATATATATATATATATATATATATATATATATATATATATATATATATATATATATATATATATATATATATATATATATATATATATATATATATATATATATATATATATATATATATATATATATATATATACATATTTATATATAAGCAAAAATAAATGAGAAAATACGAATGAAACAAAAAGTCACCAGAGTGACCAACCAGAAGAGTCAGCGAAAACACTGACACCATGGAAGGATGAGAAAAAATGGAGGAAGAATAAGGAAGAAACTTGAGATACTCTCTATACCAGGGTAAGCTAAAATATTCTTCACCACTATCTATACTTACAACACATTTCACCACTAGTTACATCATCATGATTATCATAATTCCCTTTCTGTTCATTCCCTTAACATGACCTATCACGGTCAAAAGACGTCTAAGAATAAACAATGTCGTTTGCGGATGTTTTTTCTCGCCTCGAAGACCCTGTTAAAATACTTGAGGAGCAATATTGAGAAAATAAAGTTAAAATTATTAACGCTACCACAGCTGTGGACTTCTATAATACATGTATACAACATGGCCTCTTACCTAATTACACACACACACACACACACATATATATATATATATATATATATATATATATATATATATATATGATAGTGAAACCACTGTATAGAAGCTAATATTTTAATGTAGTTTATTATATCCTCTTCAGTCGTATACTGAGTTTCAAAAATCTATAAATAGCGTACAGATCAGAAAAATAAAAATAAAAAAAATACATAAAGAAACAAAAAACGGGAGGAAATGGTCATTGAAACAGGTGTACATTTAATCCCATGTGGCTCTACAAACTGTCCCTCATTTTACATAGGAGAGACCGGAAGAACCTTAACAAAACGAATTTATGAACATAAAGGTGATGTCAGACGAGGCAGTACTACATCTAGTATTATTAATCATATTAGCAATTTTAACCAACAAATTGACTATTCAAAGGCACAAATTATATATAATTATAAAGATTTATGCAAAATAAAAATAGTAGAATCTATATTAATAGGAGAAATTCCAAATTTTAATTTGTCAGATGGGCAATTGAAATACAGCCCCGATTCCCGTAACCTCATCGTAAACAACTTAGTCAACGTTCTTAGATATACACTCCTGATTAATGACCATTTTCTCCCGTTTTATGTTTTTTTCTGGTTTTTATTTTTGTTTTTGTCTTATTTGTACGCTATTTATAGACTTTTGTAACAATTGCATTCTCACTATACGACTGAAGAGGATATCATAAAATACATACTGAAACTAGTCTCGTAAATTAAACTTTTGGCTCCTATACACTGGTTTTACTATCATATACCATAACTCGCGATTGAGTTCTTTTACTTATATATATATATATATATATATATATATATATATATATATATATAGGATTTGTTGAAATATTAAGCTGTGATCGAAATTAATATGCTTGACATACAGTTTCTGAATTTGCCTTAGAATTCTTGGTGTGAGATTCCAGGCGATGTAAAAGAATGGCGAGCGTGTCATCTTTTAATGGCCGAGACGTCTTTCGAGCATTCATTGAATCCTCAAGGCGGTTAGAAATGAATGAAACGTGAACATGGAAATAAAGAAAGTAGACGGATGACTGTGGGAACCACAGAGATCAGGCAGTTGGAGAGGAAAAATGTTCAAAATTAACTTAAGAGGGGATAGTAAAAATTAAAAGGCAGTCGCTAGACACCGATTTTACTTGTTTTAGTGATAGTAGTTTTCTGTTAGACTGTGGCGGCGTGTGTAGGAACTTTTTTATTCCCACTACACAAAAGCACCGCCTTCTTGCAATGATATTAGAAGCCTCTGCGGGAAAGGAGGTGCTCAATTTTTCTAATTTTATACTTACAATATTTGCACTTCATGTATTTATACTCAATACCTTTAACCTTATACGTAAACGTAAACACTATGCACACCCTTCAATGCTAGATTGCTTTAATGTTATATTTACATTTAGTGCATTAACCAAATGGAAATTGCTCTCCACACAATTTAAAAACACCGAGATAGTTACCACCAAAAGTGTTTAGATTGGGATTGCGATTACTTAGCCGACAAAAGTATAATTAATAGATTTAACTTAATATATCAGGTATAGAATAAACCAGTAATACCAGAGCGTAACATAAGAATGATACCACGAATAACACTAAAGTGGAAGGCCCTCCGAAACTTCCTTTTACCTCCCACCATTAAAGGGAAATGCAAAGATGATGGTTGCTTCTTCTTAGCGAAATCCCTGGGTAATTGAAATGTTACATAAATTTGTAACAGTGGAGAGGGGTGAGCAAAAAAGAGGGCGCTAGGTAATCAAAGCGATACTCATGATGCTGCTAACTCATGTATAGATAGGTTTGAGTGGGGCTGCTCTAGGGGCTTCTGGGTATCTTAACGGTAACGCAGCGTGTTGGCTGGTATTGATTTAAGTATATATGGGGTCACTTGCGAGTTTCTCTACCTGTCCTGTTAGGCGGGTACGCTAGTGTGTTGAATGTTGTGAGATTTTTGTTTTCGTGTAGTGCGGATATAGGTGTGTAACGAAGAGAGCGACATGCGTGTTTCAGAGCAAAGTTCTGAATGAGCTGTGATTTTATCTTCCATGTGTGATTCGTGGCATTTAGTGTAATTGGAGTATATGTAGTGAAGGGAGAGAGTGTTTTGTATAAGTGTGATTGTAATTTTTGGCTTGCAGGCTAAAAAACCTGTGCAGCATTTCTTCTCTGTTTTTAAGTCATACTTTTATGACTTAAAGAATTAGTCAATTGTGCCCTTGGGTATTTTTGTGTGAGGCTTATATGCAAGTCTTATGAGAGCTAGGTAGTTAAGATCTGGTGTATGTGTATATTTGAATGTTGTGCATGTAGTAATCACGCACGCCGTAGAGTGTCATCTCTGTTCAGCGGATTCGTGGTAATGAGCCATTTGTCCTCATATTCTTGTCTTTTTCAGTATCATTTATGCACGGAGCGCGATTCTGTCTGAGCCTTAGCCGGAGATGAGAATAGTCTCGTCATCAGCGTAAGACAGCTTGTGAGTGTGTGTGTGTGTATGTGTGTGTAGCTTTCGGGTGTAGGCGGGATGTCCTTGAAATATATTATGAATAGTATAGGTTCCAGTGCGCTACCCTGGGGTACGGTTTTGCGTGGTGTGAATAGGCGTGATATTGCCTTGTATTTAACGCGACACCTCTGGTCGCTAAAGTAGTGTGAAAGAAGCTTTCTGGTAGAGAGAGGGAGCTCCGTGGTTTCCTAGTTTTCAACGAACTGCCTCATGCATGACCTTATTGAATGTCTTTTCCACGTCATTGTTGATGAAAAGTGTTTTCTGTCGTGACTGTCGTTCTTTTTGTCTTATATCGAGAACGATTGTCGCAACAACTTCAATAAACCGGCCTCTCCTGGAACCATATTGGCAGAGGGAAGGCCAGTTACTTTCCTCCCTAAAATTCCGGAGCCTGATGTTGAACATACGTTCAAGCATTTTTCCTAGGTGCTCTAGTAGACCAATAGCCCTATCTTTGTTTGTGACTTTGGAAGTTTTGTCTTCGTTGTGTAATAGTATGTTGAGTTATGTTTTAAATAGTTCTGGTAAGTGTCCAGAGGAGAGAGAGTCGTTAAAAATGTGCGTGAGTGTAGGGAAGATGATTTCTGTGAGGTCGTATGTCATTGTGGTTGGGACGCCAGAAGAGTTGTGGGGCACATTTTGGTGAACTTTTACCTATTACCTTTTTCCTCGTTGGTGATAGTGGTGGTGAATAAGCTAGAATTATCGAGTACCTCCATTCGTATCAGGGGTCAGGCCAAGCTCACCATTGTGGAGCCGGCGCAATTCATGGACTTCCTGGGAGTGCTCTTGCGCATGTTGTTTAGGTGAAGTGTGTGTATGCACCGTGACTCAGTAAGACTTGAATGCGTCGAGGATGTCAATTATATCAGTGAGTATGTGGATATTGTGTATTAGATTAATCTGTTTTGGTGGGTCCAGACCTAGCATTCTCTTTACGCGCCGCCAGAAGAAGGAAGGGTCAGTGCAGCGAGCATCATTCGCGATGCGATTCACCTCGCGTCCCTCAAGGTTCCGATCCAGCTGAACGCATTGTAGGTTGCGGGCCTCTGTCATAGTGGTTGTTGTACAGTGTGATGACTCTTTGTGTTTGAATGGAGAATGTGGTGTTTAATGTATGTGTATGTCTTGCGTGATGTCAAAGGTTACGTGTGGTGTTTATAGTGTTCATGATTGTACTACAGTAAATGTCTAGGAATAAAATACCGGTGTCCTGGATGATGTTGATGACACTTCCATGTGATATTCCAAGTTCTCGCTCGATTTATTCGACCTTTACCCGTCGATTTTAGAGGAGCATCCTCTCCACACGGGCCACATTGTCCTCGGTGGTCACGTGTGACGGGGGTCATCTTCAAGGGACTCACGACCATGGCGGAACTCCCTATTCCAGCGCATTGATATTTCCAGATAACTTTCGTTTCACACAACTCCTTTAAACAAAATCTTACTCGATATCTCTTTCTTCGACAATATATATATATATATATATATATATATATATATATATATATATATATATATATATATATATATATATATATATATATATATATCAAATGACTGAGTTATGCAACAGGTAGCTGAATTCGTACTAATCGTTTCTCTCCAAACTTTAATCTGTCAAAAGGGAATTTCGAATTTAATCCTTTGGTTATGTCCCTTATCACATCCCAAATAGGCATCACTTGAACCTTAGCAAGAATCAACCTGTTCTTATGAAGATTGCCTCCATGATATTTATCTTGTTTGAAGTTATTTTCTCTTCTCTCATTTTGTATAAAAGGAAATGTTAAGACATCTGTATGTTAAGATATATTTGTTCTGCTGAAGGATGAAGCGTGCTGCCTAAGAAAACTTAGTTTTACAGCAAATTTCAAATCGAATAATCCATTAGGAATCTTTTGTACATCCGGAATTTGAGGTAACCAGGTATTCTAGGCCAAGAATTGGATGAATTATCATCCAAATTTACTTTTGGCGCCTTATATGTGATGATCCCCCTAGCCCCATTATGTTAAAAACAAAATCATTTTCTAGATAGAGTGTTATTCAATTTGGGTGTTGCCGAAAAACGAAATCTATCGTGATTGGGCGAAAAATATACTGAATGTGAAATAAAGGACAGGATATTGCAATCATAGCGTGGAATTGGCAATAATGGGTGCAACGAAACATAACTTTGTAAAAAAAACACCACTCGGATCAGTTATTAAAAGGACAATAGTTCAATTGATCATTAAATTTGACAGAATCCGAATTTTACTTTTTGTAAATTGTAAGCAGAGGATAAATAATATCAGTTTCAAATTTAAAATCCTGTGAGACAAGTCTTTGTTGTGAATTATGCTCAAACATCATTTCTTTAGGTTAACAGAAAGCCAAGATTACTTAAATATGTATGTTTTTTAGCCAGCAGATATATCTTATTTTATACAAATCATTTAATTATCCTACTTTTCCATCGTTCTCTTGTATGCATCAGTCTCCTTTTTCTCACTCGCGCTTCAGAGGCCTGAAGAGTCTCATTAATTGAAACTCGACGTCGCTTACTGAAAATATAATTTCTACTAGATGGCATCTCCCTTTGTTACTGGGCAGTGCCAAACGCGATTGCCAGGGAAATGCAATTGAATAAAACTGGAATTACAATGGGTGTGTGGCAAATGTCGGCAATATATCCTCCAAACCACTTCTGTGAGGTTGAAGGTTTGGCATTGCTATATTTTTATTTATTATTCCTTCTTTTGGGGGCCTTCCTTCGCATTTATTTTTTCTACACCTTTTAAACATGCTCTCCTTCATCAGTTTCTTTCTTTTCTCATGACAAGCTTTTAATCCGTTTAAGTAATTTTATTCTCTCGACCTCTTTCTTCTCGTTTGTTCTCTCTCTCCTTTACACGTTTTACATCATTCTAACACAGCATTTTGCTTTTTCCTTCTACTTCTACCATACAGCACCACATGATTTTAATGTCTTCTACTTTTACCACACAACACCACAGCATTTCGCTTCTTCTTTAACTTCTACCACACAGCATGTCACTTTCTCCTTATACATCTACCACACACATACAACCCTTAAAATACTCAATATCGCATTAATTTTTTCAACTCTTGTCCTATTCCCGTGAT
This sequence comes from Ceratothoa steindachneri, assembly GCA_963969495.1. Taxonomy (NCBI): domain Eukaryota; kingdom Metazoa; phylum Arthropoda; class Malacostraca; order Isopoda; family Cymothoidae; genus Ceratothoa; species Ceratothoa steindachneri. The sequence goes on along the minus strand of OZ018321.1, from coordinate 131,853,722 downwards.
TACACCTCCTTCTCTCAAGCATTCTCTCATATTCTTTTTTCTCCCAAATCACAAACTAACAAAAGTCTAATCCACAGACAGATAGAGAAAAATGTCGAGAACGGATGTTTGACGCCCCTCTCCCCACAAAAAAGATGAACCAAAGAGGGCGTTTACAAGCTAGTAAATGAATGTTAAGGTAGAACAAATAAATGAATAAATAAAAAAAGTGTAACAATGCCAAATCTCACAAGCACAAATCGTGGCTTTGAAAGATTCCACGGATTTCGAAAAAGGTTTGTATACAGGAACAAACTCCTAAGTAGAATCTTGTATCTTCCTGAGACGTTAATTTCAAGTTTTTCGCTTTTGATGGCAGTTGCCAGTTGAGGTCAGTTAAAAAAAACGTGAGACGTTAACAAAGGGTTCAACACAATAATCGTGGTCATTTGTTACCGTGGTCTTTGATTTTGTGCCCCCAAATTAATATTCAAAATGGAAAACAAAGAAATCGATGTCTGGCGTTTGTTATTGTAGGATGCATCAACTTGAGTCCATTTAAGTTCCATTTTTAAATAATTATGCAATGAAATGGATAAAGACTCGCAACTGCCGTGTGTGGGGAGCCACAAATAAGATTTTATCCTATAGTAGAGAGAAAAAAAGACGGAATTCTAGAAATACCAATTTACTAGGAATCTCTCTTTTTTCTTTCCTGTTGGTTAAATTTAATTGCATATGTTATACAATAAGGACATCCTCTATTTTTAAAAAATAACCAAATACTATGCAGCTTTTACATGTTGTCCCAATGTATCATACTCCAAAGCATCATGAAGATGATTTTATACCAAAGTTCCTATTTTTTATTATTTTAATGTTTAGCCATAGGTTATTATTTATTATTAAGAAGAATGAAAAGCAAAAAATAAAGAAAAGAATGATAAGAAAATAAAATAAAAACAAATAAAGGAAAAGAAAGAAAACAAAAAAATCAGAAAAAATAAAAAGTAAGAAACAAAAAACACCTCGGCTAGTTTTTTAAAAGGTTTCTTCCTAACTCTTTCTTTAGACCTATGTATAATCAACACATATTCACTTCCACTAAATTCAATACTTAGTCTTAGGGCTTCTTTTCACTTCCACTAACATCGCCACTTGCCCTACGGGCTGCTTTTTCACCTCTACTATCTTCACACCTACCTCTACGGGTCTTTATTTTAGTGTATCTCTAGTTTTTTGCTATTTTTGAGAGCGTTGGACATGTCAACATGTGTTGAGTTAGATCTTGGTCTTAGTGGCAGCGGAAGTAATGATCAGTCCACTCTAATGGTTTTATCTTTTAAGTTTTGAGTGGTGATCGCACAGGAGCCTTGCCAGAACGACTAGTTTGTGAAATGGTAGGGATTTTTTCCATGGTTGATCTGTGTTATAATGGCGTTGAGAAGGTGACTTTGGCTCAGAGATTGGATGCTTTGCTATGTGTTTGTATCTGTGCAAATTATTTCGTGGATAATGGTAGTCTTTGTTCCGAGGAAGGGATATTTTTATGTAGTTTCATGTAGTTTAGAGCATGTTTCGAGGAGGGGATATTTTTGTGTAGTTTCATGTAGTTTTGAGCATGTTTCGAGGAAGGGATATTTTTGTGTAGTTTCATGTAGTTTTGAGCATGTTTCGAGGAAGGGATATTTTTGTGTAGTTTCATGTAGTTTTGAGCATGTTTCGAGGAAGGGATATTTTTGTGTAGTTTCATGTAGTTTTGAGCATGCTTCGAGGAAGGGCTTGCATATAATAGCAGGTTTGGGGAGGGAGGCTCGGATTGCGCGTATTATGAAGAAATTGTGTTTTGCGCTCTAGATAGTGATTATGGAGCTAGATCAGGTTAAATAGTTTATTGAAGGTGTTGAGGGGGCCTATTTCCTGGCAAGGGTGAAGGCATTTTTTGTATCATCTGTATTATACTGAGGTGATTTGATTCAAGTTTGGGTGCTAGCATCATAGAGACATAGGCTATGTAAACGGAAGTCACACACTAGACGGGAAAAAGAGGGATCTCTAATACAGTTGCGCAACGATGTTGACTCAAAAGGAACGCATTGTCCTCATCCTGCCAGTGGGGCGGCGATAAAATAGAGGTGATAGACGAGTTAAAATTCCCAATTTCTCTCACTACTGTTAAAGAAATGTAACCGACGAACCAGTTTCGTCATATAATAAAGCTGTATGTTGTAAACGAAGCAACAAATACTGATATATTGGCACGCTTTGCTGTGAGCACAAGAAAATCCTTCCATCTAATGTGTGCTTAAATCTGGTCATGAAAAAGTGAAATTCACCGCATCCTGAAGTTAAAGTGAGATTCGTTCTAATAGCAATTTCTAAGAAAACTGTGCAAGGATGATTCAGCTAAGAAAGTTCAGGCATGTGGGCTTCATCAAAAGTGACTATGACCTCGACATTGCCGCAGGCATCATGTTCTCTGATTGGACAAACTTTTATGTGCCCGGAGAACTTAATAACCAAATCAAGCGTTACTGATCCACTCAACACTCTCACTGTGATGACGAGCAAAACTTCAATACAGACATTCATACCAGCTCGGGTTTTTCTTCCATCTTTCCTCATCATTCTCTTTTCAAATATATTTAGCAATGATTTATTTCCATTTTATATCCAAAACAATGGATTGCTTCTATTATTTTATATATACATGTGAGTGACACTCTCCTAAATAAGGATCTCATCTCATTCCGGGTTTAGATTTGTATATCAATGAGTGCTAATTGGATTTGGTTGTAAAGTTAAAAAAAAAATTCTCCCCATTTCAGGATATACCTAGTTAAGAACTAAAGCTCATCGAAAATATTGTTAAAGTGGAAACTTTGAGACAATAAGGAGTTCTGCAGGGCTTCGTCATGGGCCCGCTACTCTTTCTAATTCATGATAACGATCTGGATGCTGTTCTAATAAATGTAAAGTATCTAAATTCGTAGTTCACACTAAATTAGACGGTAGTAAAAATTATCGATCCAATTATGAAAATCTACAACGGAATCATGATAAACCGATACTGGCGGCTTATAAATGGATTGGGTGACAGTGTTCAAGATATTTATAACCGCCAGAATCGGTCATTTACCGGGATTAAAAGTTACCTCCCTTACAATACACATATTTATATCTTTCATTACATTTACATTGTTTTAATTTAGTTTAGTTTGATTATCTTCCTTTATATAGAGTCGCAAATCATACTTTTCAGTACACAGTTAGGAATGGCGAAAGTCGAAATAGGTTCTGTTAAGAAAAAATTGGATCCAAATATTGTGGTTTATTTCTTGCATCATATAAATATCTAGTCAAAGTGATATCTTCTAACCATATATATATATATATATATATATATATATATATATATATATATATATACGTGTGCTGAAACCTTCATCTGATTCGCTATTTCATTCATTACTTTTTTCTTATTAAAGATGTTATCAGGTCGGTAAAATATGTTTGGTGTCCCCAAGGGGTAAAGGAGGCAAGGATCCCGAGGGACAAGCTTTGAAACTCGTTCAATGGCAATATTCCTTTCTGAAAACAACAGAATGGCGCCCGAGTTGCCTTTTCACCGCTTTATAGAGTCAACCAAATATGGACCAAGAAGGAACTGATTTGGACCAAACTTGTAACTTCATTTAATCACTTTGGCTGCAATGAATGCGGCTTCCTCATACGCTTCTTTTTCCAGCCCCATGTTACTCGTACAATCTCATTCACTTTCCATCTGAATTCCTTAGATGCTTCCTGAAGGCGATGGAGAATCTCCCTTCTTGATACCTTATAGGTTGGTTCTCCAACGAGGTGGATACCATAACAAAAACTCTTGTTCTCTCTGTTTGACATAACGAATTAATGGTAAATTTTATTGCTTTTCATTGACTCCTTGAATAAATAATATCTCCCATTAAATAGAAAAATTAAGTTTGAGACTAAAATGATAGAGAAAATTTAAATAATTCCTTTATAAAAATGAAAAAAAAACTCTTAGAAGCGTAAATTTAAAATGAAAGAAAACAATATAAATACTTTTCATAACTTCTTGTTTACTAAACTTCTTTCAGAAAAAAATTGATAAATGAGGATCATTTTATGAAGACAAAACGGGTTTTGTTTTGTTTTTCAGCAAAATAGAACATGATATACCAACGAGGCGCCTGACAACGGAGCGTGTTTTCTTCTTCTTCTTGCGTTTTTTCTTGTTTCTTTGCCTTTGTTTTTTTGTTTCTTTGTTATTTGAGTTTTGGAATTTTTTTTAATCAAGCTAATTCTTAAGTTGTAGCTTGATTACGGCTTTCCCACTAGTAGGAAGTCGCCAGATGGGCTACTAAAAATGAAACAAAGAAGCGTATCACACATAACTTTTTTAAGGAAAGCTCTCTAAGCAAAGTGGTGAAATTGTGAATATGTGTGAAAGATATATAGCCGCAGAACCTCGTACAAACAATGGTAACGGGAGGGAACGCACTTACTTCCGTTGAGTTCGGCATGCCACGAAAGCCTTAGTAGGAGTTATGAGTAGAATGTTTTTTTTAATGGTTTTAATTGTTTTTTAATAGTTTTGCTGTGTTTATATGTTTTTATGGTTCGGATCCCACGTTATCAATTGGTCCCCTAAAAAGAAACAAGAGGGATTTCAAATATCCTCACGTCCTATCTGGAAAAGAAAAAACCTAGGATTTTGTTTCTTTATATATTCCATCTAATTTCGAAACCCATGATTAAGAACAGAAGAAAAAAATTCGTAAAGATTTTAAACACCCATTATCTGCACTTATTAGAGATGTCTCTTATTTCTTTTTAGGGGACCAACTGATTAACGTGCAAAACGAACTATGGAAATCTAAAAATAACATTACAACCCATTAAAACCCATTAAAGTGCAATCCAAACCATGCAAATATAAACCCTATTAAAGGTAATTTTCTACACTTTTTGAGATGCCTCTTATTTTATTTTAGGGGATCAACTGATTAAAGTGCTATCCAAACCATGGAAATCTAAAACCCATTAAAACCCCATTAATGGTAATTATCTGCACTTATTTGAGGTGCCTCTTATTTCTTTTTATGGGACCTACTGATTAAGGTGTAGTCAAAACTATGGAAATTTACATCGCATGACAGCCACCCTGCATATGACCTGAACTTGGATTTCATCTATCGAATGACCAGACCCGATGTGGTTTAACTTCGTTGTAATCGGAATCACTGTTTTCACTTGGCTGAGTCATAAACCATGGAATAAAAGGTAACTTGAATTGTTCAAATGAAATAAATTGAGAAAAAGTGCATATCATTTATATCCGATAATTTTATTATTTTAAAAAGGTGTAACGTGGGGAGGTGGCATGAATCATACCGTGATTGTTTGGAGAAAGAATGAACAGAGTTGTATGCTGATGCATGATTACGCAAGCGCTGCTAAAACTTGTGTGTGGTTGCGTGTTAGCCAGCATCTTTTACCTAAACCTATAACTAAATTCACTTAGCAATGAACATCGTAGATGTCAAAGGTTGAATATAAAGTCATAAATAACTGAAGTATGTTATAGTGACATGTAGATTAAAGTCTCGATGCCAGGCTGGATGTTACCAATGGCAACCTTTGTATGGAATGGTTTCATCTCCAGGTTTCAAAGATACGAGTATTTGTGGCATCAAATATTTTTTCCACTCTATTACCCAAATAAGGTATATCACTCCGTATCTAGCTCATAGATAGAATGAGATGAGGTTTCTTAGAAATCTTTTTTACGCAAACTTGTTAGGAAGTGAATGGCTTTCCTTTGTTGATGCTGATACCACTCTTAAGAATTAAGATTTCCACGAAACTGCGTCTCGTTCGCTCACTTGTGCCTCTGAGCATTTGCAGAGGTACTCGGTTTTCAGATCGATAAAGAAAAGTATCTCCTGGTTGGGGTTCTCCCTTGGAATGTACATAACCTAAAGGTCATCTATGTTTCATGAAAACTCCACTATGTAGTTGGAAATATAACTTCACTTGATCGGTTTAATATTTTTTAAGGATGGTGGGTAGAACCCTCATTGAAGTACGAGGGGCGGTCAATAAGTTTTGCAATTCGGATATAAGAAAACGAGATATGAGGAAAAATGTTTTATTATTTTTCAATATAACTACCCTCGACTTCAATGCGCTTGGGCCACTTGTCCCTCAGGCTTCGAATTCCCGAAAACCAGAAATCTCCCGAATGCTGTTCAATCCACTCCTGGACGGTGAGCTGGACATCTTCATCGTCCCCAAACCGGCGTCCAAGCAGTGAAGCCTTGAGCTGGCGGAATAAAAAGTAGTCGTTAGGGGCCAGATCTGGACTGTAGTGGGGTTGGTCGAGCTCCTCGAATTCACACTCACGCAGGACATCTTGTGCAATTCTAACCTTGTTGACTTCGACGACGTTGAAGTCGATAATGGGGCGTGAGGTTTCTTGGGACCCAACGGGCCTTAGTCATGACCAAATTGTCATGGGTGATGTTGATAACACTTTCATGTGATATTCCGAGTTCTCGCTCGATTTCTTCGACCTTCACCCGTCGATTTTCGAGGATCATCCTCTCGACACGGGCCACATTGTCCTCGTTGGTCACGTCTGACGGGAGTCATCTTCAAGGAACTCACGACCATGCCGGAACTCCCTATTCCAGGAGCAATGGTTGCATAGGAAGGGGCGGTGTCGGTGTACACTGCAACCATGCGTTCATGGATCTCTTTTGCATTCTTGCCTTCCTTGGTCAAAAATTTGATCACTGCGCGGTGCTCAACCTTCTCCATTGTTGAAAAATTTGTGACTGACGATCTGCGATCAGCTACTGCTTCTTAAATAGACGAGGCATGAGCGTGCAGCTGCAGGTCCGGAGTTGTCATAACTTTTCCTAACACCCCCACAAACAGCCATCCCCCTTCCTCTGTTTTGCCCTACCTATTCGCAAAACCTATTGACCGCCCCTCATATTTATGCTTTTAGAGCATAAATCGAAAAAAAACACGTGGAGCCTGATAAGAAATACTAATTGGCTAGATTACATATTATTACATATTTATTACATATTATTTCTAATTTTTATCTCTTCATCCAATAAACTTTCACCACTTTTGCTATTCCAATCACTGATCAACATTCTTTTTGAGGCTTGAAGCCTCTTATTTCTCAGCGGTGACCTACAGTTTAACGTAAAATCCTAAACAGAATTTTCTATAGCCTATGGCAGCCACCAAGGAGTCTAAACCATCCGACGAGTAACCACCCCTGATGTAGATCATCAACTTAACGGTATGGCATCGTTTATATTTCAAAATGACTCGTGGTTCAGGAATTTCAGTTTCAATGACGCCACTAACATTGGGCACCAACTTGGATAATATTAACTTGCTCTTAGGATAGAATTGAAACCCTAAATGTGAGGATATAATAATTTAAGCACAGATTTCCTGGAATTACACAATTACGAACCCAAAATATTTTATAGAATTACGAACCAAAAAGATTTTATAGAATTACGAACTAAAAAGATTTTATAGAATTACGAACCAAAAATATTTTATCGAATTACGAACCAACAGAGATTTTACAGAATTGAAATATGAAAAAAACAAAACAAAAATCCAGGTTCTTCTGTCTAATTCAACGACACAAAAAAGACCCATTATATTCTTTTGCTCGCAAGATGACAAAGAATTAGAAGCCATCCTCTATTTCTATAGTGCGTGCACTATACTATAACAGAATCTCTTGTTCTCTAATTTTGACTAAGAGAGTAAATGAGACAACAAAATCTATTGTTTTTTCATTTTTACATAGAGTAAATCATAGAGAAAAATCTATTGTTCTCCAATTTTGACATAGAGAGTCAATGATACAGGTTATTGTCCTTCAGTGACGCTTAAATATTACAATCTAACCCATTTGTCTGTGGGAATATATTGTTTATCCTAATTGGTTTCTGAAAATTTCAATAATATGAAAAGTTTAATTGCTATCCTGAAATACGTACAAATAGATTATCCAGAATCTACGTAGATGGGCTAAAAGCGACATCTTTACTCCTAATAATTATATAGTAAAATATAGTAGCACTGGTACCTGTCACTATTTCAAATTTACCATTTTATCGCTAATATACGTCTCAATTAAATATGTAACTCGAAAGAAAATTAAATAATTTTATAATATATATATATATATATATATATATATATATATATATATATATATTATAAAATTATTTAATTTGATTGAGACGTATATTAGCGATAAAATGGTAAATTTTTGCCAGACATTATAGAGTGGTCATAGTGTCCTGTACTCTTTAAAAAATAATACTCAACATGCCAAAGTGAAGCAAATGCTGTGATATTCTTAATCTTTTGTCTTTGCAACTCAAACGGTACTCAGCTTTGAAAATTACAATAAAGTTAAAGGGTTGCCTTTAGAAAATCTCTCCAATGAACATTTAAAGACCCTGACACACCTGATCAACAGATTTTATACTAGACTAAAGTGTATATAAGTATATACCGTGGAATGGCCAGACGATATATTTATATATACGTGGGTGCTTTCGGGGTATTCAGTACCGTTTGAGTTGCAAAGACAAAACGAAACAAGAAACAACCCTGCCATATTTATTTTTTGCTTACGCTTTCTATGTGTTTGGATCGATAACCTTTAATAGGAAAATTTTGTTAGGCGACAAAACTTCCCCACGGTCACTTTAATCCCCCATGGATTATTACAGTCCCAGTTCTTCTAATCTGAATAAGACTCCATCATTTTATTTTATTTTTATATTTTTGTTTAATCGTATATTATATTAGTGTTAGTATTTGGATAGCCAAACTTCCGCGTTTAAACAAGCATATTCCTCCGTGTGTCAAGTAATTTGTGAGCCAAGCCTCATCCGACCCAAGCTGAAGGCCCATTAAAACCCTTTTCTTTCGAACAACGTATTCCCCGTGTTACGAACAAAATGTCTTCTTTCGAGAGATTTAAACTCCAGAGAGAATCTCTCGGTTTAAGTGCCAAAGACCTTGTCACTTATGTACACAAAGAAGAGAGAAAAGAGAGAGCTGAACAAAAAGAGATTAGAGAAAGAGCCGAACGTGAACAAAGAGAAATTAGAGAGAGCAAAGAACGTGAGAGAATTCGCTAATATGAACTGGAATCGAATCGTGATGAGCTCGAACCTATTTCAGTAGAAACCCTTCAGTCAGCCTACGTTAAACTCCCCACGTTCAAAGAAGGAGAGGACTTCGGATCTTTTCTCACTCACATTAAAAAAAATTTGAATTTAATTATTGGGACATAGAGACGGACGGTGTAGCTAAGCTTCTTCCCCACCTAAGCTCACCGCTCTGAGACCTAGTCGTATCGCTGTCCTCTGAGGTTACGGTAGATTACTCCACCCTTAAATCCGAACTTCTCGCCTGACTTCTCCTGAACCAAATTTCGCCACGCCCGTATCCAACCAAATATGACCTTCCGTCATTTTGGATATACTCTTTCCCGTACTTTTAATTTTTTGTTAGATGCATCGAAAGTCCCCCACGATTATGAGTCCCTGGTAGATTTTGTTCTACGCGATCAGTTGCTGGCATCGCTAACACCAGAGATCCGCTCCTTTGTGAAGGATCGTCGGTGCAACTCCTTCAAAGACTGCATAGAAGAGTCAGATATCTATGCGGCAAGCCACAACTTATACCTTAAGGAAAATAAAAAGCCTCCCCCTTCATCCCTCAAGAATAAATTTAATAACTCGCGGTTTCCTCCGAAGAACTCCCCAGAATTTGCCAAGATTATGGGCCCCTTTAAGCCCAGAAGTTTCCCTACAATAGAACTCCGTGAAGCCAAGCCCCTAATAAATAATTCCCCGGCGTCAACTTTTCCCTGTAGGCAAATCATATGCTTTGCGTGCGGTGTCGAAGGCCACAACGCCCAAATTGACCCCCAAATTCACAACTGCGTGGTAATACCATTCAACAAGTCTACCAGGCGAATGCTGCTCCCGCTTTTCTCCATCGCAACCAGAATCCCCAGATCTAATCTCGTATCCCAGTGCCCCAGGGCACCATGTAAATTTCCTCTTCGACAAGAATTCTCCAGGAAACATTAAGTTTGAAAACGGAAGCGTTAATGGGTACCGAGTCTCCACCCTCGTCCGTGATACCGGGTGCACATGTATCAGGGTATCGAATGAGCTTCTTTCCCCAGTGGTTCCTGACCACAAAAGGTTTGCTGTAGTCCGTGACTACTTGGGACGCGCAAACCGCATTCCCATTGTAAACTGTCAACTCAAGTGTCAGTACTTTTCCGGATGGGCTGAAGTTGTGCCAGCCCTTTTCCAATTCTGTTGCGTTTTGGTAAGGCAGTGCCCCCAAGTCTCGGCTAATGCTGTGGCTCAGCCCGTTATCACGAGAGCAAGGGCGTGTTAAACCAACCCTCCTTCAGAAGGGACCAACAATATCGAAATCTGTTCGTTCGAGATCTTCCGCCCTTGCAATTAATCCAAGAAAGGCTTCTAACGCTGAGGTTAACAGTCCGTTCAACTCCCATATCCTTGAACCCCCCACGACAAATTCTTGTTCCCCAATAGTTCTGGTACGGAAACCAAGTAACTCTTACCGCTTGTATGTAGATTTTAGTGAATTAAATCCCGTGACCGTTTCCGATGCTGAACCGAGTCATTTAATGGACCTAAACCTTCACTTGTTCAAAAAAGAAATATTTATTAGCATGCTCGACATCCGCAAATTTTAATTGTGATTGTTTCATATATATTTGTCCACCCTGTAATAATTGTAACCGCCAGCTAGAGATTAGCTTATATGCAATTAATTGTGTTATGTCCTTATTTTTTCTCGATGTGTACGTCTATGATGCACACCACCCTTGTATTTATAAAATTAGTATTTATAAACCTGGTCCAGCACCGAAAGATGTGTATGTTTACCACCCTTTATGTAAAATGTATCTTTGAACGTCCATTTCATTTGTTTTGTTCCTTTTCCTTTTTTTTTTGCTTTGTATAGATTAGTGTATACAAATTTATTTTGTTTTAATTATGTCCCCTTTTATTTCTCTTATGATCGGCAATAATTAATTTCCTTCCGTTCATATGTACACACAGTCGGGTAGCATTAGCTTGTACGCCTGCTCGACGACAGGTCAGGTATACCGTGTTGTTTTTTTTGTGTTTTTTTCCTTTCTTGCTTACCCCTGTGACCACGAATTAGTCCGAAAGTGCCATCTTTTTAGATGGGAGGAGTGTATCACAATGAGGTCCAATGGCAGCCATGTGTCTTCCTGTACCCACGTGGATCCGGAGATCACCTCATTGAGCTGTGGAAAGCATGAGAAATCACTTGCCCCAGCTGTCTTTGCCTAGGGACCAACGTCATCTTCCCCCCCTTCCTCTCGCGGCCACCTCTCAGCGAGCAAGCGGGCTTCTGTGCCCAAAGATTGGAATCTGTTGGGCATTCCAACGAGCGTTATCAAGATTCTCCCTTCCCCCGAAGGATTCGCCGAGTTTTCACTCAAGATCGCACGCACCGCCTCTCTAGGCGCCCATATAACGCTTCGACCGAGTTTCGACAGCAGCATTGTCACACTTCCACCTACACTGACGAACGAGCTAAAGGACGCTCCTCCCCCCCACCAAGCGGCGACTTCGATTCAAGTGAAGATTAAATTGATCCGTGAACTCTGCCTTAGTCAATCGGCATGTTTTGACTTCAGTGAACTCTGCTCTAGGACTGAAAAGGATTCCTAACTCCGACGACGAAAAGTCCTCCCTCGTACTGAAGCCCGAGGTAAATAACTTCTACCTTCGCTTCACCGTATCCCAATTGGCCTTACTTTGGCAACCAACTCATAAGGTAATCTTAACCGTTGCAGCCTGCAGATTAATCTTGAATCTGGCTTACCCAATTGCCTCATTATTTGTGTGCACGGCCCAGTTAAAATCCCCCTTTAAATCACCAACTGTATCTGACCTCTTTAATCCCTTAATCAACGTACCTGATCGCATGTGGATCTTTAACCCCATCTGGGCGACCATGCCCCTTTAAAACCAATTTCTATGTAAATATATATATTCTTTTTTGTTGTTGTTAGTAAAGTTATATTTCCGTAATGGTCTTTCTTTTGCAACCCCAACGCTTACCAGCTGCTTTTTAATCTTTCGCCAACTTGCACTCTGAAATATTTGTTCAAAAGAAACCCGCAAAGTAAGAATAAACCATCTCCACTGGACTCATAACAATTTCCTTTTTCACTCTCGGTCTTCAACCCACTTTGGGCCAATCCCCAAAAAGCACCCACGTATATATAAATATATCGTCTGGCCATTCCACGACACCGGGTCATTTTTATTTTCTTTCTCTTTTCAGTGCACTTCGTCTATTCTACAGGTTTATATATTATCACTCCATTATCCTTCGAGCCATCAATAATTATAAAAAAGCCTTTCAATAATCAAACCATGATATTCATACTGCCTTGCTTCAATGCAATATCGCCTCAACACAACATCGTATTATATTTTTACCGTAAAATGTTTCAGCCAATATACGGTTTTTTGCTACTTTCTAGAATCTGGAGCCTTTGTATTTTAAATTTGATATTCACTTACGTTTACCGCTCTATTATATTTTTTAATTAAATAATAAACTTCAATTAATTTCCATGGTGAGGGCTTTTTTCCAAAAAATCGCTTACGAAATGAATGCCTGTGATCCTTATATTTAGAAATTGCAGCATTAGCGAGGCAGCTCTGTGCTATACTCTTGAATTGAAATCAATAGCGTTTTGTTCTGGTATCATATTATACCTGGTACAGTTTGTGTTGTCAGGGGACACATAGTGAAGTGTATACTATTAAAAAAGTTTGGAATATATTTACACTACATAGATGCATTTTAGATTCAAGAGAGAAATCCAGATAAAAGCATTTTCGATCGTTTTAGCATAACGTATCCCAATAGCTAGGTATTTATTATACCCCATAAAGAAGTGAATAAATAATGGCGGAAGCTAGAATTCACTCGAGCACTGGCAATTTAATTAAATGGAAATATGAAGATATATACTGTGAAGAGTTTAAGAGTGTAAGAATTTAGAGCACAAGGCGTTCGGCAAGCATTGTGACGATGGCTTGACTCATGGGTAATAATTCGACAGAGGGAAGTGAAGTGTGCAACTTTAACCATGGAAGTGCAGAGAGCATACTTAAGTTGCAATCTTTGATTGGTGGATGATTGCTACGAGGGGTGGTCAATAAGTTTTGCGAATCGGTAGGGGAAAACAGAGGAAGGAGGATGGCTGTTTGTGAGGGTGTTAGGACAACTTATGACAAGTCAGGACTGGCAGCCGCAGGCTCCTGCCTCGTCTATTTAAGAAGCAGTAGCTGATCGCAGATCTTCAGTCACAATTTGTTTAACAATGGAGAAGATTGAGCACCACGCAGTGATCAAATTTTTGACCAAGGAAGGCAGGAATGCAAATGTTATCCATAAACGCATGGTTGCAGTGTAAAGCAACACCGCCCCTTCCTATGCAACCATTGCTCGCTGGAATAGGGAGTTCAGCCATGTTCGTGAGTCCCTTGAAGATGACCCTCGTCCAGGACGCCCGTCAGATGTGACCAAAAAGAACAATGTGGCCCGTGTGGAGAGGATGATCCTTGAAAATCAACGGGTAAAGGTCGAAGAAATCGAGCGAGAACTTGGAATATCACATGGAAGTGTTATCAACATCATCCACGACAATTTTGCCATGACCAACGTCTCTGCCCGTTGGGTCCCTAGAAACCTCATGCCCCACGATCAACTTCAACGTCGTCAAAGTACACAAGGCCAGAGTTGCACAAGCTGCCCTGCGCGAGTGCGAGTTCGAGGAGCTCAACCATCTAGCCTACAGTCTAGATTTGGCCCCTAGCGACTACTTTTTATTCCACCAGCTCAAGGCTGCACTGCGTGGACGCCGGTTTGGGGACGATGAAAATGTCCAGCTCACCGTCCAGGAGTGGATTGAACAGCAGTCGGGAGATTTCTGGTTGTTGGGAATTCGAAGCCTCAGGGACAAGTGGCGCAAGTGCATTGAAGTCGAGGGTAGTTTTTTTAAAAAATAATAAAACACTTTTCCTCATATCTCGTTTCCTTATATCCGAATTGCAAAACTTATTGACCGCCCCTCATAGATTCGAATCGTAATTGTTTGTGATGAGGTTAATGATTGCTTCGGCTTGTGATCATAAGTCGATCGGCCAACTCATCTTTGCGCGCAGGACTGGACAAGGCACCGGATAATATACTCGAAACTATCAACAATATATTTAACGCGTGTCTAAACACTGACTACTTCTCAGAAAAATACAAGAGCGTCCAAATGATATTTATCAGCAAATAGGCAAAGCACAGGATCTCATCAAAAGCTACTAAACAATATTACTTCTGAACGGCCCTTGAAAAAGTCTTTGAGAAGATCCTTACCAGAATACATAGAATATGTGGAAGAAAATAACTTAACATTTAATACTAGTTTGGATTCCATAAAAGTAGACGCTAAAATGGCAATTGACATCATCACTGAAAAGATTTCCAAGTCCAAATCAGAGATAAAAATACATCGACCTGGCCTTAGAAGATTTGGACCAAACCTTTGACAAAGTCTGCCTCAAAGACATACGAGTATAACAAAATATACTGAATCTACAGATGAACACCAATATGCAGAAAAGCCTATGTGAATATCTGACGGATATGTAGCTGTCAATGAATTCAAAGAACTAATTAAACTAGAACCAAGATTGTCGTAAGAGGGGGAAGGATATTCTCAGCCCACGCTGTATTCAATCTCTCCAGAGAACATGTTACCACCTAAAATGCTTTACTGTCTAAATATCTAATTCACTGAGAACATCACGAAATGCAGGAATAAGGAATTTCGGGCAGCTATGACGGCCTTCGAAATCGGCAACCTCAACAACTTCAAAATTAAGAATAAATAAACAAATATTTTCCATAGTTCCGATCTCAAGAATAAGGTAGCAGATATCCAAATAGATAGTCAAGTCTATTGTTCTCACCCAGAGGGCAAAGTACTGGTATTAAAGCTAACTTTAGCAGGCTGTATATGACTTGTAGCTGAAAGAATATCAAAAGTTACACCAATGCAATGCCTCCTTAAAAGGTTTAAGTGCTGAGAATAAACGAAAGATCTATCTCGAACTAGGAAGGTTGGGGGCTTATCTAACCTGTATTCTCCATAATCAATATACCAAAAAAAAGAAAACGGAGCTCCCAAGATTTCCAAAAACCTACTTTTTAATCATCACACGAAAAATAAGGAGAGAAAAGAACCCAAAGGAGAGAAGGAAGACTCAAAGAGCCACACATCAAGAAATAGAGGTCAAACCTCTCAACATTGTCATGAGAAGAGGATTAAAAATACATATTTAGATCAAGATCAACTCTCTTCCTCCCTTATTTGCAGAAGATACTAACATCAGACCTAACGCTTCTTTCAATTCCAGTCACCAGTGGAAAATTCAACAGAAATAATGGAAACTCCAGAGTATACTGGGCAGAATACAGTTATAAACAAGATCAAAGAAGAAATAGCAATGGAGGAACTCAACCATCCTAGTAAAATGCTCCCGATTATTCCTCTAAGCAATCATGACTAAAGCCACCAATCAAGTCCCCGGAGAATGACCACAATAGTGATTACCCGAACAAGGAAGTGTTTAAAATAATCACAAAATATGTGGTGAAAGCCATAAAGTGAAATCCGTGAAACAAACTGAGTGTAATGAAAAAGTAAAGCCTTCTAAGCTAGACAAATCACAGACAGAATACATGCAAACTACACATGCATGATATACACTTAAGACATACCATACATGACATTACCCAGCAAGGAAGATCAACCTATTCAAATAACGGCATGGATGCTACAGTACACAAAGATGAGAGAAGAGATTATTCATTTCACCCGACAAAAAAGAAGTTGTGCTTACAATACAGTAGGGCAAAAAAGTGAAAGTAATAGAATGTAACTGGACAAAACAATTTGTGGTTCGGATTTCATGTTAATTATTAAGCCCACAAGCAAGGGAAGTATTTCCTTATATCGTCCTATCTCCTTCTAATAAGAAGGAGGTCAGCTTAGATCAACTTCTTTGCAGCTCACCAAGATCTTAGGGAGGATGGTAAGGGGACCAGGAGGGGTCGACCGAAAGTTACCTTCATTCATGCTTCTGTCATAAGCTTTCAGGTTTATGCTCAAAGTAACTTACTTAACTTACGTGATTTGGAGTTAGATTATAATCAATCCTTTCAACTTTTCCCTACTTTCCCGAATAGTTTATTCACCCACAGTTTCCTAAGAGTCCTCTCATATCGCAAAAAATCGAAAGCGAGGTTTACCTGCGGAAACTAAGGGTGTCGTAGGGGCCTTTTTTTATGGCCGAGGAACTGTACTGATGTGATTTGCGAAATACTATCAGGGATAGGTACATCTCGGTAGGAGAGTGACACCCTTAACTTTTATCCTCTTCCGGATCCCCCTTTTTTTCAATTATCTTGCTCCACATTAAGCTGTTTTAATAATTAAGGAAACAACTATGGTTCAAATTCGCACCTATTTTTGATCAGGTAAAACCTGAAAGAAGAGAATTGTTTGAAATAATTTTTATAGAAGTAAAGGTTGCACTGATCAGACTTCTTGTTATTACGACCGGATATGTCAGAATAGGACAGATGTCGAGACTTTGACCTCTGAAAGTGCAAAATTTTACGAAAGATTAACTTCCAAAGGAATATTCCGCCCCAAATTCTTTTGCACTGTATTGCAAGATGTCTGTGGTAAGCTTGCATTTGTCTGATGGTCTTAAGCAAGAGATAGAATGTTACCACCACTTGGCTAGAGTAATGGAAGTCACAAAATCCAGAATTGACACCCATGTTTACAAGATCGTATTTCAAGAAATTAGCATGGCTCAAAAAGCATAGGAAACGGGACTGAATATTCACACGTCAGTCTTTCTCGATTTCTTGAAGAAATTGAGGGATGTGTTCGTGGATGTAAAAGTTTGTTTCAGGTGTTCTCGCGTGAAAAAATACCCAACAAAGACTTGACCACATGGGAACAAAGAGTTCTGTTCAAAGGGTGTGAGGGACAAATTTGTACCAATACTACCAGGAAATGATTGAACATTGGCGGAGATCATTCGACTATGGTCATGTTACTTCGATTTAAAAAGATATTGTTAAGAAAAAAACGGAAATGAGAACACCAGAGGAGGAAAACCAGAAGAGCATCACCTATGCTCAACTGAGTAAAACGGCAATAATCGAAGTAGATCCCCAGAAAACCCATTTTAAGATAGAAAACGAGACCTCATATTATAAATTCTTTCCTTTAATTTTGTGAGGGATTATCTTTGATTGGTTATTTTGAGAGGCTTGGTAAAGTTTAACGTAATAAAATAAAATTATTTCATTATTAAACGTTTCAAAGTGACTGTGATTCACATTTTTGGAAAATCTCAACGAACAACTTACTAAAAATACACCAACTGGCTAATGCAGGAATAGAAGTTAAAGTATATCGGTACAACAAAGAAACTGCCGTGTTGATACTGCATACTACAAACAAAGGAAAATCTAAATATGTCAACAAGCTAACTCCGCATGCTACTTCCGATTTTTTGCTTAAAATCTTTCGTTTCATCAATCTTCGTGAGAGTAATGTAAAGCAAATCAACAGCGATACTATAAAAGTTCATTACTCTACCCTTTACTTATCATTATCGTCGACTTGAGGTACTACCCCATCCCCCACCCCCACCTCCTACACACACAGCCAAATCGGAAAAATGTAAAGGATCTAGAATAAAGCCATCCTAATTATGAAGAAGACTTTTAAGAGAGATTGGAAACTTCAAAGAGATATACATGCTCATGTAGAACTCAACCTACTAAATGTAGAGCTAAAAATGCCCTCCAGCAAAATGTAGGAGAAACATTTACCTCAATTCGAAAACGATTTCATTCAGAATAATCTAAGGCTGCTGGAGGACAAGCTTCAAGAAGGAAAACCTCTCAAGTTGAATCTGGGTGCTTGCTCGAGAAATGCTATCTATTTATACTTTATCACTGACTATGAACATTCATCAAAATTTTTACCCCCAACTGAATCCACACTACTAACTCCATTAATTATAACCCCCAAAATATATAAATAAACAGTGAAAAGAATAAATAAATTTTTAAAAATTAAAAATAGTTATGCCTTTTCACAAGGGAGCTTTCTTTTCTTTTATTTTTCAGATATGTTTCATTCGTATTGTTTAACTCAATGACATTGTCACTTTCGAGGCTCGTTATACCTCGAATGTGTATTGTACGCCGAAAAATCACCGTGCCAAGGTCAAAAGACATCTTAATTTCATCCTAAAGGAAGATTGGGTCGCACGTTCTATAGGCTCGAAAGCCTACAAATTTAAATGCATACATATATTTTTTCTCATTACATGAAAAGTCAGTTAAGATATCTGTTATTTCTTCCATTTAAAAAGATAGAACGTGCGACCCAATCTTCCTTCAGGATGAAAATAACCACCTTATCTTCAATTTCATTGAACTAAAATATCCAATTCACCTCATAAATAGATGCCATTCCAAAGCACAAAAGATCTTCTATGCCACCTGCACACACGAAGGGATGATTTTAAAACAATGTATTAGATTTCCATATGCTCCAGCCTTGGCTTTTCTAAAATCATATGCGAACGGAAATAACATAAATATTACATTTAACTATTCCAATATCATTCGAGAATCCTTGACTAGACTGCGCCCAATCAATTTTGATGCTGGAGTTTACAGTATACCATGCTATAATTGCAAATTAACATACATTGGAGAGTCATGTCACTTTAATAAGAGTATGGAAGAATATTTAGCTGATATCAGAAGGTGTATGAATTCTTCAATTCTTTTTATGCACATGCAAACGCACGACCATATAATTGATGTTAACCATGCAAAAATCATTTATAAATCAAACAATTATATTGAGAGGAGAATTGAGGAATCCATCATCATCAACAAAGTTGATAATTTTAATTTATCTGAAGGGCAATAAAAAATGTGACAAATATATAACGAATAGAGTCGCCAATCGTATCTATAAGCCCCCGGACGCAATGCGTTTTGGGGATTAGCAACTCTACAAATTGTTTCCGGTTCCATTTCACTTTGTTTAGTTTGTCATTCACGCCAGATTTACTCGAGTATATTTTTTTCCAGATTTTTTCCTGCTGTTTCATTTTATTTAGGATGTGTCTTACCTTAAATGTGTACACTGTGCTCCTTGCCTAGCTTCTCTATTATTAGTTGAAAATTGCATCTTGCCGAAACTAGCTTGATAGTAATAAAAATATAATCCTGATTCAAATATTGTTGTTTACCATTATCTTCCATTGATATACATCACGTAAATGTGATATCTTCCATTATATATATATATATATATATATATATATATATATATATATATATATATATATATATATATATATGTGTGTGTGTGTGTGTGTGGAAAACTCACAAAGTATCGCGTGAGTAAGCAAAAAATGCAGCAAAGCCCACAAGAAAAATTAATACAAAGATTCCAAGTACTTTCGAACTTTATTTCAAAAGAACTCGAAATAAATTTCGAAAGTACTATCAATCCTCGTATTAATTTTCCCTGTGGGAGATATATATATATATATATATATATATATATATATATATATATATATATATATATATATATATATATATATATATATATATATATATATATACATATATATTATTCCTTGATAAATGAGATAATGAGATTAATGAATGATCAATAGCTTTTTATTCTGATGGTCTGAGCAAATATTTCGAGGATTCATTTTATCTTAAATCAGGGGTCGGGTAACTTTTTGAAGTGTTACCCCAAAAGAATTTGTAGTAAAATGAATTTACCCCTGACTTTGAAGTACTCTGGGGGACAAACCAATTTACTTATAAAAATCATGGATAATAAAGATACAAGAAAATTTATATTGGGATAATGTTTAATTTTTTATTTCATCTATCATAAGGAAATAAAAGTCCGTTTTTTTGGCATGGAAATAGCACACAAGAAAAAATTGTAGGAAATTATATATTTATAAACAGAAATAAGTCACTTTTTAGCATTACATGGCACACAAGCAGAATTATTGACTATGTCACTATCATGTATCTAAAACTCGTAAAAAAACAAAATAGGAAAATGTTATTGAATCCACTATTATGGGGAAAAAATGTTTACCCTTTCTAGCATGAGAATGGTACAAAAATAAAACTAATGAAAAAAATTTTTAAAACTTGAATATATCAGCTCCCTCAGGCTTTGTAAAAATGATACTCTTTCATCTTTGATACAACAATTTCAATATCAGGGATTTTTGAAGTCAGTGCTACCTCCTTGATGCTGTCTTCAGGATCCAACCGGTTTCTGTATTTTGTTTTTAGATTTACAAGGGTAGAAAAACCTTGTTCGCAAAGTTAGGTTGTTGCAAATTGTAGCAGCATTTTAGTTGCTTCCAAATGCGCTTTTTTATAAGCCTTTGCAGCTTTTGACATCTAAAAAACTTGAGAGATCATCCTTTTTTCAAATTCCATGCTTGTTTCACTGTTGGAACGCAGTTCAATAAGCTCTTCTGTCAATTCTTCAGGTTCTCCAGGCAAATCAGCCAGTTCACATTTGAAGGGATTTACAACACAGCTGACAGTATGTGACTCAATCTTTGGAAAGTAGTCACAGAACCTATTCCTAAGTTTAGTCAGGTGCCTTGTGACTGATTCCTTCATGTAACTAAGACTGCAGTCTTCGCATTCTTCCAGAACCTCTGCCAGATTTGGAAAGACAGCAATCTTATTGGCATTTACTTTTTGGTTACAATACTGAAGCTTTGATACAAAAGCTGAAATTTTTCCCTTGCTAAGATGACATTGATTTTCTTTCTTCGCAATTACTTGTTCAGCGCATTTACATGCCAAAAAATGTCACCTAAGTATGAAAAAAGAGCTAGCCAGGTTGATTTTCTGAACTTCTCTGCAAGTGTGTGTTTTTGATCAGTCAGAAATATTTCAAGTTCGGTTTTAAGAGCCCACACTCTATTCCGGACATTTCCACGTTAAAGCCCCCTCACTTCCGTATGGAAAAGAAAGGTTGAATATTCAGACTCTCCATTCTCACATAAATCACGAAACATCCTTGTGTTTAGTGAATGCCATTTTACAACATTAACAACCTTAATTACATGATTCAACACAGCTTCCACTTCTGTTTCCAAATCCTTCACAACTAATGCCTGGCGATGTATAATACAATGGATGACCTGAATATTTGGATTCTGTTCTTTGGCCAAAGCCACAAAACCAGTGACGTGACCAAGCATGGCAGGAGCTCCATCAACTGATACTGCAATACAATCTTCCCACTTTAAATCAACACTTTGTTTTTTGAAGTATGCATCAACCTTATTGAACACATTAATACCACTAGTTCTCAACTTAAGAGGAGAACATAACAACATTTCTTCTTCAATTTCATCAGAACCCCTGTATCGAACGTATACCATCAGTTACGAATTACTACTGACATTTGTAGTCTCATCAAATTGAATAGCAAACTCTTTACTCTTTTTTACTGAAGAAATCACTAGTTCTCTCACATTTTCTGCCAAGAGGGAAATTCTTTCTTTAATAACTCTTGCAGACAAAGGCACTGTATTCAGTTGTTTAGCTACTTTCTGTCCACACATTATTTCTTCCATTTTCACAGCCGCCGGTTTGATTAAGTTTTCACCAATAGTATGTGGTTTGTTGTTTCGAGCAACCAACCATGCCACTTCAAAACTAGCTATTGCTGCTGAACGTAGGTCAAACGTTGTCCTTTTGTTAATTTTCCAATCTCTGTCTTTTGACTGTTTTTTCAGATTTTCAAAGTATTCCCGTGGTTTGCAAGACAGATGTGAATGAACCTTGTCCAAGTGTTTCTTCAGTTGATTCTTTTTGAAAGACTCTGAAGTCAGTACTTCCATGCAGGCGACACATTGAGGTTTAATTTGTCCTTTGTCCTCTTTTTCTGTGAAGCCATAATTAAGGAACTCTGCCTGATATGTCCTTTTCCTTGCTGATGCCATCTGAAAATGAAAGACAAATCTATCACTTTTTCAACTTAGTCTTTTGATTTATATTTTTCAAAAATAATAAATTATTTAGTGACCAATTCAAGAGTTTAAATTACAACTTTAAAATAACATAGCATAAAATCAAACCACAACTCACAAGCATAAAAATTCAAACAATAAGACTTAAAAAGAGTGAGCATTACATCTGTAAGGGCTGCATGAATTCTTCTTAAATAGAGTTAAACTCGTTAAAAAACTTACTTTCAATATAAAATAATTCATTAAAATAAAAATAAATAAATAAATGAAAAATATAACAGTTACCCCTAAAAAAGTAAGAAATGGCAACTAAACATCTGATGGGTGAATTAGGCCCCTTACAAATAAACTAAAATATCCTAAATTCTAAACTAATCTTATATTTAACTTTTGTTGAATTTTAATCACAAAAGTCAATACAGAAACATAAATATTATAGATTATATCATAACTCACCTTATGTAAATAATTATTATATCACTTGATCAGCTCTACTAATTCATCACCTACTCTGAAAGAGGCATTTTCAAAACATGGCAAAATGCCACTTAATTAGGAGAAATGTTGCCAGATTTTACCGAAAAATAGAAGAAAGGCTCCTCGATGCATTCTTTTTCTCCAACTTTAAATTCGTTTCCCTACTTAGCACATCCACATCCATTACCCCCCAATTTTTCTAAATTACCCCATTTGGGGTAATTTACCCTTGTTCCCCGACCCCTGTCTTAAATCGTGTTTATGAAAGAGAGGCGTCCAGGGGAAATGACCTTGACACCTGTTTAGGTGTTTCATACATAGCAAATGTCTTCAACGAGAGGAACAATAGTTTCCTGTTTCATGGATTTATCTCCCTGGTTACGTGAAGAGGTACTTATGTCCTTCAATCTCGGTTCACTTAAATTTTACGTCCATAGGACACCTAAAGGCTATGGACCAATATAAGTTAATGCTTTTTAGAAACTTTACTTCCATAGGTATGCAACTTGCCTTCCGCAAGGCCTTTGCATAGTACCTTGACTCCTTTGTTCATTGCCTCGTTTAAGAAAATGTATATGGATAAGCAAAAAGGATGGAGATGGGTCTTCTAATTACCGCAAATTTATTTGTTGGAATCTCGAAGGAATAATATTCTTCAATGTGAGTGTTTTTTCAGGGAAGATCGGTTTTATTAATCGAGTCTTTGAACCTGGTACCATCATAGTGCTTTATTATTCTTGTAATCACTCTTTTATATTAATTACAATGCCTCCAAATTTCAGACAGTGTATTTAATTTACTCTTCAACTGGATTAACTAAATTGGATCAATCCTAGAAAACGACCCCCGAGGAGATTATTCTAAATTAATGACCCCAAGAAATTTCAATACTAGTAGATGGACCAACATCGATGATCCCAAGAAACTAAGGGTATATTTAAAATAAAATAGGTAAAATAACTTTTATTAAAGAATAGAAAATACACAAACAAATTAAACAAACAAAATTAAACTAACACAAAAATAAAATATTAATCCAAGGGGTAAAATAGAGGCCGGAAATTTTAAAATCAACTCAAAACGAATCGATCTCGTCAGTTAGTTTAGGTTAGGTAGCATTTTCACTTCATTTTTTTTATCTTAATCTTATTATTAATTAATATGAATTATTTAAAAGAGTAAATTTTAAGTAATGACCCCTCAAAAGGATCATTCCTAGATAATGACACCCAAAGAGCTCAACCCTAGATAATGACCCTTAATTTCTAAAGTATTTGTGTACCATAACTTATCTCATTATCTTCATTAATAAGTAATACATTCGAAAAATATACGTGGAGAGTGTAATCATACATACTGGGGTCGGTCAATAAGTTTTGCGAATTGGTAGGGCAAAACAGAGGAAGGAGAAGGGCTGTTTGTGGGGGTGTTAGGACAAATTATAACAAGTCAGTACCTGCAGCCACGCGCTCCTGCCTCGTCTATTTAAGAAGCAGTAGCTGATCGCAGATCGTCAGTAACAAATTTTTCAACAACGGAGAAGGTTGAGGAGCACCGCGCACTGATCAAAATTTTGACTAAGGAAGGCAAGAATGCAAAAGAGATCCATGAACGCATGGTTGCAGTGTACACCGACACGGCCCCTTCCTATGCAACCATTGCTCGCTAGAATAGTGAGTTCCACCATGGTCATGAGTCCCTTGAAGATGACCCCCGTCCGGACGCCCGTCAGACGTGACCAACGAGGACAATGTAGCCCGTGTGGAGAGGATGATCCTCGAAAATCGACGGGTGAAGGTCGAAGAAATCGAGCGAGAACATGGAATATCACCTGGAAGTGTTATCAACGTCATACACGAAAATTTGGACATGACCAAGGTCTCTACCCGTTGGGTCCCAAGAAACCTCACGAAACCTCACGCCCCATGATCGATTTCAACGTCGTCAAAATCCACAAGGCCAGAGATGCACAAGCTGCCCTGCGCGAGTGCGGATTCGAGAAGCTCGACCATCCCCCCCACAGTCCAGATGTGGCCCCTAGCGACTACTTTTTATTTCGCCAGCTCAAGGCTGCACTGCGTGGACGCCGGTTTGGGGACCATGAAGATGTCCAGCTCGCCGTCCAGGAGTGGAGAGAACAGCAGTCGGGAGATTTCTGGTTGTCGGGAATTTGAAGCCTCAGGGACAAGGGGCGCAAGTGCATTGAAGTCGGGAGTAGTGGGTATATTGAAGCATAATAAAACCTTTCCTCATATCTCGTTTCCTTATATCAGAATTGCAAAACTTATTGACTGATCTTCGTACAGTATGTGTATACTAAAGAAACTGGGGTTATTTCAAATTTTAAATTGAGCCTTTAAAAAGATGCTGAAGCAAGTTTCTATTGGGGTAATTAAACTGGTAAAACTAATTCCTCTAAGTTATTGAACGTCTCACATTAATTTGCTCCTAACTATTTTTTTCTGCTATTCTATTAAATGAAAAGTGAATTCTCTTTGTGGGAAATTTAAAAGACTATTTTGTACAATTTCGTGTGAAATAAAATTATTTTTCCGAAAATATACCTTTGTAGATTTTGTTCTCTACTTTCATAGGAAGGGTATTGCAAGAATTTCCGGAAGCCCAAATACCTTATCTTTGTGTATAATGAGTCTGTGCAGGACCAGTGGTCTATTTTAAGATACAAAATGAGGATCATTTGAATAATAACGGTCCCCATTTTGCCCACTCGAAGAATAGTATTAAAAAGTTAAGGATGTAAATTAACAAAAAGGTAAGATAATACATTTAATCTCTGTTGCAAATGTACGGATCAGCAATTGTATCACAAAACGCAATAAACAAAATTTATTATCTCTTTCACGAAACATATAAATTCATGTAAACAAGAGTGTAACAAGTCTCTTCCGCATACATTAATTATTTTTTAATCAGGAGATCTTCCTCATGTTGTTTTGTGGATTTGTGTGTAGAGCACAATTCGTGACCCTGTGCCTTGACACCCTCCCCCCTCAGTATAATCTTGTTATGTGCAAAGTTTAGTAAATCTTTCATGAAAAAACTATAGAAATCGAACATAGTTTTTGTGAGATGTTCAATAACTTACATAGGTGCATTAGCTTCACTAATTTCATTACCCCAATAGAAAATTGCTTCAGCCCATTTTGGAAGGTTAAAATTAAAATTAAATCATAAAGAGATTTTTATAATTAACACTTGATGTTTGAACTTCACTCAGTCCTTATTTTAACACTTATAAATATATTTATCTAAAGTTGAATCACACTTGGCAAGTTCGTCGCAAGTTACAAGAAGCGCATTTTTTTTCCCGCGTAATAAGAGTTCTTTTTCCTTCACCCAAGCAATCAATTGAACAGAATCTTTAATAAGTAATGGTTTTGTTTCATTTTCAAATACGGTATGATCCACGTTTTTCTAGGGTTTATTCACTACTAAATATGTAATAAGAAAGATTCAAGTGAAATTCGTTAAGTGAAGCAAATGATCTTTTTAGAAGTAGGGAGTGGTTTTCAATTAAACAACCTCCTAACTGTGAAAAAGAGATGTTCCAAACAACCACAAAATACTCACATACCCTTATCATAATTTTAGAAGAGGGGAAATCGGGTTATTTTCAAATCAACCCATTTGACGAATAAGGGGCAAAGTTTTGCCCATTTGGAGAATAGCGATCTCTTGGTCAAATGTGACCGCTATTCTTCAAAAGCCCCCGAAAGAATGAGTCATTTTAAACACAAATTATTAATTTATTTTGAATATCAAATATAATGAAAGTGAAATGTTTGTAGTAAAGAAGGGCCTAAAACGATTTTTTATTGTTTTTCTCATGAGTAAGTAATCAATGTTATCAGGCAAATATAGATAAAAATTGAATTAGGAACTTCCAGGAAATTAACTTGAAACGGCAATCATTATTTGTCATTAGAAATGTCGAAGTTTAATTATTGTTTTATTTGTTGGAGAAAACCAACCTGGAGCAAATCTGTTTCTTCTATATTATAAAGGCTAAGATTTAGGTGAGATGATAAAATCTTATCAAATTACTATCGTGACTAAAACTATGATGTTTAGATTAGTTTCAAATTAAAACCTAAATGACTATCTCACAAATAACTTTAAACGGTGTAACCTGGAGTGAAATGTTATTTTGAGATTATTACAAAGACACAGCCAGAATTGGTGAGGAGGGAAGAAGATATATTAACCAATCCTATTTGTCAAATAAAATTTAAGACTATAAAAAAAATAGATTTCATATGTCACCAACCCTAAAAATACCCTCCTTAAATCTTGTTGGTAGTTTCAATAGAGAAAAAATCTGGAAGAAGAAAGACTAATCATGCTTATATATCCTTAAATTTTAATGAACAAAATTCCTTCCAAAAATATTTTTTATCATTCTTCACTTTCCTCTGCCTTGCTTAAAAATCTTGCTGTTAAAAATGTGGAAAATAACCATTTCGTCTATCAGTATAAATTTCTAAATTAAGAGAATTTGAGGATTAGCAACGATTGTGATTCGTTGTACAGGTTGTCACTAAATTCACTTTATATGAAAAAAAACTATTAGAAAAGCAAATATTAACATAAATTGAGGAAATTTATTTAAAATAAAAGTGAGTTTTAAAAATATTTTTTTTATAGATTGAAATATTTTAATTCTAAGGAAACTTTATGAACTTCCTTTCTAACCTTTAGTGTAAATTCAACACCTGTTTTACAAATCCTTACTAGGTTCAACATCTGCTCTACAAATCCTTACAAAGTTGAACATTTGCTTTACACATGCTTACCAATTTAAACATATGCTTTACAAATCCTTACTAAGTTCAGCATCTTTTTAACGATTGCTCCTTAGATAAATCCTATCTACCACGTACCTATTTTTGCAAACTGCACATTTCATCATAATTTAACACATTCACTTCTCCCTTACGGCCGGGGAAGATCCCGCGTTCACGTCAACTGTTTGGCAGTAAATAAAATGCACTTTCGTTATATGATGTAAGTAAAGCGGGTGGGTGTGAAATTGCGAGCAGAAATTTGGTAGTAAAATATACGTTTTGCAGGTGTGGAATTTAACGATGCTAAAGCGTGCATCCAACTACATTCGTTTAGTTAAGAAGTCCCGGAAATTGTGTGTCACATCTGTTCTTCCACTAAATTTATGATCAAATTAACTCCTTCAACAATATGATAAAAAAAGTTATTTATTCAATAAATAGTTATTATTTGTTATAAACGTGGACAATAAACTGAATTTCAATTAAACTGAAAAAAAATTATTACTTCTAGAAAGATCTAAGGTTGTTTTAGCGTAGAGTAAGCGAAATGTTAAGGATTATATTTTCGGTTTGAATTGTGGTTTTGGTTGAGGCATAACAGAATGCATTTTAGTGCCAGTATACTGATCTCAGAGACGCTGCGGCCCATATACTCAATTTCCAAAATATAGGTCACAATGCAAAGGACAAATTTGTTTATCATTTGGGTCTAAATTCATATGTGACTGTTGGTCTATTGAGGCGGAATTTTTAAATTGTTTAATTTAAATTCTCTGAGGCCAAAGACAGTGTGAATTGTATCTTGAAAGATGAGGTATAAAAATCTATATAAAAAAGTGTGAAGTGAATTATGAATAAAAAGGTTATACAAATATTTGACTGAATAGGTTAAAAAATAGAACGCATAAATAAGTACACTATTTTTCTTGTATTGAGTTCCCACCTATATATTATATTTTTTTCTATTTTTGGCATGTTTTATAGGTAATTTGATTTCAAATATACATACAGAAGTAGCAAATATAGTTTTACGCTTAGCTTTTAACGTGTATTGTTTTTGTTATATATCTTTAACGAATTTATCAGTAATTTGAGGTAGTTTGTACTTTTTTATATGATCTACATATAAATCCATGTTGGTATAAACTATATCATGGTAACATTAAAAAAATGTCCTGGTAGATATACTTAGTCCAACATTTTTAGTCCTATACACTCTAGAATAAAAATTAAATCTATCCTTATACAAATTTTAAATTAAAATTATAGTGATTTAATCACTTTTATCTAATGAAAAAATTAACAATTTTCATTCAAAGTTCGCCCGTTTTAGTTAGAAACTATTCTATCACGATTATCTTTTTCTGATGTAGTGTTGGCAGATGGTTTTGTACCAATGTGTTAACTACTAATGTCATCATCTGACATTTTTAAAATTGATTTACTTCAGTGCAATACACTTAATTTATCGCTATCAATAGTCTCAAACGTCCTGTTAATGATACATCTTAATGCTAGGGTCACACAATCATGATTTTGTCACCCAATAGCTCCCATACGTCGAAATTTCTGATTTTTTTTTCATGCGTGAGTGTGGGTCTGTTGGTCCCATGATCCATGTGGATCGTCAACATAGTCCGACAGTCGTATACCTTGTACCGCGCTTGTACGATTGTTGAATCATACTCATATTGCAATGCACGAGCATTTTAGACTTGCGTAACCAGGTCCAGATTGTCGGGACCACAAGCCCCGCTCCCACAAGACGTGCGTAGCTGAGCCCGTATATTGTAGGAGGTAACACGACCGTGTCCGGATAGTCTTTGCCCCACTCCGTATATCGAAGAATATTCTTTGTCAGATCTCGTATAGCGTATGGTAAAGTGGGCAACTACAAAAGGGCAGAAACTCCCTCACATCATTGCATTCGCAGTTCCCCTTCAGCAATAGCAACATCTCCTGGCCATTCAGTCACATCATTGCATTCGCAGTTCCCCTTCAGCAATAGCAACATCTCCTGGCCATTCATTATGGAGGAGTTTGACATGATCAAGTCTCTAATAACACCTTGAAACGGGCGTCATCATCAGAGGAGGGTTCGTTGTCCAGGATGACCGCTACCTTCGCGTGGTCGAGTTGTAGCACCACATCTTCATCGCGTGGTGGGATGGCAGGGTTGGGTTAGCCCGCAAGGGGCTGGCAGATAAGGTGGGCATAGTGGTCCTCACCTGCCCGACGTTGTCGCCATGAAGCAGTGCGGCGCGGTTGCCAGATTCTGGTCGTCAGTAGTAAAAAATACCGATTGACGGGTCTGCACCCCGACAGTCGGGCTTACCATAATGACGGTCGTAGATAATTACGACTGAGCCCCGACTTTCGTAGACACAACTCCGATTGTCGATTTTTTTTTCGACAGATGACATTTGCAGCCACGCGGGCTGACTGCTTTGTGCAGGTTCAAATCATTCGTGGCTGGGAGCCGTGCGGCCCGCACCACGTGGCTCTTCATGGCCGCCGTACCAATCCTACCGACGTTACACAACTTTCACTTCGATTTACGTACCATGCACTTACAATTGACTTAATCGGTTGCCAACTACCAATAAACTTTCGTGCGTAAGCAATCGTGCGCAAAATCGTGATTGTGTGATCCCAGCATAAAATGGCCTAATTCCAGTTTAAAACCCTCTCCTCTTCTCAAGTATTGACGTCATTACATTGAACTCCCCCGGACGAAACATGTATCTTACGGCACATTTGCGTTGCTATGGATGACAGTTCAAACTCGTAGCTGTAACTAC
Source organism: Ceratothoa steindachneri (assembly GCA_963969495.1). Classification (NCBI taxonomy): domain Eukaryota; kingdom Metazoa; phylum Arthropoda; class Malacostraca; order Isopoda; family Cymothoidae; genus Ceratothoa; species Ceratothoa steindachneri. Next base: position 131,823,329 of record OZ018321.1, on the reverse strand, counting down.
CTCGCAACCAACTTTGGCGTAGGCTCGTGTTTAAGCCCTGATACGAACATTCTCTTGTGGCTGACACTTGGTATAAGAATAATCTGCTTAGATTTTAGGATGCCGAAAATTAGTACAAAATGATGCCATCCAAGGGAGTTCAGACATTTACGAGTAGTAATTAAAAGAATATAGACGCAACACAATATTGGCACATCTCATTATTATATTTTGTGTATTTACAATGAATTAAAGCTAAAATTGAAATTTGTTTTCTGTCAGATAAGAGACAATTGATTGCATTCAATCACATAAATTTTCAGGGTTCAAAGAAATAGCTGAATTTTCTCTCAAATGAGTAAATGGACTATTTTATTAAATAAATTAATCAATCATAAAATATTAGAAGATTTGGTCCATAGCTCACTAGTATATACCATTGTACCTTTCTAATACTTCCGTGTTCCTTAACTTCACTACTATATTTTAGAAACTACGTTCAAATATTTTCTGAAGAACTCGTTGGTTTTTACTTTATATTATCTAATATAATTAATAACATATTTAGGCACATCTAAGGATATTAGAAACCGGATTTATTTGCAATTTTCTACATAAAAGTCCATGAGAACAGATTCCCTTAGTCGGCTGTCACTCGCGAGAAGGATGACGTCCTTGAGTAGCTATCGAACCCGTGGGTCCCCAGGTGGCTGAGGAGGCCCAGGTGCGGCCGGCACTGTTTCTTATATGTCCCGCAGATGGTGCCGGAGGAGGGGGGTTGCCGCAGCACTGGGTTGGGAGCTTTTGCATAACTACGCTCTTGTCACTGCTGTTCGTTGTCACGTCGGGTGGTTTTAAACCTTTACACTGCCCGCTGGGCTGCATGTCACTAACCAGGGCGATCCTAGGAGAGGTCTCCCAGGAGTTGAATACTTAATTTGAATATTGACACTTATGCTGCTTCATATTCCCAATATGATTTGCTTTAATCAGATGACCCTTCTGCAAATTTCTTATGTTTGCATATTTCGAATTTTAGATCCTGAACAATAAACTCCTACCCGAAACGTCGGTAACGAGGAGTTAAAATGCTATGATGGAAATCCTAAATGCGGCCTTCTTATATTGATTTAAATACAAGTATTTCCTCTCCCACTCTTAAGGGACTATTTTATGGGAATAAATGTTATTGCAATTTCTATTTATAGGCCTAGAATGAGCAAAAATTTCATAGTTATGTAAGTTATTGAACTCCGTCAAGTAATTTGTAGTCAAAATGGCGAAGTTGTAAACCTATAATACTTTGAATTTTTGCTCATTTTTAAGAGTGGAATGTGGAGATGGATGGGTGAGAGATTCTGACATTCGGCTTGTTGCGTAACTTAAATAATAATAACTACCAGGCAATGGCTTCGCCACTCCACCTTACGGGGGGGGGGGGAGAAGCTTGCGCTTCGCTCCTAAGACTAAAATTTAAAATCTGAAAAAAAGCAGCCATGGTTAAATTTTTATAAAATTCCTGAACTTCGCCAATTATAATAATTTTAAAAAGGAACTCTTAACTAAATTTCCCTCCTTTCAAATGTCACGTTGCTAAAATATAGTTATAGAAGAAGATATATAAAAATAAATATTTTGAACTTCACAAAATTTCGATACTTATATTTATTTCTGAACTTCACCATTTTGTTTTTTGATATTATAAAAGAATTATTAGAAATAACTTTGCTAAATTTTCCATAAGTCATAACCAAACTAAGATGAAATTACTATTCAAATACTCAAAAAATCCCCTTCTTAAATTACACTAGCCTGGGTTTCAAAACTTTTTTTTAAAGGTCAAGGGTTTACCAACTGATTTAGGATCCTGTTTGTGTGCTGAATTCAAAAATATCATTCATTTTCTTTGGTCAGGTCTGGTTTCTAAGATACACTCGATTTTTATTACAGCATATTTTTCCCAAATGGCGCTATCATCCAAGCGTATATGGGCTTTGATTTTGCCACAGATGATCATGGGTTACCTTAAATAACTAGTTTTTCTTTCTATTTTCAGGTCTAGTTGTGCAGTACGATGGATCGGAAGTGTAAGAACCATCCTAACTAATTTTGTTTCATCTGCAGACACGTGGTTCTTCCAGACCGTCAAGCGAAAATCACGGATTTTGTGAAGAAGGCTTATTGCGCTTATTTTTGAGTCAAACTAGGGGACCAGGATAAGGCATTTGGTCCCCATATCTGCTGCGAAACATATGTAGAGAACTTACGGGATTGGAGGAATAGGAAAAGAAAGAGTATGCCATTTGGTGTCCTAATGGTGTGGAGGGAAGAAAAAGATCACGTTACCGACTTCTACTTCTGCATCATAAATTTAAAAGGCCTTAATCGCAAGAACAAGCACCATGTTCAATGCCCTGATGTTCCTTCTGCCATAAAGTCAATCCCCCTTGGACCAGACGTTCCTGTTCCTGAGCCGGATGTCATCATGAAATCTATTTCTGATTCCGAATCTACTGACATGACTGATACAGGTAAGTGTGGTACATACGAGCCAGAAGAGGACAACCAATCGGTGCCATTGATCCAAGCCGAACTCAACGACTTGACACGAGACCTGAACCTATGTAAGGAGTCTGCACAGCTGCTAGCTTCTTGTCTTCGAGAGAAACATCTACTTTCCCCAGGAACAACGTTCTATTGGTATCGGGAACGCGAGAGCGAATTCAGAAAATTCCTTATGTTCGATAAAGCGTCTTCACTGATCTACTGTAAAAATATCGCTGAACTGATGAAATTAATGGGTATGAAGTATGTTGCCATGGAACGGAGACTTTATTGACTCGTCTAATAGAAGTCTCAAGGCAGTTCTTCTGAATAACGGAAATAAGGTTTCATCAATCCCTGTTGGACACTCGCTGAAATGAAAGAATCCCACAACAGCATGGAATGTCTGTTGCCTGCTCTCAATTACCAGGAACATAGATAGTTGATTTGTGGAGCTCTTCAAGTTGTTGGACTTATCCTAGGACTTCAAGGTGGGTACACAAAGTATCCATGCTTTTATGTGTTTGTGGGATAGTCGGGCTGACGACCAGCATTATGTCAGACAAGAGTGGCCTTTAAGACAAGGATTAGAACCCGGGTCACGCAATGTTCTGTCCAAGCCTCTGGTTGAACTGAGCACGGTGTTACTTCCACCCCTGCACATCAAACTCAGCCTAATAAAGAACTTTGTAAAAGCACTGGACAGGAAAGGTGGAGGATTTGCCTTCCTCCACCACAGGTTCAAACGAATCAGCATGGAGAAGCTTAAGGTAGGTATATTTAATGGTCCTCAGATAAGAGAACTCATAAAAGACTAGTTTTGATGATTAATTAAATCCTACTGAACTCTCTGCCTGGCTGTCCCTTAAGTTAGTCATTGCAAACTTCCGTGGTAACCGCAGAAGTCCTCAGTACCAGAAGATGGTTGATGACTTAATGGAGAATTTCCGCAAAGGTGCGCGTATGTCAGTGAAAATGCACTTTCTTCGTTCCCATCTGGACTATTTTTCAGAAAATTGCTGAGACTTTAGTGAAGAACAGGGTGAGCGCTTTCACCAAGACATCTGTGTCATGGAGGAACGCTATCATACCCAATGGGATGTGAACTTTCGGGCTGACTACTGTTGGTGCCTTAAGACGAAAGTGGTATCTGCTCGGCACAATCGGAGGTCACTGAAGAGACCATTTATCCATGAGTAGCTTATTTTGTGCATTGTACTATTCATACTATCTATTAAAAATATTCTGTAAACCTTCTGTGAGTAAATCAGTCCAATATTTGCTATTATGTGTTTCATTCGCAACAAATATTGGGTAATATAGGAGTTTTTGGTATGTGCTTATATTTCAAAAACCTGATCTAATTGGGTAAAATGAGCATGATTTTCAAATTCAGTCCAAAAAAACAACTAAAATCAGGTATTATATATTTGACCTTGAAAACAACGCAGACCAGTGTTATAGACTTAGTGATGATGAAGTAATGATGATAATGAAGTGATAAAGACAAGAGGAAATTTCACTTTGTTCGAAAATTACTCTTCTCTTTCCCTTATCCTGACCGAAATGCCCTTGTTGGTCGTCTTTTCTTAGTTTTAAGGAAATATAATTTCCAGAAGAATTAATGCATATGGCTAAAACCTTACCCTTTCTGGTCATATGCCTCCCATCAGCGCATCTAGAGGTCAGTAAGGTTGTTGCATGAATAACAAGGGCACTTTAATCACCAGAACTTGGCTAGGGTCTACCCAAGTAGAAACGTTAATTCCATTTCACGCGATGTTAATCTACATCTGGTATGATTTGTCCTTAGATAGAGTCAGATTTGGGTCTCCTTGAGAGTGTAAATATCTGTGAGTTGGATCCCACGTTAAACTCCAGTTCCCCACTGAGAAAAAAAGAGGCCTCGCTGGTTTATAATTGGTTGGTAAAAACCTACAAAATAATTATATAATTAGTCTTAGTCGGAGACTCATGTCGCCAGAGGCAGTCAGAAGGTTACCATTAGATGAAATTACCACAGGTATTTCAGAGTCGATTATTGCCACTTCCAAATTACTGTCATCAGTGAAGTTTATTAACGTTTTCTTACATTTAAGGATAAAAAAAAGTAATCAACTTTCAATCACCTCTGACACTGTAATAATTCACCAACCAAGAAGCCAACCTGTGAATAAATGCTCTTTATATAATCAATTTAATATGAGTATCGGATCTTTTCTCTTTTTATGGCGCAGCTTCGTCTCTTCAGCCAGATGGCTGAACGGCCGGCTGAAGACGCTGAACTTGCTTTCTCATGGTTTGTGTGGGCACCTGTTACTGGATCTTTAAAAGTATCTGAGTGGTTAGCTTTCAAATGCTTATACCGCTTCTAAAGAAACCGAAGGATATCGTAACACTAAATATGTCACGGGCTACTCACTCGAGTAACCCGCAGTTTAGCTATCTGGCTGAACAGACGAAGTTGTGCCATAATAAGAAAAAGAATCACGAGTATCTTTTAAGTTTTCAAAATCCAGTCACCCTACATGATGAAAAAGGTTTCAATTAGTTATCTTCGCCGTTTTCTGGTTATTTTTCTTTCATTTTCCTTTCGTTAAATTACGTCTATTCAAAATACAATTGGACTAGTAGTTCTTATATGTCTGAGTATTGCTATGACCTATAAAGCCATGGTGCTTGGTGGTAAGACGTGAAAGGCTAGTTTTGAACTGGTCTTAGGTTAAACATAAAAATATCTACCACAATAAAACCACTTAACACAATAAAATTTATAAATAAACTTGAATTATCGTCTGGAGAGAACTTATCTTGAGCTGCGGAACAAATTAAGTGTAGTACTGAATCATTTAATTATCACTCGATATTAAGAGGAAAATTGTTGCGACATATGAGCGGTATGAGCGTCGAGCTCGATTACTTTCCAAGGCCACGGGTTAGGTTTCCACTTAGGACCATTTAGTACTCGGCCTGTTCGAAGTCACGACGGAACATACAACCTTTCTTCCAGCAACCACTGCCAGCCTCGAAAGTAAGGTTCGAGGGAGTATTTTGCTCTGGAGAAGCTAGGCTTGAATATGGCAGTGTAAAGGTTTCCCCCTCTCTAGGAAACTAACATCGAAAAAAAAATTCTCTTTTTTTTTCTTGTCTTCGGGCCCTTATTTTACACAGTTCATGACATCTCGCGCAACCTCCCATTGTTACAATTAGACTCGCTATATGTTACGTCTTGTTCGAACGGAAATTTAGTGTTTTCAAAAGAAACCGATCCCAGTAGCATATTTTTGACTCGAATTTAGCCCGGCTGCTGTAACTAAATTAGCTTATCTGCTATAATTGATGCGTAGAATTTTCGTCCTACGTGTTTCTCTCTCGTTTACTGACATGGATCTACATTCAATAAAATAGGTAACAAATGAATAGGCATCAGGTCAGTTCCGCATACTTTACCTTCCATGGAATATGAGAGGAGAAAATCCACAATACTTCCATTTTTAACACCAAGACACCGAAGCTAGAAGCGCAAATGTACTCGTAGTATCGATAATTCAAGACTGTTGGACTCGAGGCATGTAGCCTGAATCATTGTGTCACGGTTTCAGGTTGTTTTGTGCTGATCGTAGGTTTCAGTGTGTCGAAAAACCCTATAATGCCATGAACTCAGGTTGTGAGCAAAGCTCCGTGCAAGCACGGGTTGGGTACATACTGGTGTGGATGTGCTCAGGTGGCATGGGTTATGTCCGATGAGCTGGCTAAAAACGTCATTGACCGGTGACCGCTAAGTTACACTATTAGGTGCCCATTTGTATCCCTTCATGGACTTTGTGTAGCTCCAAAACTTTGGGATACTTCAGCAGGATAATGCACTGAGTTATCGGGTCAAAGTTGCCCAGAATTATGTCGATGAAGATTGTGGAAAGTTTCGAATAATGACCTGACCACCACGTTTTTCCGATATAAACCCAACATAAAATTATGGGAGGTCGTATACAGGTCTATTGGAACATAAGATTATATACCTACAATATCATGGAACTGTGGACAGCTATCGATATGTCATCTCTACAGAAGGGATTCAACTAACTAGAAGATACCTACCCCATGAGCTTTTTCAGTTTACGGTTTAACCGCAAATAGGCTTCGTAGAAGGCTCTCTTGCAGTCAGGCCGTAGTTCAGTTTGCCTGAGAAACGACTGTTAAATCTCTGCCCAGATTTTAGTTTTTCTTCACAAAATAATTAGCTTGCCTTTGATAATGCAAGTGTGCTACCTTGCTGCATATCACTCTTGATCCATTGCGCCTAGCCAATTAAGAAGAACCTGAAGCCTCGAAAGTTTAGCTGCTGTAGCATCATAATTATCATATTTTTTGATTATCGAGAGATCTTATCGGTAGTTTACGAACAATGACATCGAGAGCTTTAGAAAGCGATAAATAGGAACTACTTTGGGAAAAAGAACCAGAAAGGTTTCCAATTTAAATTATGCTGCCAAGTTGTTTAGAATCGATAATATGATCAGGGGGAATTAAAAGCCAACAAAATCTATGCTAAAATGTTCCGAATAAGGGACATATCAGACTACCCCATTTTGGAGAAGAAGGAAACTTTATCGAGAGACATTCATTTATTTCAAAGCGCTTTTCTGTAATGAAACACAAAATCCACGTTTTTTCCTGCAACCTTCCAGAGTAAGGAATATACATTAACGTCATTAAATTTAACTCTGGAAATAATTTAGTTCCAGGTAGTACCGGAAGATTGAGTGTCCCGAACTGGGTACATTTTTTCATTAAACTTTACTTCCATTCATTTTAAGCACCTGCGCTTAGTCGCGTGCCACTATATATATCTCACTATCTTGTCGATCGGTCGGTTGGTCGGTCGCTCGGTCTCCGTTTTGAATTTTTATTGTTTTTGTAATAACATTGTGACTATTCGACGATTTCAAACAAAATTTAAAACCTTTTATATTGTTTTACATTCTCTTTCGAATGGTATAATTGTCAAAGTCCTCTCAAGGTTAGCCGTGGAATTATCTGGCAATAACATCATAACTATTCTTCAGATCCTAACAAAATTTGAAACCCTTATGTTGTTTTACATTCTCTTTCGAATGATATAATTGGCAAGGTCCTTCCAAGATTAATCTAAGAATTATTGAAAGTTTTGAAGGTCGTAAGGTCATAAATCAGAATATGTGAAAGAACGTGACTTTGGGCAGCAGACCTTGTTCATTTATGCGTTTCCTTTTTCATCTTATTTTAAACAATAATCTTGTTGAATGACAGTTCCGTGATCTCAAGCGTCACGGAAAGTCTTAGTTTCTAGAGACCATCACCTTAGCCTACATTTTTTGGTGAATGAAGCTTGATAATAAATGGTCTTTAAGATTTTTCGTCTCCTTTAATACTGTTCCTTGTATTAATTCAAGTTATCTTCTTTTCCCCATTTTTACCAAAAATTTATACATGACTGCGAAAGTGAGCATCAGTATTTGAATTCTCTCAAGTGAAAATTCTGGTCAGATGAATCGAGGGACTCTGCCCGTAGGGAAAGATGCTTCCTTAAATTTTGTTTCTCTTCCTTATTAAGGTTTTGTCAAGTTCGAGAGATCTATGTGATTATTACCCATTTTCCCAAGAGACAATAAGAACTGTGAAGGACATGTATCATATGATGAGCCAGTAAAGTATAATAAGCCAGAATTCCTAGGAAGCAACTTGATATATTTAGTGTTAAAAACATATCGAAACACATTTTAACGTGCACTAAAAGGGGATTAGGGAAAATTATATATTATATATATTAATCTGCTGAATCCAAATATGGCAACTTTTTTTTTCATTCAAGTAAAGGTTTTGGGGCAACAACCATTTTTTAAAATTAATATATCTTTTATTTATAAGCAATTTTTAAGGGGAAAATTTGAATAAAACTGTGAAATAGAACCCCTTTAATGATATAACTGCTTTGATTTGTGGTCATTTACAATAAAAAAATGAGAAAAATAAAAAGGAAGCATTACTTATAAAAAAAAAATGCTTTTAGAGTTTTTCTTTTGTGTTTTTTAACTGGCGAATCCGTTTTTACACACCAACAATAGTCTGCTAGCATATTAATGCCACATCTTCCCTGGTATCTTTTCTCCATGCAGTTAATGTCTTGATGGAACCTTTCCCCTTGTTCTTCACAGTAATCTCGACAATTTCCTGGGAAATAGTCAAGATGTTATCTTAAATAGTGGTTTTACATACATTCTCAGACTTAAAATTTGAACATTTTGTATTAAACCTTCTGCGCTGGTTTCATACTCTGGACTTAGATGATTCCCGAGAAAATTTAGACAAAGTCCTTTGAAAGATTACCACATATTTTTCCTGCCTCATTCATGACTTCTGTGAAATCCGAGTCTTTCATTAGTTTTCTTATTTGAGAGGCATCAAAAATACCTGCAGTTAATTTTGCATCACTAACTTTTATAAATTCCTCCCCCCCCTCCAAAAAGAAGGCTTTCTTTCTTTAATGCTTTTACAAAACTTATCATTAATCCCAATTTTATGTGAAGGGGCGAAATTAAATTCTTTTTTAGGATTGACTATGGGCTGATATTTCACATTATGAGAACCAAGATTAAAAGACTGAGAGGGCCATTCATGTCGCTCATAGTGCTGCTCGTCGGCTCTACTATCTAATAAACAGAAGAAGTAGGGTAATTTGTGTAGCCACTTTGTATTCCTAGTATCAAATAAATAGCATTTATATTTGTTTGTTACATTTAGATCTCTACAAATCCTCATTTCAGAGCATCCAGTAAAGTCTTTATTGTTTTAAAATTCTCCACTAATTGAACAGAGTATGATGGTGATATAACAGATACCTACTTTCTTTCCTATATAAAAAGGTACAGCCTCTAAACTTCTGGTTGATTAGTGTAAAAAAAGTCTTCATTTACCTGATTTAAAGGGGAAGCCTAAAGCTTTAATTAATCCATCGACAATTTTGGAATATACCAGCATAGAATTTTCGTGAACAGACAAAAACTTTCCAAACTCTTCATCTCTACTGAAGTACCAGTAATAGGTTGTTTCTCTAGCTCGTGCATTATTTTAACCAAATCTTGAACTAAGCAACCAGACTGACTCTTTTGATAGAGCCAAATCTCTGGTCAAGTCGTTCAGTTGAGCTGGATTTAAAGGATTAGGTTGGTTTAATTCTAAACGAGAAGGCATAAATGATGAAAAACTGTCCAAATCTGCTTATTCCTCACCACTTTCGTTAAAACTATCTAAATTAACTGGTGACGCTGGTTTGGATACCTCACGGCTGCCATGAACTGGTCGTCTAGCACAAATAAGATCAGGATAAAAAACATGATGCTTGTTTTTCCCGTTCACTCCTGAAACAAAATGACTAAAGTTTAAAAATCACAGAGGAAAACATATTCATATGATCTATATACGAGGGGCGGTCAATAAGTTTTGCAATTCGGATATAAGGAAACGAGATATGAGGAAAAGTGTTTTATTATTTTTCAATATAACTACCCTCGACTTCGATGCACTTGTGCCACTTGTCCCTGAGGCTTCGAATTCCCGACAACCAGAAATCCTTCGACTGCTGTTCAATCCACTCATGGACGGCGAGCTGGACATCCGCATCGTCCTCAAACCGGCGTCCACCCAGTGCAGCCTTAAGCTAGCGGAAGAAAACGTAGTTGCTAGGGGCCAGCTCTGGACTGTAGGGGGGATGGTTGAGCTTTTCGAATCCGCACTTTCCCAGCCAGCTTGTGCAACTTTGGCCTTGTGGACTTTGACGACGTTGAAGTCGATCATGGAACGTGACGTTTCGTGAGGTTTCTATGGATTCAACGGGCAGAGACCTTGGTCATGGCCAAATTGTTGTGGATGATGTTGATAACACTTCCATGTGATATTCCAAGTTCTCGCTCGATTTCTTTGAGCTTCACCCGTCGATTTTCGAGGATCATCCTCTCCACACGAACCACATTGTCCTCGTTGGTCACGTCTAACGGGCGTCTTGGACGGGGGTCATCTTCAAGGGTCTCACGACCATGGCGGAACTCCCTATTCCAGCGAGCAATGGTTGCATAGGAAAAGGCGGTGTCGGTGTACACTGCAACCATGCGTTTATGGATCTCTTTTGCATTCTTGCCTTCTTTGGTCAAAAATTTGATCACTGCGCGGTGCTCAACCTTCTCCATTGTTGAAAATTTTGTGACTGACGATCTGCGATCAGCTACTGCTTCTTAAATAGACGAGGTAGGAGCGTTCGGCTGCAGGTACTGACTTGTCATAACTTGTCCTAACACCCCTAAAAACAGCCATTTTCCTGCCTCTGTTTATCCCTACCGATTCGCCAAACTTATTGACCGCCCCTCGTATTTAAATGATGAATTAAAATATTATTATACTTAAATATACAATAAAAATATTGCCTATTAAGTGAGTGAGGCAAAAATAACAATCTGTCACACGATCTTTGCCTTCTCGACACTGTATCGGTATACTCGTAACAAAATGTGTTTTTTGATTTTGCCTTTATTCCATATTCTTAGATATTCAACACACGACTGGCAACAAAAATGAGGAGCAAATATTTCATCTTGATCCCCTAATTTTATCCCAAATTATGCGTGGTAACTTGCTTTCAGATAAAACAAAACCTATTGTAGTAATTTTTTCATTTTCTATTTATTTCTAAAATCTTCTGAGAAAAATAGAAAAATTTTAACATTTATAATTCAGAAATAAATTGGCACTAAGGAAATTATTAAAAATAAAATTATTTTAAAATAGAAATGGGTAAATTTTTAAATAAACATATCATTGAAACTCTGTATATACCCTAAAATAAATGAAAATCAGCATTGTTGTGGAAAAATAAAAAAGATTTATTGATCTTTGACATTCAACTTATATACTTTTAACACTTTTAGCATTTGTTTTAAATATATATTTACGTATAGGGGTAGATTTGATCAAAAACATATGCTTAAAAAACACATACCTTATAATATTTTGCACATTGATCAGCAATCACAAGTCCTATGAAAGAAAATTTATGGCAACCATATCAATGGCAATTAGTAATCTAATTATGATAGCCAATGCGAATGAGTTAAATATTGCTTTGTTTCTCACAGAGAGATGCTCTATTTACATACAAACATATTCGTAACGTCACACTACATCCAGAAAGTTCTAGAAACATCAAATGATAGTTAAAATTTGTAATTATATGATCATGGGTTATGACGTTTTCTTAGTTCTAAGGAAATATTTCAGAAACTAGCCCCCAAACAAGTAAAAGTTCTATTTTTTTAGAGAAAATAAAGGCCGTAGCCAAAAAAAGAAATTCCTGGTTGAAAAGATAATGCCAGATTTGAATTCAGCGCACTGAACTACATAGGAATCAGTTGAAAAAATCCTTGTGTGACTAGCTTTACGTCGATTAATATATTTTTTTCGTTTTCACCTACATGTTCTTCTTGCCACATTTAGCAAATATCAACTCATCGCATTTCACTGATTGACTAACTTTATAACAATTTCCACAATATATATTACAACTTCCTTTGAACTTTCTTTTCTTTTACTCAAATGACGATAGATCCTTTAGCAATACTTTCAAAGTTAGTCTCAACTTATATTTCGTGCATTTCATTGTCTAAAGATTATAATAACCTGACATTAGCAAACTAATAAATCCTCGAGGCGAAGAAACTAAGAGTATTAAGGTCAATGTAAAGTTATAAACACTTTTGGGATCTTAATCATACAACTTGATTAAAACACTTTAAAGGAATAATTAACTCCTAATTGTTTGTTAATTACCAATTAGGTAATTCAAAGTTACGAACTGAATTGCTCTTTCTTCTATAAGTTCTACATAATTTCTAGACGACCAAATTTTATAATTTGCATGTGGTATCCATAGCTCTTACGTATGAGTTGTCCACGGCTTTCTAGAAATGGCTCTTTTAATTTCTTTTTATATTAGCCGTGAACTTTTTTTAGCATTTGTCGATCTCTTTAATTTACAAGTTTAATTTCATATAAAAGCAGATAAAGAGTTAGGAAGAAAGTAATGTGTATTGGAAGAAAGGATGAGTTTAAAACTAGAAAACGATAACTTATAACTTTCAGTATACACGTAAAGATTTGTATTGTATGTATGACAACACTGTCCAAGATGTAATGGAGTTTTCAACGTTATGGTGTTGGACATATTTTCAAGCACTGTAGTCTGTCCGTTGTCCGTTTACGTGGCAAAGGAAAAACTGCAGAATACACAACTCTGTTTCGCGATCATGCAATCCCACCTATTCAAATATCGGAGACATGTGAGTAACAAGGAGTAACAAGCAAAGGAAGTACCCTAGGAGACCTTACGGTCCATTCAAAGAGGGTACCTTTGAGCTAGCATTCAAGCGGGCACATGGCTGCTCAATTGTTTTGCGCCCCTAAACGGCCACTTTTCAAGACTTTGTCTAGTCTTGACTTGAACTGGTCAACAGATTCACTGTTGACAACTTCCACTGGAATTGCGTTCCACTTACCGCAGATACTGTAGCTGAAAATTTTTCACACAGATTGCGGTTGTAACGATTCAGTTCAAGTTTGAAGTCGTGAATGCGCGTTCTGTTCTCACTCAGTGTGAAAATATCCCGGTAGTCAACATTGTCGAACCCTCCAAGTATTTTGAAAACTTCGATGAGCTGGCTACACAATCTACGGGTTTCCAGCAAAAACAGATTTAATTCCCTTAGTCTATCCACATAACTTTTATGTCGGAAAGAAGGGATCAGCTTGGTTGCCCTGGCTTGTATGCGTTCCAACCTTGCGATATCCTTTCGAAACGAAGGACTCCAAAATTGTACGGAATACTCCAGGTGCGGCCGAACGAGGGAGTTGTACAGACAAAGTACTATCTCCTTGTTACGGTATCCAAACTGGCGCTTTATGTAGCCTAACATCTTTTGGGAATTCTTCTCTGCCTCGATGCACTGTTTCGAGAACTTGAAGGCACTAGTGATAGTTACAACCAAGTCCTTCTCAGTGTCACTCGATTCAAGAGCAGTGCCCTTAAAGATATACTGAGATTGGGGGGCTTTGTGGCAAAAATGCATCACTTTGCATTTGTTTACGTTAAAAGGCATTTGCTACGTGTCCGACCACTCCCCAATCTTCCCAAGATCTTCCTGCAGGTGAGCAGTATTTCCATCCTTTGCAACTTTCATACCAAGCTTGGTATCGTCAGCAAATTTGGAAATCTTGGCAACCATGTCACCGTCCATGTCGTTGACGTAGATGATGAATAGTAGTGGTCCCAGGACAGAACCTTGAGGCACCCTGCTAGTAACGGGCACCTACTCAGAAGCCTGTCCATTCACCACCACCCGTTGCCGTCTGCCACTTAGCCAGTTCTCGATCCAGCGGGCTACTTTTCCATCTATGCCCAGCGCTCGCACTTTCCGGAGAAGGCGGCGGTGTGGTACCTTATCAAAGGCTTTCTGAAAGTCTAATTACACCACATCCACCGCCTTGTCCCGATCGTGCTCACTGAACACGAAGTGAAAGAATTCCACAAGGTTCGTCAGGCATGACCGTTGCCTTCGGAAGCCGAGCTGGGAACTCCTCAGTAGCAGGTTTGACTCTAAATACGACGTCATTTTGTTCACCATCATGCTTTCCATGAATTTACCGACTATCGAAGTCAGACTGAGAGGTCGGTAGTTTGACGGTTGGCTACGGTCTCTTTTCTTGAAGATAAGAGTCCCCTTCGCTTCACGCCAGTCTCTAGAAACGCATTCGGTATGGTTTTACATGTTGAAGATTGCGCTCAGGAGTCGTGACACTTGATCGCGCACTTCTTTCAACACTTTAGGTAGAAAACCATCCGGGCTAGGTGACCTTTTCGTTATTAGGTCACTGATCTTCTTTTTTATTTCCCCTTCGGTGAAGTTCATATCCTCCAGCTTTTCCCCCGAGTAGGAATCCATTGGCTGGGGGATGGGACCAGACTCTTCAGTAAACACTGAAGAGAAGTTAAATGCGAAGCAGTTCTTAGATGCTGAAAATATCGATGAGATAAACTGGCCAGCGCAGAGCCGTGATATTACTAAGATATAAAACCTATGGAAGATACTAGGTGAGAAGGTTATGGTTCGGAAAGAGACGAAAGATGAAGATCTTTGGCAAAGAGTAGAAGCAGCATGGAATAAAATCATTTCAACAGATTGTCCATATCCTGTATACTTATTAATATTTTATTTAATTGTTAATGATATATTGATATTGTTTTCGGGTTATGGCTACATTTTAAATTATCGTTCCCTAGATTTGAATGCATCCTTTCTTTAAATACACATCAGTTTCAATTTACTTTAGTGCTGTTCTATGAAATGAACTTTGGACACTTCTATCAGAGGAAAATTTCAAAGAATGTTTCGTGCAATTTTCATGAAAATTAAAATGTATTTTAAAATGTAGATTTCCGTATTTTTTCGCTAGTTTAAGAGGGTACTATATTTTCTTCTTAAATTTTTGAAAACGCACAATTGAGATTATAATTTATGTAAACCGTCACCGACATACTTAAGTGTACAATCGCGGCTATTCAGAGCCTCTCAATCTATATTCCCGTTCTACACCTAATTTTCCTCATTTTGTGGTGGATTTATTTGTCTAGTAGTGTTCAATTTAGTCGATGGTGGTTTGGTGTACAATAGTTAATTTATCTTCGTGGTGTACATTTTGGAGTATGCAAAGAGTGTTCCAGTTTCTTTAGTGTTGAATCTAACTTGGCGTAGCGTTGTTGTGGATCTCACTCTTTTCAGGTTAACTTCCTCTATCGCTCTCTCTTCTTTCCGTTACATACATATTAAATCTTTATTTAGGCCATTACACTCCTATGTTTTTAACTGATGAATCTCTGCATGTGTAGCAACAGTGTTTGTTTTAGCTGGTCTATCAACGCCCACATCTATCTTCTCCCACTAAAAACCGACCGCGTATTATTTTTAGGCCGTTGTTGCAGCAGGGATTTTTATTCCGGCACTCTGTAAGGCCCTTTTCTTTGCCTCAACCCCTGCTTTATTTAATCTCTCCATCATAACACTTAAAACTCCAAGTTCTTCCTCTATTAAATTATCCCTAAAACTTTTTCCAACCTCCTTGAACGATATTAGGTCTCATGGTTTATTAAGGAATTACGCAGAGATCACATAGGCTTCTCTCATTCCCGTGTCCTATGCAATATTTTCTAGGAAAATATTCCACACCTACTGACCCATCACTACTTATCGACCCCCTTTCTAACGATTGTTCTTCTGCGGGTTTTCTAAATATCTCCTCTCTATCTATAAACAAGGCTGATTTCATTTATGATCTAATTTTTTCAAAGAACTCAGTTCTTTTTGGCATGGCCGAGACCGAAAGGCTTTTACAGCCACCATTTATCTAGATTTGTCTCAGTTCCTCCCTTTTCTGAGAGCTTCAAATTGAAGTGTTGGTGTTGATTTAATTGATAGTTTCTATCTTCCCCCTCTCTCATTTCGATTGTCTCTCCTCAAACTCCAGGAGATCTTCTTGTCTAGGGATCTCTGAAGTCGTCTTTCAATATCTCGATTATTAACAGACCACCTGCTGTCATGGCACCAGCTTCTTTGACTATATTGATGAAGTTCTTAGCCAGGGCTCTCCTACCTCTTCTACCGAAATGCACTTATCTCGATCTTTTCAACCTATCTACCATAATAAATTATATCTCCGACTTCTCCAAATATTCTTGCTTCGCTCCCTTCCACGAATTGCTTCTCATACCCACACGGAATCATTAATTGATATTTTGCTCCCATCATTTAGGATCCATTCCTCCCCTATACCTGACCCGTCGACGGCAAATGCCGACCAAAATTCTTTATCTAGATCTGTTAATCCCCACCTCACGCAATTAATTTATACTTACGCCCTACGATTCTTCCTAGTCTTTGCTTGCATTCGACCTTCAACCATGACTAAATGTCCCTTGAGCTTGCCTGTTACTTCTACTCCTGCACACTACATCTCCTAAAATTGATCTTTAAATGTACTTAGGTTGTCTTTCCCGCATCATCTCCTCCTCCTTTTTTGTTTTGCGTCTCATCTTTCCATTCTGGCGTGCCTGCCCATTAGATATCCAGATTATGGAGGACTATGGCCTTAAAGAGTGGCATAGAAAAAAAATATCAGTATTAATACCATTAAATCTTACGAGAGCTTTTGTGCTGCTGATTTTGTGATTCTCTGTAACATGATATTAATTTGTAAAAAGATCATTGTCGTCTTTATAATACTAAAAAATGCCTCTTGGAGTTAGTTAATTGTTTCAAATCTGCTGAGCGGTGTTTAAAAATAAATTCTTGTTGTTGTTGCATTGGTCCCCAGAATGAGATGAACTCCGCTCCCTCAAACCGATTTGAAGATTAAGGGAGAAAGCTTTGATCCCACAGCCTGTGTTGTAGGCCTCCACCAACGCTATCCACTATTAAGTCGGGTCACGCTTTCTGTGAGACTGTCCTGAGGAACCATGGTAAAGAGGAGGGAGGCTGTTGCATGCTGAGGGACTTTAATAGCACACATCTTCGCTAGCGATCAATACAACCCTTAGGAATTGGAAGTTAAATTGCAGCTTAACCTCACGATGATTGCATCCATGTAGGGTGGTTCCACTTCAAGATTGCATCTATGTGGCCGTGCGTTTCCTGTCCATTTGGGAATGACTGATCACTTTAGAACTCTATTTCTTTCTACAAGTTGGCTATAGTTTAAAAAATACACAGCCTTGCCTGCTGGGCGGCCTTTAAACATGTAAAGGTAACTAATAATTCCTACGAATTTTTTAAGATGTAATAATTCCTTTACTTTGGGGGTTTTTTGTTAGTTTTTTTGTTTGAAACGCCCGTGAGCCATTTATGGACCGAACATTTACTGGAGATTAAAAACAATATTTTTTAATGCAATCGCAAAAAACGATCGTTTGATGGAAAACAAAGAAAAAGGATCTTATCCCAAGAGGCGGTCAATGACAGAAGGCTTTGCATTGCATAAGCAAAAAGTTGCTGAAGAAATTTATGCTTAACAATTGGATGTCTTCCTCATTCATTATAATGCATGTCTACACGAGGCGCGTTTTACCCTAAAAACTTTAACAAGTTACGTCGGAAAGATCTTCTCCATACTCTATATTCACCGGAAGGAAAAGTGAAATTTACCTAGTTAGTTTTTTAAAACGTAGCAACTTTCACATTGCATCGAGCACGACTGGGGAGCGCACTTCAATCAAGCCATGTAAGTGACTGTATGCAATTAGATACAGTCATTTGCCTGGCCTAGATGCATAGCGTCCCCCAAGTATCTCGATGAGGTGCGAAGAAGCTATTTATAGCTATACTAACCGCAAAGTTTGCATGGCAATGAAGGAAGTGGAAAAAGGTATCAAATCCTATACTTCATGGCAACCGAATCAAGAAAGGAATCCATTGCTTAGTAGTTAACCAATCGGAGACCGTTTCCTATTTCTTTCCCAACTTCTTCCTTCATGAGTTAATTTTAGCAATGGATTATTATATTCATATCTCCTTTTTCTATTATTTAGAAAACCTCAGCCAGGGAATTTCATTTACAAAATTACTTTTAGCAAAGAGCTTCAGGTAGCAATCCTCAGAATTCGTTTCAGCGAGGAACTACCAGGCACAGTTATCAGAATTCATTTCAGGAAGGAAATACAAGGAGCTTTAAAAAAAAAAATCATTTGAGCAAGGAAGCCCGCGGAGTTGTCCTTAGAATTCTTTCCATCTAAGAGCTAAGAGTAACAGTAGTCCAAATTTGTTTCAGCCAAGCAGTCCTCAGAGTTCATTTTTAACAAAGAGCTACAAGGGACAGTCCTATAAATTACTTTCATAAATGAGTTACAAAGAGCTGTGCTCATAATTTTTTCTAGATAGGAGGAAAAAGACGTAGTCTCCAGAGTTCCGTTCATCAAAGAGCTACAATATGCAGTTCTACGAACTTTTTCCAGCAAGGAGCTACAAGGAGCTGCCCTCAAAATTTCTTCATCAAAAAGCTACAAGGAACAGTACTCAGAATTGCTTCCGCCAAGTATATGCAAGAGCAATACTCAAAATTCTTATCAGCAAGCGTCTATAAGGAGCAGTCTTCTGAATATCTTTCAGCAAGGTCTACAGGGATCAGCTGTAAGAATTACTTTTTACAAGAAGCTGCAAGGAACAATTTTCTAAATTCCTGTCAGAAAAAAATTACAAACAGCAGTCCCAAGAATTGCTTTCAGAGGAAGTTACAAGGCTTCGTCGTCAAAATTCTTTTCAGCAAGGAGCTACAAAGAACAGTTATCATAATTATTTTCGGCAAGGAGCTATATGAGTACTCCTCGGAATTCATTGAATCAAGAACCTACAAGGAGCAGTCCTCAAAAATTGCTTTAAGCAAGAAATAAGAAGAAGTTTTTCTCTGAATACCTTTGAATAAGGAGCTACATGGAGCGGTTGTCAGAATTCTTTTCAACACTAGGTAACAATGAAAGTTATTCATAATTTCTTCCAGCAAGCACCTACAAGGAATACTTATAAAAGATTTCAGATATGGACCTAAAAGGTGTTATCCTCAGCATTAATTTCAGCAAGGATCTATAAGAGCAGACCTCAAAACCCTTTAGAAAATTAGGGTCAATGAGAATTCCTCAGAATTCCTTTAATCAAGAGCTTTCAGCAAAGAGCTACGAGACAGTCATATGAATTACTTTAATGAATGAGCTATAAAAATCTTTACTCATAATTTCTTCCAGGTAAGAAAAAAAAGTCTTGGTCCTCAGAATTCCGTTCAACAAAGAGATACAATATTCAGTCCTCTGATTTTTTTCAGCAAGGAGCTACAAATAGCTGCTCTCATAATTTCTTCCATCAAAGAGCTACAAGGAACAATACTTATAATTGCTTCCGCCGAGTATATGCAAGAGCAATATTCAGAATTTTTTTAGCAAGCGTCTACAAGGAGCGTCTTTTGAATCCCTTTCGGAAAGGATTTGCAAGAATCTGTGCTCCTAATTAGTTTTGGCAATGTACATTAAGGAGCGGTTTTCACAACTAATTTTGCCAACAAGATACAAAAAATGTTTCTCAGAATTCCTTTTATCACAAAGATACAAAGTGCAGTCTTTAGAATTCTTTCAGCAAAGAACTACAGGAAATAATCCTCAGAAAACTTTGAGCAAGCAGATACAAGGAGCAGTCTTCAGAATTACTTTCAGAAAGAGCCTACAAGTAGCAGTTCTCAGAATTTCTATCTGCAAGGAGCTACAAATAGCAGTACTCAGAATTGATTTTAAACCAAGCTATAAGGCTTAGTCTTTATAATTCCTTAGAGCAAGCAGCTACAAGGAGCATTCTACAGAATTATTTTCTACAAGGAGTAGTCCTCAGAATTTACTTCAGCAAGAAGAAACACAGCATTCATCCGAATTTCTTTCAGAAAAAAAACTATAAATAGCCATGCCCTGACTTTCTTTCATTAAACAGGTACACGGAACAGTGTTCAGAATTTCTGTATTAGGAGTTCCAAACAGCATCCTCAGAATTCCTTTCTCCAAGCATATTTTTGGGACAATCTTCAGAACTCTCTTCACATGGACCTACATAGAGCGGTGGTCAGAATTTCTTTCAGCAAATAGCTACAAGGATCAGTTGTCTGACTTACTTTCACCAATGAGTTACAATAAGCAGTCCTCCTAATTCCTTTCAGCAAAGATCTACAAATAGAAATCCTCAGAATTCCTTTCTGCAAGGAGCTATAAGGAGTATAGTAAGAATTACTTTCAGCAGAGCAGAAAGGCAGCAGTCTTTAAAATTTCTTCACCAATGAGATACAGGGACTAGTTTTCAGAATTCAGTTCAACAAGGAGCTACAAAGAGTAGTCCTTACAAATATTTTCTTTAAGTAGCTAAATGAAATATTCCTCAAAATTCCTTTCAGCAAGGAGCTACAAGGAGCAGTCCACAGAATTCCTTTTAGCAAGGAGCTACATGGATCAGTCCTAAGAATTCCTTTCTTCAATGAGCTACACGGAACAGACATCAGAATTTCTTTCATTAGGGAGATACAAGTAGCGCTCTTCAAATCCTTTTAATAAGAAACTACAAGGCTTAGTCCTCAGAATTTTTCATCAAGAAGCTACAAAGAGCAGTTCTCAGAATTTCTTTGTGCAAGGAGCATCACGGATCAGACTCCATAATTCCTTCCAGTAAGAAATTAGAACCCAAAATATAATTAGAGAACTTGCTAAGATTTTATTCAAAACCAATCAATATATATCATTAGAAAAAAAAAACATGATTCCAATCAAGGATGGGGATGTGTGGTGAAACTTGAATATGGAATACTGAAGGGAGATGAAATTCGATCCCCATTCAATAATGGTTCCGATCTGACTTCATTTCTCATGTCTTGAGAAGCGCTCGTGTTTATTAAAATATTTTAAAAACAAAAATTATGAAACAAACATGTTAAAATTAAATCAAATTTCTTTTGAATAATAAATTATTTTGGGGAGGGTCAGATTGAACTTTAATAAGATATTGAATTTTTATTTTGTTCTCAAATACGATTGTACAAAGTTGTAACTGGGTAGAATAAACTTCGATATTCTTGTAATACGAGATTTTTAACTATGGGAATTCGATTGATTTATTTAGCTTCATGGAAATTCTGCGTCTTTATGGTTACGGAAATTTGGTTTATTTATTTAATGCTATGCATATGCTCTATGGCTAGGGTGGGTTTATTTAACTAACTAATTTGCAGGCTATATGGTCCTATGGCTAAATAAATTCGGTTCAAAAAATTTAACGCTTTGATTATACTAAATGATTTCTTTGACTTCCGAAATTTGTTGCTTCCTATGTCTAAAAAAAATTTTAAGATTATTTTTATTTATGCTTATTCAGGAGGAATAAGTTGATGACCTGTCTGGGTTATTTAACTCACGCTGTCAGCCAGCCTTAAAAAAGGATAAGCATAACTACAAACCAAGTCAAATGGAGTTCGTTAGCTCTGACGTGCCATCAATCTAGAAAAAGAACACTCCAATGTAATCTCCCCGACGGAAGTACCTCGCTATTACTGTGCCAGCTAGCTTGATCATGGTGGATGAAACCCGGTTGTAGAGAGTAGAGGCAGTACTGCGCACATCCTACCTAAAAACTTAATTGTGCAGGTTAGAGGAGTAGACGCACGCTAGTGCCGATACAGCTCACCAGTGGTCTGTTCTGGCTTCTGACTATTAAACGTAGAGCAACACCGTTAATCAGGTTGTATCTTAAGGAGTATAGAGTTGGAAAATAGGCCAAGCCACTGTTAAACCTAAGACATACTTTGCCTGCATCTGCCTCGGCCGGATCTGTTGTAGGCTCGTCAGCCACCAGTGAACTTACACAGACGATGGTAACCACTTTCCTAAATCTTCGTTTTGGAAGCTTAATCCTAAAACAATGTGTATGCCAGATACTGCATGTATCGAGTTTATGTTATATACAGCCGCGAATAAAAGGTTTTTGAAAACTTCTAGAATTTAGTAAATTAGATTAATGCAGGGTCTTAAAATTTTTATTTGCATATTAATATGAATATAATAATTAAATAAAGAGGAATAAATTATAATAAGTAATATATGCGCTAAAAAATAAACAAAATACAAAATTTGAAAAAACATCTAAGATCAGCAACATATAACAGATGCAGGTCTGAGAAATTTACAGCAACATCGAATTGATACAGGAAGTTAGGTAGCGTGTCGAAAATCCCTTGGAAGCGATAGGATCATTTATTCTTCGTAACATGCTCTTCGTGAGAGTAAGACACCTGAGGAGTGTGATGCTTGTCCACTCATAGGTGATGACTCTCTTTATTTGTTAATTAGAGGCTTCTTGACGTCTTACCGCCTTTTTCAGGTCCTATCACAGGTTTTGCAGTGGATTCATATCTGGCAACCTAAGCGTCAGGTCCATTACCATGATATTTTTTTCCAGAAAGTACTGTATGTGAGAAGCATTCTTGTAAAATAGGAGATTGATCTGCTGGAAAATCATATTCTGGACATTTCTGAAGAGGTCTCAGGATAAGGGCAGTTTTTAATCTCTTAGAACAGCTTGTTACTTCTTTGCCCTAAAAAATGATGAGACCTCTTCCCCACATGCAGGCTCATAGCATTACAAAGCGGCCACAGTGCTTTACTGTTGGCACTATTTCCTTTAGATTTCACTGCTCCCCTGGCCTTTTGCAGATTCTACCGTTGCCTGGGTTCAAGAACAATTTGAACGTCGAGTCGTCGGACAATAGGAGGCGGCTTTATATAAATACATATATAGCTCAATACCGAATGAAGTAAATGTTAATTCTGGCATATAGTGGAGCTTATTGGCTGATAAAACAAGAATATATTTTATGCATATGCAGTTTACATAATCCTGGCTGATATATAAAGATTCTATGACATCCCAGAATAAACATGACAAAATCGAACAATGGCCGCTAAACTGTATGCCTAATTTCCACTAAAGCAAAAATACCTGTTATAACTAAATTGTACAAAGAAGATACACTTATATTGATTAACCTTCTAAAAGTTTAAAATACTGAAATAACTTTAATACCAGCAATGCCATTACCACAAATTATCACACGCACGCCATTAACATTGTAAATTATACTTGACAGCGAACATATGTTGTTTTAAAAAATAGGTCGAAAATTACATGTAATATTAGGGCCAAAATATAATAGCCCTAAATAATTTGCATATTTTTGTTAATGACGATATATAAAGTAATATAAATATTTTAGAAAAAATAAAACTTGAAATTAGGTGCAAAAACTTCTGTAATAATAATTCGAAGTAACTTTTACCTTAAATACACAATATCTCAAGCACGAAGAACTTCAGTGTTATATCTTTATTCTTGTTATGGATGTGATTCGGACAAGTACGTAAGTTTCACGGTCCGAGCACTCAATACAAGTGTCGATACCCATCGGGAAACCTGCCAGCAAACTGACAAGCCCAAGCCATTAACACAAAAATCTGCAGTAAGAAAATATTGATTCAAAAATAGAAAAGACCATCTTCAGGATCATTAATGACTTTAAAAAAGTGAATAGAGTCCTGTGAAGAAATCTGACCTCCCAAAAGCTTCAAATGAACTCGTCTCAAGTTAAGGTACTAACTCAAGAATCGTCTTGCCTCTCTTAACAGTGAGGCAGAGACTTTTCGATAAGGGTCTTAAGTCGAGAAGAGCTGCAAAAAGGACTCATCTCAAAAAGAGAAAACTGATGAATATGCTCCACTTTTGTAAGAAATATGAAGAATGGAGTGTTGAAGACTAGCGCAAAGTTATATTACATGTTGACGCTTTCTTCTGCTTGTTTTGGGCTTCTAAAAGATCCATCGTTAGCATGAGAAAGAGGGAGCGATCTCAAGAGTACTGCGTCGTGTCCAAGCTGAAACATCTGGACATTCACCCTGTTTGAGGCATCATCTTATTTAAGGGAAATGGAGAAATGACAACTTTGCCCAAGAAAACTGCAATGAACTCAAAATGGTACCAAAACGTTCCTTATCATCACTTTTCCCAACAGTTAAGGACCAATTTAGAAGTGGGTGCTCTATTTTTTTTAGGATGAAGACAGACCTGATCACTTAAGTAAAATTAATAACAAAGTTTTTTGTTGAAAATATCATTGAAATTTTGGAACCTTGTGAGAATCTTGACACCTTTTAACCTAATAGGAATTTTCTAGTGATAATCATAGTGGCGGTGGATAAACAGAAACCATCCAATTATGAAGAAGTCCTATAGAACAAGGGATCATTGTAAATATTGACTGCGTATATCAATTATAATTGCGCAATTCCAAATAATTCCCGATTCATAAGTCCAAGCTAGAATGGATAAAATAATTTTCTATTCAAAAGCAGAGATAACAATTAAAATGGCTGATTGATACGCAAAATCTTTGTTTTCCGTTAGAAAGGTTGGCTTAATCGATATCTTCTCGTGACTGTGAAGAGAGTTTCTTCCATGGGATTGATGAAGATCTTAATTTGCTACAACATTGCCATTTTAACAGGATAATTATAATTCAGAATCAGCAAAATAATTCTCGATTACTAAAATGGGTTTGTGCTCTAAATTTTGTATATTTCACCCTCAAGCTAGGATATAAACATAACAAAACAAATGTAAAGTATGGTTAATTCTATTAATTTAATTATATGAAAAGTATAGTAGTCTCAAAACCTTTGGCCACAACTGTGCTTTAACAACTTTAACAAGTGGTTTACTTCTCATCAACTTGCTAACTAAATGTTATGATATCTTAAAACAAACCTTAGTTTCTCTGGAGTTTAGCATTAATAAGGAAATAATTCCAAGAGGAAAAAAAAAATATACAAGAAGAGCTAAAAGATTACATCGAATAAATAACTGGCGAAAACCGTCTGAAATATGAAAACACTGATAAAACTCTAGCTTGAGGACAATGTGATTATAGCTATCGAAAGAATGATCTCGAAAGGCCTAATTCTGATCCCCTTTAGACACGTTGCCCGCTTGATATGCCCTTGTTACAATAAAATAGAGGAATATACGGAGAACTACAAAATAAAATCATGCAAAATTACTAAATATATGTTATAATATCTTAAAACACACCTCAATTCCTTTTTAGTTTAGCATTAATAAGGAAATAATCCCGAGAGGAGAAATAATATACTTAACTTGTGTAGAAAAAAATGTTAGTGAAAAAGTATGTTGTCCATTTTCCCCAGTGCAGAGAGGGCAAGGGAAAATTGGACCGCTTGAGACGAATCAACGGGGAGGGGGTAAAGTTAGAATTAAGTTGAGAACTTTTATCTCCAGGTCTGCGCGAGAATTTTTCATAAGGCCAAAATTAATTAAGAGACGAAACTCAACCTTAATCAGTGTTTAAGAGATTAAATACCAACATATCTGAGTCTGTGTGTTTGCTTAATACATTAAACTCCAACATTCCTTAGTCTTTTAGTTTGTGTACGACATTAAACGCTAAACTTTCTGAATGTTTGGTTTTTGTTTAAGACATTAAACACGTACCTTCTTGAGTCTTTGTGTCTGTTTCTTACATTAAACACAACATTCTTTTATGTTTGTTTTTTGTTATGACATTAAATACAACATTTCTGAGTATTTGTGTTTTTGTTTAATACATTAAACACCAACATTTTTTAGTCTTTGTGTCATAACTAAGTAGAACATCCGAATAGATCTTCAGATCCCACGGGAATTTTCATTGGAGAACTTCTGAATAGTTTCTAATCTTCAGACAGCTTCTGAAATTAGCTTCAGAACTTACTGTGGCTTAAGATCTAACTGGAGCTTCTAAATAGGCTTTCATATCTGATGAAAGTATTTGATTCAGATCTGATAAGACCTTGTGACTTGAGCTTCATATCTGAATAGAACTTCTAAATAGGAAATCAGATCAAAACAGAGCTTTGGAAGAGAGAGTTTCAAGACACACGAAAGTATCTGACACGAGCGCCAGACCTTATAGGAGCTTCAGATCTGAATAGAGCTAAAGATCTGTAAAGGACTTCTTAATAAAGTTTCATGTCTAAATGTATCTTATGAATAGACTTTAAAACCTGACTAGAGTTTTAGATGTGACTATAGGTTTTGATCAGATTTCAGACATGATGAGAGCTTCATATCTGACTAAGCTTGTAAATAGAGTTTTAGATCTGACTAGGGCTTCAAATTTGACTAGAGAATCTGAAAAGGTTTCTGATGTGAGTAAAGCTTTTGACTGGCGCTTAATAAGCGATTCAAGCTTCAGAAATTACTATAGCTTTTGAATATAATTTCATATCAGAACACAGAGATTATGACTAGAGCAATGTATCTGTCGGAGATCAGAGAGAGAGAGAAAGAGAAAGAGAGAGAAAGAGAGAGTAAGAGAAAGAGAGAGGAAGTGCGCGCGGCTTCGCCTTTTAATGAGAGAGAGAGAGGGAGATGACACTTGGTCGACCCCTTTTGACCTGAAAGCCCGTATCGTGGAAAGCTGTGAGAAACTTGATGTTCCTACTGGGAGTCAAACAAACTTTCGCCTCGCCGGCTTAGAAACTTTCCCGCGATCGTGCTAATAGGGCTAGACTGCTATCGCCTGCCGATGCGTCGGACCCTGCAATCCTCCCTTTCGGGCGGAAGGGGGAAACCCCCAGTCGACCCCAATATAACTTTCCCGGTGCCAGAGATGGAAGGCAGTATCTGACGCCTGCCCGCCCTGTCAGTATCCGACTCCGTCACTACTTGCCGTCTGCACTTTCTCGTTCGAACCCGTTATTCGCGTCCCGTTGGACTCTACACAATTCTTCGCAGAATTCTTAAGCTCCTAGTATTTTCGTTTAATTCGCGTGAGTCTACTCCTTACTTGTTGTTACTCACTCTTCGAACGCAACGTGCCCAGTCTCGATTCGGGTTCTAAACTTGAATGAAAGATCTAAATTCATTGCAAGAGTAGTCATTGTCAAGAGACTATTATTTAAACTTTGCGCCAAGGCAAGGATTACTCTCTCAGACCAAATATTCGAGGTAACAGCAATGCGCAACTCTCCTGTGCAAGTGCTTTCTTTACCTCCCCACCCTCAATGTAATCGTCAGTTGTCCGCTTCGTATATTCGCCGTCATGGTCATTCAAGCCACCCTTCTGTCAGTATTGTTCGTTTATGTGTACGGCGATCGTCCCCTTACAGTCACCCCCCCCCCCCCCATTTAAGACGCTAAGACTCGTGTACGTCTAATGTGTTATATAGCTTGTTTCAAATCCCCCTTTTAACCTTAGTAAAAAGAATATTAATTTGCATATTAGTAAAGTTATTTTTGTTCCCATTTTTTCTAGTGTCCCGGAACTTAGAAGATAGCTGACTATTGGCCAATTTAAAATTTGGTTAATTTTCACTCTATCCGTATTATAAGTCTCCCACGCACACAGGCATCATCTTTCTCGGCAGAGAAACGCACGAAGGGTTGAACTCACCCTATTCTACGACATAAATAGTAATATCTATTACATATTAAACTGGCATCAGGTTCATTTGGGTTAATCTTGGCCAATCAATTGATAAAAAATGTAAAAATATATTGGTTAACCTTGGTTAAATTGCTAATTGTTGGCTAATCTTGGTTCCGGTTCTGGAGTTTAAAAGGTGAGAAATAAACATTGAAGAGCGACTTTCGAAGTGTATTTGTTCCCGTTTATTTTCTTTTGTGAATTGAATATTGAGTGAACGTGTTTAACTATTATTTTAATTACCCCACGGAATTGAATTGTTGTCCTTCAAGGCATCATCTCGTGCCGTAAGTTAAAGGTATAGTGAAAATAGTATTATTCTTTGTATTGCTGTGCTAGGAGTGCTGCAACTCCCGTCTCAATCCCAGTGAGAGATTTAGGTTAAATTTCAACCTCAAAAGCTCTCTCGCGAGTGCCCCCCCCGCCTTGGTTGTTCGTGTTTTCGTTTTGTTTAGCGAAACCATTCGCACTCCCGTTCTTGCGTAAAGAAATCCATAATTCCGCCATATACATTGTCGTGCATTAATTTAATTCTTGTTATTGTGCCCATCGCGTAAAACCAGCATCATGTCGTCGTTTGAAATTTTCAAGACCCAAGAACGGTCACTAGAACTCAGTGGCAAACATCTGATAGCCTACATCGAGGAAGAAGAGAGAAGAGAAGGAGCCGAAAGAAAAAACAGAGAATAAAATGAACGAGAAGAAAGAGAGAGAAACGGCTCTGACTAACTGGAAATGAGCAGAACTAGGAACCAGACGCTCTCCATAAACCCCTGAGGTTCTAGAATAAACGTACTGCAGTCTGTGAACCTAAACTTCTCTGTCTTTAAAGAAGGCAAAGACTTCGGGTCTTATCTCACCCACTTCGAAGAGATCTTCGAGGTAAACCATTGGGAGATCGAGACTGACGGCGTAGTATAATTATTGCCCCTACTGAGCTACTAACTCAGGAATATTTTTATCTCCCTCCCATAAAAGACAAAAATTGATTACGCCTCGTTAAAAGCCGAATTGCTCGCCGCTTATAACATGACTCCAGACTTCTACTAAGCTAAATTTAGGCACTATTGCATTCAACCGAAGCAGACCTTCCGACAGTTTAGCTACTCCCTAAAGCGTGACTTTAATTTTGGGATTTACGCATCCAAGCTGCTTTATGAATACCACGACCTGGTTGATTTCGTCCTCAAGGACCAAATTCTTCAGTCGATCCCTCTGGAAATTAGATCCTCCGTGAAGGACCGGAGGTGCCGTACTCTCAAGGAATGTATCGAGCATCGAGGAGGCAGATGCCTACGAGGCTAGCCACAAGTGATATCAGAATGAAGGAAAGAAATCAGAAACCCCCATCTTCGAAAACCAAAACCAGCAAGAACAAATTTGTTTCGAATAATGGGAATAAGTTTGTTAAGGTGACTGGGCCCGTCAAACTCAAAGCCCTCTTCTCGTCGGGCCACCGTGATGATAAGCCCTTTGCTCTCAATCTCTATGTTTCATCGTTCCCCAAGAGGAACATCGTGTTCTAATCCTGTGGAGTTCAGAGTCACGTGAGGTCCAATTGCCCTCAAAACTCGCAGTTTAGAAGCACCTCTCCTTCTCACCAGGTACACCAGGTTAGTGTCACTTCTACGCTCCCACCGTCTTAAAATGAAGCCCCCCTCTTCTTCAACCCCACCGAATACTGCTGGCCACCAGGTAAACTTTTTGTTCAATAAAAGTACCAGTGGGAGTCCAATTCTAAACTAGAGCAGTGAATGGGTGCAATATCTCCACCCTCGTCCATGATGCACGGTGAACGTGCATTGTTGTATCCGATGAACTACTCCTCCCTGTGGCTCCAGACCACGATAAGTTTGCCGTAGTGCATGATTACTTGGGTCGCGCCAATTAATTAATTCCCAATTGTTGACTGCTACATTGAATGCGCGAATTTTACTGGTTGAGCTGAAGTCGTTGCAGCCCCCATCTAGTTTTTTGCAGTCCTAATTGGTTAGTTCTCTCGGGTTTATTATGCCCCCGTGGCTCAACCCGTCACTACCCGTTCCAGACGGAAGAAGAAACTGCAAGCCCCTACATCCCTGGAACCCCCGTGTGCCCCCAAATTCCAGAGAGGGATGAGTCATGATTTTCCCAAAAGCCAGAGAAAATGTGAGACTCTTCGTCCCTTGTGGTCAAAATCATAGAACAAAACGCGCAAAACCGTCAGAGGGAATAAGGTGATTTCTCTCCTCATCAAGGACAACCTCTTCTATTGCGTGTGTCCCGTACACTATTTGTACCCCGCTCCCATGTCACTCAAATCATGTAAAAGGCTCACAATCGCATATTTGCTGGTCACCTCAGCCACACGAAGACCGCTCAGAGGATCTTCAAATATTTCTCTTGGCCTGGCGTGCCTGACGAAATTCTGCGATATTGTCGTTCTTGGGACATTTGCCAAAATACGGCAATAAAAGGAAAAGTCTAATCCTGCGCCTTTGCAGAAGGGACTGCAAATCCATGAACCGTTCTCGGGGGTAGCTATCGACCTGATCAGATCGATCAACCCCCCGTCGAGCGAAGGCAATAGTTACGTTTTAACGCTTGTCGATTTTTCCACCAGATACCCCGAGGCTGTGCCTCTCAAGAAAATCGATAGCATATCTTGCGCCGAAGCCCTTATTTCGATCTTTTCCCGTGTGGGGCTACCCAAGAAATCCTCTTGGTTTGTGGTCGTCAATTCACCTCCGAATTAATGGAATACGTCGGTAAATTAATGATGATCAAACCCCTGTTTCCCATCCGTTTTCACCCCAGTGGGAATGGAATGTGCGAAAGGCTAAATGGATGCCTCAAGACCATTCTCAGGAAGTTGTGTGCAGATCAGCCGACTGAATGGCACCGCTTCCTTCCGGTAGCCCTATTTGCCAACCATGAAATTCCCCATCGTACATTAGGATTCGACCCCTTTGAACTTTAATATGGTAGAAACGTCAGAGACGCCCTGAGTATCTTAAAGGAACTTTATTACAATCAGAAATTGGATCAAATCATCCAGACTTCTTACTCATATCTACTGAATTTAAAAAGGAGGTTGTAAAGCTACGTCGAAATTGCGTCTCAAAACGCCGACATTAATTTTGACAAGTATAAGACATACTTTGATTGCAAGTCCAAAGAAAGGACATTTTATACCGGAGAAGAAGTTTTGCTTCTCTTCCCCACGGACAACAAAAATTGTTCAGCCAGTGGAAGGATCCCTACTAAATAGTCCAGAAGCGTGGCCCCGTCGATTACCTTATTGAAAGCTTCTCGGGAAGAAAGCTTTTTCATGTTAATATGCTCAAGCGGTACCAACGGCGCGCAAGCATTAACCAGATGGTTGTAATCGACGAAGAATCCCCCATGGAATCTGGCTTCCCCTGGACCCCTTTTGCGTAATTCAACTCGCCTGTGTGGAGCAGGACAATGAATACCCGTTGCATGTCTTGCCCGACTTTAATAATTCCCTGCTTGCGGAAATTAAGATATACGAACGGCTATCATCTCTTTAAAATAATCAACTGCAAGCGCTCCTGATTCCTTTTGAAGACGTCATCACCAAGATACCCGGTTGTGCGACCCATTTGGAGCACAATATCCAACTAACCACCCTGGACTCGATCCGTTTCAAACCATACCCCCTGCATATACACCTCCGAGAACACAATTTGACAGTTAGACCCAGCAAGTATCACTTCGTTTTTGGCACTATCTATTATCTCGGCTTCCATATCGGGAATAATCGTTTAGCCCCCCAGCAAAAAAAGACCCAGGCCATCGTGGACATGCCTTTGTCCAATAACAAAAAGCAGCTGCGATCCTTAACAGGCTCTGCATCGTTCTATCCTCGCTTCATACCCAACTTCGCGTCTACCTCCGCCCCCCTATTCGAGCTATTAGAGAAGAAGGCCCAAAAACGCCTCCAGTGGATGCCATTTTCAACTCACAGCTTTAATAAGCTCAAGGAGAAGTTAGCCTCCGCCCCTATCCTCAGCCTCCCTAATCCAGACAAACTGATTGGCATTCCCACCAACGCCAGTAATAAAGATATAAGATGTGTGCTCATCTAGTATGAAAATAACGGCGAAAGTTTCCCCATCGCTTACACAAGCAGAAAATTACTGGCATGCGAGAAAAAACTATGCAGTAATTGAGAGAGAGGCCCTCGCTATAGTTTGGGGTATCCGTAAATTTAGGATGTATTTAGTATGAATGAATTTTAAGTGGAAACGGACAACAAACCCCTATCATCCCTACGTAAAGTCAAGAATAATAACGGTCGGTTGATGCGTTGGAGCTTATTCTTTCAGGAAACCGGTTTGATCCTTTTCCAAACTAATCCTCAGCCATTTCTTTTTTTTAATACGTATATTAATTTTTTTGATAAGAAAATGCGTATTATTTAGTTTCTTATTCTCTGTGTACAATGAATTCCTTTTATATCCTTATTTTTTTTAGTTTTCCAAAATCATGGAAAAAATTATCCTTCAGCAGCCTTTCCTTAGCATTATTTAATCTTGTGTATATATATGGTGAAACCCCCCCCCCCATCCTTCCTAACTCCACTATTTCGTATTTTGCCTCCGTTTTTGAAAATTTGTTCTAGGTATTCTCAACTTTATTCGCTATTGTCATGCGACTATAAGTTACAATCCCACTTTAATCATTTTCCGATGTCACTTCTTCCCCTGAAGTTCCATCTAGGGATGGAGGAGTGTCAGAGATCAGTGAGAGAGAGAAAGATGCGCGCGGCTGCGCATTTCAAGGAGAGAGAGAAAGAGAAAGAGAGAGAGAGCAGACACCTGATCGACCCTTTTTGTCTACGCTAATGAAGGTGCGAAATCACGAGACTTCGTGGTGGTTTGAAAGCCCGTCATCGTGGAAAGCTGTGAGAAACTTAAAGGTCCCACTGGGAATCAGAAAAACTTTCCCCTCGCCGGCTTAGGAACTTTCCGCGATCGTGCTAATAGGGCGAGACTACCTTCGCCTGCCGATGCGTCGGACCCTCCCCTTCGAGCGGAGGGAGGAAACCACATTCGACCGCAATATAAAACCTCCGGCAGCAGAGTTGAAAGACAATATCCTCCTCTCGCCCGCCCTTTTAGTATCCACTGTCTGCCCGCCCCCGTCACTACCTGCTATCTGCACTTACCCGTTTGTTCTTGCTATTCGCGTCTCGTTGGACTCTGCACAATTCCTCGCAGAACCCATCAAGCTCCAGGTGCTTTCGTTTAATTCGTGTAAGTCTACTCCGTACTCATTGTTACCTGCTCCACCAATGCAACGCGCCCCGTCTTGATTCGTCTTCTAAACTCGAAGGCAAGATCTAAGTTTATCCCGAGGGTAGTCAATGTCAAGAGACTCTTATGTGAACTTTGCGCCAAGGCAAGGATTATTCTCTCGGACCAAATATTCGAGGTAATAGCAACGCGCAACTCTCTTGTGCAAGTGCTCCCTTTCCCCTTGTAAACCTCCATCGTAGGCTTCGTGTACGCCTAAGGTCATTTAAGCGACCCTTTGGCCAGTATTTTTCGTTTGTGTGTACGGCGATCGTCACCGCTAAGCCCCCCCACCTTTAAGACGCTGAGACTCGTGTACGTCTAATGTGTTATATAACTTGTTTCAAAACCCTATTTAACTTTGTAAAAATAATATTAATTTGCATATTAGTAAAGTTATTTTTGTGCTCGTTTTTCTATTGTCCCGGAACCTACAAGATAGCTGGCTATTGGCTAACCTAAAATTTGGTTAATTTGCATTATATCTATAAGTCCTCCACGCACACAGGCGTCTTCTTTCTTGGCCAAAAACGCAAGAAGGGTTGAACTCGACCCCATTCTATGACAATATCTGACTTGAATTTCAAATTTGACCAGAGTTTCTGACTAGAGCTTCAGATCTTACTAGAGCATTTGAATGGAGTTTCGAATCTGACTAGAGCTACTGACTGTGACCTCAAATCTAACTCCTCATTAGAGTTTCAGACTTAAATAGAGCTTTAGATTAGAGCCAGAAATCTGAATAAAGCTTCATATTACATTTTCAGGTCTGACGAAAGCTTTTGGATAGAGTTTCTGATCTGACGAGAGCATCTAACAGAAGTCTCAGATCTAACTCGAGCTTATAACGAGAGTTTTAGATCTAAGAAGAGTTTCTGAGTGGAGGCTCAAATCTGAGGAGAGTTATTCGCTCGAGCTTCCTGAATAGAGTTTCAGATCTGAAGAGATCTTCTTACTCGAGCGCAGGTCTTGAAGAGTTCGTACTAGAGCCCCTAATCTGACGAGAGCTTCCAATCTAACGAAAGCTTTGGAATAAAGTTTCAGATGCGTGTAGAGCTTCCGCCTCGAACTAATCTGACGTAGATTTTTCCTAGCATCTCAAATTTGCCATGAGTTTCTAGAATTTCTTATCTGAGTAGAGCTTTGGGTGGGAGTCTGAGCCCTTACAGGGTTTCCATATAGAGTTTCAAATTTGAAGACAGCACCTGCATAGAATTCCAGAACTAACTAGAGCTCCTGACTAGAGCTTTAAATATGATGAGAACTTTTAAATAGTTTCGGAGCTCAAGAGTGATTTTGACTACAGCTTCATATCTGACGATGGCATATTGATAGAGCTTCATGTTTGACGAGAGCTTATAACTAAACTTTCAGATCTGGCGAGAGTTTCTGAATATAGTTTCAGATCTGAGTCTCTAAATAGAACTTCTGAATATAGATTCAGATCTGACGAGTGCTTTTAAATATAGTTTCAGATCTGAGTGGAGATTTTAAATTAATTTCAATTTGACAAGTGATCCTGACTAGAGTTTCATATCCGATGTGATGAGATGACTCATGCTAAAATATAAGAGAGCTTCGGAATAGTGTCTCAGCTCTGAATGGAGCTTCCGATTTGATGAGAGATTTTGACTAGGCCTTCATATTGGATGAAAGATTCTTAATAGAGTTTCAGATCTGAAGAAAGCTTCTGACTCAAGTAAG
Organism: Ceratothoa steindachneri; assembly: GCA_963969495.1. Taxonomy (NCBI): domain Eukaryota; kingdom Metazoa; phylum Arthropoda; class Malacostraca; order Isopoda; family Cymothoidae; genus Ceratothoa; species Ceratothoa steindachneri. The sequence goes on along the minus strand of OZ018321.1, from coordinate 131,788,626 downwards.
GACCTGAGGAACGCTGTTAACTAGAGCTTTCTAGCTTACTAAGCCTCCAACGCTTCCAAAGACGTCAGTTACATCGAAGATGTCCAGAGATGTCAACTAAAGTTTCTTCTGCTCATTTGCGCGTACTTTATTCTAAGACTATGAAATGACTCTATGTTACAACATAGAAAGCTCATTGACTGCTTATAGCCTTAAAATTATCAACCAAATGTGCGTTGCCATAAATACTTCCTTCCTTAACATAACGGTAAATGAATCCACCGAATTTCAGTTCTATAGAGACTTCATAGTGTATGCTTATCGTTATATACACTTAACCGAATTTCCTTTGCCATAGACTCCATCGTATACGCTTATTTTTATTTAAATCAACTGAACTTGTGTTGCCATAGAGACTCCATCGTCTACGCTTATGCTTATATAAATCAACTGAAATTGTGTTGTCATAGAGACCACACTGTCAACGCTTATCTTTATATTAATCAACTGAACATGTGTTGCCATAGAAATCCCATAGTCTACACTTATTTATATATAAATCGACCGAATTCCGTTGCCATAGAGAGCCCATGGTCTAACGCTTACCTTCATTGAAATCAACACAATTTCCGTTGCCATAGATACCGCATAATTACAACCCAATCTCCGTTTGTTCATAGGATAAAAAGTAATTTATTATTATTTTGGTTATTATAATTATTTCTAGTAGTTTTAGTAGTAACTAAAAGTAAGAAGCGATAGGGAAAGTGAAAGAACTTTTCATACCCTTTAATGACTAGAGAGGACTCGGGTTTTTACAGACAGGGATTGGTTCGGTGACTCTCAAGAGCAGGCCTTATCTCCATAATTAATAACAAAAAAGAAGAAGAAAGAAGACGACGAAGAAAAAAATAGGAACGAAACAGTAGACGAAGAAAAAGAAGAAAAGAGAAGCAGGAGAGGAAGAATGAGGGGAAAAAATGGAAAAAGAGCGCTAAAACCATATTTCCAAAGGAAAATGACACTAATTTTCTCGAGGAAACTCTAACATATACAGAGGCGACGAGGAAACAGCGGAATTATAAATGGCCTTCAATTTCCTTCCGAAACTGGGACAAATCGAATAAATTCATTATGTTTCTCCCTCTACGAAAAGCGATATGGCTTAGCCGATTGGAAACATCGATTCCGATTTTGTCAAGGTTATGCTCCAACGGGTGTGGTGAGTGGCTGGAAGTGGTTACGATTCGGTTTGACTTCCCGGAGCCTGCCATACGCCTTAGATACTCGTGGTCGGAGCCTACGTTAATCATTACCCCCCTCCCACCCTCCTTGATAAATAAAGACCTCAAAACTAATAATTCATGTATAGAATGGAACCCGAACAAAACTTTCTGGAAAAATTGTTCGTAGTTGATACTACCGAATCGTAGCAGCTGATGCTTTTAACAAAATCCACACTGACTTATCTAATGTAATCCGTTACAATCAAAGAGCCTCTGCAAGAAGCACCCATCATCTCCATAAACTACATCCGGAATATGCTACTACATACTGAATCATGCTAATGGCTTAGTAGGGAAAGTTAGGATTTCTTGGTTCTCTCGGAATAAATTTTTATGAAACTTTCCCAGCCGATCTGCTCAATATGGCCACATTATTGTTATGTTTTCATTATGTTGTGTTACGCTCTTCAATTTTTATTCCAGATTCTTCATTTCTTGGGTGAACCACGATAATAGCTTTTGAATGAAAGGAGCCCATCTAGACATATTTTGGAGAAAACTAAAGATAATTATACATATTAAACATAAGTTGCGTATATATTTAATTGAAAACCATAATTATACTACACGATAGATGGACAGAATGAATTATTTGCACACATAGCGCCATTTTCAAAAAAACTTATCGTGCATGGAATCTGTCGATTTCTTAATAGTAGAAGGTTGGATTGCCTCTTCTGAAGCTTTGATAGTCGCCCATAAGACATCCATCAGTATAAATATCTTGTTAAATAATGAACCACAAATTTTCGATTGGGTCGAGATCAGTAGAGATGCTGGCCACACCATCAACTTATCATCTTTTATGCTGTAAGAGCCTAGGAAAGCGTGGGTACCCATGGAAGAGTGGGATAGAGCGTTGTCATGTATAAAAAATAGAGTCCTTAAAAGGGACAATAGTATGTCATCTAGCCAGGGATCTAAGACCTCCTTCAGGAGATTTCACTCGGAGGCTGCGGTCACTTCATTAATTATATTAGTTACCCTTACTGGGTCAACAACTTTATGTCCAATTATACATGCCCAAAACAAGAATCCTCCTCCCTTCTTTTGACGTCGCAAACGTTGGTGACACTCATATCCAAATTAGACCAAACCATTTGCCCAATACTCAGGTCCGGCAAAGGTCACTATTGTTTTGTCAGTGAAAATAACGCAACAAAGTTCCAACGTTATGTACTTCGGGGCCCATTGAATCTTCGAAGTCTTGTAACGAGGCGGTAAAGAAGACAGTTTTAGGGAAGCTCGTAAGGAAGCCATGGTCCCTAAGATACGGTTCCTAGTGGTCTTTGGAACATGGAAACGACCAGCGGCGGTGAAAATAACTTTGCTTGTTTGTTCATATTTTCCGCATAACTGGTGGTCTATTAATATTCTTTAAATCCCTAGCTGTCACACTCTATGAGATCTCACAATCTGATCGCTTCATCCTTAGCGAAGGGTCTTTCAAAAATCGTATAACCGTTTCCACATAGCGAACTAACTTCTCCCCAGTAACATGAACAGAGGTGACTTCAGCACTAATATTAGTGTTGCCATATCGTGGAGACCAAAACTAGGAAAGGTTTTATGAAAATTGATTGACAGGGAATCGAGAAATCCTAACGTTCCTCACCAAACAATTAGCGTGGTTCAGGGTGAAAAACATCACCAAACAAGGCGTGTCAACAATTAAAGCATGCAGCTAGAATATATACATCGATATTAAAATATGTACATTTTGCCCCACACAGAACTTAAAAACCACCATAATCTCTTCCCTCACAATTATCTTACCTGACTTTGAACAATTTAAATTTGGACTACTCACAACATCCTGTGGCAATTTATTCCAGAAGTTTATTACTCTATTGGTGAAAAAATATTTTCGAAAATCCAACCTAGTCATTTAATTTCTTTAATTTTCAAGTGGTGACCCCAATTACTATCATTGCCCTACATGTCGAAGAGCATGCAAACATTCAATTTATACATACTCACTTAAGTTTTAAAAAAGAACAAAAAAGCTCAGAGGACAACTTGTTAGGTATCCTCAGTCTATCTACATATTCGATGTACCTTAAGGAATGTATCTTCTTTGTCCACCTTAGCATTGACTCTATCTAGCATGTTGATATTATGTCATAAATGTGGGTATCAAGCCTAGTTATAGTACTCTAGATGTGGCCAGACAAACGAGTTATCAAGTTTAAGAAAAACCTCACTTTTTAAATAACCTTCCTTTTAATAACGCAAAACTATTTATTCGTTTTGTTTTTTGCTTCATTCTCTAATGAGTTTAACCAATGCTCAACCTTTACATAGCTACTTCTCTATTAGCCCTTTCCTTGTTAAAATTTATAAATTTCTTGAAAGTCAAAAGTCTGCGCGTGGGCACAAGTTCGACATCGCCAAGCGGCTCAACATTAGCCGGCTGACTGTTTACAGAGTCGCGGTGAAGTTTAAGAATGGGGAAGAACTCAAAGATCGACCCCGTTCAGGAAAACCTCCAGTTATTAACCATTTGACTGTGAGAAAAGAATTTAAATGAGCTCCGAAGGTCAAAATCAGTGCGCTCGCGAAGTATTCGAATTTTTCGATGCCCACGGTGTATAGGGACCTCAAAGATGAGGAAGACAAGAGCTTGAGGTGCGTTGAAAAGCCTCTGCTTACCGACCGTAGGCGATAACAACCGCAGGAGCACTGTCGTCGCCTTCTCAACGACTTGAAGTGTCATTGTAATCGAATTCTCATTTTTTTTCTAAGGAAAAAGCTTCATCCGCAATTCGCTCATCAAAAAGCAAAACGACCACGACCAAGCACCCATCCTTCGTGATAATGCTTTGCATTGTGGCTTCGAATGGCGAGAAGATGGGGCAGGAGGGGTTATAGTATCATAGCAGCCTATTACAGGGACATCGTGGCCATGAAAGCCCTGCCCTAGGTGAGCAAGATCACGAGGAAGGCAGCCTAAATCTTTCAGGAGGACAGTACCCCGGCCAACACGGCCAAGACCGTGTAAGTGTGGTTGGTATCTAACATGAACTTCTGCTCAAAGGAAATTTGGCCGCCACAGTTACATGACCTCAATTCCCTCTACTACAAAGTGTAGGCTCATGTCGAGGGCAATGCCTGCAAGGTCCGCTACCACAACGTCTACGAGATCAAGTCCATCGTCATCCACGTGTGGGCGACCATTAGGAAGGACTCATACGAAACGTGTGCGCAGCTTTCGGGTGTTGCCTGGAGGCCGTGCTCGTTGCATAGGTCGAGCAGATTGATTAATATTACAATTTAAACACATATTAATATGTTAACACAATAAAAACGTGATAAACTCCATCAAAACTCTCATTGTGGCCTTTGTTGAGATCGTCCTAACGAGTGTAACAGGATTTTGAAATACCCCTAAACCTAAATAACTTATATTTAATGTTTAAGACTAGGAGCATTTATATAGAGATAATTTAACCCCTCTCTCCCTGAAGAGCCTATTTTATTCTAATTTCCCTCATCTCTTTCCCCTCTGCACCTATTTCCCTTCCCTATCCCACCTAGTCTACCTTCTGCGGAATGTCTTTTAGTCTTTCACTTACCATTAACGAAACCTATTTTTCCACACACAAGGACCTAATAACACGATCATACACTTTTGATTCGACTTCATCCTCATCCCTTTTCAGATGTAGACCATCCATCGCATACATTTTTTTTTACTAAAACTTAGCCAAAAAGCATCGAGGCGCATACTACTGGCATCCATGCAAACAACCATTTCCAAAATAATTAACTTCGAGAAAGTATAATTATTTGCCTTTTACTATTCTTCCGAGAGTAAAGTAAGATACCTACTTAGTAGCCTAATTGAACTTTTGCCGCCCAAATCCCAACGTCACTTTCGATAAAAGTTTTGTAGGCCTAGTTTCAATTTTCTAATTCAAATTCTTTCATTCCATAGTTTTTCTCAAACAATTTGATTAGCAATTTAGGCTAACGTAAACGAAGTCCTTTACTACGATTCGACTTTCCAACATCAAGTATATAAAACAAGGTCTGCTGACCAGAGTAGCGTGCTCTCACTTATTCTGATTTATGACCTTAAGACCTTTAAAACTTTTAATAATTCCCGGACTAACCTTGAGAGGACATTGACAATTATATCATTCGAAAGGGAATGTAAAACAACATAAGGGTTTCGAATTTTGTTAGAATCGGCCAAATAGTTATGAAGTTATTACCAAATAATTTCCCGGCTAACGTTGGGAGGTCTTTGGCAATTATATCATTTGATAGAGAATGTAAAACAAAATAAGGGTTTGAAATATCGTTAGAATTAGCTGAATAATTACAATGTTATTACCAAAATAATTAAAAAGTAAAACTGGGACCGACGGACCGACTGACATAGGGAGATATAGAGTCACACGCGACTAAATATTCTGTTTTTTTCAACGCATTATAACTTATAATTAGGTTCCTGAACTTAAATATATTATACCATTCAAAATTTATATATAGAGGAAAAATATTACAAAACCATCCGTATTATTAACAGAGCGTTATAAACCAGGTGCGACTATGTTCCCGAGTTAACCGGAAGCAATGGCTAAACCTAAATGGGATCCCAAACATGGAACGCTGAAACAAACCTCATCCATCTTAAACTTGACGTAAATCTACACTCTTATGCTACAAATAACCATACCCAAAGTGTCTTAACTTCACTTAACAAAAAAAAAGGGTAATACCATATGATTGATCATATATAATTTATCGGATATTAACTATCTAATAAAAGAGAATGCAGGTCCCCTGGTAATACCATACAAAATTATAGACCCTTATTAATCAGAGCCTTAAGTCCATTTTGTTAGTGGAAGGGAAGTCTAAAGCTCCACATAGACCTCCAGAGCATTGAGGCTTCTCGTGAGAAAGAATTCAGGATGTCATCAGAAACTCGAATGCAGCTCGTCAAAAAAATCTCTGATAACGACGGATCATCACCTCAGCTACATTCTTTCTCAAAGATAAATTATCCTAAGTAGAGAAAAACCAACCTTAAAGCTCTTCAACACATCACTCTTCTCAGGCTATATCCCGACATAGACCGCCCGATTTACCTATGCTCAGAAGCTGATACACCCCCTTCCAATTGACCAGTCATTTTTCGTTTAATTACTGTTCATGGTTCGAAGCAACCAGGCAACATGCGCAAAATGCTTCGTGAACCTCAAGATCACCTTATTTTTAACGGTAGGAATTTGGTGAGTCTCAAATTCATCACGCCAAACATCTTCCTATTTTCATTCCAATTATCATTCAATCTCGACTTTAACCTATATTTGTTGAAATTTATTTTTCTTTAAATAAATATTATTTATCAAGAGGTGAAAAATTTTATTCGATAGGAATTAAATCTTTGATAAGTACTCCGTAAATTTCAATCTACAGTTAGAATGGCTTTTCGTCTGAGACAACAGGAATCAGATGGCAAAATTTCCATCCTGAGCTCAGGTAATATAATATTTTAAAAAATTTCAAATTATCGTCCCATAGTGGTCAGCTAGCCTAAGGCTATAGAGTATAGGTCCAGAGAGATGTAAGATCAATGCCAATAGCCCTTTTTAAGCGTTAATCAGGTACAGCCTATAGTCTGCCAGCGACCCATTATTCCAAGCCAATCTATAGCAGAATTTAGAGACCCTTCTTCATAAACACTCTTCCAGCAAAGCCATTGACGACCCCGTAAACTCACAAGCAATTAGTAATCCTTATACTTCTCGGTCTCATTTTAGGGACAATTCTGGAAGTCAACAGATGCGATGCCGTTATTCTATTGGACAGTAAAAGAGAAGTGCAGTCTTGTTCTCCTAACAGCATACATTAAAAACTTTGAAAAAGAAACACTGAAGACCAGGTATACCGTCGGATCATTCCTAAAGCACGAGATATTCTTAAGGCCCCAGTTAAGAATGAGGCATGGAGGTTTTTTTTACCTCAAACTTTCTTTAGCACTCAACTTCTCTTAACATCGCTGCAAATCATGTTTTCGAGATTCTCGGTAACATCGTGTGGTAATCCTTCAGACATACTCTTAGCGTCCTAATTTTATTACATTAAATTAGATTTATAAATAATAAAAACAGTTGTAAAACCTTTGACATGCAGGATAAAACATGCACGGTGAGCCAGTAAGAGAATTTTTAATCATTTTCTCAATTAAATTTGTGTGACGAACATGTATACAATTCTTGATTTTAGGCTGAACGAATAAACTCAGTATCTCAGAAAATTTTTAAAACTCATCAAAATGCTCAATTCTAGCCTTAATGTGGCAAATTTGAACGAGAGTTAATCCGATCGTGCGTCCTTTAAAGAGCTAGTTCAGGCGTGGTTGAAGCTTTTTATCACGAACTTCACATGAGGTTGAATTTGTGGAAAGTTATTATTTCATGTCTTTTTCAGTGTTATTTTTATACTATTTATTTTAAAATCTTCGGAAGCCAATAAAAATAAAACAAGGTAGAATCTGACTAAGGAATTTAAAGGGAGTGAAATGTACATAATCAATATGTACTCTGTACACAACTTCAGTCTAAACTAGTGAGTAGTTGCATTCAGTAAACAGTTAAATGAGGCACGGATGGATGTCCATCAGTAGACTCATCACTACCATCGCGCTTGGTTTTATAGTTCTTTTGGAAATCATTTAACATTAGTTCAAAATAAATCATGGGTAATTCTTATCCATCCAGAAACAAGTGGGTAAGAACTAAATTGCTTGATAATCGCTCCATTTACGATCCACGATAAATCTTAGAAGAAGGAACAGACATCAAAGATCACTTTTTGTCCCTTCAGTAATTTGAATGGCGTTAAGGATGGAATGAGGGAGAGAATTACTTGATTTTATCTTCAGAGAGAAGTTGCTAATTTGCCTCGGGACAAAATGGAAGTGTATACCTTGATTCACCATGGGCTGAAATCAATTAATTGACATAATTTACATCGTTTCCCGAATATTTCCTCTACTTGCAATGTTAACGTGCAATAAAATCAAACATTTCCATGATGAACAACTTCATATTGTTGCTCGTAAAACCCTTTTGCTACGAACAAAATATATGAACGGAGCTTTAACAGCCATCAAAAATGACTAGAGATAAACCAGGCCCATTGGAATGAGGTTACTGGAGTCAGACGGCGTCATTCGCACTTTTTTAGCTATTTCTTTCGTGCGCTGATTCTAGCAATTGCACATTCTTTTGAAGATATTCAGTATATCCTAGATAGACGTCTATTTCCATTGTAGTGAAGATTTCAGTTTTGTGTATTTGCGACATGATATCTCTTAAGTCTTGACTAATACTCGTAGTTGGAAAAATATCATTACCACGAACCGTTCTCTACAAACAATTGTTTGCAATAGGATAAGTAATAAAGATATAAAATATTAATAGGATTAATTCCACTTCGTCACCCATGTCAGTGGTCCCCAGCCAATTTCAGCAACTCGGGACCAATATTGGGTAGATATTTTAAAATCACTTGAGTTAGTAACCATTTTGGGTTCTTTTAACGTGGATTCATGAACTCCAATTGGTAGGAGTGTTTCATTTTCCCCTGGTTTATTTCATATTTAATCTCTCCCGATCCTAAAGAGTCAAATGTCCTTACAAACATTAAAAAATAATCGTCTGGTGACGACCGTCATTATTTTGCAGGACTTCAAATTTTTGAGATTCCAAACTTTGTCCCCTAACCATAACACATAGGGACACAAAATCAAGTGTCTGTCGTAATTCCCATTACACTGATTGTTTTATATGAGAGATTTGGGTGTAAACAAACAACATATGTAGCACAAGTGTTTTTGTTCATTCAAACATTTACGACGTTCCATTAAGATTCACTTTCCACAGTCAAACATGGCTTAACTTAATCGAGAGTATTACAGTCAACTACAACCTACCTACACCAAGAAAGGGGCACTGTAATCAATAACCATGCTGTACCAAGCGAGAATGTGATATGTGTACAGCGACACAGATAAAAACAAGCACAGATTAAGTAAAACAAATGCACGAAAAGGAGAAATACTATGAATGACATAAAATAAATTAGTTTAGTTCTCAAAATTTAACGCAATAGAGAAAAACTAATGTCCTATTTGCTTTCAACGCATTGATTTACTCCAGGTTCCCCTCAACTTCCTCCCAAATTCATTTACCCCAGGTTCACTACAATTTCCCCCAAAATTCATTTGCCCCAGGTTCACCTCAATTTCCTCCAAAATTCATTTACCCCAGGTTTAGCTCAATTTCCCCCCAAATTCATTTACCTCAAGTTCACCTCAATTTCCCCCCAAATTCATTTACCCCAGGTCCACCTCAATTTCCCCCCAAATTCATTTACCCCAGGTTCACCTCAATTTCCCACAAAATTCATTTACCCCAGGTTCACCTCAATTTTCCCCCAAATTCGTTTACCCCAGGTTTACCTCAATTTCCCCCCAAATTAATTTACCTCAGGTTCATTTCAATTTCCCCCAAAATTAACTTACCTCAGGTTCACCTCAATTTTTCCCCAAAATTTATTTACTCCAGGTTCACCTCAATTTCCCCCCAAATTCATTTACCCCAGGTCCACATAAATTCCCCCCCAAAAGAATAAAACTTTTTGAATTTTGTTGACTCGTGTTATGCTCCTCGTTCCTTAGCAATTACAGGAAGTTTTTCTCTAGTAGGCAGTGCCTAGATGGGGCCCTAGAAAAAGAAATTGTATAAAAAACAAAGGTTTAATAATACTGATAACAATGATCAAGATTTCGTTACAGAAATTAAATAATAACAAACGAACTACGGATCTGAGGGCATATGCTTATAAAAAATAAGAACTGTGTCGTTAAAATCGTTTGTTAAAGTCGCGTACACGCGAGTCTAGAAGTTACTAGGTGGGTCAGTCGGCTGGATGGTAACCATTTTACTTTTCAATGAGTTTTTGAAAGTTTTGAAGGTCAGAAGATACGTTTTTTAATTAATAATATTTTTTCATTATTATTATTATTTTTCAAATTATTGAAGTAATTAAGAGAACGCGGCTTAGGTCTGCTGACCTTGTTTTTAGGAAAGTTTTACGTCCTCTTTCACCTTATGTTGTGTCTAGGCGATAAAGAGTGGGAGAGTTAATGGAGGTGTGAAAGACGACCCGAGAGAGAGAGAGAGGAAAATAGAGAGAGAGAGAGAAAGAAAGAGAGAGAGAGAGAGAGTAACAACAAGGAGTAACAACAAGGAAAGAAGGTACCCTAGGAGACCTTACGGTCCATTCAAAGAGGGTACCTTTGGACTAGCAATTGAGCGGGCACAAGACTGCTCAATTGTTTTGCGTCCCTAAACGGCCACTTTTCAAGACTTTGTCTAGTCTTGACTTGAACTGGTCAACAGATTCACTGTTGACAACTTCCACTAGAAGTGCGTTCCACATACCGCAGATACTGTAAGTGAAAAAATTTCCACACAGATTGCGGTTGTAACGCTTCAGTTCAGGTTTGAAGCCGTGATTGCGCGTTCTGTTCTCACTCAGTGTGAAAATATCCCGATAGTCAACATTGTCGAACCCTCGAAGTATTTTGAAAACTTCGATGAGCTGACCACGCTGTCTACGGGTTTCCAGCGAGAACAGATCTAATTCCCTTAGTCTATCCTCATAACTTTTATGTCGGATAGAGGGAATCAGCTTGGTTGCCCTGGCTTGTACGCGTTCCAATCTCGCGATGTCCTTTCGCAATGAAGGACTCCAAAATTGTACGGCATACTCCAGGTGCGGTCGGACAAGTGAGTTGTACAGGCACAGTACAATCTCCTGGTTCCGATAACCAAACTGGCGCTTAATATAGCCTAGCATCCTTTGGGCCTTTTTCTCCGCCTCAATGCCCTGTTTCGAGAACTTGAGGTCACTAGTAATAGTAACACCCAAGTCCTTCTCAGTGTCACTCGATTCAAGAGCAGTGCCCTTAAGGATATACTGAGATTGGGGGTTTCTGTGGCCGATATGCATCACTTTGCATTTGCCCACGTTAAAAGGCATTTGCCACGTGTCCGACCACTCCCCAATCTTCCCAAGATCTTCCTGCAGGCGGGCAGTATTTCCATCCTTTGCAACGTTCATACCAAGCTTGGTATCGTCGGGAAATTTGGAAATCTTGGCAACCATGTCACCGTCCATGTCGTTGACGTAGATGATAAATAGTAGTGGTCCCAGGACAGAACCTTGAGGCACCCCGCTAGTAACGGGCACCCACTCAGAAGACTGTCCATTTACCACCACCCGTTGCCGTCTGCCACTTAGCCAGTTCTCGATCCAGCCGGCTACCTTTCCGTCTATGCCAAGCGCTCGCACTTTCCGGAGAAGGCGGCGGTGTGGTACCTTATCAAAGGCTTTCTGAAAGTCTAGGTAGACCACATCCACCGCCTTGTCCCGATCGTGCTCACTGAAAACGAAGTGGAAGAATTCTACAAGGTTCGTCAGGCATGACCGTTGCCTTCGGAAGCCGTGCTGGGAACTCCTCAGTAGCAGGTTTGACTCTAAATGCGACGTAATTTTGTCCACCATGATGCTTTCCATGAGTTTACCGACTATCGAAGTCAGACTGATAGGTCGGTAGTTCGACGGTTGGTTACGGTCTCCTTTCTTGAAGATAGGAGTCACCTCCGCCTCACGCCAGTCTCTAGGAACGCATCCGGTCCGGATTGACATGTTAAAGATAGCGCACAGATGTCGTGATACTTCATCGCACACTTCCTTCAACACTTTAGGTAGAAACCCGTCCGGTCCAGGGGACTTATTCGTCTTTAGGTCAGCGATCTTTTTCTTTATTTCTCCTTCGGTGAAGTCCATTGCCTCCAGCTTTTCCCCCGAGTAGGAATCCATCGGCTGGGGAATGGGACCACACTCTTCAGTAAACACTGAATAGAAGTAGTTGTTGAGGAGGTTGGCATTTTCTGCATCTGAATGCTTTAATGTCCCCTCCTCATTCCTCAAAGGGCCAATCGTTCGACGGATTGGCTTACGGCTGTTCACATATCCAAAAAACTCCTTGGGATTCTCTTTACAGAGTCTCGCCACTCGGAGTTCCTCAGACCGCTAGCCGCCCTTATGCTGGACTTCACTCTCCTGGCTAGCCTCCGGTATTCGTCAAAGTCACCCGAGATCTTCGATTGCCGGTACACATTTCTCTTCTCCCTAAGCAGTTGCCCGATTTCTCGATTAAACCACTTTGGTTGAACAGAAGACCGACGGGGGCATTTCAGAGGGATAAAACGCGATTGAAGACTCATGAATGTGGTTTTGAAACTGTTCCAAGAGTCTTTAACAGCATCGCACTCTTCTAGCCTCGCGTCAGTCAGTCCCGCGCGTAGACCTGCAAAGTATGCTCTTCTCAAATCCAGTTTCCTTGATTTACTAGTTGCAGGCTCTGCTTTGGGGACTTTGACTACAAATCTAATTAGACGGTGGTCACTGCCACCGAGCTCTTCGCCAACAGAGAGGTCCTCAACGATGTCATCCTCAGAGGTGAAAACCAAGTCGAGGATATTGTCTCCTCTCGTTGGCTCTCTCACCCACTGAGTGAGGAACTCGTTGTTCGTGAACTCGAGGAGTAGTGCGTTCTCGCCACAGGGTTCTCTGGTTTCCCAGTCAACTTGTGTGTTGAAATCACCCATGACGATACACACTCTGTCTTCGACAAGCTCTCCTAGCAGCTGGTACAGATCTCTGTCCTTTTCAACGAGTTGGGCAGGAGGTCTATAAAGCACCAGGGTCCTGTATTTGGCAGGACCTATCTCTAGGTCAACACCTAGTAGTTCATGGTCGGATATGTTGTTGCAATCCGTCGAGTTGAGAGTATCCTTGACATACAACATCACACCGCCACCCTCTCTGTCTGGCCTATCTTTCAGGAAGAGCTGGTAACCGGAAATCGTGAATTCACCTTCAAAATCTCGGCTTGAGGTTTTTATCCACGACTCCGTTATGGCCACCATCTCAGGTTCCTCTGTTACTACGAGGCCACGGAGCTCAAGAAACTTATTCCTGATTGACCTCGCATTGAACAGAAGAACTTTGAGGGAGTCCCCTAGTGTAGGACTCCCTGCGCTCTTCCGTTTCCCGGCTTCTCTGTTTTCGTGGTCACACCCTTTTTGACCACCTCTGAGAAGGTCGTTCCAGGAATGACACGGGCATGCTGGCGCACGTCCGCTTTCGCTCTGTTTCCACGACATCTTGAATAAGATTGGCGAGAAAGGCCTTCCCTTTAAAGGAGAGATGTACCCCGTCCCTTTGGTAGAGGTCGTCCCTACCGATAAAGGTACGATAGGGGTCCACGAAGAAGACTCCTTCTGCCGTGCAGAGATCCGCCAACCTTTTGTTCACTGCCACGTTTCTTTCGTGAGCGGTTCGGGATGGACCTCTTCTCGGAAGCATCCCAACCACCACACGTTTGCGGGTTTTAAGCCCTATGTCGTCCACGGCTCCCATCACTGTTTGGATGGTCTTACCACTGAGGCCAACCTTACCCCCTCTGAGGTAGAGGTCGTTGCCGCTCACCATCAGAGCAACAACAGAATTCTCAGAAATCTGAGCTTTCTCTGCCTCTACTCTGATGGTGTGGTTACCCCGTCCTGACAGGCAGCTTACCTTCACGCTAGTGCGAAGGCGGGCCGCTAGCAGCGGCTGCAGATCCCGTGTTTGCGAGTCACCAATGAGGGTGACCTTCGGACACTTGGTCTCTGAAGACGGGGTCTTCCCTTGTGGAAGAGGCCTTCCCTTTTCCTCTTTACTCTCCACATTCTTATCTTTCTTTTTCTTCTTCTTTATCTGTTTTTCTTCTATTTTGGGTTCTGCTTTTGTTTCAACTATCTTCTTTTTCTTCTTTTTCTTCGTTTCTCCTTTCTTCTTTTTCTCCTTTTCTCTCGCCTCAGCTGGCTTAGCCTCAGATGATGCCGGAATGTCCACTTCATTACCAGGGGATTCCGAAACGTCAGTGGGCGGCGCCTCTTCTAGGCATCGAACCTGAGCTACGTTAAGGGCTTCGAGCTTCTCCAACTTTCCCTCAAGGACCTTAGCTCTCTCCTCTGAGGCTCTATAGAGGTCTTTTAATTTTTCCACCTCTCGCATCAATATGCAAGTAGTGCAAATACTTTCAGGGCTGCATTTTGAGTAGCAGCCCTCCGGAAAGTCAACGCACCACTTTTCTAACTGGCATATTGCACAGTTGTGTTTGAGAGGAACGGGTCCTTTTTTGCCTGTCATTTTGAGCGCTTTCTATCTCTCTGAAAACTCGTGACCAATCAATGATAAAAAAGGGGGGTTGGTGAGTTTTCCCAGCGTGAGTCGCTGCCGCCTATCGATCGGAGAGGTTTCGGATCTTTCAGAAGGCGCGCTCCATGTGCTGCTGCTCGTCCGACCGAGTCGTCAAACCTCGGCGTGCCGTGGCTCCCAACCAAGCAGCACTGACGGTCCCCGAAGGGGCCATCGATTTTTCACCAGGTGAACAACAACGAAGCACGCCCCGTACTAAACTCCTACTAGTTCCCTTCACAACGGCCAGGATCTCGGAGTAGCGTTCAATGGATATCCCGCCACACCAAGGAACTCGACCCAAGGCTTTTTATTGGCCTGGCAACCAACATGGGAACAAAGGGCCGTCACCTCGGACCAATGCTACCATAAGCACCCGTCAACGGGCACTGGGAACGGTCAATAATTACGCGCCAGGGAAGGGGTTAACGAGGCACTACCCTCATCCCATTCATCGTGCCCCAACGCCTAGGACACCTCTAGTCCTAGTCTCTCGCAACCAGTGAGCGTCGATTGGCGTTGTTTATAGAGGTTCCAAAGCCTCTCTTCTGACGCATGAGGTAGCTGCCAGGTCCTTATAGGTAGATAGAGGAAGAAAGGGAAAGAGTGACACGATAGGAGTAGGCTTTTTTTTGTTTTTTTTTCTTTTTGTATGAGTGGGAGATAGGATAAAAGTAAAAATAGGAGAGGGATAGAGCAGAAAAAGGAAGGAATGACGCACTTAGTCTGGAACCTCGTTTCCGACCAAATCGACAAGGGAAGCCCTACCAGGGGTACCCAGAAGAGGTACCCCCGCCGACATAGCTCGAAAAGTCCAAGGTCCACACAAGCTCTCTTCCCGCGACAAGGGGGCGTCACCTCTCTCTCTATTTTCGTTATAAAGAAAAAAAAAAGAGAGAGAGAGAGAGAGCCGGTTTCACTATGAGCACTGGGGTCAGTAGGGCATTTCGCTCTTCCAGGCCCCCGTTGTATAAGGGGCACTACCTCGCCATCTACCTTCTTGGTTTAGGTAGGAAGAGCCATTCCTTCATCGCATCGTGAACGGATACTGAAATGCACATAAAGATCAGAATGACATTGGCTTGGAAGCCCCAATAAATCAGTGGACGGGACTCATTAGAGGGGAATGAGTCATCGTCACATTGTTTTTGACGCCTACCAGCGATCCTGGTACCCTTCGTGACCCCGGAGAGTGGGCACCCTTTACAGGTCACGGTTATTTAGATATGAGCGCCCCCTAGGGGTCAGTAGCAGTCCATCCGCAGGTTTATGTTGTACTGTGAAGACGGAAAGGGAATTACGGTGTTGTGATTTGCTATATGCGTTTGGGTCTACTTACCAGCGATGGAAAATAAGTATCAGCGTATCCGCCCAATGGGGGAACAGCTGATTACGACGCTGAAAGTCTTGTGTCCGTGCGAGCTGGAATCAATCCCGCGCCTTGACGTCAGAGATATAACGCTTTATACTCTCGGTTAGCAAAATTTTCTCTACAAAGAATATACTTTTAGGGTTATTATTACTTAGTGCAGTATTTAATGAAGAAATTGACATTTAATTTCCATTTGCGCTCGAAAACATGGTTCTAAACTCCTAAGAGTTTTGTTCATCCTACCACCGGTCAGATAAAAGATGGAATGCTCCACCCAACATTTTTGCCAAACTGATACACTGCTATAAATTGATGTAAACATTGGTTATTGATTTATTCAGTGTTAGGCAGTGTGTGGAACCTAACTAATGAGTGGCGAATACGCGTTGGCTGAAAGAAATACTCATCTAGACATTTTAGTTTTAAACTTTCACCTCTACAATGCCAGGTTAATCAGTTAGTTTATAATAGACGCATAGGTATAATAACACTGGTCTGCATTGTTTTCACGGCCTAACACATAATACTTGATTTTAAGCCAGTTTGGGGCGCTGAAGCAGAAAATCATGCTCATTTTATCTAATCAGATGAAGTTTTTGAGATATAAGCAGATGCAAGAAATTCCTATATTACGATCTATTTGTAGGCGAATGTACATAAAATATTAAATTTTGAACTTAGGGACTTCCGATTGTGCCTAGCAGACACCAAATCCCTTTTCCGGCACCAGCAGTAGTCAGCCAGAAAGTTGACATCCCAACGCCCTTGGTAGCGTTCCTCCATCACACGGATATCTTGGTGAAAGCGCTCACCTTGTTTTTCACTAAAGTCTCCCCATTTCTCGGGAAAATAGTCCAGGTGGGACCGAAGGAAGTGCATTTTTACCGACATGCGCGAACCATGTTTGCGGAAATTCTCCATTAACTCATCAACTGCCTTCTCATACTGAGGACTTCTGTGATTGCCAATTAATTTTGCAATGACTGAATTAAGGAACAACCAGGCAGAGAGTTCAGCAGATTCAGTGTTTCATTAAAACTAGTATCTTCGATGAGCTCCTTTATTTGAGGACCATCAAATACCCCTGCCTTCACTTTTTCTAGGCTGACTCGTGGATACTTTTGATGGAGGAAAGCAAATCCTCTACCTACTCTGTCCATTGCCTTGACAGAGTTTTATGTGCAGGGATGAAAGCAATATCTTGCTCAGTTCAACCAGAGCGTGGGGAAGAACGTTGTATGAACTGGGTTCCAATCCTTGTGTTGACCTCCAGTCTTGTCTGACCTAATGCTGGTCGTCAACCCGACAGTCATACAAATAAAGCACATATACTTTGTGTACCAACCTTGAAGGCCTAGAATGAGTCCAACAACTTTAAGATCGGCACAAATAAGCCATTTGTGTGCCTGGTCGTTGAAAGCAGACAACAGAAGGTCCACGCTGTTGCAGGTTTCTTTCATTTGCAGCTGAGTATCCAACAGGGATCGATGAAAACTTATTGACAATATTAAGAAGAACTGCTCTGAGACTTCTGTTAGATGAGTCAATGAAAATTCTCCATTCCATATCATTGTACTGCAGGCCCATTAACTTTAGCAGTTCAGCAATGTTGTTACAGTAGACCAATAACGAGGCTCAATCGAACATGAAACATTTCAAAAATTCTTTCTCGCGGTCCCAATACCAATGAAATATTGTCCCTGGTGCCACCATACATTTCTCTCGAAGACCTGAACCGAATAGCAGAGCAAATTCTTTGGAAAGGTTCAGGTCTCGTGTCAGGTCTTTGAGTAAGCCTTGCGTAAATGTCAGCAGTTGGTCGCCCTCTTTCGGCTTGTATGCATCAAACTCAGCTGTACCGGTAGTGACACTAGCCTCAGAATCCGAGCTAAAACTCATGGCAAAATCAGGCTCAGAAACATGAAGATCGGGGCCATTCAGGACTGGTTTTATATCAGAAGGTACATTGGGGTATTGAACATGGTGCTTGTTCTTACGATCGGTGCCTTTCAAATTTGTCATGCAGAAGTAGTAGTCGGTGACGTGATTTTTGCCTTCCCTCCACACCATTAGGACAACAAATGGCAGTCTTCCTTTTCTTATTACTCCATTCCTGTAAATTTTCCACAGATATTTTGCAGCAAATGGCTTATCCTGGTCCCTTAGTTTCCCCTCAAAGTAAGCATGATATGCTTTTTTTCACAAAATCCGTGAATTTTGCTTGACGGTCCGGAAGAGCGACATGTCCGCAGATGTAACAAAACCTATTCTGATGATTCTTACACGTACGATTCATTGTAATCCTAATCTAGACCTAAAAGATGAATAGCATAGGTTATGTATATTTACTCATGACTAGATGTTACAAAACCAAAGTAATAAACTGTTGGATGATAGCGCTATTTTAGAATATACATTCTAATATAACTCGAGCATATCTCAAAAACCAGACAGGACTAAATAAACTAATTATGTATGCAAAAATGATTCTAAATCAGTTGGAAAATCTATGACCTTTGAAAAACGTTTAGAAACACAAGCCAGTGTAATTTTATAAAATATCAAATATACTAGATGTGACTAGGTGAATAAAGAACATAATCGCAAAATATTTCTCGAATGCGTGGTCTTTGAAACTTTTGTTAGAAACAAAATCAATCCATTCATTGTAAAAATTAGCTTTGAGAAAGGAAGGTCATTGTTTGGACGGACAATGAATTTCGTATTTGAATTCAATAAATTCAAACAAACAAAGAGGTTCGCCTTTATAAATTGGCGGGGACATTGAGAGTTAAACAACTGAATTTTTCAAAATTTGTCTTCATTATCTGAATCCAATAGTCATACAGAGATAGTGGAAATGACTTTTAGCACTATGCTAAGCATTGTTTTTAAGTCCTACACAAGCTTGAGCTGCGTAACAATATAGGATGTCTTAAAATGGTGATTTTGTCTTCCAACAGGATGGAGTGCCCTCCAAGACCTCAAAGATTGTTCAAGAATGGACACAAAAGAATTTCATGAGGTTTATAGACAAGAAGGTCCAGCCAGCATCTTCGCCAGATCTCAAGCGAAATTACCATTCCATATGATCCATCCTTAATCTACAGTCTGACGATAGATCGATAGCAGCGTTGACGCTCTTTAAACATTTCACTAATAAATGCCTGGGCCGAGGCAAATGCCGACCGGGTTCTCCTACAATCAACTTAAAGAGACTTCGCCATGTTGTTGGTAACAAAGTTTATAGTTTGAAAGAAATTTAAATATATGCTAATTCGCAACACTTTCTACCTGAATATGAGTAACTTTCTAATTAAATAATTGTTAATTTCGTTATTTTCTTGGTTTTACCGTGTCTAAAGTGTTTTCGATAGCCTAGCGTGTTAGCTGGGGTCTTTTTGTGTGAATTTATTAGTGTATTCAGTCAAAGCTAATAGATTGTAAATACGATATTTTGAAAGGGGAGAAATTTAGTTTATAGTTCATTTTTAAAATTATTATAATTAGCGAAGTTCAGAAAATTATAAAAATTTAACTATCGCTGCTTTTTTTAATTTTAAATTTCAATCTTAGTAGCGAAGCGCAAACTCCCCCCGTAGCGGGGAGTGGCGAAGCTATTGCCTGGTATTATTTAGGCTTTTCTATGATTTATTTTAGAGGGAAAATTCAGTTTAATCAATTCCAATGCTTTTTGATGAATTACTAACAAAAAAAAGTTCGTCGAAATTGTTTGTTACTCTTTAATGAAGAGACCAGGGAATGGCTTTGCCATTCTCCCCTCCGGGGGAGCTTGCGCTTCGACACTAAGATTAAAATTTAAAATCTAAAAAAAAAGCAGCCATGGTTAAATTTTTGAAAAATTTTCTGAACTTCGCCAATTATAATAATTTTAAAAAGTAACTCTAAACTAAATTTTTCCCCTTCAAAATATCACGTTGCTAAAATAGAGTTATAGAAGAGAATAGAAGATATATAAAAATAAATTTTCTGAACTTCACCATTTGTAATTCTTTGGGTTTTAAAGAATTCACAAAAGTTTGATACTTATATTTATTTCTGAACTTCACCATTTTGTTTTTTGATATTATAAAAGAATTATTAGAAATAACTTTGATAACAAAACATAAGTCATAACCAAACTAAGATTAAATTATTATTAGTGATTATGATGATAAATATGGGTTTTTATAAACAGGTAGAAGTAAATTCAAACCCTTTACCATGAATTGAGTGCTGAAATTCAGTGTATAGGTGAAGAGATTAAACAAAATTAGTGGGAAAGGAATTTTGGCGGAAGCAGCGAACGGGAGGACAGGGGTAATATCATTCCACCCCATGATTTTAGTGTTTCTTATTTTACTGAATTATAGAATAAATAGCCAGCAAAGACCTTAAGATCAACTTGAGGCTAGGCCAACAAAGAAATGAAACGGGGATCGAACTCATACTCCACTTTCCTAGCTGTTTGAACTTCTTAGCTGCCTTAATACTAAAATACCATATCTTATAAGTTTACCCATCATTTTTCCCTAAGATTATTGTAAACACAAGGGAAGTGTGTTTATGTATTTAAAATAAGATACATCTTCATAAACTTAATACTGCAGCCTCATTTAACAAATTGTAGAGAGGAATGCAAATAAATTTTATTATTTCTCTAAAATAAACTGACTCCATAAAATTAGGAGATTCATTATAAAATGAATCTCAATATTAATAATCCAAAGTGGATTGTGACCTCACAACATGGCACGCTAGAGACCGGAAAATGCGCCTATTAACGTCCGAGAAAACGATCAAATTCCAGCGCCTGCGACCGCTGCTCAAGATTCCATAGTTGTAGCTTTTTTAGTTTCATTTAAGTTTGTAGGAAAATATATTTTAAACTGATACACTTCAGTATTAAGTATTAATTACAAATATTAAAATCCATAATTAAATCTAGTCCTTATCTATACTCAACATCTTAATTGATTTAATTATAGGATTTAATTTCAGCTATAGACCTGACAGTACTCGTTATGGCATTGCAGCTCTACGTGATCACATTTGTAATGTTAGAAAACGTGGCAAAAAGAAAAAATTAATAGCACTAGAAAAGGTTAAAGTGGGATTGAACGGAAAATTAAAAACTGTAGCTAGGAAGGAAAGAGAAAAAGAGATAATTAATGAATTAGAGGCTAAAAGGGAGGATAAAAGTGAAATAGATTAACGGCGGAGGTGAGAAAGCAAGTTATTTAGTATGTGAATAAAGCAAAGGTTGAAGACTAGAAAAGTTAGAAAGTTGAAAGGAATAAAAAGGAAAAGTTTAAAGATTTTATCAATTGAAGATTTGAAAAGGTTAGAGCGTTAAAAGGGTTGCAAAATGGAAAGGTCAAAGTGTTGACAAAAATGGGAAATTATAGGTTTGTTAATCAATTGCTCTTTCATGCTAATATAAGCAAAAATTTTCCAAACTTCTTGTCTGTAAAATGGGAGTCAACTAATTGACCTATGAAGTTTTTAAAACAAAGACACATTACCTTTAAAAATACCAAATCCTAAAAGCCTAATATTAAGTTATTAAAGATTAAGTTTAAAAAAATAAATTAAATTTTTCTTCTCTTGTCGGTTTTTATCCAGCTCCATTCTGAGTACATAAGAAAAAAAATGGTTCTTTAAAAGGCTTAGCAATAGCCTATACAAGACAGCTCTTATTTATCTCACCTAATTCAGTCCCAGCAAGCATCCTCATCCATAAATATATCCACTCTATTCTTAAAACTACGCAAGGAGGACGCTTCTTCTATCTCATGACTAGTGACCCTATTCCATTCATCTACCAGTCGATTTGTAAACCAATTTCTACCACTCTCTTTTCTAAGCCTAAACTGGTGCAACTTAAACCCATTCTTATGTGTCCTATGCTGCTCAAGAAAAATAAGAACCTTACCTGTGTCTCCCTTCTTAGAGAGTGGCGTGAGGCGTGGGTGACTCCGATCTTCAAGAAAGGAGACCCAGCCATCCATCAAACTACCGACACATCAGTTTGACTTCAATAGTTGGTAAACTCATGGAAAGCCTGATAGTGGACAAGATAACGTCTTATTTAGAGTCAAACCTGCTACTGAAGAGTTCCCAGCATGGCTTCCGAAGGGAACGGTCATGCCTGACGAACCTTGTGGAATTCGTCCACTTCGTGTTCAGTGAACATAATCGGGATAAAGCGGTGGATGTTGTGTACATTGACTTTCAAAAGGCCTTTGATAAGGTACCACACCACCGCCTTCTCCGGAAAGTGCGTGCACAGGGCATAGACGGCAAAGTAGCAGGTTGGATAGAAAGCTGGATAAGTGACAGACGGCAACGATAGTCGTGAATGGACGGGCCTCTGAATGGGCGCCTGTATCTAGCGGTGTCCCTCAAGGTTTCGTCCTGGGACCGTCTATGTCAACGACATGGACGGAGACATGGTTGCAAAAATCTTTAAATTTGCCAACGACACTAAGCTTGGTATCAATGTGGCAAAGGAGGGGAACACTGCCCACCTCCAAGAGGACCTTCAAAGGATTGGGGAGTGGTCGGACACGTGGCAAATGCCTTTCATCGTGGGGAAATGCAAATAATGCATATCGGCCAACGAAACCCCAAATCTAAGAACATCCTTAAAGGCACTGCTCTTGAATCGAGTGACACTGAGAAGGACTTGGGTGTAACTATCACTAGCGACCTCAATTTCTCGAAACAGTGCATTGAGACAGAGAAGAAAGCCCGAAGGATGTTAGGCTACATAAAGCGACAGTTTGGGTACCGTAACAAGGAGATAGTACTTTGTCTGTACAACTCCCTCGTTCGGCCGCACCTGGAGTATGCCGTACAATTTTGGAGTCCTTAGTTTCGAAAAAACATCGCAAGGTTAGAACGCGTGCAAGTTAGGGCAACCAAGCTGATTCCCTCTATCCAACATAAAACTATGAGAGTAGACTAATTGAATTAAATCTGTTCTCGCTGGAAACCCGCAGACTGCGTGGTCAGCTCATCGAAGTTTTCAAAATACTTCGAGGGTTCGACAATGTTGACTACCGGGATATTTTCACAATGAGTGAGAACAGAACGCGCAATCACGGCTTCAAACTTGAACTGAAGCGTTACAACCACAATCTGTGTGAAAACTTTTTCAAGTACAGTATCTGCGGTAAGTGGAACGCACTTCCAGTGGAAGTTGTCAACAGTGAATCTGTTGACCAGTTCAAGTCAAGACTAGACAAAGTCTTGAAAAGTGGCCGTTTAGGGACGCAAAACAATTAAGCAGCCATGTGCCCGCTCGATTGCTAGTCCAAAGGTACCCTCTTTGAATGGACCGTAAGGTCTCCTAGGGTACTTTCTTTGCTTGTAACTCCTTGTAACCTTTTAGCTATTTGAAGACCTTAATCAAGTCCCCCAAACTCTTCTCCTCTCGAACGTGTGTAGATGTAGTCTCTTAAGCCTTTCATCATAAGGTAAGCTCCCC
Organism: Ceratothoa steindachneri; assembly: GCA_963969495.1. Classification (NCBI taxonomy): domain Eukaryota; kingdom Metazoa; phylum Arthropoda; class Malacostraca; order Isopoda; family Cymothoidae; genus Ceratothoa; species Ceratothoa steindachneri. Next base: position 131,765,162 of record OZ018321.1, on the reverse strand, counting down.
AACCCATGAATCATCGTAGTCATTTCTCTTTGCACAGAGTCAAGCAAATCAATATTCTTCCAGTAATATAGTGACCAGAATTACATAGCATAGTCAATATGTGGCCTAACTAACGCCAGGTGCAGTTTCAGAATGACATCAGCATCACTATTAATTGCACTTCTCCAAAAATACTCCAATCCTCTATTTGCTCTATTTATTACACCTATGCACTGCTTTCTAGGCCACAGATCTGAAACTACCCTAACACCTGTCTTTTTTACCTGCGGCAAATCGCCAGGTCTAGGCGTCGCTTTTTTTCAAGAGGAGTAAAGTTCAATTTTCAAACGGAGTAAAGTTCAATTGTACCCATTTAGAGTTATGGGATGACCCATATAACGATGGGACATATGGTTCTTCACCCTGAATATTTCAAATCTGCCATCAGATTTGGCGCTGTGTGTCGCCATCTAGTGGCAGAAGCCTCATTTAGGCATTCAAAGGCACTTGTAAGTGATTTGAACCATGGGAAACCATCAACGCAATAACTATTTATCATCTTATCCCAAAGCAACACAGGTCATTGGAGGGACTTTCTCTCTTGTTTTAATCTGACTTTTCAAAAACTCTCCCATTTAATTTATAATTATTCAGTGGATTACAACTACCTGTTCTAAATACACTACATTTGCTTATGTTAAATTCAATTTGCCATTTCTCTGACAATTGGAGGAGTTTGGTTAATTAATCTTGTAATATTTCAACATCAGTGCCAGAGCTTATAATCCTACCTCACTTAGTGTCACCGGCAAACTTGCTCAGGTCGCTAATTATACCTTATTTAAGAAAATTAATATATATTAAGGAACAACAGCTGCCCCAACACATACAGCATGAGGAACCTAAATGGTACCATTCCCCAATTCAGATTTAATCACAGCTAAACTAAATCTTTGTTGTCTGTGATTAAGCCAGGACTGCATCCATGCAAAAGTCCTTCCATCCACTTCATGCGCTTTACTCTTATTCAAAAGTCGTAAGTGCGACACACTGTCAAAGTCTTGGTAAAATTCAAATAAACCATACGATAATTTTCATCGCTATTCGCAACAGGATTTGCCACCTGTAATGCCGTGTTGAGGTTCCTTAATTAATTTATGCTTATCTAAGTGATCCTGATTAGAGTTTGCTTCTACAGATTCTATAATTTTTCCCACCAATGATGTCAAACTCACTAGCCGATAATTAGGGATAATTGTTTTATCCCAATTCTTAAATAGAGGGATTACATTATCTTTCCTCTGTGCCGTTGGTACACTTCTTGCTAGAGTCCCACGATTTTATAAATAGGCCTGCTAAGGCCTCAATTAACATATATTTTCAGCTCGGTGCTTTACTCGATTAAAGTCTGACTATTTCCTTTGTAATTAAAATATCTTCTAATTTCTCCTCCCCATTACCCCTCAGTTAATTAAAAGAAACTTTGGTGATTTTTCCTCTTTCTTATTTGCCACTTTAATTTCATAATTTATTTTTGCTACACTAATTAACTTTTTAATGACACGAGTTAGCTTAATGTATATCTGCCGTAATTGCCCCTCGCCTTTTTTTTCCTACATATGCCCCTCTTAATACCCATTAATATTTAATTTTCTCCAACATCAATTTAGAGTCAAGAGCTTTTGTTCTAATTTCTGTATATGTAATATTCATGTTCTGTCCGGCAATTAACTGCTTAATCACCGTCTCATAGTCATGATCTACACTATTCCTCTCTACCTGAATGTTATCTCCACCCTAAACTGCTCTCATTGACATCACATTTCCTAACCTGACTTTACTCGCTAGTCCTGAAACAACCATCTCCATGTACGCCATTAGACCATTGCAATCTGCTTCTCTAAAGTCTGGGATTTTAACCTTATTTATCCTACTGAAAACTCCATTCCGTTTTAACCTAAATCTAATTTCACAATGGTCGTTATTTCCCCAAATTTCCCTAATCTCTGTATCGCTAATACCTTCTTTCCTATTTGTTAGAACTAAATCCAATATAATATCACCTCTAGTGGGTTTGTTTACAACCTGTCAAGGAAATTATCCTTTGAAAATATTAAAAAATTCTTCAGTCTCCTGATCACCTACAAGAGCTTCCCAGTCTATATTTTTGTTAATAAAATCACCCATTATACACATATGTTGACTTCTACATGAACGATCATCTCATGCCACAGAGGACACGAAACTGCCTTACTAAGATTTGCTGGGGTATATAATATTCCTATAATAAATATATCCTTTGCCACCTTAACACCTAGCCATAATGACTCTGTGTTCAGTGTTTTAATTGTAGTATTTTAAAAGACTGGAGATTATCTCTAATAATAATCAGCCCTCCTCTTTTCCCCATCTCTATGAATAATATTATAAACATTGAGCTGACCTCAGGTCTAAATTTTTTTCTGACAAATCAGGCCATGAATTTTATATCGTAATAACATAAAAATTCTCTACACTCACTATCCCTCTTAACAAATCCATCTTATTTCTTAGGAACCTACTATTTGTGTAGTATATATTTTCATTGTATCTTTCTTTGTGGTCTTAGCATTACTACACTCTACTTCCCTAGTACTCAGCTAATTTCCCCCCCGTTGCTCTCTAACTTTATCTGAATGCCCTCACCTCTACTTGCCTCATCTTACTTACCCTGACAGCCTCTACCTATGTTCACCGCCATTAAGACAGTCATTTAATACTTTCACACCCTTGCGACTCAAATGCGACCCATCCATTGCAAACAAATCCTCCCATACAAAAAACTTACTCCATGTATCCTAAAAGACTAGTTCTATACTACTTTCACTCGCTCATTTATCCAAACTGCGCGACATCTACTCACTACCTACTCTAAACCTGAGTAAAGTTTCTGACACTACACACCTCCAACTACTTTGCCGAAACTTTCCTAACAAATCTTCATATCTAGATACTAGCTCCTTTCACCTAGTTTTTCTTATACCCTTCACTCCCACATGTAAAACAACATATGTTTCCCTTTCAGCTCCATCCACTATCTTTTAAATTTTCTCACTAACATACACTACGCGTGCACCAGGCAAACAAACCCTCATCCTCGTCTTTCATTCCCGTCACAAAGTACTGTCTAAATACCTAAAAGTCTTGTCTAAATACATAAAGCTCCCGCCTAAATAACTAAAAGTCTTGTGTAAATACCTAAAAGTCTTCAGACTACCTCGGTTTTCAAATCACAACTAAATGAGCCATGAGTATATAAGTACTCGGGTATCTCGTGAAACCATTATAAGATTATTTTAAGTTCGTACATATATTAGTGAGACTTTAGTAACAATCAATGAGTTTTTTGTTATTTTTTAGCAAAAGGGAACATAAGGGTTATTGAAGAAGAGGCTTTGACCTTCAGGAAATCCATTCTGCTTAAAAACTAATGATTTCGTAAAAAAAAATCGTTTAATAAAAACCGATATCATCTTTAGGCTGACCCGTTATGAAAATTTCATCCATTCTACTGTCGAATGGTAAATTCAAATATACCTTATAAATTATATCTGTGAGATTCTTTAAGATTTATTGCCTAAAAGTCAAGTTTCTGAGTTCATCACATTTTTTTCTTATTTTAAAATATACTTAGTGGGGCTGAAAAACCAAGAATACACATTCTCATCTTCAATGTCTATGCAATTACCTACTTGTATAGCTGGGATGAAAGTCCAGTAGTCTGAATAATCATGCAGCCATTACCCATTTTTTCTTCGCATATAACTATCTTTACCTCTATTTCAAACCTAATTACACCACAACAATCACTTCGGTCATACCTAATATATATATATATATATATATATATATATATATATATATATATATATATATATATATATCATCATCATCACTAACTCTATCATTTAAGAAGGAAATTTTTTGAAGTATTTGAATAATAATTTTATCTTAGTTTCATTATGACTTAAGTATATTAGAAATTTTTACCTAGATAATTTCTAAGAATTTCTTTAGAGTTTGGAAAAACAAAATAGTTTAGTTCAGAGAAAATAAATATTTTATCCAATGCTTTGTAATATTTTAAAAGAAAATATATTACAATTGGTAAAGTTCAGAAAATTTATTAAAATTTAATTAAGGCTGCTTTTTTTATTTTATCTATAACTATATTTTAGCAATGTGATTTTTTTGAAAGGGAAGAAATAGTTTAGAGTTCATTATTATAATTGGCGAAGTTCAGAAAATTTATAAAAATTTAACCATTGCAGTTTTTTATTAGATTTTAGATTTTAATCTTAGTGGCGAGGTGCAAGCTCCCCCCCGTAGGGGAGGTGGCAAAGCTATTGCCTAGTATATATATATATATATATATATATATATATATATATATATATATATATATATATATATATAAGTAAAAGAACTCAATGGCGAGTTATGGTATATGATAGTGAAACCACTGTGTAGGATCCAAAGGTTTAATTTACGAGACTAGTTTCAATATGTAGTTTATCATGCCCTCTTCAGTCGTATACTGAAAATTCAATTGTTAAAAAGTCAATAAATAGCGTACAGATCAGAAAAACGAAAAGAAAAAACCATAAGGAAACACAAAATGATGGAAAAAGGTCATTAATCAAGGGGTGCGAGTCTAAGATCGTTGACTAAGCTGTTTACGATGAGTTTACAGGAATTGAGGCTGCATTTTAATTGCCCATCTGACAAATTAAAATTGTGAATTTCTCCTATTATTATAGATTCTACTATTTTTTTTGTACGGAAATCTTTACAATTATATAGGATTTGTGCCTTTGAATAGTCAATTTGGTGGTTGAAATTGCTAATATGATTAAAAATACTGGATGTGTTACTGCCTCGTCTGACATCACATTTATGTTCCTAAATTCGTTTTGTTAAGGTTCTTCCGGTCTCTTTTATGTTAAATGAGGGACAGTTTGTAGAGCCACACGGGATTAAATATAAACCTGCTTCATTTAGCTGATCCACGGGCTTGGTCGAAGGAGGAGATTTAAGGATATATAAAGGATGTTTAAGTGTGTTTAGGCCTGGAGAATTAACTTTGTTTATTCCTTTGAGGAGGGGAGAAAAGGGGAGGGATAGATACTTCGTATTACTAAATTTGTTTTTATCCTTGAGACCGTAATGAGTAGATTTTGCCTTAGATAAACTTTCATTGATCACGTGGAGGGGATAGTTTATTTCAATGAAGCTGCAGGTTATATATGTAATCTCGTCTTCTAGAAAGCAAGGATCACATATCCTAAGTTCTCTCAAAAACATACCTGATGCAACGGCTCGCTTAATATTAATATCACTGTGTGCCAAAATCCAACCCATTCTAACTCTTATATCCACTTCTTTTCTCATCGTGATATTAACATGATTAACAGGTAGCTGCTACATGTTGGGTTGCAAAAGAAATACAATGACAAAAATATATCTTTACTAGCAACAAAAATAATATTTAAATATACACAGATATTGGGTTTAAAGGGAATGCTCGCACATACGAAGTTAAATGTCTACTCGAGACACAGGCGGGTTAAATAGGAGATTAAAGTGTCGGGTTCAGGTCGGTGAATAAAAGAGGACTTTAAAACGGGCGTGCACACAAAGAATGGATATATTGGGTAAGCCAGACAATAGAACAATCTGTAGGCTGCAACGGTTACAATTTCTTATGTGATCGTTGCAAGAAAGGGCCAGTCGGGATACGATGACTGCGATGGAAGAAGTCGGGTTACCTCACGCTTCAGATGAGGGAGCACACGTAGTTAGCCTTCAAAGATGTGAATCCTTGTCAGATAGATACTCGCCGACTTTCTATGGCAGAGTTCACGGATGTCGATTTAGCCTTAGTCCTCGAATCGAAATTGTCGTTGACTCCGATTGCGGTGTGCGAGCGTTCGTCAGCTCGTACGCGGAGTTAAGCGGGAAGTCTAGTAGTGCTCCTTATTAAACCGAGTCGAAGGATTATATAGACGCTTGGCCAGGTGGCTTTAGATGGCTTGCTTGCCCCTCAACACACACGTGCAATTTGGGGGAAAAGTCGGTGACTCCTTCGATGGGGGCGGGGAGATTGAGAAAACGTTGGCGTAAAATGTTCGACGAACTTCGATCTATGAAGGAAGGCAGGAATACTGGCTGAAAGGCGGCCATGGGAGACGATGAAATCTGTCCCTAAGCAAATACAGCTCGGGTGTGATAAACGGCGAGGGATGCACCCTCGCCATGGTTCAGCCGTGCTTTCAAAGCTAGATCTGGTGATCTCGGGACAACGTGGGTACAGAAAGGCAGGTGGTCGCCCTTCGACCATATTCTTCTACAATAAACTACATACCGAAATTAGTCTTGTAAATTAAACTTTTGGCTCCTATACAGTGGTTTCACTATCATGTATATATATATATATATATATATATATATATATATATATATATATATATATATATATATATATATAGAGAGAGAGAGAGAGAGAGAGAGAGAGAGAGAGAGAGGGAGAGAGAGATATTATAGAGATTTCATCCCTTGATCCTGGGTCAAGGTTCCCCTCCTTGATCGGTTCCTTGGGGTTGATTGGTTGAAGAGATCGGATACCACTCCTTCTGTCTCCTTAACTCCGATTCTCGTTCCAGGAATACTGGCAGAAAGGCGGCCATGGGAGATGATGAAATCTGCCCCTAAGCAAATACAGCTGGGGTATTTGTAAGATTTTGTGGTTTCACTTATGAGGCAGAGGATTATATGCAGCTCATGGGATCGCCATTATGACGTGTTTGTTTATGGAGATTTAGAGACGGATAAATTAATGAAAGTTATGAGTGATTCACTTTGAGTGAGATATGTAGATGATGTTTGGGTTGTAATTCCATCGGTTCAGTGATGTAAATAATAAATTGAGACATGAACGAGGTGTATTTCGACATGCAATATACCTTACAGGAAGAGGAGTACTATAATTTCTTTCTTGGACACACTGGTACATAGGGTCGATAAGAGGGCTAAATTCTCTGTGTACAAGACAATCACAAACAAAGATGATTTTATTAATTTTATATCGGGACATAGTAAGACAACAAAGACAAGCATAGACATTAGGTTTTATTTAAAGGCCATTGGTATTTGTATTGGTATTTGTAAAAAATATTTCATGAAACTAAGGTATCTCGAGGGACTTTTGATAAAAGTGTGTCGTAAAGCAATGGAAATAGGGGAGAGAATAGAAATGTGGCGCTAACAGATGCGAGCAAAGCTATTGAGTCCCCTGTAAAGGGATTAGGAGATGCCAATTATATATCTGCACCACACTTTCTGCTGACGTGAAAGTAAAGAGTGTACCATGTACCATGGGTCCGGAAAAAGTTGTTTATATTTGTGGACGGATCCTAATTCCAATGAGGATTCTGGATCACTTATTTGAGGAAAGTCCAAATCCGGATACTGGATCACTTACAATGGAATGTGTCAATTTTGCTATTAAGGATTTTGTTCCTCAGTCACCTCAGTTTATCCGGCTACCATCTCATAAGTAAAAAAGTTTATTACGAATATCTGGCATCAGTCTTATTTTTAATCCTTTTGTTTCTACTTTTTAGCATAGAAATATATTTTTTTATAATGAATAGAAAGTGAGAAAATGGTCCCATCTATTCTACTATATCTTCAGAAAGAAGACCAGGCCAAATCCGAGTATCCAGTCCAATATTCCAAAAGTTGCGAAGATAATATTTAGAGCATCCTTTGGAATTAAGCTAGAAAAATAGAGCATCTTTTGGAATTAAGCTAGGAGACTAGAACATCCTTTGAAATAAAGCTATGAGACCAGAGCATCCCTTGGAATTGAGCTAGTTCACTAGGAGAAAGAAATTGCCTCTCATACCTGCTGATAGGTGAGAGAAAAGGGGTTATAGATGGATAGTATGAGAGGTTATTTCTTTTTTAAATAATTGAGGAGAGGGATGAAGAGTAGTTGTGTGTGAGAATATAAATTGACAGGATACAGGCTGATCTTTTTTTTCTTATATATATATATATATATATATATATATATATATATATATATATATATATATATATATATATATATATATATATATATATATATATATATATATAAATATATATATATATATATAAATATATATATATATATATATATATATATATATATATATATATATATATATATATATATATATATATATATATATATATATATATATATATATATATATATATATATATATATATATATATTTATTTAAGGAATTTATGCCTTTTTTTAGGTATGCTTGGGTTGTTCTTTGTTCCTCTTTAATTTTTATTGTTCACTTTAGGATCAGGTTTTCCTCCTGTAGTAGTCAGTGCCTGCTACTCTGGAATTTTTTTCTTACTCGGTTTCTTTGTGGTATCGTTAGTTCTTCGTTCGTATCTGCGAGCCTTTCCTCGATTTTTTTAAAAATATTCTTTGCCCGCTTTTTCAGGGTTTTATTTATTGGGTCGATATCGTCTGTTTCTATTATATCTTGGATTCTTTTTCTATCTCTTCTTCTTGTATCCGTGATCAAATAAACCGCCTTATTTTGAATTTGTTGTAGCTCCTTTTTGCAAAATTTCGAGGTCGTGTGCAATGGTATCGGTGGATATACCAGGACGGATTCAACATACGTTTTGTATAGCGTCTTTTCTTTTACGACTCAAGTTCTTAAGGTTGTAATCAGTCTTAGGCCTGATTTTGCCTTGGCTGTCCTAGTGTTTATATGGTTATGGTATCTTCTTGTACCAAGGTGTAGGCCTAACACAGTCGCTTCAGTTGAGTATTGGTACTTGATTCCGACGACGTTAATTTGATCTTTTTTTCTTTCCAGGATTGGGATAATCTTGAACTTTGTAACATTTATCTTAATCTTCCAACTTTTTTCAAAGTCGTTATGTTTTTTATTTCAGCCTCGGTAGTTTTTGCTTGCCATCTGGGGTTCGTGGAGTGTGATGAGATCACCTAGCTCCGAACTGAATATTCATACAGCCTGGTGAAATCAGAGGCGGAAGGTCTGCTGTAAAGAAGGAGTACAGGGTTGGGCTTAGGCACTCCCCTTGTGGGAACCCCGTCTGGAGATAAGAGATGGGTCTTCTAGTCTCTCTATACTTATATATGCATTTCTGTTAGTTAGATAATCAGCTAGGAGTCTTTCCATCCTGATGCCGAGATTGAGCTGAATGAGTTTATATTTTAGTCCTTCGACCCATACCTTGTCAAAGGCCTTCTCGACATCGCGGAGGACCACGTCCATGTAACCCTTTTCGGCAGTGGCTTGTGCCAACTTTTCTGTAATGACTGCTAGAGCCATGGTAGAGTCTCGTTTTTTCCTGAATCCATATGATCTTTATTATATTTATCTGTTTCTTCAAGGAAAGTGTGCAGTCTCCCGTTCACGATTTTTTCGAAAACCTTCCTTACGACTTTCAGCAGTGAAATCGGCCTAGAGCTTGAAACTAGATTTGATGGCTTCCCTGGTTTTGGCAGAAACCCCATCTTCGCTACTTTGAACTTCTCCGGGAATTAAGTATGTTTCTGTGGGCATTCTAGAAGTTGTACTTGGTTAGATCTTTTGACCCAGGTGCCTTTTGTTTGAAGGAGTTAATGGAGTAGCCGAGCAAAGGAGAAACACGTAACCCAGTGTGAATGGCCATGCGGAGAGAATTTTTAGCCCTGGAGCATGATTCTTATTTTAATGTGCTTTGTAGCCAAACATAAATTTGCTTATTCCCTTTCATATTAAGCTGAGCTCAATAAAAAATGCCATCGAATCTATGAATAAGAAGGGTTCTGCATTCTGATATAATTAGAGTAAATTTCCTCATATAACTTATGCTAAGTAAATGCCTGGGGTTTTGATGGTCCTCAAGTCCGAACTTTGATGAAAGACACCCAGTTAGAAAACGCAATGTCTCCAACTGAGAAGAATGCCTGACAGGCATTCGTATCAGTTATCACTGATTATCTTGGCAGCCGTAGAAGTTTAGAAAATGAGTCCGTTGTCGAGTTGAGAAACCTCTCAATACTCAAGGGTCTTACATGCCCATAAAAAAAATTAACTTTATTGGTCCCACTTAGACTATTTTCCTAAAAGTTCTGGATTAGAGTGAGTAACAGGGTGAATATTTTCACAAAAAACTTAAATTAATAGACAATAGGTACCAGGGAAACTGGTATATAACTATGCTAGCGGACTATTGCTTGTATTTGAAGTGAGACTTGCTCAGAATCCCGATTAAATCCTCAATAAAGTATTTTTACATATTGCATTTTGTTCTTAGGATATTATTCGCATCTAAATTATTTTAAGCTGTAAAAAAACCAATACTATTTGGGCTAAATTTTCCTTTATAATTAATGGCTATTACAGAAGAGAGTACGGAAATCCACACTGTATGCAGTGATGGTATGCGGTTCGTATAGCAATGATTGACTACCTTCATACTGCATCGAATAGGCCTGGGGTACGTTCTTCTTCCACGCCAAGCGAGTGACTGTATCCAATAGACAAAGGAGGCAGAGAGTCCCGTAAGCGTAGCTGATGCAGTGGGAAGGTCGCTAATTATTGATATACTAACTACAATACAGAAGTATGAAGTGATTGAAGAAATTCAATGTGATTTTTCAATTAATCATGGCCAAATTATATATCAGTTGAAAAATAAAGTTAACAGACTTAAGTCACATCTCTTAATTATTTTGACTTATGACCATATGGCCTTGAGACCTTCGAAACCTACAATAATTCCCTTGGGAAGATCTAAGCAATTATATCATTCGAAAGAGAATGTAAAAAAACATAAGAGTTTCAAATTTCGTTAGAATGGACCCAATAGTTATGAGATTATTGCCAAATAATTCCCCGTCTAACCTTGGGAGGACTTTGTCAATTATAGTATTCGAAAGAAAATGTAAAACAACATGAGGATTTCAAATTTCGTTAGAATCGGTTGAATAGTTACGATGTTATTGCTAAAAAACTCATTGAAAAGTAAAATGGCTGCTAGCCAACCAACCGACCTAAGGACCGACATAGTAAGTTATATATTCGCGTTGCGCCTGAGTAAAAAATCCTATGTAAAGCAGCGTTGGCTTTCTTTGTCATTGAGATGGGGGCAGTTTGTGACTGACAGAGCGTTGCACCCCCCCTCCCCTGAGTGTTTCCTAGTTAACAATAAGAGCTTTTGGGAAAACAACATTCTTGGGTGAGGAGGGGAGTTATACATGGGTGCTAAAACGATGTAGGGGTGAGGAATAGGATGATTTTAAAATTAACCTTCGTTAGGCATTAAAGTGAATACAAATCGGTTGCGTTCTTTCGTAAATCACAGAAATCTTCGGTTGTCTTCCAAAACACTAGAATCTGCCTAGGTTCAACATAACATAAAATAAGCCACATGACAAAAGCCACAAGGGCCTATCAAAGGTCATTTGCATCTGTCAAAACCTACCCACAAAATGCATCCATAGGATTGTGTCAGATCATGCATCAAAAATATACAATTTAAACAATCTAGAGAATTGTTTGCGTCAGTTCAGGAATCATCTAATCTGCGTTTTAAAACATTCAAGTTTCGACTGTCTACTGTCTCAGGTGGAAAACTATTTCAGTAATCTTTCACTCTATTGGTGAAAAAAAATTTTCTAACATCCAACCTGCACTTCTGTTTTTTTAAATTTTTAAGTGGTGACCCCTAGTCCTATTACTACCTTCCAACTCAAATAACTTGCTAAAACCCAATTTATCCATTCCAACACAGATTTTAAAAGCTCGATCATATCTCCCTTCACAAACCTTTTTTCAAACGAGAACATATTTAATGCTCTCAGTCTATCTTCATATTCAAGGTGCTTCAGGGAAGGTATTATTTTTGTTGCCCTCCTTGGTACTGACTCTAGCAGGTTGATATCATGTCTAAAATGTATACAGTACTCTAAATATGGCCTGACATACGAGTTTATAGTTTAAAGATAACCTCCTTACTCTTGTAGCTAACATTCTTCTTAATGTATCCTAGCACTCTATTTTCTCTATCTCTTGCCTCAATACACTGCTTTGAAAACTTCAGTAGCCTATCTATTACTATGCCTTATTCCTTCTCATCCTCAACTGAATTCAGCCAATGCCAATCCATTTGATAGCTAAATTCCCTATTATCCCTTCCCATGTTAAGAACTTTTTTAAGGTTAAAAGTCATCTGCCACTTCTGAGCCCAAGTTAATAACTTATTTAAATCACTCTGCACTTTAAAGCTACCCTCAACTTCTTTGACTACAGCTGCCAATTTAGTGTCATCAGCAAAAATTGACCCTTTGCTATTTACAGCATCCCCAAGATCATTTATAGAAACTATGAATAGTAAAGGGCCTAGAACTGATTCCTGAGGTAGGCCACTGATAACATCCCTCAGTTCAACTCTGTTACCTGTCTTTCACCCATTCAGCTATCCAGTTCAAAACTTTTCTTCATATTCCATGTATTATTAATTTGTGAAATAGTCTCCTATGTGGAACCTTATAAAAAAAGTTGCAATGGAATACCGTCGCTTGAACAACCAGATAAGAAGGGAGACGAGAAACGCTATAAAGCAAAAAGAACAAGAAGCTACTAAAAATTATAAGACAAACACGAAAGTATTTTGGAAATCCACAACACTGTCTGATCTTCCAATTCGCCTTTATGGATTGACCAATAAACTGGTTTGGCGGTTTTTCCAACTATAAAAAAACAAATACTTCGCACCAAAATCTGATTATATTAACAAAAAAAAGTAGTTGTGAAGTAGTTATTAGTAGAAAGTAGTTAATGTGGAAGGAAGTTAGAAAGATGAATGAGGAAGTAAAAAAAAAAAGATGAGTACCAAAGATGTAAAAGAATATTGAAGATGACTCGGGGGTGGGGGGTGGGGGTGGGGGGTGGGGTACTCATGGTAGCTAATTTTTATTTCTTCCATAAGCTTGACCGAAACAGAGGCGACTTAGTTTTTTTCCGTTCGAATTTAAAGCACAATAGCAACGAGGCATTTTTTAAAGGACATATCTGTAACGAGTGTGAAAATGTATAATATATAGCCGTAAATCTCCCTTTAGGCAGTAGGTCAGGAGGGCGATTTGCGGATTTGGGGGTAGTTAGGGCTTACATGACTCCAAATATCACCTAATAAGGCAAAGATAGGCAAAGACAAAGCAAAGAGAGAAGAATAAAAGGGGAAGAATAAAAAGATGAGGGGAAAGCAGGAATGTTAAAATCCATCACCCGACCGGTGACAAGAGGTAGAGGTAAACAATTCAGCTTCTTGATCCCAACCAGGGATGAATAGACGAAGGCTGGTTAGCGACTAGTCTACGATATTAGCTGCCAGCCGAGAAAATGGGGGGGGGGTTGTAACGAAACTGCCAATAAAAGGGTAAACTAGAAATGTTTAGAAAGAATAAAGCCCAGGAAATCCTAATCTAGTTCGAGACTGCGAGGTGCTGTGGGGCCGGGGATGGTGGGCCGATCCTCTTACATGCCTCCCCTTCTCGCGGGAAGAAGCGACTTAGGATCTACGACAGTTTTACACTTAATCAAGCGTGTGTCTGTAGCGTTTGCCTTTGGGTATCAACAAGGCAAAAGGGTTTTTGCAACATGATTGTTGCGTGAAATGACTCAATAGCAACATAGGGTTACAAAGCGTAACCCTATGTTCCCGCGTTCTCAACCGAGCATCAGAGCTGCCATCTTTCTCCTCTTCCTCTCTCGATCTCCTCTCCCGGAGCTTTGCCAATAGAGACTCATCTTTAATCAATTACGCGAAGACCTACCGCCCATTACATGAAATCATTAGCCAATAGGCCACTTGAGCTGTAATAACTGTAATATCCTTGCCAGTAGCCCTCACCGCGTGAAATCTCAGCATAAAACCTATTATACCAGCTGACGCCAAACACCAGCATAATTTCTCATTGGAAAATGAAATTGCAATTATCCTATTGAAAAATAGCGTTCTTCGCCTAGAAATGAACCTACTTATATGATGAGAGGTACTACTTCCCTTCGAACAGTTGATAGGTTCGTTGAATTTACACTAAGGGTGATGACCCGAATTGATTGAGGTTAGATTAGATTTAGATTTAGCTTAATTAGGTTTAGGTGCAGATAGGTGCAGGTTTAGTGTAAGTTTAGTTTAAATTGGGTTAGAGTCAAGGTTAGCTTAGTTTAGGTTTAAGCTGGGCTTGATTAAATTTTGTAAAACAGAGGGTTTAAAACAGCCTTTTGTTGCCAATACCAAGGAGTATCGGCAATTTTGTATTCCTTTGTGTTCCCGCTTGGTTGACCGGAGATTAAAGAACTACCATTAAATCTTTCCCAATCACAATCTATTGGGTGATCGATTACATCATTAATCCTATTTATATCAAGTTCTTAAGTTCACCAGTCTGTCTACAGCGTTGCATAAATTCCTTGAATATTTTTTTTAAGATCTTACTTAGAAAGCGATTATTTCATACTCATAGATTGGAAGTTACCTGTTTCCACTCGCACTCTTGTTTACCCGTTGGATTATCCTAGAGAGGACGCCTTTAGTAAATTTCGGAGTGACCGCTGCTATGTGAACCTATGCAGGCGAATAGACTCCATCTTGTACTGTTGAAGTTGGTTTTATGTATGGCCTTTTCAAAGGTCATGGGCATTTAAATATAGCTTTTTTATCAACTAAGGAAAAGCTTGAGAGGAGAGGAGGAGGGTCTTCATCGAACGATTGAAGGTACTAAAAGAATGGGGCTATTGTATTACAGGAGGCAGTTCAACTCACATTCTAGGAGCAAATATAGTCAACCACGAGCATTCTTGCACCATAAATGACTAAGAGGAATAAGCAGTAACGGAGCAGATCCGGAGCTCAGGGTTCTTAGGTGCCAGAATTGGTTTTGCGAGGAAGACAGGTTAAAGGAACTAAGATTACTCAAAGGACATTGGCATCCATACGAAGTAGGTAGGAGGGAGCTTCCGTCCTTAAAACCTTAAACGTAATAAATAGAACCTTGACGATAATTATAGATTGAATGGATATAATATGAAATATATATATATATATATATATATATATATATATATATATATATATATATATTTACTAAATTTTATAACGAAGGCCCAATTATTTTAATGTTATTTTAATAATTAGTTACCATTTCCTACCGGCCTGGTCAAGTATGAACATATATTCACTTCTCTTCACCTCACCAATTTTTATCTCTTTCACTTTTGTGAGATAATTCCTACTTGTCTTTAATTAATAAACAAACTCAATATCCTATTAAAAAATCATTCAAACGAGCTTCAGTCCTATACATGTTACCATATTTCATTCATAAATTTTCACGATCCTGATTTAAGAACTTTTCAAATCACTTTGACTGGTAATTCCACGTTGATTTTCTTTTAATTAATATAATCAATCACAATGAGAAAATTATGCAAACAATTGCCGTTTCATTAATAGGGCTATATATTCCCCACACCTTTACACAAACACTAACCTAAACAATTTCTTTAAAAAAACATCAAATACTTTTTAGCTTCATATTTTTTATAGATATATTAATTTTTATTGAAAATTATACAAAAGAGGGCTGGTAATATATTCCACAGATGTGTTTATGGAACCATGGGTAGAATGAAGCAGCTGTTCGAGAAGACCGCATAAATATCCATTACTCATCGGCGGAATACATATCTGTTATGAACGTTACATACATGGTTATTACATGTAGGCAAACATATTTTATGCAAGGCGCATGTACATTAGATCCAAGAATGTAGACCCGGGTTCGATATTCCGGTAGGAAAATTATTTGTCTTCTTAATGTGTTAATATATATATATATATATATATATATATATATATATATATATATATATATATGAAGAGGCACCTGATGCCTCAGTGTGCTAGGTTGATCCTGATTTACCCCTAGCACATATTTTTTCGCACTCAGGAAAAATATTTTGCCGAAGGAAAAAAGTAGTCAGTTTATCTTTAGTTTCTTTGTGGTATGACTCATACCATATATATATATATATATATATATATATATATATATATATTCATATAGTGTCTGTGTGTGTGAATTTACTCGTGTGTTTATGTTAAGTTAAAGGGAGAGAGAACAAGTTTTGCCTTACGTCATATTAGTATCTATAGAGCAAATAACGAGGACAACTGTGAGGGGACAACTAAGCATTGTCCTGATTAACTTTTTCCCAAAACATGTGATCTGCACGTATCAACACCAAAAGCCCCCCCTCCCCGTCTCCCAATCTCATCCTTAATTCCCTTTTCCATGTACCATTGTTGAACGATGATGTTGATGGTGATGACGACCTTTACGAGAGTTCATGCTAGACGAGTGGATAAGGCATTGTTCTGCCAACGTTGCGGTACCGGGTTCGATCCCAAATCCCGGCATGAGCGGACACAAACGTCAGCTCACGTAGAGATCTGTCTACCGACTGGTGGACGGGCTGTTCTTAGCCCTGTACAGGGATGGGTAGATCTTACACTTCGCATCACGCACATAACCAATTACAACACTGCTTTCTATCCTCTGCCGTCTTCACAACACCACACCAACACACACTCTCTCTGTTCCAAGGAATCCTGACCTTGGGTATCTATATCCACATACCTATGACGCGAAACTAGTCTCTCTGTCCCGGGGCGATAAAGGTTCCACCTGAACGCTGTTTGGTGTGAAAAAACAAAATACTTCCTGTCACCTCTCCCCAAAAGAGAACCGGTTCCTGGTGCCCTCGGGCAGACCAGCGATTGCCCTACTGAACTTTATGTAGATTTCATTATCCTGTCGGAAATCTTCCTGAATCAAGGAGGGATTGGCGTCGACTAACTAACTAACGCCCTCAACGAGTACGATGATATTGAGGACAAAGATGACAACATTGCTCAATTTTCAATTATTTTTCATGTTTTTTTCGGAGTAATGCAACACTCCTCCCTCTTCCGATTCATCGACAAATTTTCTTTTATCGTCTCCTTCCAAACATTTTTTTCCTCTTCTTCCAGACAATTTCTTTTTTCGTCTCCTTTCAAATAATTTTTTTTTTCGTTTCCTTCCTTCCAAAGAACATTTTCTTATTTTCATCTGCTTCCAAGCAAGATTTTCTTTTTTATCTTTTCCAGCAACATTTTCTTTTTTTATCTCATCCAAAATTTTCTTTTACGTTTCCTTCCCCAAAACTTTTTCATTTTTCTGCTCCTTTTATACAATCTTTCTTTTTAGTGTCCTTCATAGCAACATTTTCTTTTTTCATCTAAATCCTAACGAACATTTGTCTTTTAGTCTCCTTCCAAACGACATTTTCTTTTTTGTTTCCTCTAAGCAATATTTTCCTCTTTCGACTCCTTACAAACAATATTTTCTCTTTTCGCCTCCTTCCAAATAACATTTATTTTTTTCGTCTCCTTCCAAATAACATTTATTTTTTTCGTCTCCTTCCAAATAACATTTATTTTTTTCGTCTCCTTCCAAATAACATTTATTTTTTTCGTCTCCTTCCAAATAACATTTATTTTTTTCGTCTCCTTCCAAATAACATTTATTTTTTTCGTCTCCTTCCAAATAACATTTATTTTTTTCGTCTCCTTCCAAATAACATTTATTTTTTTCGTCTCCTTCCAAATAACATTTATTTTTTCCGTCTCCTTCCAAATAACATTTATTTTTTCCGTCTCCTTCCAAATAACATTTAATTTTTTCGTCTCTTTCCAAATAACATTTATTTTTTTCGTCTCCTTCCAAATAACATTTAATTTTTTCGTCTCCTTCCAAATAACATTTATTTTTTTCGTCTCCTTCGAAATAACATTTATTTTTTTCGTCTCCTTCCAAATAACATTTATTTTTTTCGTCTCCTTCCAAATAACATTTATTTTTTTCGTCTCCTTCCAAATAACATTTATTTTTTTCGTCTCCTTCGAAATAACATTTATTTTTTTCGTCTCCTTCCAAATAACATTTATTTTTTTCGTCTCCTTCCAAATAACATTTATTTTTTTCGTCTCCTTCCAAATAACATTTATTTTTTTCGTCTCCTTCCAAATAACATTTATTTTTTTCGTCTTCTTCCAAATAACATTTATTTTTTTCGTCTCCTTCCAAATAACATTTATTTTTTTCGTCTCCTTCCAAATAACATTTTCTTTATTCGCATCCTTCTAAACAAAATTTTCTTTTACGTCTCCTTTCAAACGACATTTTCTTTTATTGTCTCATTCATAACGAATTTTCTGTTCTGTCTCCTTACGAATAACATCTATTTTCTTCTCGTTTTAGACAACATTTTCTTTTTTTCTCTCCGCCCCAAAACCATTTTTTTTTCCATCTACATCCAAGCAACATTTTATTTTTTCTTGTCCTTCTAAACAAAACTTTCATTTTTCTCGTCTCCTTCCAAACAAAGTCGTATGTTGCCTTCGTTACATTTTCTACCATCACATTCTCCTACTGCAAAGTTTTATACAATCCTATTCTTATTTGTCACTTAATTATTCCTAGCTAGTCTTGATTGCATGGAGTATATAGGATACTCTTAGGTTTTAATGTAACCATATTTTACGGTTCCTTATTATTATTATTAATATTATTATCATTATTATTGGTTTATTAATATTATAATTTTTTATCAGAAAAGAATATAGAAGGGTGGTGTATTTGGGGCGATATCGAGATTTTAGAGTGGCGGAAAAAACATAGGCATTACCACGGCAACATTCAGTCAAGAACAAATAAACCATCAAATCAGTGAGGGTGTAGTTTGCAATCGCTAAGTGGGTGAGTGGTGACTGGGATGTATCAGAGATGTTTTAGGGGCTTATGGAGTGAGAGAGTTGTAGAATAATATTAATAATAAATGATAATAATAGTAATAATTATTTTGTGAATAATAATACTACAAATATATTATAATAATAGAGAATAATAATTAGATGAATAATAATAATAATGACATTTGTATGGCGCTCTGTAATCCCATGGGCTTTCACACTGCCCCTGTGTATAATGGTGTAGTGTATGAAATGGTTGAGGAGAACAAGAATAAAAAAAGGTGAACGTAAACAGTAATAATGGGAAGATGAAATATATTATGAAGCAAACCTGGATCAAGTATAATAAAAAGATAAGGAAGAGAGTGAAGAAGAATCATAAGATGAAAAAGAACAAGGATTACAAGAATAATAAGAGGATGAAGAAGAACAACAACAGCAAGAAAGCGAAGAGGAAGGAGAAGAACCAGAAGAAATAGAAAATTAAGATGATGAAGTGAAGAATAAAAAAAGGAAGAAGATAAAGAAGAATTAAAACAAGAATAATCAGATGAAGGAGTAGAACGAGAACAAAATTAATAAAAAGATGAAGAGGAAGAATAACGACAATAAGAATAATAAGATAAAGAAGAAAAACGAGAACGAGAATAATAAAACAAAGAAGAAGAAGGAAATAAAAATATGATGAAGAAGAAGCACGAGTACAAGAATACAAATTTGAAGAGGAAATACAAGATCAAGAATATTGAGAAGATAAGTAAGAAAGAGAACAAAAATAATAAGATGAAAAGGCAGAACGAAGACAATAATAATAAGATGAACCAGAAATATGAGAAAAAAATAAGATGGAAAAGAATAATAACGAAAATTCGATTAATAAGATGAAGCGTAGAAGAAAAAGGAAGAACAAGAATAAAATAAATAAAAGGATCTCCAGAACTTAAAGAAAAGTGGCAAAAAGTTCTTGAAAAGTAAACAAAAGCAGTAAACTTACCAAACTTGCTACAAAAGAAGAAGAAAAAAAAGGAAGATGAGGTTCTGCCACCCTCCCACTGATTGGAGCCCAACCACAACCTCATCCCCACATCCAATTTCACCATTCACCTAAAGAAAATATATAGGGAATTTTCTACCAAATATTTATGGAAAACGTTTCGCCCAAACAAAAATGAAGCTATTATTTCCATGAGTTTTGTGAGCGTGAAAAGGTGTACACCCTGAAACACGTCCACACAAATACATGGAGGTTAACCCAGTTAAAAATATCCTAAACCCGCTGTCATGATTTTATTTAGGTAAAAGATAGTGAAAAGATACATATGTATTGGATAGTGAATCAGAATGGAAAAGTTGTGAATATATTGCTTGGAAGATGGGGAATCAATGTTGTTTGAATGAAAGATTAAGTGGAAGGGTTTAGAAGATATGTGTATTCAGGATAAGAATGGTGCATGTCTGTTTTTCTACACTATTTCTCCTTTTTTTACGATTGGTACATACGATGGTAGTGGATTATGAAAGGGGAAAGAGAGGAGGTAGGTTTTTAGTATCATGATGATGTACAATAAGATGGTAACACGCAGATAAAGGTGCGTATGGTAGTAATGATTTGTCTTGCTTTCCTTTCCTATTGCATAAATTGTTTTCAGCGTACTTAGATTTGCTTCTAGCTCAAGTTGTTTAGTTTACGCTCCTGCTCTTTCTCTCTCACTCCCTCCTTATCTCCCCTTCCATCTCCCATTTCTCTTTCTTTCTCCCTCGCTCTCTACCTTTCTCTCTCTCCAACTTCCTCTCTATCATCTCTCTCTCCCTACCTGCTCCATTCAACTTCCCTCTCTTTCCTTCCCTTTCTCCCCTTCACTCTTGCATAATAACGGTATGGCCTACAAGAATACCACACATCCTTTGCACGCTTGGGTTAGATTACAAATGTAGGATCCGCGTTTAATTCATTCATCAATGGGTTTACGGTATCAGGCCATCCGACCGAGTAATTTCGTAATCATCTAATTTATTAGTTGCATAACTTCAACAAAACAATCTCGTTTGAACTTCATCTTCTCTTTCTCGCAAAAAGGCGTCATTTGTAACAATGGTTGTGCCCGGGTGGTATCCTCATTGTGGGAGGCCCCGCCAATGTCTAAGTAGACTTTAAACATTCATTTTCTTTTCTTTCTCCCTTTCCATGAGCGGTCATAGCCTCAAAACCAAGGACGTGATAAATCAGAATTTTCTTTCTCATAGATAAAGCCCATTCCAATGCAGACGAGCTGTCTGCCCCAGACAGCTCGTCTGCATTTGTGCGTTTTTCTACATTTGTTCCTGGTGAAGTGGTTTCTTTTTTACAATATTATCCTGGGAGATGGCTTACTTCTACCATCCCTTTTTTCTACATGAACGGCTTAATAGGGTAGGCGCCGCTGCATGTGTCCCGCCAGGTTCCCGGATTTCATCAACCCCTTTCGAAAAGTTAAAAATTCCTCCTTTAAGCTACTGGAGTGTTTCGTTGAGCCCTTTTTAGGTCTCCCTATTTCCTGGGAGATGTCATAAAGGCCCACATTATGTTATTGACAAGTGACAGCGCGCTTTTTCTGGTTGTTGGTGCCACCCACAGCAAACTATGCTCTTCAGTGTGGCTGCTCTTGACATATAGAAAACGAATAGAAAGCTGACATCCACAAGAATATTTAACTTGCGGAGGAAATAGCATCACCCAACCCAATCTCAGTCCACGAGATACTGGAAATGCAGGTGTAAGTGGCTGCAGCCCAAACAATTTGGAGACATAAAAGGTTAGAAGAAAAACTAGAGGTCTTTCAGCTGACGCGTCCTCTGGTTTAGCCATGGAATAATCTAAATGTTGAAATATTTAGGTTTCATTTTCTACTATTGAATTTTAGGCAACCTCTTTTTGTAAATTCTAACCGTCGATTCCATCCCACTATAAATAACTCAAAATTCAAAAAAAATTACCATAATGCCAAACAATTACGAAACAAACGCTAAGATGGTCCCTTCCAGTTGTCATAAATTGGCCAGAAAAAAATCGGGATTTTCTACTGATACGTGATTGGACAAAAGGAATTTGTGGGAATTTAGATGGATATAACCGATTTTTAATTATCAACTTTCCGGGTAGATATATAAATAATTCACTTCAATATCCATGATTATTCTTATTTGTAACAGTTAATTAATAAATTGTGTTTAAAAAAAAATATTTTTATCTTAAAAAATCCTATTTTGAATGAGAAATACTGACAAAAAAACACTCGAAAATGTCAACAAAAATTAATCAATTTAGCTATAGGATGAGATTTTTTAAAATCGAGTTAACCCCCAAACCTGCCTGATTCGGAGGAAACAGATGTCATTTTCGGATTCATCGGTGCAAAATTGTCCTAAAACAGTTGAGAAAAATTTGGCGACTTATATAATTCTTTTTTGGTAGCCCGGCGTTTTCAATTGATGAGAGATGGAGTGTTTGGGGGATATTTATTTCTAAATAAACTAGATAGAAAATTACATTAAATTAAATTTTTTGAAATTCTTTAACGTTATTGCGATATTTCAAGCAGTTATTTTGAGACAATTTTATATGTTTTAGTTTCAAAACAGTGTTGACAATTTTCCCTCAATTTTTCATTTTCCCTTCTTAATTAACTTGATATATTCATTTAATTTTAATCATCGATAGCACAAAAATATTCGCATTAAAATGGGACTATTTTATAAATTTTTATCTTTATAATTAATTTTTCAACTCATCATGTTTGGAAAATTATTAATATTTGGCAGTAGCAGAGAAAAACCTAGTGACAGTTACCCCAAACAATTGGAGTATTTGTAGCACAAATAATTATATCATAGTTAACCTACATTTCTCCGAAACATTTTGAAAAGTGTGAAATGATTAATTGAGCATCTGTACATACATCAAAGGATACTCTGTATAGAGTCAAGTTCTGGTAGTTCGCCTCGGACGGTCTTGACCTATAACCGTACCTAGTTTTGACACCTGCCTAAAGAGCGATTTGGGTCCAGGGCACCACCTACTTCCCATTTAAAAAGCAATATGTTTCCTGGATTGAGATGACCTTTGTGCCTCCAACTCCACCTACGGTTGTGACCTATGCCCATTTCTTTAACCCCTAGGTACTACTCTGATGAAAGCCTCAGCTTAGCCTATCCCGCAATGTCTGCCTGGTGTGTTGTTTGTGTTGTACGGAGAACTCCTGGCTGCACATTGTGTTGGGCACACGAAGAATGTGCTGCCAGGAGTTGTCCTCTATGTTGTCTTAGGTGAGCAAGCGTCTACCAGGTTACCTTAGGGGTGCAAGTGACGGGGAGTGTAAGTGACGGGTACAAGTGACGGCTCTAAGTAACGGGTACAAGTGAGGGGTGTGAGTGATGGGTGCAAGTGACGGGTGCAAGTGACGGGTGTAAATGAGGGTGTAACTGAGGGTGTAAGTGACGGGTGTAAGTGACGGGTGCAAGGGACGAGTGCAAGTGACGGGTGCGAGTGACGGCTGTAAGTAGAGGTGCAAGTGAAGGGTGTAAGTGGCGGGTGCAGGTAACGAGTGTAATTGACGGGTGCAAGTGACGGGTACAAGTGACCGGTGCAAGTGATGGGTACAAGTGACGGATACAAGTGACGGGTGAAAGTGACGGGTGCAAGTGATGGGTGCAAGTGATAGGTGCAGGTGACGGGTGCAAGTGATGGGTGCGAGTGACGGGTACAAGAGACGGGTGCGAATGACGGTGTAAGTGACGGGTGCAAGTGACGGGTGTAAGTAACGGGTGTAAGTGATGGGTTTAAGTGACGGGTACAAGTGACGGATGAAGTGACGAGTGCAAATGACGGGTGCGAGTGACGGGTATAAGTGACATGTGCAAGTGATGGGTGTAAGTGACGGGTGCAAGTGACGGGTGCAAGTGATAGGTGCAAGTCACGGGTACAAGTCACGGGTGTAAGTGACGGTGCAAGTGATAGGTGCACGTGACGGGTACAAGTTACGGATGAAGTGACGGGTGCAAGTGATGGGTGCAAGTGATGGGTGCAAGTGATGGGTGCAAGTGACGGGTGCAAGTGACGGGTGTAAGTGACGGGTGCGATTGACGGGTACAAGAGACGGGTGCGAATGACAGGTGCAAGTGACGGGTGCAAGTGACGTATGTAAGTGACTAGTGTAAGTGATGGGTGTAAGTGACGGGTGCAAGTGACGGATGCGAGTGACGGATACAAGAAACGGGTGTGAATGACGGCTTCAAGTGACGGATGAAAGTGACGGGTGTAAGTGAGGGGGAAATTGACAGGTGCAATTGACGGGTGCAAGTGACGTATGTAAGTGACAGGTGTAAGTGTCTGGTGTAAGTGAGTGGTGCAAGTGACGGGTACAAGTGAGGGATGAAGTGACGGGTGCGAGTGACGGGGTTAAGTGGCATGTACAAGTGACGGGTGTAAGTGACGGGTACAAGTGACGGGTGTAAGGGACGGGTGCAAGTAACGGGTACAAGTGAGGGATGAAGTGACGGGTGTAAGTGACGTGTGCGAGTGACGGGTGTAAGTGACGGGTGCAATTGACGTATGTGACAGGTGCAAGTGTCGGGTGCGAATGACGGGTGCAAGTGACGGATGCAAGTGACGGGTGCAAGTGACGGGTGCAAGCGACTGGTGCAAGTGACGGGTGTAAGTGACGTATGTGACAGGGGCAAGTGTCGGGTCCGAATGACGGGTGCAAGTGACAGATGCAAGTGACGGGTGTAAGTGACGGGTGCAAGTGACGGGTGCAAGTGACGGGTGTAAGTGACAGGTGTAAGTGACGGGTGTAAGTGACGGGTGCAAGTGACTGTTACAAGTGACGAGTGTAAGTAACGTGTGCGAGTGACGGGTACAAGTGACCGGTGCAAGTGATGGGTACATGTGACGGGTGCAAGTGACAGGTGCAAGTTATGTGTGCAAGTTGATTTAGGTTTACAAGTGTGGGACTCGTTATCCTTGGTGTACAAGTGTGGGACATGTTGCAATAAGTGTGGAAGAGTGGAACAAGTTCCTCTTACGTCGTGCATAACTCGCATGCTGCAATTGGCATCTATAATATTGCGTGCCTTAAATGCCCTAACACTCTCAGAGTGATCTTGTAGAATGTAAAAGATGGGATAGGATTAGGAGAGTTGCGTTACCCAAACCTCTCCCTGACGCAAGGAAAGCCAAGTAGTCTCGATTCGAAACTTATATTTTCGGAACTTTCAACACACTTTCTTTATTATTATTTTTATTATTATTATCATTATTATTATTATTATTATTATTATTATTATTATCATTATTATTATAATTATCTTTATTATTATTATTAATATCATTATCTTTATTATTATTATTATCATCTAACAAGGGAAGTACTACTCTCATATGAATCCTCTCTTTTCCCAAAGACCCTCGACACTGTTCGGGTTCTTCCCTTGGGCTCATGAGTGGTTGTGCGAAAAACAAACAATGCGACCCAAACACCTCCTCTTTACCGCGAGAACCAGTCCTTTGTGTCTTTGTTCTTACCAATTTTTGATATTGTGATCTTTATATACCTTGCATTATCCGGTAGGGGCATCTCGTCCACCACCCGAAGGAAGAATTAAAGCACCTCCTAAAATCAACAACGAAAGAAAAAATGAAAACTCATTGTATTAAATTACCAAATATTCTCGTTTTTTTCTCATTTTTACTTAGAGCCAAGAATAAATTCACCTGTGCCATTTATCCTAAAAGAATATAAATGGTAGCCAATCAATATTTGTGCCCTATCATGCCAAGTAATTCTCGCAGGAGGTTTACAACAGATCTACAGGCGACCACAAGAATGGTTTCAATTTAAATGGTTCTAGGAATCTCATAAACTATTTTTTTAATATATTCTATTAAAATAAACCCTAGAATTTAGCCTATTTTTTTTATCATTGATGTGAAATTTCTCGTTATTGTCCATAGAGATGTATTCTGCATCACTTACGAATGATTTAAAGCGACCTCTTTGTAAGGATTTGTGCAAATCCCTATTTTTCTAACGTAGGGTGGTTTAGAGGCAGGAACGCTTTAATATTTATTACAAATGCACACATCACACGAGCAGGTA
This sequence comes from Ceratothoa steindachneri, assembly GCA_963969495.1. Classification (NCBI taxonomy): domain Eukaryota; kingdom Metazoa; phylum Arthropoda; class Malacostraca; order Isopoda; family Cymothoidae; genus Ceratothoa; species Ceratothoa steindachneri. Next base: position 131,739,120 of record OZ018321.1, on the reverse strand, counting down.
CATATCTACACATTCTAGAGAAGGACCGGAAGCCAAAAGGGCTTTCAACTCTGCTATATTTATAGATAAATTTATAGTATCATTATGACCTTCACGCTAAATCTACATGCGAATGTGAGTGGATGTCTGGGCGAAACGTCAAGGAGAGACGGGCAGCCAAACTGAATCGGGTTCGTATTAAGGTTTTTCTGCTGCCAAATCATATAGCAAGTGCAACTTTCGGGGACGTTTTTTTATTTGATTAATTTAATGCATGCCTAATATCTTTTGTTTGTTTGGTATCTGTCTGTTTATCAGTTTGACTGTCTATTTATCGGTTTGACTCTCTGTTTGAGTGTCTGCTTATCAGTTTACTTTCTGTTTTAGACTGTTTTTCAATTGTCTCTCCAGATGATTCTTTGTTTATCAGATTATTTCCCTCCGTTTGACCGTCTCTTTATCAGTTTTTCTTTCTGTATGACTCTCTTTTTATCAGTTTGTCTCTCTGTTTGACTGTCTGTTTATCAGTTTCTCTCTGTGTGAGTATCTCTTTAGCAGTTTGTCTCTCTGTTTGAGCTTATGTATTTTTCAGATTGTCTTTCTGTTTGACTGCCTGTGCACCAGTTTGTCTCTGTTTGACTCTCTTTATCAGTTTGTCCCTCTTTTCGATTGCCTGCATATCAGTTATCTCTGTTTGATTGTCTATTTACCAGTTTTACTCTGTTTGTCTGTTTAACAGTTTCTCTCTCTGTTTGAATGGCAGTCTTTCCCATTGTCTCTGTTTCCCTGACTGTCTCACTCGCCACATCACCCGCTCGAGCTCAGCAGTATTTAAATACAGGTTCTCGCGTTATGTTGATGTTAAGGATCACAGGGATAACAAATTATAGGATGAAATATCAATTCAATTGTTTGCTGGACGGTTGCTATACATATGTTGTAAACATCCGTGGTTCCGATCCCACATTAAAATGTAGTTATTTACTGAGATATGCAGCATACGTTGCGAATACGTGATATAAACCATGCCCAAATTAATTCATTAATATAGAGATGATGTAATCGGTAGAGGCGTACTGTTCACGCAAGGGATATATATATATATATATATATATATATATATATATATATATATATATATATATATATATATATATATATATATATATATATAAGGGATAAAACTAAGGTAATAGGACTAATTTTATATGCGAAACCAGGTTTCGACGGAGACATCTGTCATTGTCAATCGCTAGTGAACAAGTGAGATACAGAAGTTGCTTAACGTAAAAACACACAAGTCAATGGCGCTAAGGTGGATTATGCGAGAATGTGTCGGCATTTTTGAGAAAGGGAAGTATGAATTTCTTGCTTATTAAGGTATTAGTATTGAATTGGCCACCGGAAGTATTAAAGTTGGGAATTTCTCACCAACTTTAATACTTCCGACGGCCAATTCAATACTAATACCTTAATAAGCAAGAAATTCATACTTCCCTTTCTCAAAAATGCCGACACATTCTCGCATAATCCACCTTAGCGCCACTGACTGGTGTGTTTGTACGTTAAGTAACTTGCTTTTGTATCTCACTTGTTCACTAGCGATTGACGACAATGACGGATGTCTCCATCGAAACCTGGTTTCGCATATAAAATTAGTCCTATTACTGTAGTTTTATCCCCATAGTTACACGTACGCTACTTTATTTTTTGGATATATATATATATATATATATATATATATATATATATATATATATATATATATATATATATATATATGTATATATATATATATATATATATGTATATATATATATATATATATATATATATATATATATATATATATATATATATATATATATATATATATATATATATATTCTTCATTTGGGGGCACAGCAGTATTTCTAAACCTTTACTGCTTTCATCGATAATTAAGAATACCCATATATATTTATTATTATTATTATTATTATTATTTTCTTTGCTATTATTTGTTTTGTCCTGTATAGACGCATAGTATAATTGCTAATTTGATAAAATCTTTGTGAAGCTGAAAGATGAGGCGTAAAGCTTAGAAACTACTAGTGTACGTCAAATAAATATTTGTCCCCGAATTACTGTTTTGATCGATTTTCAGGGTAACCAAAAGTAGACGGACAGTTATGGTCTTATTTTCATTATTTGTTGCAAGGGATGGAAATGTCTCAATTCAATCTCCTAACAATTTCTGCATTTTTATATTTCCAATATTATAAAATCCATTTTCTTTCTACAGTATTTTCTCCTATTATGACCAATCATATACTCGTATCCCCCCCCCACCCAATAAAAAGTCAATGTTAGGATTTCAATCTTTAATGCATATAATAAATATCAAACTAAAATTGTCAATCTACTCTACATAGACCCTCCCCATATATACATTTAACATGGCTATTGTGAAGCCTATCTAGCAATTTGTAACTAAAACTCACCCCTTCTTTAAGCTTTCTTTTCGACAGCCAAAACGCCAACCGAAATTCCAGAGAGACACAGAAACCAGTTTGAGTAAAACAACAGAATTAAGAATTCATCTCCCCAAATAAATATGATATCATCATGAATATTTGCCCTCACAGTTCGGGTAAACCTTGAATAAGTCCCGTTAATACAGCAGCTTCGAGGAAAACATTTATTGTGTTGCTAATTTTAGGAAGGCGACGGTTAAATTAGTTTTTATGACCATATTTCCTTATGGTGTCCTATTAATTAAAACGGTTAAAGTGTTTAGGAAATTTGGCCCAACAACACATTTTAGCTAATGTGAAAACGAACGACAAATAAAAATAATAAACGTAAATAAACAACACAATAGGAAGACTTCACATAATGGCATTGAACAGGGACAATGAATTAAAAATCGACCTTCGGAAGAGAGGAAATGATAATTCAAGCTCTTTCGAGCTTTATTCAGTTTAGTCTTAAAAAGAATAGAAGAATATTAAGATCAATCTCAAAATTAATGAACTAAATGCAGTTTAAAACTACTTGAAGTTAGCGTTTCTTCTTTCCTACGGGAAAGCATTGCCGTCATAATACGACGGAAGCAAAATTGTCTAAGGATTAGAAATTACCCAATTATCGGCAGATCCGAACTCTCCTTTGATATTCAGGAATATTTAGTAGGAATTCTAAAGTATAGAGCAATGTAATAAAATATACATCTATATAATATGATAAATTACGTTACTATATTTTTATTCTATTACTCTCTAATTGGTCAGTAAAAGTGTGAAGTACAGCTACTAGGACCTGTTTTTATAAACTAGTCACCTTTCTGGTTACCAAGATATTATATTTATGGAATAGACAAATTTCTGAAGTACTTTACCGGACGGCCATTGGCCTTACAAATCACAATTGCATCATCACCCAAATCCTAAGTTTGATCGTGCAAAAAAATATATACATACGAGGGGCGGTCAATAAGTTTTGCAATTCGGATATAATGAAACGAGATATGAGGAAAAGTGTTTTATTATTTATCAATATAACTAATATCGACTTCAATGCACTTGCGCCACTTGCCCCTGAGGCTTCGAATTCCCGACAACCAGAAATCTCCCGACTGCTGTTCATTCCACTCCTGGACGACGAGCTGGACATCTTCATCGTCCCCAAACCGGCGTCCACGCAGTGCAGCCTTGAGCTGGCGGAATAAAAAATAGTCGCTAGGGGCCAGATCTGGACTGTAGGGGGGATCATTGAGCTCCTCGAATCCACACTCACGCAGGGCAGCTTATGAAACTCTGGCCTTGTGGACTTTGACGATGTTGAAGTCGATCATGGGGCGTGACGTTTTGTGAGGTTTCTAGGGACCAAACGGGCAGAGACCTTGGTCATGGCCAAATTGTCATGGATGATGTTTATAACAGTTCCATGTGATATTCCAAGTTCTCGCTCGATTTCTTCGACTTTCACCGACGATTTTCAAGGATCATCCTCTCCACACGGGCCACATTGTCCTCGTTGGTCACGTCTGACGGGCGTCCTGGACGGGGGTCATCTTAAAGGGACTCACGACCATGGCGGAACTCCCTACTCCAGCGAGCAATGGTTGCATAGGAAGGGGTGGTGTCTGTGTACACTGCAACCATGCATTCATGGATCTCTTTTGCATTCTTGCCTTACTCGGTCCAAAATTTGATCACTGTGCGGTACTCAACCTTCTCCATTGTTGAAAAATGTCTGACTGACGATCTGCGATCAGCTACTGCATCTTAAATAGACGAGGCAGGAGCGTGCGGCTGCAGGTCCTAACTTGTCATAACTTGTCCTAAAACCTCCACAAACAGCCATCCCTTTTCCTCTGTTTTGCCCTACCGATTCGCAAAACTTATTGACCGCCCCTCATATATATCCATTTGGGCATCTATAGAGATATAGAGAGGCATCGGAGTCTGAAAGTGAGAAGTGAAATATCAGCAAGTAACGTTGTAGAAGCGAAATTAATGTTATAAGATAATAAATAATTATCATGGAATTATGGGAGGGAAATTCATGTTATGAGAGATCATCTGTATGACTTAAAATTGCTAGAGGTGGGAAACAGGGAATCTCTGCCTTCTGCTGGGGCCATCGTATCTCCCATCGTGATAAGTGGACCGGCTTTGTTAACTACTAAAGTAAATCATCGGGTAAAGAGTGTATGCTAATATACTTTTTCCACAATACAACTTTGATTGTAGCCACGGTGTGAAGGTATCTCAGCAACTTGATCAGAATTGGGTGTTAAGAGGATTGGTAAATATAGAAACTGGCGACTGTATCAAAGTTTCCAGTTACCCGGGTAACTGCATAATTAATTTCTGCTATAGGTGATTAAAGAAACTAAAGGAACTAATTCTACAAGGCAATTAAGATGTATTTTCTATCCATCTGAGTCGAGATTTTGTTGGGGTTTTTTAGTTGTTTTTTGTTTGTTTTCATTTTTTATTTAGCCTAGCCGATGGATGCGCTTTTTTTGGTGTATATTCTTTTTTATCTGTTTATGTGAGAGGAGGACTCTTGGCATCAGTGATGCGTTGGTATTAATGATCTCTTTAAAACAAATATAAATTCACCGTTTAACCTTAGGTTTGGGCACCAATCGTTGGTATTTCGCTATTTTCTCCCGTTCTAATCTGTTAAGCCCATCGCCATCAAGAACACTCACTTCGATGGTCAGTGCAGTCTTGTGGCGCTTTTCCCAAAACAAAATCACTAGTTTGATGGCGAACTATGTGAGCGTTTGTGTGGTGGATTTTATCATAATACGAGTATATGGTATATTTTTCATTGCCGATGATGGTGTTTGTGTAATGACCATCTGCAAATAAGGGTTAATATCCAGGGATGAGATTGTTCACGGTTGCTATTTGGACGGGGTGGAACCTACATTTAAAGTTTTAACCCATTTCAGCCATTCTTTTAAAGTCCTTGGTTAGTAGGCAATGTCTTTGACTCTTAATTATAAGCCTTTGAAGATCAGAACTCAATAGTCCTTTTAGGCCAGTTAAATGTCTCCTTATTATTAGTCTTCATTGAGCTCTTCATCATATCTTCCGCTTTTTAATGGTCCGTCCACTCGGTTTCCCAATTTTGATCTGTAAGTCTATTTATTGTATGTATATGTGTACTCTTAGGTGGATTTCAGTGCACCTACTAATTTAGTGCTCTTCGATCTATAAATCTATTTATTGAATTTTAGGTGTCTTATGAGTATACACCTTGATCTGATGGTCTTAGATATATAGATGTATTTATGAAATTTCAGCTAGTTAATATTTATAGAATTTAAGTCGCTAATGAGTGCCCACCTGGATCTATTGGTCTCAGATCTATTTATACTAGCTCAAGGGAAGTATCAATAAACGACCAGATTTGATGGGGTTGGAGCTGTATGAATACTTATAATCTATAAGTTGCGTAGTAGTGCACCCCTGTCTTTGATTCTTTCGATCTGTAGGAATAATTATAGACTTTTAGCTTTTTTTTTAATTCTCTCCTGGATTTTTTGGCCTTGAATCTATATACAGCCTCGTATGGACTTTTAGATGGTTAATGACTACACTCCTGGATTTGATGGTATACCTATACACTCACTTGACGTAAAGGTGTGCTCCTAAATCTGAGGACCCTTGATTTTTAGATCTATTTGTCTTCACTCAAGTATACAATAAGCGTATTCCTGGATTTAATGGTCTTCGACCTGTAGTTCTATTTATGGACTTTCATGTAACTTATGAATGTACTCCTTTATCTGAGGGTCTTCAACGTGTACTAGTGTGATTTATGGATTCCATTGTAACTTATTAATGGGCTCCTTGATATGATGATCATATTTAGTTCATACTCTTTGCATCTGTTTTTGTGAGAGTAGAGCATTTTTGAGTTAAGCAGTTCTCAGCGATACGTTTGACCTTGTATCCTATTAAGAGAAGACATTGTTCATTTTAATGAGTTCTCTTTGATTTAAGAGAGTTAGTAGTTACCAATATTAGAAGATTGTATGTGTAATTGGTCTTCACTAGCCCTGTGGCTCATATAAGATATGTTAAAAGCATCTTTCAGTCTCCAGTTGTGCTTTATGGAGGGCAGCAAGGGATGTTATTTAGATATTCTGTCATGTTCTGATATATTAATCCTATATTATTTGGAAAACTAACTCGAGAATCAGTGTAGTATCACAAAGGGCTATATCTATTTGTATGAACATGTTTATATATATGTACATTGCTTGTTATGCGAATGATGATACCCTGGAGGTGTTTCGATTGTTTGAGGCCGTGTTATAACCCAAGCGCACTTAGAATTTACAATGGAGTCTTGCATATCCTCTCATTATGCTTTTTTATAATAGCCCTCTGCAATTATGTTTACACATCCAGGAATGAGATGGGTTTTGCTTTCTGTTTCATTATGGAAGAACCGAAATCTGTTAGCTTCAGTTATCACAGCCATTTGAATGAAGACTGGTTAACTGCCCCCTTTTTTAGGCTCTATTTTAAAGTTTTCACCAGTAAAGGTCAGTAGTCCACATTTAGCTATTTATGTGACCTTCGTCGCCAGTATATTCTGAATTCGAGCTTTTGTACGTGTTTTCCAGCTGTTTCCTGTCTTTGTCCGCTCTGCTTCTCATTTTCTGTTGGAGGACCATGTGACCTTCGCCGCCAGTATATTCTGAATTCGAGATCTTGTACGAGTTTTCCAGCTGTTTCCTGTCTTTGTCCGCTCTGCTTCTCATTTTCTGTTGGAGGACCTTCACATATTTTTTGGCTCCCTCTGGCTTGGTTTGCGTTTGTGATTTTGATCGTAATCAAAATCACAATAGCAGATATTAAGAGTCATAATAGCAAAAGGAGGACATCCAGAAAGTAAAAATCCCGAAAAGTAGAAATCCAGAAAGCCAAAATCTTAAAAGGCTGAAATCCAAAAAGTCAAAATCCAGAAAGACTGACATCCAGAATATCAAAAACACAACAACTCAAAATTTAATCAAAATACCGAAAGGTTGAAATCAAGAAAATCTGAATATCTAATCCCCAAAAACAAAACAACCTGCGCCTACACAATATTATGCTTTAAACCAAGTAGGCATTGGCTTTATATTTGCTTTAAGATGACGGTTTGTGCTACACCCTGTAAGAATACGGAGGAAGTGTGTGAAATTGTAACTTCTCAAAAAGGACGAGATAACTTCAACGCGCGCTGCTATTTAATGGTGAAAAATAAAACTAACTAACCACCGTGACAAAAGGACATAAGCTGTTTTCAGAAACGCTGAGCATCGACCAGTTTGTGAATATCTTGTGGCAGGGAGGTGCGAATACTGCGGCGGCCGCTCCCGGCGCCCACTGGTGCACTACCTCCTCTCCTGCCCAGCCACCGCCCGCCTCAGGCCAGAGCGAGCGCCAGCCCCTCCCCCTGTAAGAGGCGCCCTACTCAGGGCGCGAGAGGCAAGAGCCGCCCAGGTGGTCCTCTACACCCCAACAAACGAGCTGCTGGAGGTGCTGAGAACAGCACCCCCTCCGCGCTGATCGCCGCTCGCGCCCAGCCGGGCGACAGGTAATGAAGACCGACGCCACCCACTTGCAGCAGATAAGAAACGCGTGGGACGCTCCACCACGTCTTACTGCACGCCAACACTGACGGCCGGCCCGCTTTGTGTAATGTGTGCATTTATACATGTATTTATATTATTGTATCATATTATTACTGTATTTGTCTTTTTTGTTTGTTTTTTTGTTGTTTGTTTGTTTTGTTTTTATTTTATTATTATTTGTATTATGATTATGTATAAATGTACGCTATTGCACAATAAACCTATACAATCAAATCAATCTTCGGGCAATTGCTCATAATTTCGTTCTCTAATCCCTTTCCACGATCTCTGAATTTTTTGCAACCTTTTCTTTGGAATATGAAATAAATTTAACTTTACTTTTTTATTTTTTATCCTACTTTTTTTAAAGGGTTAAAGGTAAAATCTTGAAAATATACTAAAATTTAGAGTATCCTAAACTTACCTCCAGTAAGACATATTTAGATTTAAAAAAATTGATTCGCAGCTAATCTGTATTTACCCAAATAGAGAAAAGTTAAATAAGACTCGAGTTTAAGGAGATTTAAGCTTTTGCAAGTTCTGACATTTGGGATATTGGTTTTCGAGATTCTGACTTTTGGGATTTGGGTCAGAAGCGATAAAGCTGGGGTGTCTCATTTGCCATTTTCTTTGACGTCACATCAACCCCCAAGTTGTCCCCCAGTTTAGTAATAAAAATTTGCATTAAGAAGTTTGTAGTTTGATGCTACGCTACTAGTATAGGTACGAGTATATGGTAAGATTTGTATTACCTGATTCATAACGCTGGTTTCTTGCAATTATATTCATTCTTTTTGGACGAAAGGATTTTTCTGGTCTTGACAACTATTTTATCAATTTCATATTGAGGCCAATTTACTAACCTCAACCAAAGCTGATGACTGACGTGTACAACTACATAGTTCAATGTGGTTAATTTGTTTTGGGATTTCAGTTGTGTTTCCTATTAATGTTCTTCTTTTAATTTTGCTGTTCATTTTTTGATGGTCCATCTTTGATCCGTAGTTGGGTATTTGTACTCGCAGGTGGTTCATAACGTCAATCCTCACTTTAGCAGTCTTTCGCATTAATGGAAGTTAGTTCTAGATTGTAAATTGGGCTTTGTTTGTTGTTACTCCTCTCACTTTTACACTCTCTTTGTCTACACTTTTTGAAAGATCCTCTATACCTCGTACAATTCAATTGGTGCAATCATCTATTGTTCTCTTTTCACGTATCTAAGCCGTTATGCCAAAGCACCCCAGTGCAGCACAGGTACTGAATCCTACAACATATTGTAGATTTATTTTTCTGTTTATGGTTGAATGATACCATTCTACCTCATTATAAATCCCTCTTCCATCCTCATATATAGTAGGCAGTGTAATAAATTTGTAATATTGTTTGAATGCGTGCAACATAGAGAAAGTAACCTAATTCCTATAAGGTTGGCTAGGAAGTCCTGAATCAATTAGGAAGCCGAAGCTTGTTTACAGTTTTTATATTAAAAGCTGACTAGTATCTGGGACAGATTCGGATGCTTGCTGATCGCTGGAAGAAGATTGTAGAGAATGGTGGACTTTTTGAAGAATAAATGTTGTGTTGCTCCATAAAATTTTGTTGTTTTCTTTCCGCTTCCTAAATGAATCAGGACTTTCTGGCCAAATTAATAGCCTAAAAATATACTGAATGAAGAAATTTTTCATCCTTAGGCCTCTTATCACTCGCAATTGAGAGATTATGAGTGTTTAAAATGATTCAGTAATATTAATTATAGATTTTGAGATAGACGATAGAGCAAACAATCTCCAAAGTTAATTTAAATTGGTAAAAAAGCACACCAATACTGCCAGAGCTCACAAATAGTTGTTATAAATTCGGATAAACGTAAAAAAAAATCTACTTTGCTGAGTAACAGAACGCATGTGAGATAATATGTTTAAAAATTCTAGTTAAAGAGTATTTTTTAAATTTAAAAAGTGCAGAATAGAAACCATATATGAAAATATTTACTGATTTTCTTTCTGAATGTTATGCCAGTGATTAGTCCTCTAAAAGCATATGTACAACTGTGTTTTTCATATCTCTTTCACACTTTTATATCAGAGTATTCTTACAGCACTATCACGTTAGCTGGTTTGTAAAAAGAAGATGATCTTTTCCTATTATTCCCTGTCTAAATCTCTATTGGTGTTGGTACGTATGTGCGTATTATTATTATTATTGACTATGCATATAAATATATGTCCACGCGGGTATGAATATTCCCTTGGATTGAGATCGTTTCGATTAAACATGCAGAAAAAAAAGGTACACAGGTAGATGGTTAGGTTATGTTATGTTAGGTTATATGTAGTAGTTGAGAAGCATGACTTAATATTAAAGCTAAGACACGCAATTCGGGATACACTAATCGTGAAGTATGAATCCTGATTTAGTTATTGTAATGATACAGTTTGTTTTGCTTGTGTACTTCTTGAAAGTCCGGCGTCCCTTAAGAAATTTTAAGTCGCGTGCACGAAATTCTATATGTTCCTATGTCGGTTGGTTGAATGGTAACCATTTAATTTTTCAATGAGTTTTGCAAGTTTTGAAGGTCGTAAGGTCAGATTGATATGTTTTTAAATTGATAATACGTTTGTTAATAATTTTTTTTTAAATTATGGAAGTAATTGAGAGCACGCGACCTAGGTCTGTTGATCTTGTTATACCCATCGTGAGGCACTATGTACGTTATACCCATCGAGAGGTGCTATGTACGTTATACCCATCGAGAGGAGCTATGTACGTTATACCCATTGAGAGGCGCTATGTACGTTATACCCATCGAGAGGCGCTATGTACGTTATACCCATCGAGAGGCGCTATGTACGTTATACTTATCGAGAGGAGCTATGTACGTTATACCCATTCAGAAGCGCTATGTACGTTATACTCATCGAGAGGCGCTATGTACGTTATACCCATTGAGAGGCGCTATGTACGTTATACCCATCGAGAGGTGCTATGTACGTTATACCCATCGAGAGGAGCTATGTACGTTATACCCATCAAGAGGCGCTATGTACGTTATACCCATGGAGAGGAGCTATGTACGTTATAACCATTGAGAGGCGCTATGTACGTTATACCCATCGAGAGGTGCTATGTACGTTATACCCATCAAGAGGCGCTATGTACGTTATACCCATCGAGAGGAGCTAGGTATGTTATACCGATCGAAAGGCGCTATGCACGTTATACCCATCGAGAGGCGCTATGTACGTTATACCCATCAAGATGCGTTATGTACGTTATACCCATCGAGTGGCGCTATGGACCTTATACCCATCGAGAAGAGCTATGTACGTTATACCCATCGAGAGGGGCTATGTACGTTATACCCATTGAGGGGGGCTATGTAAGTTATACCCGTCGAGAGGGGCTATGTACGTTCGCAAATAAAATTTCATTTTTAATGTAAACAAAGGATTAGAAAAAAAGATCACTTGGGAGTCCTTTGGATATATAACATATTTTTGATAGTTAATTATCCACAATTAAGGCAATTACTATGATGAAATTAATTAAAGTCAAAAAGACAAATTAACATGATACTTAAAAGTATGATAAAGAGAGAGGAAATTAAGCTCAAACATAAGTCAAACAAGGAATTACTAGGGACGAAAAATCAAGGACAAGAGAAGTAAGTTCATTGGTAAAGCACACACTGCATCAGTAAGTAGATTTTCTTCAAAACAATCCTATACACATCTTTAACCTTAAAACTTAAAACCTGTCTTATTATTCTAGGATGCAATTCGACTTGCTGATCCGATATTACTGCACTCTTATATATCCTTCAGGAGATCTTTTTATTTAAGAACTTGTGCCTAAGTTCGATATTAGTGACTGATAAGCACGTCTGGTGAGGCTTACTGCGAAGGTACGATTTCAGAGTCTTAGCTTAAATCTAAAGAATATTTCAATATATCTAAGTAATTAGAATTGAGATGAAACACATTTTGAGCCTAAATTTTATTTTTAATACGCTGATATCGATCACGAGTTTTGGCCAAATCTAAATTTTTGACTCAGATAATTTATTCAATGACATATTTTTTTTATATCTCAATGTAGTTGCCAGTTTTTAGGGATTAAATTTGCTATGCATCGGGCCCCGCATTGTCCCTGTATTTAGTTTAAGGGGGCGTATTTGAGACTCGCGATCATTTATACATCTGCGTCACATTATTTTCTGCATTATCTTCTCTAATCTCCCGCTTAAATTAAACCTCTCGGAGACTAATTTTATATTTGTTTAAAAAAAATAGCGTGATTAAGGAAAGCATTTTTACCACAAAATGTTCTAAGTGAAGTGTGTATTAAAGTAATGAAGTTAAGGGAACTATATATGTGCATTATTGTCGAATTTTGCCATTGTTATTTTAGATACACTCATTCAAACCCGGTTGATGAAATTTACATAAATCTATGTAAAGCTTTGCCCGATAAGTAATGACCGATGCTTTTGTAATTATGAGGTCAAGAGGATTTCTGTTTATCGGTAGTTCAAGGGTGTTGCCCTTTTGTAGGTATTGCTTTTGGAGAAAGAATGAATGCCAATATTTGAAATCTGCAATTAGATGATCGAAGGTTACGCTTCAACAAAAGCGTTTGCCATTACTTAATAATTTAACCACCGACTTCACTAGATCCATGATAACGTGATGAATCATACAGCTACATATATTCACCAGACTATCTACACTGAATTTTATAATTTTTCCACACTCAAATGTTAGGTTTGTGTTAGAAGGTTTTCTTCTGAGGAAACAATTCATGCTGTTTGCGATGCCTGGTTTAGCGTGAAAGCCTATTCTCTGCAGATGAAATTCAGAAAATGCCAGTAAAATAGTAAATATATATTGAAAATAAGGTTAATTATGTTTGGTTGACTTGAATAGATGTTATTTATAGGACAAAACTTTGTATACAATCATGTAGTCAAATTGTCTTTGACACTCAGAAATTTCCAGTGTTTCTATGTTTTTCATATAGTTTTCAACCGCTCCATTCCTGACTGGTGGTAGTAATAAAGCTTAAAAGAGCAAATTTCCCGTCAATCTCTATCTAAAAGACGCTCGATCTGTTTTTTCAACCACAACGCTGTTCGCTCATAACTAACGGTCATTTAAGCGTGCGCGTAAACTGCCGGCCACGCGCTGGGTGAAACTTTTTACTCATTGTAAATATATTATATGATAGTATATGATATTTTAGGATATATGATAATGAGAGTGCGCAATTCTCCTTAATCTACTATAAGCGCACAAATAATAATTATAATTAGAACGAAAGATATTTTTGAGGCACAATATAAGAATTTCCAACAACATGCATCTGTATTTAATTGTGACGGGACTTTTTATCACCGGAAACTCCGGGTACCTACGTTAACCATCAATAAGATAGAAAATGTGATGGTCGCGACTACCATCCCATTACTTTAAATTCATTTATTGGTCAATTTTCGAAACGAGAATTAGAAGAGCAGTGAATTACCGGAAATCACATTATCTAATAAATGTTACACAGAATTGATTTCTACAGAGACATAGATCGTATCTCGCTAACCTCTTTATTTTTTTCGTCAAATAATTACTATCTACCATTAGCACAAGGCGGTAGATATTGGTTATCGAGGCCATTTTAATGCCTTTTAATCTGGCCCAAATAAGCGGCTATTACTAAAACTTAAATTGCACGGAATAAGCAATAAAAAGTAGGGAAAGAAGAGTGTATTTTAAGTCGTTCCCTTCAAGTATTTACAAACGGGGGGTTACTTATATGCTCCAGATACTAGCTGTACATTTCAGGACGAAGTACACGCTCTTTTTTGCTAGTTTAAATAAACAACCTTAAAATAGGTTTACCTCATAATATTTCAAAATTCACAGACGATACTAAAATAGCAAACAGATCATTTTTGTTCAGCCGATAATAAAAATTTGCGACTAGCTTAATAAATGAGATATAAACTAGGAAGATGAATATCAATTGAACTTATCAGTACGCATAAGCAAGCTATAAACATAGGGTGCCGTAAATTAAAGTAGATTATCAAATGAACCAAAAAACTCTTCTTAAAATAGAGAAAATTTTAGTCTTCATAATTTAAAGAGACATACTCGCATATTACACAGCGATGCATCTAAGCCAGTATTTCGCAAACTTTTTTTTGTCGTGATCCTAAACACAAATTGATTTTGGCCTGGCAACCCTCAGGGATGAAACATTATTTCAGTATTATTTTACTTTTATCCAATTGAATAAAATATAATGAATTTACTATAATTTACTAAATAATAAATATAATATAATATTGATTGAAGATAATTGGAGGAAACCTTCATGCTCAAGCAAAGATAAATAAACCTTTGACTGCCAACTATAATACTGTTTCATGAATGAGCCCTTCTGACCATTAAACCACTATTGACTGCTGATAAATATAATAATTTATTCAGTGTGTCTACATTTAGTTTTAACTTTATTCAATATATTTTATGGACATTCGCTTTTATTTAATATACAGTATTATTTTATTTCTCTGTTTCATTGAAAGATATTAAAGGCACATTTTCAGATTAATATAGTTTATTGAAACAAAAAGCAAGGAAAGAAAATAAACTTTTAGCTAGCAACTTCTTCTGATTCTTTGATTACAATTCATTGAAAATTGCAAAAAAAGTATTTTAGTGACTACCGTGATGTTCCTTCATATTCTGGACAAGTTTCTAGAGATTTGGCTTGATGGACAGAAAACAGAGCATTTCATGCTGAGGATCTAGAAGTTTACTTGATTTAGTCTTAATCGCGAGAGGAGTTGAAATCCTTGTTCATAGAGTTTTGTGGTGGCAAATAGAATAAGAGCCTTTACAGCTTCATGAATCAGAATAGGCTTATCTTTCAGTTGAGCCCAGAAATCAGAGTATGAGAGACTTAAAAAACGTTGATTCTGAACCTGATTTTTCTTGAGATCTTCCTACTGAAGGTCTTCACAAACTCTTCTATTTTCTCCTCATCTTTCAACTTCCGCTCCTTGATCTTTTGACTTCCCCTAAACCACTTTTTCCTCTGCATATTTTTCACATGGGTTACCACTACCAACAGCTTATTCTGTGACAAAACGCTTTCCCTGGGATCACCTTACATTCCCTTACTGTCATATGACTGTCTTTCCTCATGAGCACAAAATCAATCTGTGTTGCTGTCCTTCCACTATTGTAGGTAATCTTCTTTTGCTCATCCTTCTTGAACATTGTATTAATGATCTTACAATCTCTTGCCTAGCAGAATTCAAGAATCTTCTCGCCCTCTCTGTTTCGCATTCCATAGTCATATATCCCCATAACTTCCTCAAATGCATCTCTATTGGCTCTAACATGCCCATTCAGCTCTCCATCGATGAACAACAGATCATTCCCTCTGACCACTGCCACCCTATCATCCAGTCTTCCCCAGAATTCCTCCTTTTCCTTCTCATTTCTGCCAGTCTGGGGTGCATAAACGGAAAATATTTGCACCACTTTTCCTCCCTAAACCATTTTAATCTTCATAATCATTGACGGCTGTCTCTCCACCTCCATCACATCTTCCAATATCTCCTCCCTCGACATCACCCCAACTTCATCTGCGCCATCTACTCCCCCAGACTACCAAAACTTATATTTCTCTCCGGCATCGCCAAATACTCTGCACCTGCTCCCTTATATCTTGATTCCGGTACACTGCAAAAAAACGCAAAAATCTCCGCTATCTCTCGGCTCGTTTCCAACATCGTCCCAACATTTACACAGTCGTACTACTTCTCCATCTCCTCGTTCTATTGGACGAGGGATTCTTAGCACCTCTTGTCTGTTAAAAGGTTGCAGGGGGCTATGGGCCGTTCTTAGGGGAAGAAAAAAAAGTATATATATATATGCACTATACATTATTCAAATTTATTTATTCATAAAGTAACATACACGGTCACTTACATACTCAATGTTTTGCCAACCTTATCACACCAGTCATAACAATAACCTTATCTTCAGCAATTTCCCTTTATGAGTGAAAATTCCCAAGCTTATGCTGTTTCCTCTATATTATACTATTAAATATTCTACTCCTGTATTAGCTTGACAATTAAGTAAATAAAAAAGTAGCATGCAAATAAATCTTAAGTAATACGCACGTCTGTCCACCAACACAGCTACGTCGGAACTAAAGATTCTGAAGAAACAGATCGAGTCAAGTTCCATCCTCCTTAGCGTACAGTACATGCATTAGACCTGATCATACTCATATGTGTTTTGTTCTAACTTCATTTATCGTACTTTGTTATTCACAATGATTTTCCTATCCCAGCTTGAATGACGACTTATATTCAACAATTATGATGTTAATAGTAATGTTTGAACTATGTTTACTTCTAATATTTCTCAATCTCACTCATTTATTTTTTATTTTTTGTAGCTATCCAGCAACTCTGAGGAGCATCCTTGCGATCCTAATTTGGGTCATGACCATGGGTTTGGGAACCACTGCTCTAATCAATTAGGAAAGAAGTCAAGAGGCTAGTTTCTTTTACTCGGCATTGGAATGGTCAGAATATATTATCCTTCGTTTGTCTACTCGTCACTCCATCTAACAACCTCATCCGGAATGTAACGCCCAGTATTGGTTTCTCGACTTATATAAACAGTTGTGCTTTTAGAACGGGTATAATATTAAGTAATTTTACTAATTTTCGGGCTTAAGAATAAACCATACAATGAAAGACCTTGATCTTGAGGCCTATGATCAATCCCGAGTAAGCGATTTTTGCCATTAAGTATTTAAATAATAAAAGCATTATATGACAAAACTTTAGGCAATATATATAATAGAAGTGTTAGATATGGACAGATTGGTAAATACTCGCCTAAATAAAGAAAGTAAGCGTTACAGCAAGACTATACCTCAAAGTTTATTCACCTGTCAAAGTTCCCAAACGTGGTGAAAGAGTTTACCCTGGTGAACAATGGACAGTATGTCGAAACCTTATTTAAATTCTGTTGGACGAGCATTTTGTACGTCTCAATAATACTGGAAGCACAGGTGAGAAGCTCTACCTAAAAATGAGCAAAGGCCTCATAGTAACTTTTCTATTTTTAGCCTCTATAGAAAAGTAATTTCCTATTTTTTGCACCATCATTTTACTGCATTCCTTTATCACCGCTAAGAAACAGTGGCCTTTAGGAAAAAGGCATATTATCTTAATTCTTGTAGTAGTGATTAACTCTTGGAAACGCGTGTGCTTAGCCTTTTTCTCCATTAGGGTAAAGTTTACTAAACTTTAATATTTATGTAACTGAGTGTGCCCCATAAGTTCTACATCCTGGATATGAAAGAAAAAAAAAGAGAAGAAATTATGAATCTTCGGTGCACATGTAAACAAATGTATAATTTTAGTTCTAAGTCTAGCAGTAAAATAAAACGTGGAGATCTTAGGTATACCATTAATAGGTATGTAGCATTAGATCTATCAAATTCATTATCCACCTTTCCTGCTTGTAGATAACTTAATTCACTGGAAAATGAACTCATTAGTGCTGGATCTGGTTGGCTTGTGCTAGAACAGTCTATCCAATCTATGTACTTTTCTTTTTTGTCTGGCCGTGAGAGGATTCAAAGCTCTTTCATTGTATTTATTATTGTGTTCTGTATTTTATATTTAGATTCAATATGCCCTTATATCACACGCACTTACTTTTCCAAAATAATAATTTAATGTATTCCAAGGAATATTAGTACATAAATTATTCAGGTATTGATTACTTAATTACAAAGGTAAAATAATTAATTTTTGCTATCTATACTAAGTAAAACAAGGAGTTTAATTTCAATGTTTGTGAGGAAGTAATATAAAAAGGGCAATAAACATAAATTAAAAACAAAAATATATATTATCTTAACCCTCTAAAATTTAAGTTAAGTAAAACCTATCTGCGTAAAATCATTTGGGTTAGGAAAAGTATTCCTATAAAACTCAGAGCTTATTACAGAAAGTCGTTAATTGGATTTATTAACAATTTTTAAATCGCCAGAAAATGCAAATTAAAACCTTCGACTAACAAGGAAGAGGAAGGCAAGAAAATCAAATCACAATAAATAAGGAACTAATCAATGTCAGTGGATTGAAACAAATGAGGACAATGTAGTTGAAATTGAACATAGTATATAAAATGGTGTGGAGTGAAGGAGACGATCAACAGACATACGATGGCATTTCTGTTCCAATTTTCTTCTTTTCAAACAAATAGATATCTGAAAATAGAAATATAATAAGGAGAATTGGATTGTGCGGGCCATAGGGGTTTCTTATTCAAGCCTTTCTTCAAAGGGACGTGACAAATACAAGTCAATGTACATACTTAGCAAAATATAAAAAGCTTTTAATATGTATTTATTATAAGTAAGTAATAATAAGTACAAAACACGGACGCATGCAATAGATTTAAATGTATGTAGGGAAAAAACGAACATAGCAGGGAGGTACCTATCGCGTGTGTATGTAGTTAAGATGTAGCAAAGAGATTTAAAATAAAACACTGAGGACGCTACAGACAGCTTTTTTCATTGAAAGCACTTCTTAATATCCATCCTTGAGAGTGACGCAAGTTCTAATTCTGTAGATATGAATGAGTTCTTTTGTTCGAACTTACTATGGAATATTTTAAATGGCACCCAGGCATCTCCATTTCTTACTTCTTTAAGCCCGCCGTATTTTCATATTAATCTTTTTGTCACTTTCCTTCGTCTCTTCCACGTTTCATGTAATTCCAAAAACACATACTCGTATCATTTAGACGTAACCTGCCAGAACCAGGTAGCTTCCTATATTCTGATAAATTAAGCTATCTTTCTATATCCTGACAAACCAAGTTATCTTCCTATATTATCTTACGTTATATTCGCACTCAGCTTTAATTGGTTATGTAGAAACTGCTATCCTTCAAATTTACACAGTCTCATTCAGGCATTACAGTTCCTTGCTCATTTCAGCAACAAAAGCGAACTCAACTTTTCCTTTAATTAATACTAATAACTCTTTCGCGACTTACTACCCAGAGTTTTTTCACACATTTTCCAGCATTGCGATCACTATATTCACATTGATATTAAGAATAAGAAACTTAATAACCCAAGACTAATCTCTCATAGCAAGTTATTTTTTGAAAGTTGAGTTTACTTAGGAATAACATCAGAGGTGGGCACAGTTAATCTTGATTTTGTTAATCCGTTAATTCTTTAAAAATATAACATAAGTTAAATCTAAAGCGTTAACGTTCATTATTAATTTATTATAAAAAATATAGAAAACGTTTTTGTCATTTTTTAAAACCAATTTAAAACTGCCCAAACTATAAAAAGAAAAATTGGCCAAATTATAATCTAACCAATTTTTATATTATATAGTTTTCTGTACTGTTTTATAATAATCAAATAATAATTAGTTTTAACGTTTTAGCGTTAACTTCTGTTATATTTACAACGCATTAACATTTAACGATTAATTGAGACCATCTCTGATAAAAACATATATAACGCTTTTAATATGTATTTATTTCATGGTGTATTGACGTTTCGTAATTCACACGGATCAGTTAAAGAAAATAAGCCTCACATAGCTTATATAAATATATATATATATATATATATATATATATATATATATATATATATATATATATATATGCAAAAAATCCTACAGGAAAATGAAAGGAGGATTCTGAGTTCATTCCTTGAGAATGAACTGTACGGAATTTTTCCGAAGAAAAATTATCCTGTTTGTCTGTTACTTGCGGTTTGTTGTATTCATTTCATCATTCTTTCGCGCTCATGAAAGATTTATACATTGTATATTCGCCGCGTGTTTACCACAATTTCTCCTTTGTCCTTTGAATTCCCAATTAATTTCTCTCTCTCTTTCATAGTCCCAATCATCCTTGCGATTGTGGCTTCAAAGCTTATTTTTTATTTGGAAGATTTTTTGTCTTCCGCGTAGCCGAGTGGTCTAAGGGACGGTTCAATTGAGATCAAAGCGGTTGCTCGCTGCTTCAGTGTGCTTGGTTCGAATCGCACCCCTGTACGGAACTTTTCGAATTAGGAAATAATTTTTTCCGAAGAAAAAATATCCTGTTTTTCTGTTTATTGCGGTTTGTTGTATTCATATATATATATATATATATATATATATATATATATATATATATATATATATATATATATATATATATATAATATATATATATATATATATCTCCAAAAAATGTACAGTAGCGTACGTGTAACTATAGGGATAAAACCACAGTAATAGGACTAATTTTATATCCGAAACCAGGTTTCGACGGAGACATCCGTCATTGTCAATCGCTAGTGAACAAGTGAGATACAGAAGTTGCTTAAAGTACAAACATACAAATCAGATGCGCTAGGGTTTATCCTTTTAACGGATACATCGTGACACGAGAAATAATGAATATATGCATTATAATTAGTTGGTTTCCGGTAGACGGAACAATTTGCTTTGTCGTTTATTTTAGATATTTTTACATCCAGAAACGGCAATGAGTTGTTCAGTTCCCATTCTACCTGAAATGTAATAGTTGGGTGGATCTTATTCAATTTTTCAAAGAAAGAATCAAATTGTGTAAAATGGGGAAAAGGTGGTGTTATTATATGTCAAATTACACCTTGTGACGGATGAGAATATGTAACTCCAAATGTTAAGGAATTATTATTCCTGTACTGGACGACCTTGTTTCTGAATAAATTAATAATATCATCATTAGTAGTTTACAATGCCCAGACATTATTGGCATACATATGTTACTAATATTTTACGTGTAAATTAAATGTTGTAATTTATCGTTCTCTAGATTTGGTTGCTTCCTTTCCTAAAATACACATTACTTCCGTTATAACATATTTTTAGCCGATGTTCTTTGAAATGAAACTTAGACACTTTTAGAGAATGTTTTCAAAGAATATCCAGTGCAATTTTCATGGAAATTAAAATAGCATTTTAAAATAGGTAAAGTTGGATATTTTTTATCTAGTTCTGGACTCTATAGTCAAATTTGTGTTGGAGCCCTGTTTCACTGTGCTTGTATTTGTGCCTAAGCATTCGAAAAAAGGTAATTCGAACATAATTTTTATTAACATTTGTGCAATTATTGATATGGTTGTAATTTCTGCTATAATTTCTAGTAATTAATAAGCTAATACTTTTCTTCGTTTAAGTTTATCAACCGATAAATTGTGGACGTTTCGATCATTGTTAGAGGCTGATTATCCTCTAACGGAGGCTTTTATCTGCTTATACCTCGCGCTTTTAATAGGTCTTGTGTTAAACGCATTGCTTCCGTTTGCCTTTGTAAATATTTCTCCTGTTTATTGCCAGGTATGGAAGGGAATTAGTGTATAAATAAATCAAAGTGTGCATATCCCTATGTAGTTATAAATGTAACACAGAGGTAAATATAATTGCTGATAGTCTCTACATCCTTGTCTTTCCTAATCTTTCTCTAAATAATATTGGCGGGTGATTAGTATTGCTTATTTGAGTGTATAATGTATTCTCTTAGATCGCAAGAGAAAGATTTGCATTCATTCTCTCAAATATTCCTTAAATAAACTTCGTGTTTTGTGTACAGGCAGAGAATAACTGGATCATAAACATTTCATCTGGCAAAGAGACCTTAATTGCATCAAATTCGCTTTACGCACTTTACGCTTCTATTTCAAAGCCCAATGCCTGCTGCTATCCATGCCAACAAGAATTGAGTGTTTGAATGAGGTCAACAGCTCTATTCATAATTTATTTAATCAGTATTTTCATTGGCTATTATGGCCATTTAAATGATCCTTGAATCAAAAGAAATTAGAGGATATAAGTTGGAGGAATCTCATTAAGTAAATTATGAGTATAGCTGAAGATCTCACCCAAACACTCAATCATTGATTGTATGGATCGCAGGCATTAGGCTTTTAAATAGAAACGTAAAGTGTAGATAGAGTTTATAGAAACCATCCACGGACTGACAAATCAATAAATTTATACAACAAAATATATAATTAGGCATAAGTGAATAAAAAAAATTTATTCCTCCAAAGACTAAGCATAAAGTTAAAGATCGCATAAATAAAACACCGCTCGGTGGAACAAAATAAATAAATATACACGATAGTATCCTTGTGGGGGAATTCCACGTGAAATTTCTTTTCCAGCAAGGAAGTGACGTCCATGCGTTAAAGAAAATTCTAGAATTTGGTTAGGCTTAAATTGGTAAACCTCCTCTTCCCCCCATCCACAAGCGGTAGCCTCGAACCGCGCCCACCCCAGACCACCTTTTCGCGGGTTAGAATCACCTGAGCATGAAGGTTCGAGGCCATTCGAGAGTAGCGCTGGCCAATTACCCCATGTTTCCCCCCACCCCTGCGGGGGACCCCTCAGATATATAGGGCTCGTCTTCCAGGTGGGAGATACAGAGTTGAAGAGTTCCGCCAGGATCCAAGAAGCATTCCCCCTATTTCCAAGTCAGGTGCTTAACAACGAAGCAAAGTGACGGTTGAACTTTTCGTGTCGTTGGAATTAGCACAGCCAGTGAGGTATTTCCATTTGACCATCGCCATCGAGTGATTTTTCCGACTCCACTCATCAAATCCTGTAGAAGCCCTCCTCGCTCCTTCCTCGTCTTTGGGTGGCCAAAATACTCTCCTCTGGACGGGTCGTTACCGTCCCCTCCCCTTGGAGAACCGTCATAACGTCAACTTTCCCCTCAGAAGCTCCGAGTGCCCTCGCCCTCAAGGATTATTGCCTACAGAAGTCATCCGTGAAACCTTACCGTGACGTCTCACCCAGAATCCTCCATAAGCCAACCCCTCCCCCCCTTTAGCAACCCATTTGAGTTAATTCTCCCCATCGGAATATTCTCCTTCCGTAACGCATTAATTTCTAACTTCAGAGTCTGATGCATAACTTTGCAATTTCCCCCCTCATTTACCCTAATATTTTTGCCCAATGATTCCCTTATTTTCTGTAAATAAATTTATATTTTTGTACATGCCTCTTTAAATAACTTTGAGCTGTGCCATTGCCCAAATTTTACCTGACCTCGTTTTTGCACTCTATTCTCGCTGCTCCGCGCTTCGAAACTCGTGGCGTCCCACCCCTTTGTCGGTTCGCCTTTAAGTTACTAGTCCCTTACCCATATATATAATATAGTATTGATAAAATATAATGTCACATCACAACAATCATTAACAAATAGATCGGTTGCGCCGCAGCAGCTAGAAATAATGGCACATCCGATCCGGAGAAACAGAAGAGATCTTTAAGCATCGCCTTTCCGATAGGATGTAATCTGACCCAAAGAAACATGGGGAGCTTATTAGACATTGACGTTTCAATGATACTTTATCTTAACCGAACCGTTCCACTAATGTCGATTTCAAATGCTTTCTAATCTTCACTTATTCTCTCAACTAAAAAGAAACAATGGCACTAATACAGCCTTAATCACAGTTATGGTAGAACTATTAAACAATACATATAATATAGCAGTCTGACAAGGTCTCGGAATTTGAAATAATGATAAAGCTTCATTGTTCCGTATTCTCTGTTTCCCTCCAGGCATTCGGACTCATCATTTAACGCAGCTTTTTCCGCAAATGATTCGTTCATTGTCAAAATCCTGTATTCACCATCGATATCAACATCAAACTCAAAGCTTCGCTTTGAATGTCTATCTACTTTACTTTTTATTTCGAAAAAAGAACTGTATCAGTTTAGTATTTTAACTCTTTCTATTTTAAGATATAGCGTGCCCCCATGGGGAGGGGAAAACGATCCCGTGTCTACAAGTGTAAGTTAAACGATACTATTTATTGTAATGAAAAATTGAAGGTTAGAATAGCCAAATCATAGTTATTTAGGGCGGTAAAATTGGATCATCTGATACAGTTGCTTGCTCGGCGTGTAGGAAGAGCATCACCCAGTCGTGTCTGAGTCAGTGTGAATCTGGATACTCGTTGCTATGGTAATCACATACCATTACTGCGTACAGTGCAGTTTATCTTACGGAAGTAATTTGCTGAATACAGCATTTTTTTGGAAACAACTCATGGTACATCAACTCCCCACTTTATAGACATTCCCAATTATTTGGGGATGAAACCAAGAGGTTTAAGTTTCTGGGATTTTGATGCCATTTTGTGGAACTTAGTACAATGTAGCTCTTGCTGTGCCATTACCAAGAACATTTGGTCTTTCTGATCAATGCCTAATAGATCGGTATAAATTATTTTTTTTTTAAATTATTAAACATCTGATATTTCCGAGCACTCACTGCATTTGGATACATAGTACATATGTTTTTAATTTGCACATGCTGCATTGTTGTCTCTAAGAGATTCGTACATCAGGAAATGTCAAATCGGACACTCTTTAAATTCTTTGTCATTAAAGGGTTATTTGATGTAACAAAATACAAATACCACCTCAATCAACCAGATCAACAATCAAACTGAAATCTAAATATAAATTTCAACGTTCATTTCTTTTACTTCTGCATATATACCATGATTTTATACTAGATACTTAAATTGCGATTTTCCTTTCCAGCACTACTAAGATACGAGGGGCGGTCAATAAGTTTTGCAAATCAGTAGGGCAAAAAAGAAGAAGTGGGATGGCTGTTTGTGGGGGTGTTAGGAAAAATGATGACAAATCAGGACCTGCAGTTGCACGCTCTTGCCTCGTCTATTTAGGAAGCAGTAGCTGATCGTAGATAGTTAGTCACAATTTTTTCAACAATGAAGAAGGTTGAGCACCGTGCAGTGAACAAACATTTGACCAAGGAAGGCAAGAATGCAAAAGAGATCCATGAACGCATGGTTGCAGTGTACACGAACACCGCCCATTCCTATGCAACCATTGCTCGCTGGAATAGGGAGTCCCGCCATGGTCGTGAGTCCCTTGAAGATGACCCCCGTCCAGGTCGCCCATCAGACGTCACCAACGAGGAAAATGTGGCCAGTGTGGAGAGGATGACCCTCTAAAATCGACGAGGGAATGTCGAAGAAGTCGAGCGAGAACTTGGAATATCACATAGGAGTGTTATCAACATCATACACGACAATTTGGCCATGACCAAGGTCTCTGCCCGTTGGGGCCCTAGAGACCTCACGCCCCATGATCGACCTTAACGTCGTAAAAGTTCGGAGGAGCTGCTGCTTCTGTATAACCAAGACCCGGCGGGATTCGAGTCACGCATAGTGACAGGTTATGAAACGTGGGTCCATCACTGGGATCCCGAGACTGAGATCGAAAGCATGGCCTGGAAGCATAGGGGCTCTCCGACCCACATCAAGTTCCAGGCCCAACCCTCAGCTGGGATGTTCATGGCCACCATCTTCTGAGATTCTGATGGAGTGTTGATGATGGACTGTGCGCCTCGACGAAGGACCATCACAGGCCAATATTACGCCGAGGAACTGGCTGGGTTGAAGAAGTGCATCCGTCAGAAGCGGCGCGGCAAGTTGACACGCGGTGTCTTGCTCCTCCATGACAATGTCCCTGTCCCCCTGTCCACAAGGCCAGAGTTGCACAAGCTGCCCTGCGCGAATGTAGATTTGAGGAGCTCAACCATCCTCCCTAAAGTCTAGATCTTATCTCTAGTGACTACTTTTTATTCCACCAGCTCAAGGCTGCACTGCGTTGACGCCGGTTTGGGGAAAATGAAGATGTCCAGCTCGCCGTCCAGGAGTGGATTGAACAGCAGTCGGAAGATTTCTGGTTGTCGGGAATTCGAAGCCTCAGAGACAAGTGGCGCAAGTGCATTGATGTTGAGAGTAGTTATATTGAAAAATAATAAAACACTTTTCCTCATATCTCGTTTCCTTATATCCGAATTGCAAAACTTATTGACCGCCCATCGTATCACCTTAATTGGTCTCACGTTGAGCAGATGCATGTGTACTCTTGGTCTCAGACGTCTAGTAATCCTAAAATTAGGGAAAATCCTTTAATATGACCCAGAGAAGTAGGTTTAGTATTGGTTGTTTCTCCTTATACTATGAAATATCCCTCGTAGACATCGACTTTTACAGCCTTTTACATATACTTTTAAACATCAACTATAAAACATTGTTTTCCTTTGCATCAATGATTCATTAAGTCACTAGTTTGTTTTACATTCTACGAATTGCAGTTCCATGTTTAGTTTGATTACATCATTAAAATATTATGGTTAAGAGTAGATTGGATAATCTATGATAGAACCCTGTGCCTTTACCATCCGCTATCTTATTTTATATATAAAACGTTTCATGTTAATGAATAACTGCCACAAATAGGGCGACTCTACCTGTGATATCTAGATAAACTCTTACTACGTCCTAGCCACAAAAGGAAATATATATTTACTTATATATATATATATATATATATATATATATATATATATATATATATATATATATATATATATATATAATAAAAAAACTCACAAAGTGGCACTTGAGGAAAGCAATAATATGAAAATTAACCGACAGGAAAATGAAAAGATGAATCCAAGCACTTTCCAACTATATTTGCAAGTTGATTTGATAATTTAACACAAGTAATATACTGAAAGTCATTAAAAATATAAGGTATTAAAAAATAATTAAGTATTTGCGACAGTGATATTCACGTGCCGCCTTGCCAGCGGCTGTCCTGGTTAAATTAATATCATTATAAATTTTACCAAAAATTATGAAATAAATTTAATAGAAACGTCGCTACATTTAGGTAAGTTAGATTTGTTTTGGTTATGCTAATTTAATATATTTAATATTTTAAATCAAATTATTCGTAACACTAATTAATGTCTGTGATTTACACTTACTGCATTATCACCGCCGTTAGTCAAAATAATTTTGAATTTTATTAAAAATAGTAAATTAATTTACTTATTAAAACAAACAACCTAATCCAGCTAAATCTACCTCCCCAACATTAACAGCTTTCAATTAAATTTATTTAATATTTTTAAGGAAGTTATTAATACCATTAATTTTACTAAGGCTGTGCTTTAATACCATTGTCGTCGATGTTTGTTACCTTCATTTAATAACATATTTTTTAATTCCGTTCTTATATTAATTGTCTGTTGAATTATCTGCCGTGAATAAAGTGAAGGTAGGCAGAGACTGTGAAGTTGCCACAATTTATTTTATAAAGACCTCCTTATAAACTTAATTATCGGCAAAAGGTGGGAATTGTTAAGATAAATTGCAGCAGCTTCACAGTTTCTGTCTACCTTTAATTTACTCACGGCACGTGCCTGATATATATATATATATATATATATATATATATATATATATATATATATCAATACAGATATGCAAGAAGTAAATAGATATCCACATTTTGTTTATAAATTGTTTTTACTCCGATTTTGTGCCATTTTTATGACTAATATTTGTTTCAAACTTTTGAGAATTTAATTTTGCCATTATTAACAAGGTCAACTTTCAAAATCTCAGTGAAAAGTAAAATGGTCACGATCCTACCGACTGACCGACGGAACGACATAGAAACTTATAGAGCCGCGTGCATACGACTCAAAATGCCTAGAAAGCAAAATTCCAAGCAAATTTCAGATATTCTCAGCGGATCGCTGGTAAATCTGGGGATTGACTGTTCCAGAGAAAAATTGGTAGGAATCTTGAAATAACCTTTTCCTCTGTGGCTGAATTAAATTTCTCTTTAAAGTATATGATAAAACATCACCCGAGTCACGATTTGGTCGCACTGAGCCTATTGAAAATGTCTTCGTGGTGTTCGAAGTTCAATTGAGAACAACCCACCGTCAAATGCTTCTGAAGTCGCAGAAAGATTCAAAATCAACACAAGAACTGCAGTAACTTAACTGCACTCCCTTGGATTTTATGGAGTTCTAGCATCTTTGAGTAAGTTTTTTTTAATTATGACCAATATTAGGGAGAAGATTGAGTCGGTTAAAGAACTGACAAGCTTTGGAACTTTTGACATAGTTGTCTCAAAGATAACCTTAAAATATGTGAGATAGATTACAAAACGCGGGAAGTAGAAGCTCTGGAAGAGCGAAGTTGAAACGCTTAAAGAAAACCAAAGGCAACACTTGGAAGTCTACATATCTGCTAGATTAGCCCGTCGAGATCGTCTGCGACAACCTCACCCACCTGTTAATCGATGCCCTGACTGATAAAATCAGTGGCCTAGAATCGGGCTGATAAACCCCATAATGACACATCGAAGATAGAATCCCGGGCACAAGTTATGCTCGTCCGCGAGTGGTGCCATGATGATGTTTCTTTACATATCTATGTGTATTGTATACGTATTTATATATATTTATACCGTAACATTTTTTATAGCTCATCAAATTCCCTCTGCTCGTCGCTTTGTTTTGTTGTATTTTTACTTTTACTCCTCTTTGGATTTTTTGGCTGGTATATATTTCTGTAATTATTCTTGGACTGATTGTGCAAACGAGTTACGTCTGAAACCTGTATTCTAAGTAATAATTATATTTACAAAAACATATTCATAAAAACTACGTTTACATGCTCGATACAAAGTAAAAAAATATTTATAAATAAGTTACAACGATCGGTGAAACATGGTTATTTTTCTTTTATGGTGTGTGGACTAATATAGAATCATAGTAGTAGTTGGTTAGGTCTGTTGACAATACCAAATCAGAAATATCAATACATTTCTAATCTTAAAGAGGGATTTCTATCTGTTTTCACATGATCATTTTGGAAAAGTAAGTTGTTTATTAATGGAAGATGGGGGCTCTCTCTGATACTGTAGACAGGACAAAAAAGGTAGGACCAAAGCCTCAAATAACTTCCTTGGCTGAGTCAGTACTCCGACATGCACTCAATAGAGCGTGTGTGAGGAAATACTAAACAAGACTTTACAGAAGAAAAACCTGCCCCAAATCCGGAACACGGTCAGAATTGCTGTATGCCATACGCCAAACAGTCAGAAATACAACAACCTGCCATCTCAAGACTTAATTCATTGTTCAAAATGTATTTCATTCTTTAAATTTACAAAAAGTGGTATTACAGTAATTAGCTTGATTAATATTTACTTCATTCATCTCTCTGTAGATATATTTTTTTAATATTCTCGCCTTCAAGTGCTTTCTATTATTCCCACGGCCCCCTAAAATAAAATTGAGAATGCAATTCTTAGTTTTCTTACTTTTTTTTATACTCACTACCTGATCAGTCAGGTTTAAAATATCACATTTACTTCTACTCTACCCATTCAATACTAGAGTAAAAGGAAGAAGCGAATTACCTTGCAACGGAGACTATAACCAGAAGATTACCGAAGACAGACGTCAAAATCACTGCTCCCATCAATAAAGCCTTAATGATGAAGACGATAATTTTGTCCCACGAGTCCAGGGAAATAATCTGGATCTCCACTGGTGGGAATTCGGTCTGGTTGCCTCCTAAGATGAAATCATCTGCAGTTACGTCTCCCCCGAGGATTAGATCGGGGTTTAGTACGGTCGGGTCAGAGGATAACCCATCATGTATGGGCTGGTAAGGGGAATTAATCTTATTCATGGTGGGAAAGATTTTAAAGGGTGTTGTTTCTTCGTCCGGCATCGATTTGGAAGATGCGGCGAGTAGGCCACTAGACGGAGACGTATATGTTGTTATTGCCATTAAACTGGTCAATCATGGTTAGGTACTGGTGGGAGACCATGGTATTTATGGCTGAGATCAAGATTTAGGAAACTTTTACCTCAACAAAATACTAGCACATTTTCTAATCCTAGTTTTCCCCCGGGAAAGAGGTGATCATTGTTTTGAATCAGGTTTTAGCCTTTAGCATGGGCGAGATGAGTATATACCCCTTCAAATCTTTGACCTGTTTTAGCACGTTGTCAAAATTTTCCTCAGAAGCCTTATTCAGCCCTCCCCTCTAACACACAAAATAAGCATTTTGTTGAGGAGAATTTTTTCTAGTTTAAAAATGAACTAAAATAATTGTCCTCTTAAATCTCCCCATTTACTCTTCAACACATAATTTCCTAAATTAACCGTACAGGTAAAGAAGGGAGAATCCTCTCGAAAGATCACTCTCACAGTGAATCCGCTACACCTTTTTATCGTAAAGCTAAAATTGTATGCATTAAACACGAGCTTGGCCAACTCACTTGACAGACATCTGCACTCAACGGCTCTCTGCAGGTAACTGAGCGCTTTTGGAGTAAATATATTCGTTGAGTTAACATTAATCAAAGATGACCAAAAGCACGACGTTAAGTCATATAAAGGTCAGAAAAACATCATAAATCTGAATTTTTTGGATTGGATTACATAGAAAGTCAAAACGAACAATGAATATTTTTAGATAATAACAAGTTTGTTAATAAAATTAATAGAAAAGACACGAATCTTGCATTATGACTTCGTGTATTCAAAATGATAAGTAAAGGGCCACGAACATCTGCTTGTCCAAGGCGCTACCAACCATAGTGTAAAAAAAAATCATGTATTAGTATAAAATAAAGCATTTAAAATAGGGGTAAATAAAGAGCAGCAGATAATAAATAAGTGTAAAACATCTTGCTTTGCGACAAAGCATTCAAAACTTGGTGAATTAACAGCAGCTCATAAATAAGTAGCCATATAGTCGGTGTAAAAAAATCATATATAAGTATAATACATCTTGTATTGCGACAAAACATTAAAATGGGGTAAATAAACGGCAGCTCATAAATAAGTATTAAATATTTTCGGATTGCGACAAAGCATTCAAAATAGGTTAAAATAATAGATCTCATAATTATGAAACGCCTCCATTGAGCGGCGTAGATGAAATAGACTAAAATTCCTTATTAGAGACGATAATAAGGGAATTCTACCGAATTCTGCCAAATTTGTTTGGATTCTGTCGAATCCATTTTCGCTCTATTGCTCCTCTATGGATTCGCCTTCAAACTACCATTTATCGTTTTCAATGCCCGGATTTGAGAATCGGATGCAATCCTTTTACTAGAACTATCTCATTATCTGCTTCTTTCATGTATGTTGTGATGTAGACTCCATCCAGGATTTCTTGTTCTAGTGTTTGTGTTTCAATTTACCTTCTATAGATAGATTTACACTTTTATTTATAATTTTATTTAAACCTTTATTCACAATGTAGATTTTTTTATTTTTACTTCCGCCCACAAGGAATATGTGTGGCATGGTCTCTTGCACCTTGTATCTAGAGGATTAAGTGTCCTTCGTTCCACAACGCCAGCATGGGTGTCTGAATACGGAAGCTCCCACTCCTCATCAACCTAATTACCTTCCCTGAATTTTTGTCCTCCCAAAAAATTAATAACAGTCTGTTTTTTTTCAGTATATATTTTTTTTTACTAAAGCATTAAGGAAGGTGAACAAAATTACTGTGAGAAAAGGCTTCTGCCATGAGTACATCATTAGATACCTCGGTTTTATTCTTATCGTTCTAAGCATGTTTTAATTTCTGTCACTTTTCAGGAAAATTCAGAACTTAATTTTTTAATCGGTATGAGTGAATGAAAAGTAGTCGATTTAAAGGAAATTGTGTCTTAGAAGAAACCTCCAAACAACAATGTAATTATCTCATGTCAATAAGAAGTATGTCGGACCTTGTTATTAATGCCTTGAGCACATATTTAGCACGATTTTCTTGATTTGTTGCATTGTCGCAATTTGCCGGTTTCCAAGCCATAACCTTCTCACCGAATATCTTTCAGGGGTTTTCTATCTGGTTTAAACCAGGGTTCTGCGCAGGGCAGTTCATCACGTCAATATTTCCTAAATCCAAGAACTGTTTCATCCTCTTTAGTGTGTGGCAGAAAGCATTGACCTGCAGATAAACAGGCTCACCTAGTTCCGATGTTTGTAGAGATGGTGTCGCATGATCTTGAAGCTGAATCTAGTATACAACAGCGCTTATATTGCCGCGTAAACGAACGAGCGGAAAGACTTGAAAAATGCTCCTCAACTCTAATGCCGCCACTTCCAAATTTACCCGTATTTTTTGTGTATGCGACATTCAAGCTTAACCCTCTACATGTTGCTTCTAATCTGAACCGAAGAAATAAAATTAAATTTCATCCCTGAACTTCTTACTTTCTTAATTTTCAGCACTCAGAGGACGTGCTCAGTAGCCAACGGAGTTGTATTTATGAGCGGTTTCTTAGCAGGGAGTGTGTTTTTAAGTCACACCTCTCTAGAGAGACTTGAGACAGTCTAGCTAGACACATTCACGTTCAGGTTCACGGCAACTTAAGGTGAAGTACTTGCTGCTGTCTCCAATCGGCTCTTAATCGTCATCTATTTTATCGCGCGATCTTTTCTGAGAAAAGTTTTCGAGGGTGACCCATTTTCTTCGTCAAATTCCAAGATCCGGTAACCTCATGGAGCTTTATTATGCATAAAATTACCAGTTTTACCTGATTACAATGCCTCGAATTGTTAATGTGTCAGTCCTTCACTCTTCCCCTGGACAACGTACATGCTCAAGGATTTCTTGACCATCCTGATAAATCGCAATACCATCAGTAGCAGTCTATAATAGTCGTGAGATGTTTGGCATACATACATTGCGAATTTTTACATGTAAAATAAAGGTATCATTTTTTTTTGTTAGTTTTGGACGTCGCCTTTTCCCAAATACACTTCACTTTCTTCAAAACTTTTTTTATTCAATTTTCAGTTAAATGTAACTTGAAAATTATTGGAGGAAAATTTGTATGAATATTATCTACAATTTGCATAGAAACTAACCGAGGATTTCAGTATTGGACGGTATTTTAAATGAAATAGGGGTTCCGAAAATCATATAATCTGGTAAGTGAAGATAGAGATCCTACGGTCGCTATAACAGTGAAACTGCTTAACATCGAGAATTATTGCCTTGGAATTCATAGCGGCAGTTTTGTAGAGACTTGTTTCACTTAAGAAGCGTCTAAACCTCCAGTTTATCCAGAATCTGAAACTATTTTTTGAATGAATGATAAATTTATGAGAGCGAGATCCCGTCTGTATAGTATAAGAAGAGGTGTGGTGTATATTGACATGGTGGTATAAATAGTGATGAATAGATTCCTGCAATTTAGATCATCTCTGGCAGTTATAATAAGGTATAAGGTAACATAGAAGGGCGCTTAGAGGTCAAACAAATTTCTCACAGCGATTAATTTGAATTTGAAATTACAATTGAATTTACTAAATCTTAACAGAAAGACGTTTAACTGATTATAGCATATGAGATATAGTTATTACATATAGATTTTCATTAGTTTATTAATAATAATATGGTGTCAGAAAAAAATATTACTGAGGGGTTTTACGGTTTTCTTTTGGAGTTATCGGATCTTGAAGCCAAATTCAGGTTCACAATTGATTTGGAATGGTAGTTTTTTTCCTATGTGTATTCATAAATTTACTAAATTTAAAATTTCTGTATAAAGGGATTCTCACTACCTTTTGACTGCATTATAACATTAGGTGTGAAAAACTTCGAATACTACCACTAATTCTTCTTGCTGTTCATGAGTTGATTTAATATGGTAAGTGGGGAAGAAGCTGTAGTACTACGTTCCTTTCTTGTTCTATTATGGTTACATTTATATAAATTGTTCAAAATTTCCTGCGAGCTGTTTGAAGATGAATTTAGAAATGTTTGGTTTGTTTTAAGCTACAAAAATTAATTTTTGTCGCAGTTCTGTAAGACGACGTTTATAACGTGTGAATATCGCTTCATCTCTCCTGTAGCCGTATCTATATGTTCAACAATTGCACTCTTTAAATGAGGCTCTTGAACATGAACATCAAGCACTGATCAACCGAAAGGGTTTCCTCTTCCTTCATGAAAATGCGCCACCACACTCGGCACGTTTCAACAAATAATAATTTAATGCTTTAAATTGGGAAATTTTTCTCCATTCTCCAAATTATCTCGACGTTGAATCATGTGATTACCATTAAGTCATTACTACATTACCTAAATGGCAAAATTACTCTAATATGATTACGTTTAAAAGGAGCTCAAATCATATACATAAGAGTCATTAAAATGAATGAATTCTTCAAAAAAGGAATCCAGGGTTTAGTTAAACAATTAAAAATGGATTCTAAATAACGCTAAAAACTGCTAAATCAATTTATATTTGATATGTTCAAAATTATTTGACTCTTCTTTTAAAAGCGAAATTAATGTCGTGATAACCTATGACCTATTTTTTTTTTAATTTGCTTGTCACGTTCTACAACTCTATGCATAGCTGATTCTTAATGAGCTAATACATTCAATTTTTTTTTTAGATTGTTGCATACTGTCTTATTTTATGCTTCTTAACGAAAAATCATTTAGTCACCTCATTTATTTTCGCCTATATCTTACTTGACAAAGTTTGACATTGGAGAATCTTTTTTAATGATTAATGATTTCATTGAGGTTTACATAAGAAAATTATGCTAAACGATAATTAAGTTCCTTAAAATCATTGCTAGTGTAATTTGGAATGATATATATATATATATATATATATATATATATATATATATATATATATATATATATATATATATATATATATATATATATAGTACTAAAGAAAATATTATGGATTTTTTGCAATTTTGGTCTTTTTATATAGAAAGGCCAAATAAACTTAACTTATTTATTAGCAGATGATTTATTTCCTATTATTTCTACCGAAATAGTATTTCAGTAGTCAGTTTCCTTCCCTTTAGCAGGTTTCTAGTGACATCTGGCAATAACGAGCCGTTGTTACGTTGCAA
Organism: Ceratothoa steindachneri; assembly: GCA_963969495.1. NCBI lineage: Eukaryota > Metazoa > Arthropoda > Malacostraca > Isopoda > Cymothoidae > Ceratothoa > Ceratothoa steindachneri. The sequence continues at coordinate 131,704,115 of OZ018321.1, read as the reverse complement.
TATCCAATTATAGCATGCGGTTAAACTACTGAACCCGACGTTTCCTTCAGTTAAAATCCAGTAAGGTAGGTTTAGGGTTTTTTAGGGGTTCTAATGCTTTTATAACCACTCTGTGTTGTAGAAATTACAAATTCATGTAGTAAATTTCATTTAAAGTGTAAGTAACGTGTTATTTCATTTCCAGATCGAGATGGGTAAAAATAGTGATATTAGTCCCTATAAAATTGCACAAATCTATTTGACTGTAACTACATTTAAACAGATAGAAATTACAAAGAAACTAAATGATTTAACACAGCTAATTAGTGCAATTAAGCAAAAATTGGAAAATAAAATGGAGGTGGTGCCAGAAAGGGTTATGAACTGTGGTCGTAAGCGAATAAAAATAGAAAGAATGTCTCTCAACAATAGGAGAGCGTATTTTACTAAGATTTCCCGTGAATTAATGGAAGACGACATCACTCTGCATCCTAAAACAATAAACAACAGACTTTTAGAGTGGATTACACGCGTATCGTCCAAGGAAAACAACCGATGCTTACCCCAACGATGGTAGATGCGCGCCATGCAAAAGCTAAAAATCATATTGCATGTGCCTCTAAACAATAATACCAGGTAGGACTATCTAAAATAGTGGATTAGGGTCTTTATGTATTAAGTGATTGATAAAATATGACATTTATTGATGAAATAACATGTCATGATTGATTTTAATCATCAAATTAGCTTTATGAAGAATTATTTAAAAATTACTTTTAATTTCTGATTTCCATAGACTAGGAGCGGGCAACCTTTTCAGAGTGAGGGCTAAATGAGCCATTTGGAAGCAGACCGTGGGCTGGAGTGGTATGCTTGCACCCATATCTCAGTAAGGATTCATCGCAGCGGAAAAGGTCATAAGCATTATTTTGTTTAGAATTGCCCCCTCTACATCTTTCGTATCTGTGAGGAAATTGCATTTTTGTCTCATTTTTTACTCATTTTCACTGCCAGACGTAAGACTCATTCCCCTACCCGTCTTTTACGAGTAGACTGAGACAGATACTGTTTGGCAGAATTTATTTATTATTTTTTTTTATCTGGGGTTTCGCGGGCCAGGTTGCAATATTAATGCAGAGCTAGGTGGTGGGCCAAGCGCTAGTCTTGCGTGGGCCGGAAGGTTGCCTGCCCCTGACATGGACTAAAACAGTCACTTATTCTGGATATCCTATTAGTCAAATATGGTTTTCAATTGTTGCAGCTGGTCTTTTCTGACGAATCAATAATAGCAGTGGTCCATGATCGGGGGCAGAGCGTGAGAAGGACGCGGTAAGGAATTTCTACCAGACTGTTTTCGTAAAACGGTAAAATTTCCACAAAAGACTATGGTTTAGGGGTTAATTTGTATCCATAGAACTAGTCGACTGAAAAAAATTGAAGAGACTATGAATCAAGAGAGGTACATAGTGGTACTAAGGAGCTGTTTCTAGAAAATTTAAGTAAATGGTATAAAGATAGCCCTTAGATTTTTCAACACGAATCGGCCCCACTATAAAGCAAAATCAGTAAAGAAGTGGTTGGACGAAAATGGTGTTAACGTGCTACCATGGCCAGGAAATTTAGCTGACATGAACCTAATCACGAGGATATGGTTTTTGATGAAAGATGAAATGCATCAATTCCCTATTAAAACGAAAACAGCTTATTGACCGCCAAACAGAAGTTTCGTTCCATTAGGATAACATCAAGGATCTTTGCAAAACGCTAATTCGTGGCATGCCTCGTCGTTTACAATCCTAAATGCAACTAAAGGGGGCAAACCTACTACTGAAATACTAGTTCTGTATAAATAACATGAAATAAATCATCTGTCAGTGAAGAAAATCAGTTTATTTGACCTATATATAGAGAAATCTCCCAATATGAAAAAATCCCTAATACTTCTTCCAGTACTCTCTCTCTCTCTCTTTCTCTCTCTCTCTTTCTCTCTCTCTCTCTCTCTCTCTCTCTCTCTATATATATATATATATATATATATATATATATATATATATATGGATAAAACCACAGTAATAGGACTAATTTTATATGCGAAACCAGGTTTCGACGGAAACATCCGTCATTGCCAATCGCTCGTGAGAAAGTGAGATACAGAAGTTGCATAACGTACAAACACACAAATCAGTGGCGCTAAGGTGAAATATGCAAGAATGCGTCGTCATTTTTGCGAAACCGAAGTATGAATTTCTTGCTAATTAAGGTATTAGCATTGAATTGGACGTCGAAAGTATTAAAGTTGGGAATTTCTTTTTTCAGTGCTGATTCAATTAAACCTTGATGTAAATAAAATTAGTCCTATTACTGTGGTTTTATCCCTATAATTACACGTACGCTATTGTATTTTTTGGAGATATATATATATAATGAAAAAACTCACAAAGTGGCCCGTGAGGAAAGCAGTAATATGAAAATTATCCCACAGGAAAATGAAAAGATGAATCTAAGCACTTTCGAACTATATTTGCAAGTTCATTTTCAAGCTATTCCTTGAATATATATATATTTATAAATATGCCAAAAGTCCCACAGGAATATATATATATATATATATATATATATATATATATATATATTGGGTGCCCCACCTCAAAAATGTCGCATTTTTAAAAAAATAATATCTCAGTAACCTACTTCCTATTCATGACAATTTTCATTTGCAAGATACTTTCAATCTTCCTTTTTTGAATGAAAGAAAATGAATAGAGAGATTTAATATTATTTTATTGTGCAATATCATACATGAATTTTTACGTTCTTACAAAAGCCTACAACCCTGATTCTGTCATATTATGCATATCTTTATTTACAGTTCCTCAGTACTCATAATGACGTTGTCAGAATAAGATCGCATTCTCATTAAAGCTTATTACTGTGAAAAGGGATGGAAGACTGGAAGAGAATTGCGAGAATTTCCTGGAAAATTTTTGAAAAGACGTGCTGTGGAAAGACTTAAAAAGATTCGTGAAACGGATAGCCCTAACAGAAAACTAGGAAGCGGGAGAATTTAAACAGCTTCAGAACCTGAAATGTGAATTTCATTGACGATAATATCTGTTCTCAAGCAGATAACCCAGGAAGCCATTTATCGAAAAGAACAATTGCTAAAAACTCGAATATTGAAAAGAGTTATGTACTACGAATATTTAAGACACAAAGCTAAAAGCCTTCAGAAGAATAGTATCTTCTAGAAGAAGTCGTACTGTTAGGGATAAAAGACAAATAAGATGCAGAGAGTCACTTGATAACTTCTCTGCCTCTGATGTTAAAAATCTTTTCTTTACGGATGAAAAGGATTTCACTTTGGAAATTCCACGAAACCGCCAAAATGATGTTGGCTATGGACGTGTTAAAAAATGTAATATTCAAATAACAGATTATATCATGAAATTACAATATTTTCCAAAAAGGTTATGATATCTGCAGGGGTCTCTTGGAATGTCACAACAGATGTTCATTTTATTGATACTGAAAAAACAAAGGTGAATTCCGCTAATTACATTGAACTCCTGAAAACAAAGTTGTTGCCGTATTGTCATCGTATATGTCAAGAAAATGACTTTATTTTTCAACAAGCCAGAGTACCTTCACATAAAAGCCACACCACACAGTAGTTCGGAATTAACAATACGCCAAGTTTAATAACGAAAAATGAGTGGCGACCGCAAAGTCCAGATTGAAACCCCATGAATGACTCAATTTGGGATTTACTAAAAGACAGTTTACTGAGATCTGAGAGAAAAATTCACTGAACCAGAATTGAAAAGCAAAATATGTGAATCTTGGCAAGAAATTGGCATTAATAAAGTAAGAAAAAGTTTTTTTGTGTGGAAAAAAAAGACTCAGATTATTATTGATTCATCAAACTGGTGATCCAATTCATCAAAATTAATACCTCAGTAACCTTCCTATTCATGACAATTTTCATATGCAAGGTTCTCTTAATTTTCCTCTTTCGAATACAAAAAACAGTATTTAGATACCTTTTATAATTTTCTAGGAATTCACAAAAATAACAACATGAGTAAAAAACACAAATATCGAGTGTAAAGAAATAAATAATCAGAAATTTAACTTAGCTGACGGAACAAAGACAAGCAATAGGAGTTTTTTGAAGGCAAGAGGAAAGGAACATTGGGAAGAACACAAGGATCAAAGAGATCTAAGGACGGTAAAAAAGGCAATCAATACTAAAAAGGACAGAAATAACGCCAGGGCAAAATAAGTTTCAATAATCCTGTCTAGGACTCGAACCTTTGTCTGCTAATTGCCGGTCAGATGTTCGGATCTTTTCTCTTATTATGGCGCAATTTCTTCTCCTAACCCAGATAATTGAACGGCCAGCTGAGGAGGGTGAACTGACTTTCTCACATGCGTGAGTCTAAGGATGGGATCATTCCTATATTATAAGTATTTGGTGGTTTTGCGGGGCGAATAAGAGGATAGTAAAAAGAATAAAAGCTAAGGAAAGTAAAAAAAAAGTAACAGTTAAACATTATTTAATAGATAAAACTTTACAGTCTTTGTAAATATGACCAACTAAGTCTTTTCTTTTATTTTGTTGCCTCTATAAAAATTCTCACATATAAAAGGAGCAGTTCCACATTCTTTTGTACTCCCCCTTTTTGCCTTGGCCCAGAGATTGGTTTGTGTGGGCACTTTTTTCTGGATCTTTAAAGGTTTAAGAGTGATTAAGAGTCAAATGTTTATACCACATATCTGTCAAGGATTAATTATATATTGATAATTTTTTTGACGATCTATCAGGAACTGCATACATGAAACACTCACACGTTTCCCTGTAAATCCCTCTGAAAACCGACTGCACTGGTAAACCCTTTTAGACATTATTCTTTCTCTAGCAGGTTCGTACGTTGTCATTATATATATGGGGCAAAACAGAGGAAGGGGGATGGCTGTTTGTGGGGGTGTTAGGACAAGTTATGACAAGTCAGGACCTGCAGCCACACGCTCCTGCCTCTTTAATTTAAGAAGCAGTAGCTGACCGCAGATCGTCAGTCACAAATGTTTCAACAATGGAGAAGGTTGAGCACCGCGCAGTGATCAAACTTTTGACTAAGGAAGGCAAGAATGCAAAAGAGATCCATGAACGCATGGTTGCAGTGTACACCGACACCCGCTATCCTATGCAACCATTGCTCGCTGGAATACGGAGTTCCGCCATGGTCGTGAGTCCCTTGAAGATGACCCCCGTCCAGGACGCCCGTCATACGTGACCAACGAGGACAATGTGGCCCATGTGGAGAGGATGATCCTCGAAAATCGACGGGTGAAGGTCGAAGAAATCGAACGAGAACTTGGAATATCACATGGAAGTGTTATCAGCATTATCCACGACAATTTGGCCATGACCAAGGTCTCTGCCCGTTTGGTCCCTAGAAACCTCACAAAACGTCACGCCCCATGATCGACTTCAACGTCGTCAAAGTTCGGAGGAGCTGCTGCTCCTGTACAAACAAGATCCCGCGGGCTTCGAGTCACGCATAGTGACAGATGATGAAACGTGGGTCTATCACTGAGAACCTGAGACCAAGCTCGAAAGAATGGCCTGGAAGCACAGGGGCTCTCCGTCCCCCATCAAGTTCCAGACCCAACCCTCAGCCTGGAAGATCATGACCACCATCTTCTGGGATTCTGAGGGAGTGTTGATGGTGGACTATGTGACTGGTGGAAGGACCATCACAGGCTAATATTACGCCAAAGAACTGGCTGGGTTAAAGAAGTGCATCCGTCAGAAGCGGCGTGGCAAGTTGACACGCGGTGTCCCGCTTCTCCACGACAATACCCCTGTCCACAAGGCCAGAGTTGCACAAGAAACCCTGCGCGAGTGCAGACTCGAAGAGCTCAACCATCTCCCTACAGTCCAGATCTGGCCTCTAGCGATTACTTTTTATTCCACCAGCTCAAGGCTGCACTGCGTGGACGCCGGTTTGGGGACGATGAAGATGTCCAGCTCTCCGTTCAGGAGGGGATTGAACAGCAGTCGGGAGATTTCTGGTTGTCGGGAATTCGAAGCCTCAGGGACAAGTGGCACAAGGGCATTGAAGTCGAGGGTAGTTATCTTCTAATTGCAAAACTTATTGACCGCCCCTCGTATTATCATCTCTATAAAACTGACTATTTGATATTCGAAATTGCAATTTATGACCAATATTCTTCCCCGAGACAACCAACGAACTTGCGAATAGTATGGCGTCTACAATTTCGGTTTCATCGTCTTTCTTGATCAAGCACAAAACAATGCCTATTATCCTAGCAAAATTGTCTTTCAGAGCTGTAGCTTCTGCAGCTAGATTTTGCTAATGTACGAAACAATGAAAAACAATTAAGGAATAGGAATTGAGTATTCTTTTTAAGAGCCTAATGAATCCTTCACGAGAACCTTTCATGTATGGAGCACCATCTGGGCATACACTTATTAGGTTATGAAGATCAAGTTTTGCTTCTTAGTATTTTTGTTTAAAATCGTTGAAAGTATTAATTCTGCGACTTCTATCTTTAAGAGTACATAAAGAAAGTAGTTCCTCAACACAATGAAAATCCTCTGTTATTGCACGAATAAAAATTAAGAACTGCGCTGAATCAGTAATGTCAGATTATTCATACAATTTGTTCAAGTTGTTCAAGTTGTTCCTTTAAGTTACAAGCTAATTCCTGTTGATGGTTTGTTATTTTTTTCTCAGGAGAGGAAGTTTTATATATTTGTGTACGTTTTCAGGATCTAAGAAACGTACAACTTCTATGATTGACACTTTTATAATCTCAACATTTGCAAATGGTTTTCTTCGAATTCCTAACAAAAGGGCAACATTATAGGTGGCTACAATGGCACCATTCTAATTTTGAAATTGTTTCTTTAATGTTTGCTCCTTACGCTCTTTTTCTTCCTATAATTTCCCCAACGCAACCTTCCGCTCTTTAACTTCTGATTTAAAATATTTAAAGATTTGCATGTGTCTCATATTGAATCTTAGCATTATATTTTTCTGACATAAAATTATATTATCACATAGTCAACAAAGCATTTTATTGCTATTGGGCACAAGAAAGTATTCCCAGCCCCACTCTCTATTAAACACTCTTCCTTCTTTAATTAATTTTAGTTTTGTCTTCGGAGCCATTGTTGAGGTAATACCAATACAAATAATAATTAACTAAGTTTAAATTAAAGAAATAAGTTTAATTATTTCTAGTTGAACACGATTTTGAGCACTTTTTGAGAACTATCTAAAAGGAAAAATCACTAGCCACCTACACAACATTAGAGTTCTCAAAGCTTACAGGAAATCAGGGCTGTCAGAGAGGCAGGGAAAACGTTCATTAAATCGTGCATAATTAAGATATAGTTGCGACTTTTATATTATAATTTTCATTATTGTGCACATTTGTGTAGAGAAAATATAAATCATTACTTTTCAAAGAAAATATTAATTAATATAAAACTAAAGAATATTTAAAAAGTGTACCAAAAAGTACAAAAGATGGTTTTTATCGTACTTTTCGGTCCTGCAACAAGCAAACTATATGAAGGACCAAACGAACGAGATATGTCCTGATAAAGCTATCCTTCCTCTGTGTTTTCTGAAAGTTTCAGAAAGATTTAAAAAAAATAAAGGAGGAAAAACGATTTTACTAAAAGCGAGCGTGGTAAAAATTTTATTTCAAATTTTTTGGCAAGTACAGGTGTATTAAATATCTATAGATTAGTAATTTTTTGCTAAACGATTCTATCTTCATAAAATATACAAAGAAAACAAAATCTCTAAGAATGTGTTTTATTAAAAAGCCTCAAATGGCTGCATTTGGACCTTGTAATGGCAGTATGTGGCCATATGGCCGCAGGTTACCCAACCCTGATCTAGACAATTGTAAAGTTAATTCGTGAGCGTATTCTATCCATTCATATAGGTTGCCTTGGGTAGAAAATGATCTCTGTACAGCTTAAAGTACCTTAAAATTCAGTTGTTACCATACTACAAAACTGGAAATCTTGTAATTAATTTTATCATCATTTGGATAGTTTAGGTCGCTCTTGGTTGTTAATTGAATATGCAGCTCAAAAACCGGCTGGAAAAGTATATGATAAACCACAAACTACTCTTAGAGACCTGCAAGAAGATCAGGAAACAAATGGAATGTAAGTTAGCAAAGATGGAAAAAGTAGAAAGCTGCGTATTTAGGATCTCTTTTCTCGTATCCTAAAAAAAAACTAATTGTAAAGCTCACTTGGCGTTTACAAATAAATATTTTAAATTAACTTACAACGTTATGGGAACAAATCCGTTGGTAAGATGAAATGGAAATAGCACTTTTAGGTCAAAATTCAATAAACAGGGTTTGGAGAAAAAAATGTGAAGCTTACGCCTTAAATAATAAGATCCTTACAGCAAAATTCGGTTGTGGATCAATCATGGGTTGCGGGTGTTCTTGATCATCAAAAGTTGGAAGAATGGAAGTAGTCGAAAGAAGAATGAATGGCGAAATGTACAAGGAAATTTTGGAAGAAATTTGTTATTTAGCGTTGGCTCTCAGCATTTAGTAATAACAAACTAGGAATTGGCTGCATACAGGTATAATTAATGTTTTGCTATAGCCAAGTCAATCTCCTGACCATAATCCCATTGAAAATCTGTGGAATGAATTCTAACCAATGGTTCAGAAGCTAGATACACTAACTCTTCTTATTTGAAAAAAAATATATATATATAACTGGAATACGTGTGACGTATAAAATTATACATACAAATCAGAGTGCAATTGAGGTTCGCCAATGCCTAGCTATCTTGAAGTGTTCTGAGGTAATAGAAACGGAGTAAAAAATATACTTTACTACTATGCAAGTAATATATTTACAAAATTAAAAGGGTTTTAATTAAGGTATATAAGCATAAGAGACGTACACGAGTCACGGCTTCAAAGAGTACCTAGGCCATGAACACAAACGGATAATGACAGGTGGGACGCTCAGATGACCTTGAGCGCACGAAAAGCCAAATGACGGAGGCTTAAAAGAAGGGGGGAGGGGAGTTGCGCGTTGCGGTTACCTCTAAGATTTAGTCTCAGGGAGTAGTCTTGCATTGTTATAGACGGCGTAGAGTCCACAATGATAGCCTCTTGACAAATGACTCTTACGTGAGATGAACTCAGATCTTGCCTTCGGGTTTAGAATACCGAATCAGGAATTTGATGCGTCGCGTTCGGGTAACGAGGACCAACGAGTACGGGGTTGACTCTCGCGAGTTCTAGGAGAATACCATGAACTTGACGGGTGGGTTCGCGCGGAAGTGAAAGGGCCTGGAAGGTGGCAGATACTCGCAGGTATTCGGGACACAGGGGGTTACTTACTGCTGTCCAAATCTGACGTCGGACGTTTTATAGCGGTGAGACGGAGGGGCTTTTCCCTGCGCTCGAAGGGGGAGGAATCCATTCGGCAGACGCTTCGCTGGGCGAGGTGGACTTTGCCCGATTCCTGCCGTCGCAGGATAAGCCCGGGTGAGACCCTTGGTGCTCTTAAGAACACCTTAGGCTTCCGCGAAGTTGGGTCTTCAGCCCTCACATCTTTCGCCTATTTGCGCCTCGTTAGCGTGGATTAAAAAGGGTCGCACAAATGTTTTCCTCTCTCTCCTTGAAAGATACGAGTGCGCGGTTCTTCTCTATCTCTCTCTCTCTCTCTGACACTCCTCCTTCCTCAGATGGAACCTCAGAGAAGAAAGTGACATGGGAAAATAATTAATAGGGGATTGTACCTTATATTTCCGTGACAATAGCGGTTAAGGTTAAGAATACTTAAAACAAATTTTCATGCCGAACAAAAATACAAAATAGTGGAACTAGTGAGTTTTTTCTTAATCTTTTGTGCCGTACATATATACAAATTATATAGTACTGTTGCAAAAATATGTTTTGTCAATGATATAGCTAAATAGGGCTTGCTTGCCTAAGGGTAATGTCATGCTAAGAGAATACAAAGCTAACAATAAAAATATGCAAAAGGACTTCACCATATACAAACAAAGCCAAAAAAAAGAGACACGCGTTCTTGTATTTTACGGTTAAATATACAAATTTACTTTACGAACAAAAAATTAATACAAAAGAAAAAATGGCTAAGAATTAGTTTGCAAGAGGGTCCAACGAGTTTCTAGTTAAGCTATCGGCTATGCAGGTATCGGTACTTTTTATATACAAAATGCGGAATTGTAAATCCTTAAGGAACAAACTCTATCACATTAAATGACCGTTATTATTATTATTGACGTTGCGCAAGTAGGATAGGGGTGTATGGTCTGTTTCCAATACGAATTCCTTCCCTAATAAATAAATTTTTAATTTTTGGATTCCCTAAACTATAGCCAGCTCCTTTCTCTCAATCACCGCATAATTTTTTTCGCGCACAAATAATTTTCGGCTCGCAAAAGCGATAGGGAAACTTTTACCATTATCTCCATACTGGAGGAGGACACAACCTATCACATCATTACTTGCGTCGGCGCGAATGCCAAAAGGTTTGTCCGGGTTAGAGAGACGGCGGATAGGAGCGGATGACAGCTTTCCTTTAAGTTAGTTAAAGCTGTGAGTTAACAATGGCGTCCAATCGAGGCGTTCGGGGACTTACTTATTTAAGAGCGTGCACAGAGGGGCGGATATAGACGCAAAGTTTAATATGAAACGACGATAAAACGACGTTGAGCCCATGAAGGATCGCAGCTGCTTTTTGTTTACGGACAGGGGCTTTTACACAATAGCCTGGATCTTCTTTTGGTGGGGAGCTAACCGATCATTTCTGGTATCAAAACCGAGGTACTTGATAGTATCAAAAGGGAAATGTGTTCCCGGAGTCTATACAGAACAGCTTGAAGGGTGGACAAGTATTGATCCCAATCTTGTGTGGCCACATAGACATTCTAAAAATAGAAGGTGTCATTGGGTATGCATTCTAGGATCCTCCTCATCATGCGATTATAGTTGCTGCAAGCCATCGCCAGACCAAAGGAGACCCGACGGAACTGCATCAACCCTTTCACAGTGGGAAAAGAAGTAAATTTCTTCACTTCCTTTGTCAGGGAATCTGATAATAGGCCTTGCACAAGTCTAATTCGAAGATGAATTTGGCCTTCTCAAAAAGATGAAGGTTTTAGTCTATGGTGGGGAATAGTTGTGCATCGAATGCGCTAACCTAATTTAGCTTCATAAAATCAATGCACATGCGATCAGAACCGTCGGCCTTCTTAACCATGACAACCGAGGAACAATAGCTCGACTCTAAAGGTTCGATGATCTGCAACCTCAAATTTTGTCTACTTCTTCATCGAATGCTTCCCAGAGGTGTATAGGCAGGGGGTTTATGGTTGGAACAGATGAGTTCCTGTGTAGTTAATTGAAAGTTGTGCTCAAAATGGGTGGCACAGGCGGGGATCTAGGTAATAACGTCACCAAAGCGATCAGGAGAGCTAACAATTGATTCCTTTGAAGAGAAGATAGCTGATCGCATATCTGTTATTTCCGCAGACGGGGAATTACTAGTGTCGAGTAAGACATGCAATGGGTATTCCCTGTCTTGATCTACGCAGGCGAGTTGAATTACGCAAAAGGAGGGCAAGTGGTAGCCAGATACCATTCAGGACTCTTCGTCAATTGCCACTATCTGGCTGATGCTCGCACGTCGGTGGTACCGCTTGAGCATGTTAACATGCAAAAGCTTTCTTCCTGAGGGAGTTTCAATGAGGTAATCGACGGGGACACGTTTCTTGACTACTTAGTAGGCACCCTTCCATTGGTTCAACAATTTTTTGTTTTCCGTGAGGAGGAGTAGCAAAATTTCTCCTCCGGCGTTAATTTTCCTTTCCTTGGACTTGCAATCAAAGTATGTTCTATACTTGTCCAAATTGGTGTCGGCGTTCTGATACGCAATTTTGGCACACTATTCCAGCCTCTCCCTCAAATCCAGTAGGTATGAGTAAGATGTTTGCAAGTCTTGATCAATTTCTGATTGGAGTAGAGTTCCTTTAAGATACTCAGTGGGCCTCAAACGTTCCTTCCATATAAAAGCTCAAATGGAGCAAATCCTAACGTACGATGGGGGATTTTACGGGAGGCAAAGAGAGCTACCGGAAGGGAAACAGGGCGATTCAGTTGATTGATCGGCACACAACTTTTCGAGAATAGCCTTGAGACTACAATTTAGCCTTTAACACATTCCATGGGTGGTAAAATGGGTGGTAAATAAAGGCTTAATCATTAGTAATTTACCTACATTCCCTATCAATTCGGAGGTGAGTTAGCAACCATGCTCTGATAGAATTTCCTTGGGTAAGCCCACGCGGAAAAAGATGGAAATAAGTGCTTCGGAGCAGGAGATAATGTAAATTTGCTTGAGGGGCACAGCCTCGCGGAATTTGGTGGCAAAATTGACTCAAATTAAAATCTAGATATGGCTTTCGGTCGACGGGGGTGCATCGGTCGGATTAAATCGATAGCTACTTGGGAGAAGGGTTCAGAAATTAGAGATTTGTTAAGTAAAGGGGCATGTTTAACATGCGCTTTTATAGACGTATTTTGGCAAAACTCGCATGAACAATATCGCATAATTTCGTCGGCTCCGCAAGGCGAATAATATTATTTAAAGATCGTTTAGGGGTCTTTGTGTGGATGAAGTAGCCAGCAAACAAACTATCGTGAGCAGTTAGGAGAATTGGACAGGAGTAGCGAGTTACACATAGTGTGGGGGACTCAGTGTCGTTGTCCTCGGTGCACACGCGATATAAGAGGTTGTCCTTGATGAGGAAGGAGATCACATTATTCCCTCCGATGGTTTCACGTGTTTTGTTCTGGGCCTTTGTCCACAGGAGGCGAAGAGACTCGCATTTCCTCTGATTTTTGGCAAAGGCACTGCTCATCGCACTTTGGAAGTCGGGGGCTCACGAGGTTACAAAGGTGTAGGGGCTTGAAGTTCCTTCTTCGCACGGGAAGGGGTACGCGATAGCTTTACCTTCAAGCGCGAGCGAATGGGATGTGGGATGGGAGATAAAAGGGCAGATCATCAAGAAGATAGTTCGGAGAGTCCTGACGAGGATGACTTGAAGGTGGAGTTGGATTATTTCGTGATGAAGAATGGGATATTCTCTGCTCCAAGGAGACGTAATCTCAAATTGAGACGATTCTGCAGATTAGGAGGGAGTCTTAGTCTCGAAAGAACAGGAATCTTGAAGGGATGGTGAAGATAAGAGAGCCTCACAACTCTCCGGGAAGGAACGGACTCAATAGCTTTCCTCTGAACGAGAGCAAAAGCTTAACGCAGATCTGCTGAGGATATCTTCGACGACCGGTTACAGGGATGCACAAGAAACATACGGCAGTCTGGATCAAGTGGATGGCGGGCTTTAAATCTTCTCAAGAGATGGTGAGCTTCGAATTAAATACCTGGGTGGCTAATCCGATAGACGGCTCAGGGCCTTGTGGTCCTTAGGAGATTCTAGGTGCCAATTTAAGCAAACACAATTCATGATAACGCGTCGTTCCAGACGATAAAACTTGCCTCGCGATATGGGGGTAGGGTTAATGTGGCTACGTACGGCATTATTGTAGGGGAGGGGGGCGTATGGCGTCGAAAGCTAACACAGCTGGGACAAATGATAAGCGAGTGACAGATTTTTCCTCGACTTTCTAAATTCTCATGCTGGCTCACGTGGTCTTGAAAGAATTGAGAGGTATTTCCAAGGGGCTTCCTCTCACAGTGGTCCTTTGAGGGCATTTCATCACAGACTTCTAACTTGTCGCTCGAAGACGCAGCACAAATGCTGAATAATATTAAGATCTGCAGGTTGTGGGGGACACTCCGTGTTCTAACTCAATCTTATGCTATTCATACTACTTCATCGCCACATGAGATTTGTGTATTGCGGCAATGTCACTTACCATCAGGGAATAATGTGTGGACCATAAGATTGATGTGATCTTCCAAAATATTCAGATATTCGTTGCTGTTGAGCTCACGGGGAACAGATTTGGTCGAAACTGGGCTAGTGAGATGTTGCCTAACTCTGCAGTCATTTAAGGGGCAGTTGTACAAGGATCACAATGCGTTTCAAAAATCGTTAGTCTCTTTTAGCGAGCTTCGAAGTCCTGTAGAATTACTTCTCTTGCTGGAGGCTTGGCCCTGATTCTTAAATTTCGTCTGCGCAAATGGAGGTGCGATATTATGAGATGCCGCGCTGACCTAGAATGCCGCCCTCACAAGTATTGTGACAAGTTTGAGAACCTACAAGGTTCCATCTAAAGTAGGACAAAGTTCGCTTCGCCGACTTAGGAACCTTTCCACGCTCACGCTATAAGGCCGAAATTATTCTCGTCTACCGTTGCGTCTTAGCCTTGAACCCTCCCCCTCGGACGGAGGGGGAAAAAAATCCTGCCCATTCGTATGCGTCGTCTGCACTTCCCCGTTCGTACCCGCTATTCGCGTCCCGTTGGATTCTGCACAATTCTCGAAGAACCCTTCAAGCTCCCGTTATTCTCGTTAATTCACTTGCTTGAACTTTGCGCCAAGGCAAAGATTACTCGCTTGAACCAAATATTCGATTTAACAGCAACGCTCAACTCTCCTGGGCGAGTGCTCTTTCTAACTCCCCTCTGCTCCAGTGTAAATCCTTCATCATCGGCTTAATATACGCTCAAGTTCATTCGAGCGTCCCTCGGTCAATATTGTTCGTTTGTTTATACGGTGACCGTCCTCAACATTTCCATCCCCCCCTTTTAGCCGCTGACACCCGTGTACATCTAACGTGTGTATAGCTTTGTTTAAAACTCCTTTTAATTTTGTAAAATAATATTCATTTGCAGAATAGTAAAGTTATATTTGTACTCATTTTCCTGTTATCCCGGAACCTTCAAGATAGTCGACTGTGGCCAACCTGCATTTGGTAATTTGCACTCTACTTATATTATAAATCTACTATGCACTCGTAAACGTAGAAAGATTTAACCTGACCTTATTCTAGACATCTATATTAAACTGTTATCAGGTGTGGGGTTAATCTTGGTCAATCAATTGATTGAAATTTGATAAATTTATTGGTTAACCTTTGTTAAATTGTTAATTGGTATCTAATCTTGCATCGGGTTATGGTGTTTAAAAGGTGATAAATAACCATTGCATACCTATTTGTGAAGTGTATTTGTTCCCGTTCCCATTTATTTTTTTGTGAATTGATTGTAGAGTGACCGTGTTATAAGTGTTAATTTTATTCCCCTACATAATTGAATTGTTGCCTTTCAAAGCCCTATCTCGTGCTGTAAGGTGAATGTATAGAAAAAATAGTTTACTTTCACTATAAAGTAAAAACCTCAACCAAAACCATTCGCACTTCCGTTCGTGCGTAAAGGAACCCATATTTCCGTCATAGTCACTGTCGTGCGTTAATTTAATTCTTGTTGTTGGTTGTGCCAATCGCGTAAACCAGCAGCATGTCACCGTTTGAATTTTTTAAGGCCTAAGGTGAGTAACTCGGACTCAGTAAAAAATATCAGATGGCGTACATCTAAGAAGAAGAAAGAAGAGAAAGAGCCGAAAGAAGAGACAGAAAAGATAGCGAAAAGGAAAAAGAAGAAAGAGAAAGAATGTCTCACACAAACTGGAAATGAGCAGAGCGAGGAACAATATGCTCTCCATAAACTCCTCGATTGTGAGACTAGAAGCACCACAGTCTGCAACCATAAAACTCACCGTCTTTAAAGAAGGCGAATACTTCGAATCTTATCTCACCCACTTCGCAAAGAACTTTGAGGAGAACCAGTAAGACATCGAAACGGACGGCGTAGCACAATTATTGCCCCTGTTGAGCTCTAAACTTAAAAAATAATTTATCTCCCTTCCATCAGAGGCAACAATTGATTAATCATCATTAAAAGCCAAGTTTCTTTCCGCTTACAACATGACCCCGGATTTCTATCGAGATAAATTAAGTCACTGTTGTATTCAACCAAATCAGAACTTTCGACAGTTCGGCTACTCCCTACAGCGTCATTTTAAATTTGGGATTGACGTGTCCAAAGTGACTCATGAATACGACGCCCTAGTTGATCTTGTCCTCAAGGACCAATTTCTTGCGTCACTCCCTTCAAAAATCAGATCCTTCTTGAATTAGCGGTGGTGCCATACTCTCAAGGAATGCATCGAGGAGAGACGCCTACGCGGTTAGCCACAACTGGTACCCGAAAGAATGGAAGAAATCAGAACCCCCATATCCTAAATCCAAAACCAGCATGAACAAATTTGTTCCTAGTAATAGGAATAAGTTCGTTAAGGTGACTAGGCCCGCCAAATCCAAACCCCTCTTCTCGTCGCACCACCGTGATGATAATCCCTTTTCTCTCAACCCCCTTGGTTCGTCGTTCTCAGTAGGATCACCGTGTGCTATTCATGTAGGGTTCCTGTCGACGTGAGATCCAACTGACATCAAAACACGCAGTTTAGAAGCACCCCACCTCTCACCAGGTACACTAGGTTAGTGCCACTTCTACGTCCCCATCATCGCAAAGTGAAGCCCCCTCTTCTTCGAACTCACCGAATACGGCTGTCCACCAGGTAAACATTTGTTCAATTAAAGTAATCCTAAGGCCCTCCAATTTGAAACTGGAGCCGTAAACGGGTGCCAGATATTCACCCTCGTCGGTGATACAGGGCGCGCGTGCATTGTTGTATCTGATAATGCACTTACCCCTGTGGTTTCGAACCAAGATAGGTTTTCCGTAGTGCATAATTACTTGGGGTGAGCCAATAAATTCCCCATTATTCAGTGCTACAGTGAGTGAGCGTATTTTACTGGTTCGGCTGAAATCGTGGCAGACCCCATTAAGATTTTCTCTGTCTTAAAGCGTGAGATCCCCCTGGATTTCTTCCGTCCCCTGGCTCAACACGTTACTAACCGTTCCCACGCGATGAATGAACTGAAAAGCCCTACACCTCTGGAACCCCCGAGTGCTCTCGAATACTAGAGTGCGATGACCGATAACTTTGCCAAAAGCCAGAGGGAATGTGAATCTCTTCGTCCCTTGTGGTTCGAATCCCAGATCAAGACATGCGAAACCATCAAAGCGAATAAGGTGATTTCCTTCCTCGTCAAGGACGACCTTCTATATCGAGTGTGCACGGAGGAAAACGACACCTAGTCCCGCACAATATGTGTACCCCATTCTCACGTCCCTCGAATCCTGCAAACGGCTCACGATAGCCTATTTTCTGGTCATTTTATTCACACGAAGACCGCTCAGAGGATCTTCAAATATTTTTATTGGCCTAGCGCGACCGACGAAATTCTGCGATATTATCGTTCGTGCGACATTTGCCAAAAGACCGCAATAAAAGGATAAGTCAAGACCTGCGCCCTTGCAGAAGGGACTACTAATCTCTGAACCCTTCTCACACGTAGCTGTCGACCTAATCGGACCGATCCAGCCCACCGAACGAAGGCCACAGTTACGTTTTAATGCTTCTCGGGTTAGCCCCTCGATCTTCCGAGACTGTACCACTCAAGAAAATCGATAGCATTTCCTGCGCCGAAGCCCTTATTTCCATGTTTCTCCGTGTGAGCCTGGCCAAAGAAATCCTTTCTGATTGTGGTCGTCAATTCACCTCCGAATTAATGGAGTACGTTGGTAAATTATTGATGATCAAGCCCCTGTTTACTACTCCTTTTTCCCGAGTGGGAATGTAATGTCCAAAAGGCTAAATGGAAGCCTCAAGGCCATTCTCGGGAAGTTGTGTGCAGATCAGCACACTGAATGGCACCCATTCCTTCCGGTAGCCCTCTTTGCCTACGGTGAAATTCCCCACCATACATTGAGATTCGCCCCCTTTGAACTTTTATATTGTAGAAACGTCAGAGGCCCCCTGAGTATACTAAAGGAACTTTATTCCAATCAGATATTGGATCCAAATATCCTGATTTCTTACTCATATCGACTAGATTTAAGAAATAGGCTGGAATAGTGCGCCGAAATTCTGTCTCAGAACGCCGACGTCAATTTTGACAAGTATAAGAC
This sequence comes from Ceratothoa steindachneri, assembly GCA_963969495.1. NCBI lineage: Eukaryota > Metazoa > Arthropoda > Malacostraca > Isopoda > Cymothoidae > Ceratothoa > Ceratothoa steindachneri. Next base: position 131,686,022 of record OZ018321.1, on the reverse strand, counting down.
ATATTTCGATTGCAAGTCCAATAAAGTAAATTTAACCCCCGAGAAGAAGTTTTGCTTCTCCTCCCCACGGACAACAACCAATTGTTCAACCAGTGGACGGCCCGTCCCTAATATTCGATAAGCGTGGCCACATCGATTACCTTATTGAAACCAGCTATGAAAGAAAGCTCTTCCATATCAATATGCTCAAGCGGTATCACCGGCGCGCGAGCCTCCAGATAGTTTCAATCGAAGAAGAATCCCCAATGGAATCTGGCGACCACCTGGACCCTTTTTGTGTAATTCAAGTCTCATGCGTGGAGTAAGACAAGGAATATCCGTTACATGTCTTGCCGAATTTAATAATTCCCCGCCTGCGGAAATTAAGATATGCGACCAGTTACCATCTTTTCAAAAGGATCAACTGCCAGCACTCATTAGGTGTTTTGATAACGTCATAACCGAGATCCTCAGTTGTGCTACCAACTTTGACACAATATACAACTAACCACCCTGCAGCCTATCGGTTCAAAACATTACCCACTGCCTATACAACTCCGGGAAGCACTTCATAATTAAGTGGATAAACTTCTAAGGTTGCAGATCATCGAACCTTCGAAGTCGAGCTACTGTTCTCCGGTTGTCACGGTAAAGAAGGCCAATGGTCCTTATCGAATCTGCATCGATTTAAAAAAAAACTAAGTTTTGTGACCGTATTCGATGCCGAACCAATCTTCACCATAGATCAGAACCTCCACCTTTTTGAGAAGGCCAGTTTATCTCCGAGTTGGATTTATGCAAGGCCAATTATCAGATTCCCCTTCGGGAGGGAGTGAAGAAATTTACTGCTTTCCCCACTTATGCAGTTCCGGCAGCTCCCTTTCGGTCTAGTGACGGCTTGCAATAATTATAACCGGATAGTGATGAGGATTTTAGAAGGCTTACCCAACGCCACCTTCTATTTCGATAATGTTTATGTGGCCACCGAAGATTAGGATCAACTCTTGACCACCCTTGACCACCCTTCAAGTGCCACTTCGCTTTTGGCACTATCGATTACATCGGCTTCCATGTCTGGAATAATCGATTATTCCTCCAGCAAAAAAAGATCTGCGCCATCGTGGACATGCCTTTGCCCACTAATAAAAGGCAGTTGCTATCCTCCATAGTCTCTGCATCATTCTATCATCGCTTTATACCCAACTGTTTCTGCCCCCTCCTGCAAGCTATTAAACAAGAAGAACCCCGAATGCCTCGAGTGGATGCCACTTTCAACTCACAGCTTCAACAAACTCAAGGAGAAGTTGGCTTCGCCCCTATCCTCCTCCTCCCTAACTCGGACAAACTGTTTGGGATTCACACCGACGCGAATAAGGACGGTATAGGATGTGTCCTCCTCCATTATAAGTATAACGGCAAAAGTTATCCCATCGCTTACTCAAGCAGAAAATTACTCACGCGTGAGAAAATTATGCGGTATTTAAGAGAGAAACCTTCGCTATCATTTGGGGAATATGTAAATTCAGAATGTATTTTTAGGCAAAGAATCTGTAGTGGAAACGGACCACAAACCCTTAATATACCTACGTAACGTCAAGAATAATAAGGGTCGTTTCATGCGTTGGAGCTTGTTTCTCCATATATTCCAATTAGGCATATTTGTACTCTAAAGGCACCGATAACTGTTTGGCCGATAGTTTAACTAGGAATCCGTTAGATCCTTCTGCAAACTAACCGAGCCACTTTCTTCCTTTTTTCAATCCATGTATTAATTTGGTTCATAAATTTTTTTGGTATATTTAACCATATAAGAAAACGCGTATCCTTTATGTATATATATTTTTGTTTTTGTTTGTTTATATGTGTACAATGAATTCCTTTTATATCCTTATTTTTTTTTGTTTCGTATAATCGTCGAATAACTCACCGCAGGGCCAGTGAGCCTCACCTAATGGTATCATAGAAAAAAAAACCTTCCGCAACCATGCCGTACCATTATATAAACTTGTGTATGGGGCTCTAATGTTTGGTACTTTGGCTCCATTTTGAAAACTTCTCCTAGGTATTATCAACTTTATTCACTATTGTTATCCTACTTTAGGTTATATTCCTTCCCCACCAGTAATTCTCCGATGTCACATTTTCCTTTGAAGTTACATCCGGGGATGGAAAAGTGTCAGAGATCTGAGAGAGAGAGAGAGATAGATACACGCCCTCTTGCCTTTCAATGGAGAGAGAAAGAGACAACAGACACCTGGGGGACCTTTTTTGTCTGCGGGAATGGAAGTGCCAAACTATGAGATGCCACGGGGAGCTAAAATGCCGCCATCACAGGAAGGTGCAACAAGTTTGAGAGCCAATACGGTCCCAACTGAAGTTGGACAAAGTTCGCCTCGCCGACTTAGAAAGTTTTCCACGCTCGCGCTAAAAGGCGGAGATTATTTTCGTCTGCCGATGCGTCTGACCCTAGAACCCTTCCCATCGGACGGACGGGGCAAAACTCCATTCGACCCCTATAAATCCTCCGGTGCCAGAGTTGCAAGGCAGTATCCGCCGTCTGCACTTCCCTGATCATAGCCGCTATTCGCGTCCCGTTGGACTCTGCACAATCCTCGCATAACCCCTCTTGTTAATTCAGGTGAGTCTACCTCGACCCGCTTCCTTCCGCTCCTCGAAAGTAGCGCGCTTAGTCTCGATTCGTGTTATTCATTTTCAAGAGACAATTGTTTGAACTTTGCGATAAGGCAATGATAAATCCCTCGGACTAAATCTTTGAGTTAACACAAACGTGCAACTCTCCTGTGCAAGTGCTTTTTTTAACCCTGCCCCCCCTCCCTCCCGTGTAAAGCATTCACCATTGTCTTAGACCCATGTACATCTAATGTGTGTATAGCACGGTTTAAAACTCCTTTTAATCTTGTAAAATAATATTCATTTTCATATTAGTAAAATTATTTTGGTACCAATTTTTCTGTTATCCCGGAACCTCCAAGATAGTCGACTGTGGCCAACCTACCTTTAGTCATTTGCACTCTGCTTATGTTATAAATCTACCACGCACTCGTAAACGCAGAAAAGGTTAACTTGACCCTATTCTACGACATTGAGCTCCAACAATTTGCCCTTTTTCGAACTCAGTGAGGTCGCGCATCTTAGCATCTATACCACGATCTGAAAAAGAAATACAAATAATCATCAAAGTTGATAAATAAAACTATGTATCTACAATAAAAACCAAACACTCACAATGAAATTTGGATGGATATTCGTAATAAAATAGCTCATTGGAATATCGATGTCAAACTAATATATATATATATATATATATATATATATATATATATATATATATATATATATATATATATATATATATTATATATAAATATATATATTATATATATATTATATATATATATATATATTATATATATATATATATATATATATATATATATATATATATATATATATATATATATATATATATATATATATATATATATATATATATTTATATATATATATATTATATATATATATATATATATATATATATATATATATATATATATATATATATATATATATATATATATATATATATATATTATATATATATATATATATATATATATATATATATTATATATATATTATATATATATATATATATATATATATATATATATATATATATATATATATATATATAAATATGGATTTCCCCCCCTAGTTTCATATTTATTATTCTTGTTATTTACTCACCTATTGTTTTAATTAATTTGCTTTTCTTGGTGAAACTCATATTAATTGATCGCTTTGCAATCATCTTTACCGATTGTAATTTAATTTATTTTGACTTATAATGTTTCATATTTTCATGTAATCGTATTTTAAGTGATATTTAACTGCTTGCTCTACTCTTACAATTTTTTGCCATGGTAATACTTTCAACTTCCATTATTCCTATTAGATGCTCTTTGGCTGAAGATGGTCGTTGTTAATGACTGAAACGGACGGAAGTTCGATTCAAAAAGGATAAAAGAAACAAGGAATTAATAAATTCTTCATTGGCATACTGCATTGCCTATATAATAAAGCAGCATCTCCATATAGGCTGTAAATATTAATAAAATACCTACCTCCCTAAAACTGCTTACCGTACTGCTTGAGAACATTTTCATGACCTTGGTTTGGGATCACTGTGAATTAGAATTAATTTGAGATATTTAAGTTACCTTTGGTTTGTCTGAGGACATAGTATTATTTTGTCCCAAACCAGGCTCATATATGGTATGAACAAAAGCTTTTAAGGTACAGTGAAACAAGCGCCTTGGACCTATAATAGAACTAGACCCTATGGTACGTAAACTCTGTACCTTTTGTGTACAAAGGTTCTGGACACACATGTGCTGTGAACCATCGGCAGAAAGACATCCTGGCTATATATAAGCTCTAGATCATTGGTATACAGAGATTATGGCGGCAAAAGCACTGTAGAAATTTTGCGTAGAGAGTCTGGTTACACAAGGGTCTTTTGCCGCACAGAAACGCCGGCTATACAAGCGTTACGGACCTTTTGCATCAGGATTCCTTTGTAGATAATTGGCGTATTAACTTTGACTAAACAAATCCTGAGGAACTTAAGCGTGGAGAATTCCTGGCAACAGGAGAGTTATGGAGACCTGTGGCCTATAAAGAACATGGCTACGCAAGCGCTGCTGACCTTAGTTATATCCGGTCATCTAAAAGAATGGATACTATACCATGAATGTGGTAAAATAATGAGTATTAACCTTTAGTTTCTATGCTGGCCAAGTCCAGGATGGTAGCTCCAGATGGTCTGCAAATTAATTCCAACACCCTGACCTTTTGTAGCCATGGGTTAAGGTGAAATGCGGGACCTTCGTTCAAACTTACACACACAAAACCATACTCCACCGAGACTTTGCCCCCACTTTACCCAAATCCTCTTATATGCTGAAACCAAGCCATAATTTAAGGGACCGAGATAGGCTAAAAGGATTCATCCTTTACATATGAGCAAAATATTTTCCGTCTCACAACCGCAAGGGAGCCACTTGTAGAGCAAACTGGTACCTGGAGCAGACCAATACTCCCCTGGCTCCGCGTCACCGGAAGGGTCAATGCTGATTGAAACTACTTGGGTGTTTTTCCATCTAGATAATTTCATTTGCCCCTTTTTCCGACACTCTGTTACAGCTCTATTTTTACAGCCTAATCGCCGACCAGCTTTCATCCATTCATCCTTGATCGGAGTCTGGAGGGGATTGGGTCACCCCGCCCATTTGAACTTAGATTGGGATAGTGGTTTTAAACACGCCTGTACTCTTCCTACCTTTTCCTCTTTCAAACACCCCCACCCCCACCCTCTTAATTTTAGTTATCTATTTTGTTACGCAGCAGTCAGAAGATGGCACGTGTAGTATACCTCTTGCAGATATGTGCCTTTCAACCCCCAACATCTCCAGTTTGTCCCAATACCTGCAAGAGGATCTGTCTCTACCTCTTTCACACATTTTCAGTATTTCTACTTTCAATACTTTCTTTAATCATATGCGAATATACCACCCTAGGAGAAAGCGTGATTAATAATAATTTTATGACATTATCTAGTTTGTCTAAAGTGTATGAAGGAGACTGCAAGCGAAATTCCTTTTTCTGTCGTTACGTAAAATGGTTAAAGTCCTCTGCTCAATAGGTGTCTGCAGAAACCCGAATTTCCGCTTTCGAGAGCAAGAAAGCTCAGAGATCCGTAATTTCACGTCTAAAGATGTTGCACGAATGCTAAAGTTCTGGTTGATGTTGTCAGAGTTTTGCAATAAATAAAAATCTTGTTAGTTTCCTTTAAGACCATATATATATATATATATATATATATATATATATATATATATATATATATATATAAAGAGAGAGAGAGAGAGAGAGAGAGAGAGAGAGAGAGAGAGAGAGAGAGAACTTTAATTATCATTTTATCATATTTTTACTTAGAACGAGAAATACAGTAGAAACTAATGTCATTAATTAACTATTTATTCGTAGAGGGTACAGAATCATAGCTCCCTAATTTGCAGCGGCAATAAAAAAGAAACAAAGCAAGATACAGAATAAAAATTCCGGAAACCTACATCATATGCCATTATGATTCCTTTTTTTAATTATCATCAGTTAAATAGCAGTCATGAATGTTGATACAGTATGGAATTTTCTGTCGGAAGTTTTAGATTGACCTGCTGAATATTATCGCTTGGAATCGCAGCAGTATCTTGTGTTATTGCTGTCTGAGGTCTTGAAAATTACTGGTCAATGTTGGCACATTCATAATTTCAGGTGGCCCATCAGACAAAAAAAATCACTAGGGAAAAAAAACGATCGAATGTGTGGGTCACCAGATATCAATCACCCTGTAGAGCACGGGTCGGTAACCTTTTGCAGCTTACGGTCCAGAAGTAAAGTCTATGAAGTGATGGAGGGCCACATTCATAATTTATATTATAAAGTTTGAACTATTATAATTATAGATCTTATATTCGGTACCTAATAATAAATAAATGAAGATAATAATAGTAAAACATTAAACTCTAAATTATAAGTAATTATATTTATTTTTGTTCGTATACATTATAAATTTTACATTGATCTATTGATATTTATAAGGAACACAATTGGTGTGAGGCTTGATGTCGTTTTTCAACATCAGTTTATAAGGAGGTTGAAGCCAGAACCAGTACGTTTTCTAAATAGTGAACCGTGCTTCGTGTCCTTAGCTTACTTATGGTGTATTTTTCTTTAGATAATAATTGCTCACACGCATATGTACTAGCGAAGACTGTTGCCATTTTCATAGTAGGACTAGTCAAGTTTGTATATAGCCCGGGTTCAAAACGATATTTCTTATAAAAATCCAATAGAGATATATCGTTTGCGTGCAAATTTTATTTTAATACTTTATTGCATTGCATGTCAATGAGCTCCATTTGAAATTTCTTCTAGTATGTTGTCCACTTTCACATCAAACGGAGTAGCGAACAGTTTGAAATCGAATATGTGTGATAGCATAACAGCGAACCGAAATGAAAATTCCATTCTTAAATTACATATCACATAATTTAATTTCTCCAGCTGACATTCCTACAATCGTAGTTTTGTTTCAAAGGCAATTCTGTGTCCCCACATGTCATTTAGTAATTTATTTTTTCTCTGAAGCTGCAAATTCAAGCGGTTTAAATGGGATGTAAAATCTACTAAAAAAGCTAGTCTATAAAGCCATTTGGGATCGCGAGATTCGGTGGCATACATGGTTTTGCTCTCAATGAATCCAGCTATATCTTCCCGCAGTGCATATACTATTTCCAGGATTTTGCCTCGAAGGAGCCAGCCACGTCGCAGAAGTAAACCAAATCCTTATTTTTAGTCTTTGCTTCCGTTAAAAGTTGTCGAAACTAACGGCGGTTTAATCCCTTGGACAAAATCACGTTTACCGCTCTCACCACTACGTCCATCCCGTCCTTCAAATTTGATGTCTTATCTTACAATGCTTCTTGGTGGATTATGCAGAGCACTTTCATGACATTGTATTTACTTCCGATACCTTCCACTTGCTTCTGAAGCAAAACCAATGCACTTTTAGCAGTTTGTCTAACCGTAGCCGGAGCTCTATCAGTTGTTACGGATACTATGTTTAATATGACCAGATTTATGTTTGTAGTACACTGGAACAGCTCTTCAAGAATCTCTGCTCCTGTAGTAGTGTCTTTTATAGGTACTAGTTAAACAACTTCAAAAATGTCGAAATTCTTGCTTACTCCCTCCATGTGCAAACACTACAGGTTGTGCCGTGTCGGTATAATCGGTGCTGTCATCAAGTGGTATTGCGAAGAACTTTAATTGTTGCAATCCTTTTCTAAATTAATTTTCAGATCCCTGACATTTCTTCTATTCGTCGCGTAACTGTCCTTGCAGAGGGACAGACATTCAAAAATAAAGTTTTTGTCTCGGGACATTAAATGTCTACTACAGCAAGAAAGCATTTTTTCACGAATTCCCTGTCAGTGAAAGGTTTCATGTTTCTGCTATCAATTTCGAAACTTCGTAGTTTGCACGTCTACTTTTTTATGATTCCATGTTTCGTTTTTAGAATATCGAACTTTGTTTTTCTAAACTCACTTTAAGTTAATAACCTTTCTCCTTCCTCATTTGCCCAATAAATTCACTAAACATTGGGTGTTTAGTCTCATATTGCCTCTTGATGTTGAATTTCTTATTTACAGCAACAATTTCATGGCAAATAAGGCAAATGGGATACCAAAACTTTGAATAAAAAAGTACTTTTCTGCCTATGTGTCTTGAAAAACTCAATATTCTGCATCAACCTTCTTGCGTTTTGTTGCCATTTGGTAGTTTAAAAAAAAAAGACAGTTAGTTCCAATGTCGCCAAACTTTAAGAAAACAGTCATTAACACCTTAGTTTATATGCCAAATTTCAGAAAAAAATAATTTATCCATTTTTGTTAGGGGGTGTTTATTTAGGAGGCCCCCACTCGATGCGCAATCATTCTTCATCACTATACCACAATAATCAATATTTTTCAGAACCAAATTGCCTCATTTTTATGGGCTAAACGTTATCCCAATGCTAAAATCCATACATATCATAGTTAGCCATATTTTTTTTATATTATTCAATGACTTTTGTAAATTACTTGGAAAACTATTATGTAAGTAATTCTACTAATGAAATAGACTTATGTTTGATAATTTAATTAAATCATTTAAAACCATATATTAACTTGAATAGAATTTTTTTACAATTTCTTAACATAACGTTTGAGACTTACCTTCGTTTAGGTCACTTTAAAGTTAACTATGTAGATCCGTGGAATATAATAATTCACTTGTTATGTCACGATACATCTATTCTCAATGGTTTTCTGGAATTGACTACCCTAATATTAACGATCCCACCGGAATTTATACACACTCATAACTATTTCAAAATATTCCAGAATGCTCTCGAGTAAATTCTTGAATACCTTTCAACACTCTACGAGTCTACAAGTTACTTTTAGAATCTAAAAGTTTAGAAATAAAAATCTAAAATTTAGATTTTTATTCCTAGAAACGACGGGCCGGGTAGATACTATATTTCGTTTGAGGACTGCGGGCCGAACAATTTTGCCTACTGGGCCGTAACCGGCCCGCGGGACTATCTTGCCAACCCCTACCGTAAAGAGACAACATGATCCGGAAACCATTCTTTAAAAATTCTGAGTTAACGTTGAGACGTATGCTAGGTGGTACCATCTAGCTGGAACCATACATATGCCGGATCATGATCGTTGAGTAACTCGTTAACTTTTGTCTGAAGAAAGTTTTCTAGTGTAAAACTGTTGAATTCGGCCTATCCTCAATTATTACCCTGCATTGTTCTCATTAATTACTTAAGACTAGGATCACTTTTAAAGTTTAAAGATTAACCACCCACCAGTGATCAAAAATTATATCCGATTTTCGTTAAAATTGCAGTAGCACTGTATCATATTTGGTGGCAACAAGGCGTACGCTTTACTCCCGCTCCATACAGCATACATGTGTATAGATCTGAGAAAATTGGTCTTCACCTTGCTATGTAAACCTGAACAAACCTATTTCGAAACCACCTCTCCTAATGTGGCTCTAGAGCTACACTAGAGAACTTCAGGATACTTGATGCGACAAGCAACGTCTCAGACCTTTACTTGCTAGAGTCAATTTATATTAAAAAAACTTCAACCCAGTTTAATAATAACCTTTATATGTTCCATTAAATATAGTCACACATTAACAAACATATTAAGTGTTAGAAAATTCCCGATTCTTTTGTAAAAAAAAAAATCCACTGCCAACTATGTTCCTATTTTATATAAATTCCCTCGTTGATTTTCTCCCCGTATTTCCATTGTATCTAATTCGTTTCAAATTTAAGATTCATGTTTCACGATTTTTTTGCGGGTTTTTTTTTTGCGTGTGTTAAAAAAATTTATGTATATATTTAATCATTAATTTATATTAATTATTTAGCACTGATGATGGCATTTGTTATAATCATGTAACGTTTGCAATAAATGTTATGAAGCGTCTTCGACTATGTATGTCTAGGGTATCCTGTTTATATATATATATATATATATATATATATATATATATATATATATATATATATATATATAGTATAAATACAAAGTAATTCTAATTGACATTGGATAAGTAACATAAGGGAAATGGTCTTACAAGTCACTTTTTTGTATAAGTCATGATACTACAACGATAATTGATGGAATTGCATTGGGAATAGCAACATTACACAAACTAACATGGAAGTGGCAAAGTAAGGGAAACATTAGTTTAAACTAAGAAGGTGGTAAAGTAAGGGAACCATCTAACGTGTAATATGTAATGGGAAAGACGAAGTTTGGTCGTTAAGTGTGGGTTTACTATCGAAAATATATATGGATTCAAAGATTCGTAAATCAGAGAGGGTATTAGCTGTAGAGACTATAGAAAAGTCTTCGAGTTTTACCTGTAAATTGCAAGAATTGGCGTGGAGTCAGATGATAGAATAGTCAGGTTTGGCTAGGGGCAAACTCGTACGGCAGGACCTCCCGGCGTGCTGTTCAACTCTTGAATGGAGAGTTCGGCTGGTAGAGCCAATATAGGTCGCATCACACGATGGACACAAGTTATTATACATGAGAGATGAACGACACGCATCAGGAAGGCAATCTTTATAATGAAAGAGCGAGTCTATTGTATATTGGTTTGGGGTGATTATTTTAAGGTCCAAAAAGGGCAGATTTGGGGGGATAATCGAGCATATTTCAACAGTCATCTTTGATGTTTGTGGGCCAAAGAAGGGTACCGACCAGAAGTTTAAAAGTTTATTAACGGTGGCTTTATCTTCAGTTGGATTAAGGAAATGATCAAGACATTTCCACAAGGAACTTTGGGAATCTGTTGTCTTGAAATAAAATCTTGAGGAAAAGAAAACTCTTCATGTAATAGTTTCTAATTAGAGCATATTTTAAATGCTCTATTTAGCAGGGTGTCAATAGTATTAGTTTTAAAAGAACGTGGAATTAAGCTAAAGAAGCTTGTTGATAGGCCAGTCCAAGTGGCTTTGCGAAAAACACTTGTAGATAATCCGGTGGGGGTGTGGGTTAACTTGATGTCTAAATAAGACAGGCAGCCATCGTTTTCTATGTCCATAGTGAATTGTATTTTAGGGTGCTGTTTGTTAAAGAATTCAAGAAATTTAGATGAATGTTGTTTTTTACGAAACAAAATTATGCAGTCGTCAATGAAACGCCTATAAAATACTGGGGCGAATTCTTTGGGGAAAGCTTGGAGCCAAGAGGTTTCATGAAAACAGAGGAAGATATTAGCAAAAGTTGGACCCAACGGAAGTCCCAAGCTCTTCCTGATAAGGAAGAGAACAGCGGCTTGTTTATATGAAGGTATTTGAATAAGATTTTTTCTTTTAGTTCGGTTGTCACCTAAGAAAAAAAAGAGAAGAAGAAGGTGTTCAGGGTGTTTAAATAAAGAGTCTATAGGGGGGATTAAAAAAGGCGGTTAAGATTAGCAAATAATGCGGTAGGCCACACCCCGCAGGGGTGCCTGTGTAACCAAGCTCTTCTTGTTAAGAAAGAGAACAGCAGCTTTTTTATATATATGTGCATCTAGAAAAAAAAACAGGAAGTAAGACTATCTTGGTATCTGACTATTTGGAATACTTCTCCCGTTCAAGTGGCTTTTCTTAGGAGGATGTCTTGAGCTATTTCTTTGTGTTTCTCTTGCCTTGCACGAAGGAAGTATATTATCAACTTGTTGCTAGATGTTTAGGTTGGGTTTCTGAAGGGTGATGCTTATAGCCTCGGTTATTAGAAGGCGGCCGTAATTCCTTTCTTTATGAATAATTATCTGTGTTTCCCATCAATTCTTGTATGGTAGGTATTCTGTCATGTGCATCCACGAAGTGCTGATGTATGGCAAGATAGTTTTTGTGGGCCATTAGACGACTTCTTATAATCCATTTGTTTTATTTATATTTATTTATGATAATAAAGAACGAAGAAGAGATGGCTGGTCACCTAGCAAACTGTAATATCGTATACTCATTCCCTTTCACCACTTTACCTTAGCATCTACTATCCACTCTATTCTAACTATATACTTTTAACTACTATTCTTTTTCAAGACATAAGACATAAGACGCCTTCTTAGTGTGGTAGTGATGTGTCCAATATAGTCCTTAATGTGAGATTTGCACATCTCCTCTGGACATGAAAATTTATAAACAATATCAGAGCACATTTCCTTGGACACCTTAGGGACGGTGCTGTTCATCATAACCATAGATTCTACCAAATTTGGTTTACTATAGATCCTAAGATGGATATTTTGGTAGTGCGCCTTGGGGGTAGTACCTCGATTTATGATCCCTCGTAGGATTTCACATTCTTCCCTATAGGCTAATCCGTAGTTGAACGGGTGGTAGACGATTAAGTTTTTATCTTATATTGTTGTAGTTGACGTTATTCCTTGACATAATTCATCCATTTTCTCCTTAATAGATGCCTGTACCATGTTGTCTGGATAACAATTGTTAATCAGCAATTGGCGGATTCTATAAAGTTCTGAATGTTCATCCTTCCACGTTGTGCAATGTGTGAACGACCTTTTGAAATAGGCATTAACGACTGACCTTTTGTATGAGTCAGGGCACTCACCTCTTGCATGAGGCATCGCCCTGTGCTGGTAGCCTTTGAGTACACCGTCATTTTGAATTTATCTTCCGACTGGCTAATAAAGGCATCTAAAAATGGTAAAGTTTTATGTTGCCAATTCTCTATAGTGAAATTAAGAACTGGGTTTGCTTTGAACGTTTTCTTTTAGTTTGCTGGCATCATCGGCGTTTTAACTGTGATGAAAATATCATCTAAAATTCGTGCATATATTCTTGGCTTTTGTTGATTGTTAAAGATTCTTTCCTCTACTGTAGCCATATACATGTTTGCAAAAAGGGTACCCAGGGGAGATCTTATGGCCACACCATGCACTCGCCGGAAAAGTTCTCCTGTGAAGGAAAAGAAAGAAGCTTCCATGGTGCTCGCTTTAAGTAAGTCTCTTAAGACGTACGTCTTCGAATATTGGGATGGGGTCCATGTCTGATCTGTAGACTCGGTCGAGAATGATCTTGATTGTTTCTTCGACGAAGACATTGGCAAATGAACTTTCCACGTCGAGAGATGCGATGTCTTCCTCTGGCCCTTTGTCCTATAGAAGTTCGATGAATTCTGCTGCAGACTTCAGTGAGTATGCCCCCGGAATATAAGGGATTAGGATGCCATTCAAAACTTTAGCTGTCTTTTAAGTTGACGATGACATTTGAGATATAATCGGCCTCAGGGTGTTATTCGGCTTATGGGATTTACGGTTCTATAGCAGTAACCAGGACCATAGTCACCTAGAATCTTGGGAAATGTGATATTATCTTGTTGCGAATTAGACTTAGTTATCAATCTGGGCATCTTTTTCTTAAGATCCTGTGTGGGCTCCTTCTTCAGTTGTGGGAATTTTGAGGCATCTAAAAGGATACTATCCATCTTGTCATAGTATTCGGACCTATTCATGATGACATAAATGGCTGCATTATTTCCTTTTATTATAATAATGTCAGGATTTGTGTGTGTGTGTGTGTGTAAAGAAAATGTAATTAATGAGGTTAAGGAGTAAGATCAAAGGCTAAAGATTTTTAATTTATAAAAAAATTCAAATTCGGATTTAATAATATTCGTTCGGTCCCTATTGATGCAGGGAGCCCAATTCTGGAGAAAAGGGAAAATGGGTATTATTAAAATAGCTCACTATAGAAAATTGCCCTTTTAAATTAATATGGCTATTTCAGTAATGGCGGGTTTTGTTACGATTTTCATTATTTAAGTAAAGCTAAGGTTTGTATAAATGGCAATGTAGGGAGGTAATTTTAAAAGCAATCTTACCTAACCTAACCTAATCTCAGCTAACTTAAGTCAACCTAAACCTAACGAAGCCTAACATAGGCTAACCTAACATAATCTGAAGTAAGCTAAATCTAACCTAACTTAACATAACCTAAATTAACCTAAACCTAACATTAAATCTAACCCAAACCTTAACTAATCGAAACATAACCTAAAATAACAACCAACATAAGCTACTTAACCTAAGCTAACATAACCTGACCTAACCCTAACCGAACCTAAACCTAACCTAAGATTACCTAATCTAACCTATCCTAACCTAAGCCTTTGCAAAACTAGGACGCTTTTTCAAATGTGTCAAATGCGACTGCTATTCGTCAAAAGCTCCGGCTTATCTATTAAAACCTCTCTTGATATTAAAATCCTCACACCTGGTATTATTTATCAACTAACCATCTAAAAATTGTAGATGAAAAACATCGAAAGAAAAGAAATGTTTAAACTTCAATGTTTCCAAAATACCTAAATAATTCCCGTAATGATGTGTCAAATGTGGTCATCTGGGCGATTACCGGCTCTCCAGGTTCAAACGCCCTAAAGCGGATCTGCACCTATATTTCTTCCACTCTTTTAATGTCCTCTATCTTCGCAATCTTCTGGACAAATTTATCCTGAAAACTCTCTGGCAGAAATACCCTCGTCGGTTTTCTCTTCTTAGTTATTACTAGGTAACAAAAAATATTAAATGAGGACAATATCGATTGTCATTTTATCCACGTTCCTTGATTAATTTGCGGCACGTCCAATGAAGGCAACTACTAATGGTACTTAGACTGTAGTGGACCATGCGAAAGATGAATGAAAGTTATTTACGAAATAACATAGATTAATTATTGGTGGCTGAACGAAAATTATTGGAGAGATAACATAGATTTCACTGGGGAACAATGTATTTGGTGAATTGACAAAAGTACATTTTCCTACCAAATTCGAGCATACTGAATTTAAATCTGAAATCAGATTCTCTCTAAATGCTACAAATTTTTCGTAATATCAATAACTAATATTATACAATAATTTTCATTTTATCACTTCATGCCCTGAAGTAATTTTGAATCATCCTTTTGCGTTATTTAGAGTAAAGCAGGTTTTTTTGCACAAACATTTTATTGAATATGAGAAGAAACTTGAATTACACATTAGGATTACAAATACTGTGATCAAATAGATGCTAATTTATTAATGACCGTACATCAGGCTGGAGGGCCTCTTCTTGATTTCAATCGGGCAAAAATTTGCGTTTGTAAAATCATGTGTCTATCCCAGTGACCTTGGTAGCGCTCTTCCATCGTCATCAAATCCTGATGGAAGCGTTCCCCTTGTTCGTCGCTCACGGATCCCAGATTCTCTGGCAATCGGTCGAAGTGACTATTAAGGAAATGCAGCTTCACACTCATGTTGCATCCCAGATCACGATATGTTAAAAACATATTAGTAACCAGATCCTCGTAGTTATGCGCTTTTTTGTTTCTCAAGAAGTTCTAAATAATGGCAGAAAATGAGAGCCAGCCTCATTCACTTTTTCATTCATGGTGTTCACGAATCTAGAATCATTCAGAAGCCTTCGGATTTGGGGACCATCAAATACTCCTGCTTTTATTATTTTCATATGACAAAGCAAGAAACGCCGATACTATGTACTGAAAACAATCCTTGTGAGTGCTCAACGCCTTGACATACTGCTTCATCAATCCCAGTTTGAGATAAACTGGAGGGAAAACGATCTTCTCTCAACCTACGATTGGCTCATTAACAATGTTTGGCATTCCTGCTTCCAAAGTTTCTCGAACTGGCCAATCTTTTTGGGACCACTGTTTGTCACGGGCTCGACTGTCCCACATACAGATTACCATGGAAATTTTGTATATCCCTTCTGCTGGCCAGGGGGAAAGATAACCATCTTAAGGTATACACATATGATCCAATTGTGTTCATGGTACTTAATTAAATCCATGACCATTCTTATGTCATCGTGAATTTCTCGCAGATGGACAGAGTGACCGAGAGGAGCTATCCCCAAACAGTATCCACTCAGGAGGGCTATAGGTGCCAAGTCACAACTCGGTAAACAGACCAGGAACATCGTGGCAGTATGCAAATTGTTGGTCCTCAGAGAAATACTTAACAAATGTACTCTCCCTTGTTCGGTAATACGATACCCGTACCGACCTCTCAGCATATGTCTTTTACTCAACCTGGAGACGAAAAGTTCTGCAGCTTTCTTGGAGAGCGCCAAATCACGTATCAAGTCATTCAAATTATCTTGATTGAAACAATGAGGATCTAATGACTAGTCATCATCGGATGATGAATCTGCAGACTCTGAATCCATTCCGTGGACGTCCATATCAGGTAAATCATTTTCATCCGCAGAAGAAGCATATCCACTGAAAATCGGAAATGGTAAAGACCCAGGATGAGGTACTGGCCGGATCGCCGATTGAATGTTGGAGCAGTCGATCTTGTGCCGATTTTTCTTGCCAATCCCTTTACTATTTACCGAACAGAAATAACAATCCGATACATGATCCTTTGGCTCTCGCCACACCATAGGGATTCCAAAAGGAAGACCATTTCTGTTTCCCGTCGTCCACTCACAAGATGTTCCACACAACTATGGCAAACAGCATGTGGGGCCCAGTTCTTATCTTGATCGCCAAGAGAAACATCAAAATATTCCTTATAGGTGCGGATCACAAAGTTTGATATATTGCGCCTTTGACGAACTAGTATTAACAGCCATATATGTAGCAGAAGGTGTCTGGATCATTAACACAATTCCACTTTTGATGAAGTCATCACTCTAGCATGAGACCTAAAAAAAGAAACAATAATGTCAATATTTTGCACAATAACACATTACTATCTTACTACTATGTACTGTGAAGTATTTGCTTACTACAAGCACCCTCTCTGTCCTTTCGGAGGGCAGTTATCGGGGAAACGAAAAAATAGAAATTACAGAGTAACTATAGCATGTAGGTAAAAATGGATTTTATATTTGAAATCAGCATTAAAATCAAATTAAAATTATCAGATAAATCTAAGTTACCAGAAAATGTGATTAAAATTGTTCCTTGTGTTATTGAAGGATGAACAAGGATTATTAGAGAGAGAACATATGTTTATTGGAGGCTAAACAAAGACTATTAAAGACGGAACATAGATAATTGAAGGATCAACGTAGATTAGGGAGAGAGAACAGAGATTATTGGGGACTGAACGTAGATATTCCAGACAGAACGTAGATTATTCTTCGATGGAAAAAAATTATTGAAGGTAACGTAACTTATTGATGGTGAGTGTAGATTATTATTGTATGGTTAATGTAATTGTTTTTATGCACAATGTAGTTTATTGGAGGCTGAACATAGATTATTTGATACCGAATACAGATAGTTGGAAGCAGAATCGAGATTATTTTAAGCTGAATATAGATTAGAAGAATTGAACGTAGATTATTTGATGCTGAACGTAGATAGTCGGAGGCAGAATTTAGATTATTGAATCCGGAACATGAATATTATTAGAGGCTAAACATACGATTCTTCAAATTTTATTTAAACAAACAAATTTTGATAAGATAATTGTATAAACGGCTTTCTTTTAAAGGGTATAGGACAACTGGACATGGCCATCTTGCTGTAGCCATCTGCTAAGCCCAGTTGGTTACATACCTAATCTGTTAGTTCGTTTGATAAGAAGGAGGGGGGGGGGAACAAACGTAATAGTTTAGTGTATGTGTTGTCAATGGAAATATCTAGAACGATCGGAAGTAAATTCATTTCAGATTAAAAAGAATTGTTGCTTTTTCTAGAGGTGGTCCCGTTTTAGTTCCAGGATACCCGCGTTAGTTGAAATGTAGGTAAAATTAAAACTATTTGTGTTTGAAGTTTGGCAAGGATAATTATATTAAACTATAATAATAAATGGATTGTCTACCTCTTTGCTTGAACTCAAAAGTAGACAACATGAGAAAACGAACATTAGTCTAAATAATCAGATGAATAAAACAAGTAAAAAATGAATAGGAAGAAGAAGAAGAAACTGTGAAATGCTGGTGAAAATGTGGAAAAGTTTGAAGTTATTGAATTTTTTATTTTTTTAGTTGAGATAAGTTTGAAATGTTAACTTGCTGTTCTCAATTGGATGTCCCTGCTGTAAAGCCCCACAGTGCACGCTCGAACAAATACCTCGATCTACTAGCTAAGAGTGAGCACAGGCTCTACAACCTCGAATTGGGAGAAAGGCCGAGCGCGCTTTGCTACAGACCTCACTCCTAGGTAGGGATTATCGCCTTACTTCAATCAGCTCATATGTTCAAAATATGTATTTGGGGCAAACATAGCCCCAATCGCTTTAAGGTTCTTTTTGAGGCGAGGCTCGGATCGGGGCAATTAATTCCCATCGGTGGAAAAGTCATTATAATAAACTTAACCAAACCTGACTTAATATAACCTAATATGTAATTGAAGGGAAAAAAAATAAAGTTACAAAACCGAGCCCGTTGGCTCATTCGAATTCATTGCATACGATTTCCCACCCCAACACTAAATACTATATCCAAAATAAAGTGAACTAATTTTTAGTTTTGGGATTCGAGAGAAAGTATTTTTTGTATTTAGAATTTTTGGTAATCAGATTTAAAAATAATTTTACGACTTTCATATCTTAACCTTTCCCCCCAACGTCACAAGGGTTGCCAAGTATGATCAAAATTCGAATGAGGCACGCAAAATATTTGTGCTCTGTTACACATAGTCATGTTGTAACATAAGTTAAATTGATAGACCTGAAAAGTTTCCCCTTTTCAAATATGTTTTTGCTATGTACAGTTATATCTATAGATATGACTAAATTGTTTTCGAGTATCATATTTTGGGGTTATCTATTAACCTAAAAACATCAAAATGTCCGGTGAACTAAAAGACATTGCGGATGGTTTACTTTTAAATTTGCTGGGTCCTTCTAAAACAAATAATTAAGAGTTCAATTTGGCAAAAGATTAACAGGTAGCTGGTACACTTTTAAGGTTGCAAAAGAAAGACAATAACGAAAATATACCTTTATTAACAACAAAAGAAATAGAATTTGAATATACACAGTTATGGTGTTTAAAGATGGAATGATCGCACATATGAAATTAAATGTCTGCGCGAGACACAGGATGGATAATTATAGGATTAGTGGTCGGGTTTAGGTTAGTGATTAAAACGGGAATTTTAAACCGGGGCTCACACACAAAGGATGGAACGATTCTGGTAGATCAGATTATAGAATAATCTGTAGTCTTCAACGGTTGTGACTGCTTACGTATTCGTGGAAAGGAAGGGCCAGTCGGGATATGATGACTGCAATGGGAAAGTTAGGTTGATTCAAGGGCAGATGAGGGAACACACCTAGTTTGGCCTTCGGATATAGAAATCCTCGTCAGATACTCGCCAATTGACTATGGCAGATTTCACGGATATCGATTTATCCTTCGTCCTCGAATTGAAATCATCATTGTCTCTGATCGCGACGGAAGAGCGTTTCCTTAGCTCCTCTGTGGTATTAGGCGAAAAGTTTTGAAGTGCTACACGCTAAACCGACTCAGGGGATTATATAGACGCTCTGCGGAGTGGCTTTAATGGCTTGGTGGGAGCTTCCACAACTCGCGCGATTTTGAGGAAAAGGCAGCGACTCCTTCGGGGAAACCAAGATAAAGTTGATGTAGAATGTTCGAAGAACTTCGATCTATGCCATTGGGCAGGAGGCTCGCTGGAAGGGCATGTGAGACGACTAAAATGTGTCCCTAAGCAAATACAGCTGGGGTGCAATAAAACTGCGTGGACCGCCTCCTTGCCGTAGATCAGCCGCGATTTTAAAGCTCCATGCGGGGATCTCGAGACCACGTGGGTACAGAAGGGCACGCAGTCGCTCTTCGACCTTATTCTTCTACAAGGATGAAAGTTCAATTGTACCCATTTATAGCCATGCAGTGACCTATATGACTATGAGACATATGGTTATTCCCCCTTGAGATTTAAAATTTGCCATCCAATTTGGGGTAATCTAGTGGAAGAAGCTAAATTTAGCCATTTAGCCATTCAAAAACACCTGCAAGTGATTGGAACCATGGGAAACCATCAATACAATAACCATTTATCATCTTATCACAAAACGCCAGATATCATTGGAGAGAATTTCCCTTTTGTTAACTAAAAGTTTTTTTCGAATATCAAACTTTTTTTATCATCAGTTTTCTTTCATGACGTCTTACCCTCCACTCACCACACGCACAACGCTACACGTACAACCGGTATCTCGGATTAGGGTTAAGATACGGCAGCCATTCTCCATACCAGCCTCAAATTGAAGGACCCACGGGGCAGTTTTTGTTCAACAAAAGGTTTACCTGGTGGCCGGTGGGACATGATTCGTTAGAAGAGAGAGGGTTTTCCGATTGATATGACG
This sequence comes from Ceratothoa steindachneri, assembly GCA_963969495.1. Taxonomy (NCBI): domain Eukaryota; kingdom Metazoa; phylum Arthropoda; class Malacostraca; order Isopoda; family Cymothoidae; genus Ceratothoa; species Ceratothoa steindachneri. Next base: position 131,665,503 of record OZ018321.1, on the reverse strand, counting down.
TTTGAGAAGGGGTGGCACTCACCTGGTGCACCTGTTGGGAATAGTTATTCCTCAAGTGATAGTTTTGAGGGCAATTTGTTTTCACATGGCCCTCGGTTCAGCAGGAATAACATATAATAGTCCTGCTGGGGAAAGCTGTCGAAGGGAAATTAGAGGAGAAAGCCTGGACTTCTCGTTTGATGGGTGTTTGAACAGGCTTCTGCTTGGAATGGCCTGTCATCTTGACAAAATTTTCCTTGTTGTGAGGAACCAATTTATGCTTATTTACCTTCGATTTGGAAGGTGATGATTCCGCTTTCTTTCCTACTTTGAGGTAGAAATTGTGGCTTGCTGCATAGACCTTAGTCTCTCTTATGCACTCTTTGAAACTAATACATCTTCTGTCCTTGACGAACGATCTTTTTCTGATGGAATTGATGCCAAAAACTGGTCCTTAAGAATAAAATCCATCATAGGATCATAGTCATGGGGCACTTTTGATGCGTCAAGCCAAACATTAAGGTGCAGCTGTCATGTGTACCCCAACTGTCTGAAGGTTTGTTTGGGCTGAATTTTGTACTGTCTAAACTTTGCAAGGTAAAAGTCTGGGGTCATATTATAGGCGGCAAGTAACTCGACCTTCAACGATGAATATTAAATTGTTGCCTCTGAGGGTAAGCAAATAAAAATATCCCTCATCTGGGTGTTCAGTAGGGGCAACAATGTAGCTACGCTGTCTGATTCTATGTCCCAGTGATTTACTTCGAAGATCTTTTTGAAGTTGATTAAATATGAAGCGAAGTCTTCCCCTTCTTTGAAGACAGGGTTGCTGGATTCCTGTCCCCGAAGTGATGGATAGGGTTTCGTTTCTCACCCTTGTCATCTCTAATTCGTACAAACGAAGTCTCTCCCCTTCTTCCCGTTATCTTTCTTTCTCTTCTCTTATTCTTTCTTTCTCTTTTTTCTTCTCTTTCCTTCTCTGTTCTTACTCTTCTTTCCGCTCTTGCTGCTCTCTCTTCTTCCTGAATATAGAACATTAGGTGCTTCCCAGTTAGACCCAGAGATTCTCCTCATGCCTTAAAGATTTCGAAGGAAGACATGATGTCTCACCTGTTGCACTTCAAAAACAAATAACGCACACACAACAAGGAGATGCAGCGGGTTTGTCGAACCCGAATTAAACCGTTTTTTACTTAACAAAGTTATGAGCACTGACGAAAGTCCTAATGGGTTTTACGTGACCCAGTAGTAAACACACGAAAAAACACTCACGCAAACAGAACTCGCTTAACCAGCACGATGCGAATTCTGTGATTGAGGCGAAAAAGCCTTGAGGCTTACCCCTAAGTGGGTCAAACAAATCGAACAAATACAATTACTCTGAATCTTCTAAATGGCAGAGTATACGGGACCGAAAGAACAGATATAGTAATCCAATTGGTAAAAATAGTAATCTAAATTTGCATATAGTTTAGCAAAAAGATTATTTTGTTTCCTTGATATCTAGAACCACAATCATAAAAGCCTTTAAATAAAACATTTCAACGACCCCACACCTGACACCAGTTTAAGTATATTTATATGTATATATATATATATATATATATATATATTAATAAAACAACTGCAGAGGAGCGTAGTATAGTATTTATTATCTCGAGACCAGTTTCGGTATGGAGTTTGTCATGCCAACCTCAGTCGAACACTAAGAATACATGCAGTCCCACCAAGCTTCCAATATATATATAGTTTACAAAGATCCAATTGGAGTTCCTAATCAGGGGGTGTAAATTCAAGTTCATTAAGGATATCTTTTAAGATTAGATCTTTGACGTATGGGCTGCATTTGAGTTGCCCATCGGAAAGGTTAAATTTGGGATTTTATCTATAAGGGTGGATTTAATGACCTTTCTTTTGCGGAATTCCTCACACGTGTAGATTAGTTTGGCCTGTGGGGAGTCTATCGGGTGGTTTAAGTTATTGATGTGTGTCAAAAGACTAGAGGCTTTGTTTCCCCGTCTAACGTCTCATCTGTGTTTGTACATTCTCTTATCCAGATTTCTTCCTGTTTCGCCTATGTAAAATAAAGGGTAGTTAATTTATTTACAGGGGATTAAATAGACTCCTGCTTCATTGGTTCCTTCTATAGGTTTGGTGGTAGGGAATGATTTTTTAATGGTCGAAGGGTAGTTAGAAGTGATGCCGTTAGGGGAAAGGATACTATTTAAACCTTTCAGTAATGGAGAAAATGAGAGGGAGAGGCAGTTTTTTTTAGTATCTGGGTTCTTACTTTTAGGGTAATAGAAGTTTGCCTTGGCCTTGGGTAAGCATTCATTGATGATATAGAGGAGATATTTTAGTTCTCTCTCTCTCTCTCTCTCTCTCTCTCTCTCTCTCTCTCTCTCTCTCTCTCTCTATATATATATATATATATATATATATATATATATATATATATATATATATATATTTTATTATTATTATTATATCGTAGGTCAGGTAGACTTCACTGACCTTCGCTTGCTGCCCTAGAGGCAGGGGGATTTGAGGTCCCTTTTAAGTATGGGAAATATTCGAGTGCGTGTATTCCGTTGGCCAACTTAGAAAATAGATCAATGGCTTTTTATACGGCTGGGGATTTAAACAAGAAAAACAAAAATAATCTTTACTATTATATAAACAAATAACAGAATTTAACATTAATTTATACACTATGGGAAAACTAATCATTCAGCAATGGAATAAATTTACAATGAAATGCTTCGGCACGAACTATGTATGAGTAGCACAATATTTACTCGAGCGAAAATGCGGGGGAGATTAGGGGGTAAAGCTTCTTAGTCGGAAAGCGTTACGCCTCTTCGACAGTGATCGAGAAAATGATTTTCCAAGAAAGGGGAAGGGGGCCTGGAGTGGTGGTTTGAGGGAATACCATTGCAGGGCCCTCAGCGAAGTGCGTATTCCAGAATGAGTCCTTATGTCCTTGACTGCCGTAGTTCTTAACTACTGGTTTCCTGCTTGCGAGTAATTAGAGTAATAGGAAGTCGTGTATGAAGTAGAACGTGTCTCCTTAGGCTGGTTCCAATGAATCCTTGTGTTTACTGCTTGGATACCGCGTGAGCAGTGCCTGCCTCCTGGTTGAATATTAATTTGCTCGTTTCCGCTCTTAGAAATATATAAGGCTTTACCTGAAGCGATTTTGTTTGCCGTCGGAAATTGATCCCACTCCGATTCAAGACGCCGCGAGTAAAGACTTAGCGACCTCTCGGTGATTTGGGTTCTAGGCTAAAGCTAGACTCGTCTCGCTTCGCTATCACCCCGGAAGTTTACCTAAAGATGCCGGTTGAAGTATCGTTCGTCCGTGAGATAACCTCTTAGGCCTCTTAGTCTTTGTGAATCTCGCTCTCTCCCTCTTTGATATCTAAGTATATGTTGGTGTATGTTTGCTTGCAAGTGTTTGATACATCTAGAAAGAAAAATAAAAGCACAAGTTTTCCTATAACTTTTTTGTGAATATCTAAGATGACAATGTTATTATACGATTATCTATGAAATCCTGGTATCAGTATGCGGTATGTCGACTCAAAATACATTAATATAAAAGATCATAGTTGTTTAGTAATAATATTCCATTTTTCAGCATCTGATAATGATATAAAAATGGAGAAAACAAATAATAACTATACCGTGGAGGAACGAAAACTGTTAAGCACGCTGCATGAGTAGGGTATCAACTATCGACAAATCGGCCGGAGGTTCTGAGTAGCACATTGCGGTGTTGCTGAAGTGTTGAGGAGGATACGACTATATCAGAAAATCCAAGACCCACCTTGTTACGGACGACCCAGAGTCAGTATGCAACATGACGACAGGTTTTTGCATCGCACAGCCAACATTAATGGACAGAAAGTGCCCAGTTAGTTTAATACATCCTTCAGAAGCCGCTGATGAACTTTCAACAGAGGCAACCTCGACTGGCTTGGGCACGTGTTTCAAGAAACTGTGAGAGCGTCTTACGTTCTAAATTTTCTCGACCCAGAAATCCTTGTGAGCATTATATAGTGCCAAAAGCAAACATGTTTGCCGCTATGAAATACTATGTGGATGTGTGTCAAGTTAAGGTTGTGATGGCACCTGAATTCTAAAAAATAAGCTACCCCAAGAAAAAAAACATGCATTCAGCGGGAGACCTGCAGAAATGCGCAAAATGTGATTTTTCAGCAGAAAAATGCCCCATGTCAGAAGTCTACGTCCAACATACAAAGGTGCCGGTATAACAATATCACGATGACGGAATCGCCACCTCAGTTTCTGGATATAAATGCACTGGAAAACCTCTGTCAAGACATGAAAGAGATCGTAAGACAGTCTGCAATAAACAATGGAAGGCAGTCATCAACGAGGAGTAAGCCAGCATCACATTCTTTAGGTGTAGCAACCCTGGCGGCAGCATGCCAGAGAACACTCAACAAACTACTAAGCTTCCTGTATCAGTTTAGTTTTAGTGTAATTTTTATCGAGCATCATCAGCTTATCACTTTTATGATACCGAACTCACATGTTTTGGCAAAGTTTGTAATTTGGTAAATCTTGTTGATTGTTTGGGATATTTAGAGGGGTTGGACAAAATACTGAAAACATTAATTAAATTAGTGATTTGAGTCTACTCCCCCTTAGCAGTATAAATAGATTCAATACGCTGACCAATCGATTCATAGAGCTTTGGGCTGTATCTATACTAATTTAACTGTTTTCTAGTGAAACCTGCTCTAGCTCCTTCGTAGACACTTTTTAGAGGGAATATATCCCCTAGTTTTTACTAAAATTTACCCCAAAAAACTTAAAAGTGGGAAGATCTGTGAATTTTGTGACCAATCTGTGTTCAACGTCATTTTCAGGCATTTTAAATAAGTTTTGAAAACTTTTTGGGTGTGAATGGGGGCATTTGTTAATGTTTCCATTATTTTGTCCGACCCCTGTATATTGTGGAAGTATAAATTCGTCCGCGCCGTGTGGCTTAATTTTCTCAGGCTTAGACTGGGGGAAGCTATGCTTGTTTTCATTTATGACCACTGTCCCCCACTCTGGTAGCGTTGACCGCCCGTATAGCCGCTGGTGTTTCCCTTGCCCACCCCTGTGAGGTAGAAAGAATTCTCTCACTATCCTCCAATCGCTTTGTCAAAGCGGCGGTTATCAAACTCCCGTGTTTGCATTGTCTGACGCCATGCTATCCCTTTGGACTTGGCTCGTCTCGGATAACCCGCCCACCCCCTTTTGCCTCGAGACGAACTCCCCTATTTAAGATCAAGTGCATAGTTCTCATCAGAGAGTGCGAGTTAGGAAGTCTTGTCGCCCAGATCAATTGCATCTGTACTTCAGTCGAACCGAGCTTCGTCGTCGTGATTCTTGAGCAGATCCTCTCTGTAATCCGCTCTGTTCAGAAGAAGATTACCACTACTTTATTAATTAAGTACTGGAAGACTGTCCTGGGCTTCTCCTCTTCAAATCCGTCTTCGTGGAGATTCTACGCCGTAAGATTTAGTAATCTTACTCCTCTTATTTAAACCATCGAATTAATTAATTATTCCAGCTTCTATTAATTCCTGCCCGTTATAATATTCATTGTCACGCTAACCTTCGTGCTAATTTCCATTATTATTCTTGTCTCCATATTTATTCATTTATCTTGTATTAAAGTTTATTTTTGTAGAGGTGTTCCTTAAATAATTCCTGAGTCGAATCTGGCAAACGAGTCTCCCTTTTGAATACTCAACCTGTAATTAAGTCGCACTCTTACTTTAGGAGGCCATTGCTTTCCCTTCGCTGCATACCTGCCTGAGTACAGAGCCGAGATTTGCCGGTCTGACTCATTTACGTATGTATCCATATTAGACCGTGGGTCATACCGTGTCGTTCCTTGACATATATAACACTTAACGATTTATTTCTCATTGTTTCAATATTAGATACAGATTGATATGAAAATAAAAATATTACGACCCTCCTTTTATTTAATTTCTTAAAGTTTTAGCCCTTTATTCGTCCCTCAATCTTTTCCTCCCTCAACCTCTTCCTGCCTCTCTCTTTCCCTTTTTATCATACTCCTTCCTTCTCTTCTTTCCTCCTTATCTCGCTTCCTCACTTTTACTCTGTTTCTCACTCTCTCTCTTCCTCTTGTTTCCTCCCTCTCTCTTCTTCCATCTTTCTCTTCTTCCTCCATATATCTCTTCTTATTTTTTCCTCCCTCTCTCTCTCCTTCCCAGTCTCTTTTCCCTCCTCTCTTTCTCTCTCCTCCTCCCATTCTCATTTCTTTCCTTTCTCTCTTCATCGCTCTCTCTTTATCTCCCTCTCTCTGGTACGGACAGGTTTCTACCTAAAGTGTTAAAAGAAGTGCGCGATAAAGTGTCACGACATCTGAGCACAATCTTAAACATATCAATCCGGACCGAATGCGTTCCTAGAGACTGGCGTGAAGCGGAGGTGACTCCTATCCTCAAGAAAGGAGATCCTAGCCAACCGTCGAACTACCGACCTATTAGCCTAACCTCAATAGTCGGTAAAATCATGGAAATCATCTTGGTAAAAAGATAACGTCATATTTAGAGTCCAACTTGCGATTGAGGAGTTTCCAGCATGGGTTCCGAAGCCACTGGTCATGCCTAACGAATCTTGAGGAATTCTTCCACTTCGTTTTTAATGATAAGGTACCACACCACCGCCGCCCTCGAAAAATGCGTGCGCTTGGCGTAGACAGAAATATAGCAAGTTGGATAAAGAACTGGCTAAACGGCAGACGACAACAGGTAGTGTTGAATGGACAGGCTTCTGAGGGGGTGCCCGTTAAAAGCCGTGTTACTCAAGGTTCTGTTCTGGGACCACTACTATTCATCATCAACGTCAATGATATGGACGGTGACATGGTTGCGAAGATTTATAAATTTGCCTATGATACCAAGCTTGGTATGAATGTCGCAAAGGAAAGAAATACGGCCCGCCTACAGAGATCATCTTCGGAAGATTGGGGAGTGGTCGGACACGTGGCAAATGCCATTTAACGGGAACAACTGCAAAGTGATGCATATCGGCCACCGAAACCTCCAATCTTAGTATATCCTTAAGGGCACTGCTCTTGAATCCACCGACACTGAGAAGGACTTGGGTGTCACAATCTCTAGCGACCTCAAGTTCTCGAAACAGTGCTTTGAGGCGGAGAAAAAAGGTCCAAAGGATGAGAGGCTACATATAGCGCCAGTTTGGATATCGGAACAAGAAGATAGTACTGTGTTTGTACAACTCATTTGTCCTACCGCACCTGGAGTATGCCGTACAATTTTGGAGTCCTTCTTTTCGAAAGGCTATTGCGAGATTTGAACGGGTGCAAGCCAGGGCAACCAAACTGATTCCCTCTATCAGACACAAAAGTTACGATGATAGATTAAGGGAATTAGATCTGTTCTCGGTGAAGCCCGGAGACTGCGTGGTCAGTTTATTGAAGTGTTTAAAATACTTCGAGGCGTCGATAATGCAGACTACAGGGATATTTTCATAATTTTTTGAAGGCAGAACATGAAATCACGGCTACAAACTTGAACTGAAGCGTTACAACTGTGATATGTGTTGTAAATTTTTCACATACAGCATCTGCGGCAGTTGGAATGCACTTCTAGTGGAAGTTGTCAACAGCAATTCTGTTGATCAGTTCAAGTCAAGCCTGGACAAAGTCTTGAAAAGTGGCCGTTTGGGCACTTAAGTCGTTATACAGAACTGTGCCTGCTCAACTGTTAGCCCAAAGGTACCCTCTTTGAATGTATCGTAAGGTGTCCTAGGGTACCTCTTTTCCTTGTAGCTCCTTGTAGATCTCTGTCTCTCACGTCCACGTTTGTAGCATTCATAATAATTTGTTGGATTTAGAGGAAATTGCGTTCGCAGATAATTACCATATAATTGGCCTAACAATGTTTGAGAAAAGTCCAATTAATAAAAAGGGAGGCGGTGTTCTATTTTATATTAAAGACAATCCCAATTCGGTTCAATCATCAAAGCCATAAATAATAAAAAACGATAAATCGGACATTTTTCTTAAAGACAATTACGGGATGAAAATTGACCTAGCCCTAATATACAGACCTCCAGTGTAGCCGGTGAAAACCGACCGCGATATCTATGAACACGCAAGATATCGTAATTTTTAGTAACTTTAAACTACCAGTATTAAGGTGCGGTCAACCACTATTTGCTCATTAAAAATACGATTTCTATACAAACTTACAAAATATTGTCTAACATCAGTTCTACTATGCCCGACTCGCGGAAATAACATAATCAATCACATATTTCTAACAAAAGAAGATTTAGTAGAGAATATTAATGTCGGAAATGAATTTAGTAATATCGATCACTGTACAATCACATATAGTATAAATTTCACAAAGAGCTATATAATAGGTACCAAAGAAAAGTCCTCGTCCTTAAAAACAGCAAATTCTGGTAAGCTAGGAGCAATATTTAAGCAAAATCACTGGAACAGTTTGCCTGACATATACGGTATTAATGCAAAATGGCAGTTTTTCCTCGTTCTTACACAGAAGTGATGAAATAATATATACGTACCTTTAAAAAAATCAACGTTGGTCACAAAAATGAACCTAAGTGGTGAAGATGTATGATAGCTGACTGTAAACGCGAAAAATGGAAAGCCCATAATAGATTAAAAATCTCTAACGAGGAGCGGCTTCACCACCCTTTATCGAAGTAGGCAAACCTTGGCACTGCGGCCTACGTCTTATCTGGCGCTAGCTACGAGTTTTAGGTCTAAAAAAGATTATAAATGTTTCCCGTACATACATATCTCCCAATAATTTACTCTTAGTGTGTTTTTTGTTGTTGTTTTTTTTTTTAATCCATGTGTATTTTCTAGGCCTAAAGGAAAGAAAAAACTTTTATCGAAATTCTTTTGATATACGGAAAAAATTCCTCAAATCATTTTCATATCTAAATTTGCTTTTATATAAAAAAAATATATATAAAAAATCCACGATTTGTAATTATTTCTGTTTAAATTTTTTTTTAAATTGGATAATCCTATTTATTTTTTCCTGAACTTTTAAAAAGAACTTAGATAAAAGCTTAAAATATACCAAGGAAACTCATAAGCCAAAATTCAAACTGTTCAACAAAATTGTATTTCTAAAATATAGTGTTATGGATGAAGTAGAACGTCACAATTACTGTATATAGATTTATGAGGTTAAGTCAGAGGTTATTTAAACAGTAAATTGGAGTTGGAATAATAGGTAGCGAATCAAAGTAAAAACAACCCGAAAACGTTTTATAGTTGTATAAGACAAAAAAGTGCACAAAATGGTTTTAAGAGGCGTTCTGGGGAAAGATGGACAAATTGAATTGTTTATTATAAACAACCTCTCAGAGAGAGGGTGATATCGCCATAGCTGATTAATGTATTAATAGATGGAGTAATGAAAGAAGTATGAATAGAAAGGAAGGGGAGTTTATTATTTTGGAATATGCCGATGACTGGTGTTAGTAGTTGAGAGAGAGAAAGGATTTGAAATGGTCACTGAACGGTTTGTTGCGAATGAGTGAGGAGGTAAAACGTAATTCAAAAATGAGTCAAGGTGTTTAGGGGTGAGAATGAATTGAAGTAAAGTATTAATGTCCATCGGGTTTCAAGGAGTAACAAGGAAAGTAAGTACCCTAGGAGACCTTACGGTCCATTCAAAGAGGGTACCTTTGGACTAGCAATCGAACAGGCACATGGCTGCTCAATTGTTTTGCGTCCCTGAACGGCCGCTTTTCAAGGCTTTGTCTAGTCTTGACTTAAACTGGTCAACAGATTCACCGTTGACAACTTCCACTGGAAGTGCGTTCCACTTACCGCAGATACTGTACGTGAAAAAATTTCCACACAGATTGCGGTTGTAACGCTTCAGTTCAAGTTTGAAGCCGTGATTGCGCGTTCTGTTCTCACTCAGTGTGAAAATATCCCGGTAGTCAACATTGTCGAACCCTCCAAGTATTTTGAAAACTTCGATGAGCTGACCACGCAGTCTACGAGTTTCCCGCGAGAACAGATTTAATTCCCTTAGTCTATCCTCATAACTTTTATGTCGGATAGAGGGAATCAGCTTGGTTGCCCTGGCTTGTACGCGTTCCAACCTTGCGATATCCTTTCGAAACGAAGGACTCCAAAATTGTACGGCATACTCCAGGTGCAGCCGAACCAGGGAGTTCTACAGACAAAGTACTATCTCCTTGTTACGGTATCCAAACTGGCGCTTTATGTAGCCTAACATCCTTTGGGCTTTCATCTCTGCCTCGATGCACTGTTTCGAGAACTTGAGGTCGCTAGTGATAGTTACACCCAAGTCCTTCTCAGTGTCACTCGATTCAAGAGCAGTGCCCTTAAGGATATACTGAGATTGGGGGTTTCTGTGGCCGATATGAATTACTTTGCATTTGTTCACGTTAAAAGGCATTTGCCACGTGTCCGACCACTCCCCAATCTTCCCAAGATCTTCCTGCAGGCGGGCAGTATTTCCATCCTTTTCAACGTTTATACCAAGCTTGGTATCGTCGGCAAATTTGGAAATCTTGGCAACCATGTCACCGTCCATGTCGTTGACGTAGATGATGAATAGTAGTGGTCCCAGGACAGAACCTTGAGGCACCCCGCTAGTAACGAGCACCCACTCAGAAGCCTGTCCATTCACCACCACCCGTTGCCGTCTGCCACTTAGCCAGTTCTCGATCCAGCCGGCTACTTTTTCGTCTATGCCCAGCCCTCGCACTTTCCGGAGAAGGCGGCGGTGTGGTACCTTATCAAAGGCTTTCTGAAAGTCTGAGTAGACCACATCCACCGCCTTGTCACGATCGTGCTCACTGAACACGAAGTGGAAGAATTCCACAAGGTTCGTCAGGCATGACCGTTGCCTTCGGAAGCCGCGCTGGGAACTCCTCAGTAGCAGGTTTGACTCTAAATAAGACGTTATCTTGTCCACTATCAGGCTTTCCATGAGTTTACCGACTATCGAAGTCAGACTGATAGGTCGGTAGTTGCATGGAGTATGTGCATGGAGATGTTTTGTGAGGAAGCGTGCTGAGGTAAACTCTGACACGCCATGATACTACAACACAGCGCCCCATCGCTATCAAAGATCAATTTTACGTGGAAGAGATTTTTTGAAGGTCCCTCTGGGTTACCGTAATTATCTTATAGTCTAATGACGGGTTAAATTAAAAAACAAAACAAAGGCAAAAACAACAAACAAAAACAAAATACAGGGCTGAAAAGCACGAAGAAAATGAAAGTACGCTCAAGAGTTCGGTGGGGGAGCACGCAACCAACACTAAAGAGAGTCAAATAAAGTGGAGGAGGCCATTCTCCTCCAAAAGGTCATATAGTCTGCAAGACTGTGTGCACGAACTCATTCCGAGTAAAAATTAAACTCGGTTGCTACCCCACTCACCCCGGTAATATATGTGAAGATCACCCAGACTGGGCATTCAACAAGAATGTGCCGAACAGTCTGGAGGACAACGCAGTCTTTACAATACGGCGCAGAGGAGTGCTCCATCAAATGGCCGTGCGTCCCAAGATCGTATCCAATTCTAAGACGAAGGCGTGGATGAGAATTGTAAATTTTTGTGCTTATAAAACATAAAGGGGTACGAAGATGTGTTTTATTTAGTGGGGTCGATATGTAGCCCTCCCCACTGTGATGAATTAAATTTTACTATAGCCTTTGTAAAGGCCTAAAATGTTTAACGGGTGCAATTATAAATATTCAATTCTATTTTTTATTTAAGTTTTTTTTTATCTGGAGATCATTCTGATGTTCACCATACTTCAGTACTATCGCGATCACCTACAATTCTAGCTCAAAAGTAAAGTTGTACATAATGTAGAAATTTTAGAATGCCAGGAAGTATAATAACTTCATTTTAAGGACCAATCATTTTTTCTTATTTTTAATATCTCTCCATGGCGCCTAAAAAGAGGGCGTCGCGCCCACTGGGAAGACCACACGTCTTATTAGTCTCGGTCAAAATTGCTCCCCTCCCCTGCCGTGTTTGAATTCATTTTATTTCTGATTAAACGGGAAGGAGTCTCCCCCCCCCACACACACTCGAGGTGTTATGGGGTCCTTTATTAAGTGGAGAGGTTCTGAACGAGCGAAACGTCAATAAAGAATCCCCTACAGTGGGGAGGATGGTGAGTCTGGCGTCAAAGGCATTCATTCAGCATTGCATTCCATCTCTATCTAATCCATCGCGAACATTTCACTACAAGGAATGTTATGTGTAGCATCAGCAACCTTGCTGCACCCGTCATCTGGAGGATTTTCGTAATCTTTCGTTTCATCACTTTCTCTACACATCTCTATTCTTACAATCTTTCATCGGGAAATGTTCTTGTCGGTAATTATCTTTAAATGTGAGTAAAATAAATTACCTTTGCGATTCCTTGAAATGAGTTTAATTTCTTAAGGAACCAGATTATACAAATGATTTTTATATGATTAATAAAATTTATACCAACTAGTATAGTGGTTAGCGCGTTTGCCCAGCAATCGTTGGATTGGCAGTTTGAATCTCCATTCGAATTCTTTTTAAGCTGATATTATTTACTAGGAAGGTTACTTCCGTTACTGGACATCGCAGTGAGGACGGGTAGGTGGATCTCGTAGCCATGACGACAGGCAGTGCACGCAAAAGAAGGATAACTCTAATTTCAAAACTCAGGAGCCACAGGCATAATTGCTTCTTCCAGAAGATCCTCTGTGAGTATATTTTTCTTACATTTATCTTCTAATTAACGAAGTATCTTTTTCGCATTGAAATTAATACTTCAGTATTAATTTTTTGAGAAATCAATCTTTTAGTGTTACTTTTGTGAGAAATGAATACAAGGCTTTCACTTTGGAATCCCTTTTATTATTCTAACCTTGCATCAATTTACACCTTATAAGCTGGTCAGAATTTCAATTCTAAAAAGATAGTTCTTAAATTAGAAGTTGAATGTAGGAAACATATTTTTGGTAACATTTTTCGGATCATGCCAATATGAGGCAGCCAGGAGTTTGGTAGACCCTAATATAACCGCACCTAACTTACCCTAAACTAACTTAGCCTATTCTACGTTAGGCTGGGTTAGGTTAACCTAAGTAAGGTTAGGTAAATTTGGTTTATTTATATTAGGGTCGAAAAAACCTTAAGATGGCTCATGTTCTCAAGATCCCATTTTTTTTCACACACTTCAAGTTCATAAGGCTTATATATATATATATATATATATATATATATATATATATATATATATATATATATATATATATATATATATAGGGTAAATGGTTTAAACAAACAATAACAGCAACAGTTATCACAAGTTATTTACAAATGTTAAATAACTTGATTGAAATTACTTGTTCAAGAGGCCTCGTAAAGAGGATTTCATTCACATAACCTGCATCAACCTAACTGTAAACATAAAAAAATAATTGTCTTTTAATTCAACAGTTTTAAATGATGTAACGGATTTCAAACTTTATTTTGATACACAAGAATTTGTCAAGAATATATTTTACACTTGCTTCAATTAGTAATGTCCCACTCTATGCTGAGTTTCGTTCAGAGAGTGACAATTTAATAAATTATTATTTGATGAGAGATTGGATGTTTTGGTATTTAGTTATAAATTAAGTACATAAGGTATTTATTTTGGTATTTAAAGCATCAAGGTTGAAATATTCTGAAACTGTTTTGTTTTAAAGCAGGATTGCCAAATTTCTCCCATTTTTAACTTTTTATAGCTTAATTATTTTTATCAATGATATCTATTTAATTTTTTACATAGGTATCACAAAATATCTACTTTAAAATTTGGTTATTTATTTTACTTTCATCTCTACATAATTCATATTCCAACCAAACAGCGTTATGAAAAATACTATTGCTTAGCAATATACCACAACAAAGCTTAGCGAGAGTCAATTCAAAACTATTCGAGGATTTATAGAACATAAATAATTATAACATAGTTCACTTCCCTAGTATGGCATCATTAATATGGGCAAATGTACGTGTATAATATAATTAAGAATAGTGATTTAAACATAGAAGTAACTTGTAAAAATACATTTTATGATTAAATTATTTACAACTCTCTCGCCCACCACTTACCTATCTCAAACAGAAACCTGGTTGAGAAATGATAACTCAGGAAATACTGCATATTTAGTTGAGAAATTTCTTTAGGGTACTTTAATATACCAAACCGCAGCTTCTCTTTTAACTCCTATCACTCCTTTTTGATTGAACCTCTACCTGCTTTATAATAAAATGCAAGTCTCTGTACTACGTATTTAATCCAATAAATTCTACGATTACTGGGCGCAGTTTAATCACTGGTTCAAGAAGAATGTTCTTCCTACAGAGGAGAATATTAAAGCGATTTTTTATAGTTAATTTAATAAGATTGTAAATTTCCTTAATATTATGCCAAGAACTCTAGAAATAGTTGTAACTCCTGGTCTTTATTAGTTTTACTTTCAAAGCTGAGTTCTAAGACATACATCTACCTTTTTTTTCAAGAGGAAATTACTCCATATTTCTATAAGAAAATGAATAGTTTTAGAGCCGCAAGAATGTTTCTAATTGGCACTGTTGTCATATCCTTGTTATCCTTTGCCTAAACTGTCGGTAGCCACGGTGATCAACGTAAACGCATCGGGTTACTCCAAGAAAAAAGGACAGCATCGATTCCACTATACCAAACATCATGGGTGACTCCCTGGAAATTATGGACAACAACAAACTTCGCAATGGAAACACAGGAGGTAGTGCCGATACATGCAATGCGAATGGTAGCAACAGCGCTGATCGAGGAAACCAAAGGGACGACAACGAATAGAACGATGAAAACGTCTCACCGTTGATTTTAACACTGAGATCAGAAAGCAGAAAAAGTTCAGTGTAATCAGTCCCCCCCAAATTGGAGACCTATCTCAAGTTACCCAACCTAACATCCTAATTAAGGGCGCGTAGAATAAGAGACTTAGGGGCATTCTATTGCTTATTATAGTTGCAGTGGCTCTAGGTGGTGCTCAATAAGTATTGGTAATAAACAAGTAAATTGATAAAGGAGAGAACAGAGAGTTTGTTAGTAAATGAGGACATCAGTTATTTAAATGCTTCATCCGTTAGTTAACGGTACCGTCCGTTAGTTAAGGCCTTCATCTGTTAGTTGACGGCGCCATCCGTCCCTTTTCAATAGTTGACGATGTCTCTGACTGAATAATAAATTTAACATAAAAATCAGAATGACGATCGCTGTCAGAGCCCAAGGAAGAGCCACGCACTCCGCATCAAGGGAGTATGGAATGAAAACCTCTTCGGCAGGTTTCGTGGAGGAACACTGATGTGATGGGCATGCGAAGGAAAGGAGATAGAAGAGAACACACTGTTCTGGCCTGCTAGTTTTAGTTTTTTTGACAATCTCCTAATCTATCTCTATCTCTTCTCTCACTAGCGTCCTCAGCGTTCCGCTATCGTTTACCAGCTTCTCTCCCTCTTCTGCCACGGCGTGTCCCCTTCTTCCTTTTGAAAGAATCTCTCATTCTGCTTTGATATTTATTCTCCCTTTCTCCCAAACTAATCTCGCTGACGGCGTACCCCTCGGATTTTCAACTCTATTTTGAATGCAATAAACGCAAACGAGCCAGCCAGAGTTGCCTTCGTGTTGTTTTAGGTCTAGTTTGTGCAACAGGAGATAGCTTCTCTTACCTATACTTTTTTGCTACTACCCCGGCAAAGTCCTTCCGTAGTGTGTCCATGAAGAAAACACCCACCATATCCTCGTTGATAGCAAAAAACATCCATACACTAGGTTCAAGCTACTTGCTTGTCTCTCTTCCCCCCTCATGCCCAGTCTCCTCCCCAATTTACCGTTCCGTTTTCTCTATAAAAAGCTCTAAGGAGATGGTTTACATCCATCAAGGGATTCTTTCTGCCTCTTTCCCTCGTTAATGAGTAACTCTCCACCATCCTTGTTCCTGAACTCACCTTTCTCGCCATCTGATTCAGCTGAAGAACTGAGCTTCCTCCTTCTCTCTTCGAAAAATACCTCCCTTGCTCTCAGCTCTTTTCCCTACAATAGTAACATGGTCAACTCCTCCCTTTTTGACTCATATTTTTAACTTCGTCTTTTCGTTGGGTCTGCTACCCTCTGTTTTAAAACACGCTTTCTTTCCTCAGATCTTAAATGAACTTAACATTAACCCAAACGACCCTGGAAGATACCGCCCAAACTCTCATCTCCTCTTCATTTCTAAAGGTCTAGCCAAGCTGGTGTTAGCCTAGATTCTAGGATACGTCTGCCCATACAACTTTAATCAAATCTTCCAACCTAGTTTAAAGGCAGGGCACAATACTGTATAAACTTTCATACATGCAACCCACCGCCTTCGTGGTGTGGCTGATGCTGGTAGACCTTCCATGATGTTACTTCTTGAACTCTTGGCAGCATTTGATACTGTCGATCGCACTGTTCCGCTTCATCATTTTCTTGAATCTATTGGTGTCTCAGGAATTGGACTTAGCCGGATTCACTATCTATGATATCGTACGCAGTGTATTTAGATCGGGGGCAAAATATCTAGGCTGAGCATGCTCATAGCGCGCAAATCTTGCTCCCTCTTCTCTCCAAACGTGTTTGATGAAACATTAAGAATCTCTTCTATCTGCTTAAGCCATTATTATTGAATGGATCTCAGACAACTTAGAAAATCAATCCTGACACAATTGAATGATTACTGGTGGCTCCTCATTCAGATTTGATGCGTTGTAAAACTACTACTCGTATGATTTCTTATCTTAACTTTGGAGGGTCTCGGGTTGCCTTTTCTGATAATATTTGAAATCTAAGCGTCACTTTTGAGGTTCAATTATCTCTCAAAAACCAGATTGCAAATCCCTGAAAACCTTCACCCTGCTTTTGCGTAATCCTAACCGTATCAGCTCCGTAATCTTAGCCGCATCCGCTCCCACTTTTATCTCAATGATTCGAGATCTCTACTCACTCTCTCAACAGCTTCCACTTTAATTACAGTAACTAGCTCACTTCTCGTTGGATTATACCCTGCCACTAATCGACCCTTTCAACTTAATCAAACCTCTTGCCGCCTAGTATTCTTCTTCGTCTGGAAAGTTCTCTTGTCTACTCTCCTGCTCCCCGTACTGCATTGGCTGCCCATTCGATCGATGTTTACCTTCAAAGTTCTCGTTATTACCTTAAATAACATAAACACTGCAACACATTCCTACCTCTCTTCCTTATTAAATTTTCTTCAGTCCATAAGAAACGTTCTTTCTGCCACTGTCCTGTTACTTTTTGTATTTAGCATTCGTGGAGAGAAAGCAGTCATGGTAAATATCTCGACACGCCGAACAAGCCCAGATCGTGGATGAGTGGACGAAGTCTGGTTGGGCGACTAGCTTGGTAAATAGTCTGCCGTACAAGAAAATTGATGAAGAAGGTCTGGTAAGGAGAATCACCCCAAATGGGAAAAATAGGGATATTTAAAATAAAATTTCTATGTAATTTCAATCTAGTTTCACACTAATAGGATAATGCAGATGAGAGCGTGCAATGGTCTTCCAGGTGGCACGTATAACACTCTACAAGGCCCCTACCACTTGCGGGGTGAAGATGGATGATGCGAAATTGTGGGCATTGGGGGCAGGGTATGTAACCCTTTGTTAGTAGCAGCAGGGTTGGCGATGTTACACCTGACGCCCAAATGATGGGTATTGAAATTACACGAAAAATTGTTACAAACCTTTGAGGAGGTCATGGCGAGAATAGCGAACTCAATACCTTTGGGTTTGATATTCTTCAATTGACTAATATTGACTATTTGGATTTTTGTTATTCTTGAATTAAGGAATATTCCTGTCATGAGTTATTTTGGGATCCATATTCCTGCCATGTGTAATACTGCGTTCGCTATTAATGACATGAGTAATTTGGGATTCGCTAATCCTGATATAAATGCTCTTATTTCCATAATTACTTATACACTATTACTTAAGCATTATATTGTTACCATACTTATTACTATATATTATTACCATTACTACAAGCAAATAATGCCCAATATCATAGAACTAATGACGAAGTGAGTGACTGCATTGTACGTCTCGGTGTATGTGTATACCTGTATGTATATATATATATATATATATATATATATATATATATATATATATATATATATATATATATATATATATACCTGTATATTTTACTCAGGTAGAGGCTCCGAGCAACAGAGAAGAGATTTTAGCTCTTGGCAAAAACTGCCCATTTAGCGATATTCCAATGCTTACGGTTGTAAAACCGAACGTCCCTTACGACTCATTTTAATTTTATTAAGTTTGCTTTTGAAAACATTCCGTTGGTAAACCACGCTAATCTACCCAGTCTTAGCACCTCCAAGGATGGAGAGGCAGTAAAATATCTCCCGTAAAAGACCCACCTTAGAAATCGGGTGAAAAAATCCGATCTAAAAATCTTCGGGCATAATCGACCGAGGTTCTTCAGAACTGGATAGAGCTGCCCCATGTAGCATAATCTACCCTGGTTGGTTGGACTATAAAACTGCAGGTTAAGCGCCTCCTTGTTCCGTAAAATTAGTCTACTAGATCCAAATTTCTTTGTAAAATGTAACTAGTGCTTGGAGACATTCCAAGGCTGACCCTCGTCAATTTAAACTGTTAAGATCGGACCTCTCGAGTCTTAGTATTTTTTTTAGAAGTTTAGTCAATAACATAATTAAAAGAATAAAAAAAAACATAATCCTGTTTGGATTCACTTTTCTCCTCGTAGTGAGAATACTAGTCAGAGCGGTGCTTCCCATTGCCTGACCAAAAGTTGAGGATTCGGTCACGTTACAGAAGAGGACAGAATACCGGCACACCGGTTCAACAGGCAGAAATTGTCCCGGGAAGTAGGATTCAGGTCTCTTGAGTTCAAAGACTTCAGTTAGTCCAACCAGTGTTGCCTCTACAATATTTTTAACAATTAACCATCAACATAACTTGGTTTAAAGAAAGAAACCAACCAGCACCGGTGTCACCTCCCGTTTTACGCTAGCGACCTTGCCAGGATCCTTTGATCGACACCAGCTGTCGTCATCTTCTTTTTCGGTCGTTTTTCCTGGCGAGAAGGAGTGATTTTGTCTCTGAAAGAAGTAAGAAGGGAGAGCTGTAAGATTTCGTTACCTCCACTCCATATTCGAGGAAGTATCTTCAAGGAAACATTGCTTTGGAAAAACTCAGAAGTCCGAAAGAAGCAAAAGAAGCCACCAGAAGCCCCGTCCACACCCTTCAACTCAAACTAACCCAAATCAATCTATTAGCTCCCTTAATGTAAGTGGATTATCAAATCTACCCCACTTTGTCGTTCCCTTTAAAGGTAGGTATAAGAGCCAATTATCGGAACCAATTATTGGATATTGGTTAGGAGGTTTAGAGAAATATTTTCTCAATGAAAATATTGTGTCTGAGGAAGAAAGATTCGAGAGGCTAAATGTTTCCTCCATCCATCGGAGAGAAAAGCACATATTCATATTAATACATCGATGGTTTATTTTCTGCTACTACCTGGCATGAATTTAGAATGGAACTTAAGGTAGATAAGAATGTAAAAATGGCCCTGCCTTTGCTGTCTTATAATTAACATGTTTAACGAAAAATTGAACATGGATGAAAAAGAGGATTTTCATGATTTTTTTTTGCCCATCCGTACCAATTAGTGTGTACGACCCTTCAGGCTGCCGAGGAAAATCTGAAATTCCATTATACTAAGCGGCATGGAATTAATTGGTTAATACATGCTTTTATGTATGGGAATTTATCCCTGCAAGCCCCAAAAACGTTGCAGGAAAATGTTGCGCTCGAGGTCAACCCTATCGTAACGATGATAATGTTAAGGAAAGATGCTCATGAATTAGACTATCTTCAGAGGGTTAGGAAAAAGGAAGCTAATATTAGCATGGTTCAGTATCATAGGTTCCTGGCTGACACACCGCCTGATATTTTAACCCCGCAAGAGCCACAGCCCCAAACCCATAAGATCCCTACGCGACAAAATTTAGCCATTCAAACTGCTAAGTATTACTAGTTTCTTCTCAAAAGTCAGTTCCAGGCTGTGCCAGTTTGTTACAACCTTAGCCATTTAGGCGTAAATGTACATACCCTTCATATCGTTCGATTTGAAGTGGGCACAATCGCAGCCGTGAGATGCACTTCCTGGACCCCAAGCATTAGCCTGGGTAAATTAGTATTTTGCTTAAAGGAGACGTCGCTCTGATTGCTGGCTGAGCATAGGTGGGAATTGAGTTAGGATAATTGTCAAATATTAACTGAAACATTCATTGCCCTCTAAATAATTCCATACTTAAACTAGACCCCACCATAATTTTGGTAATACATCCAAGTGCCCTAATCGTTTGCATTATCCTTATGAGTGTCTATTTTGTATCTCTTTAAAGGTTCTTTCTCTCGGCCTCCCATCCCCCAAAGAGCGTCAAGACAAGAAAAGAGAAAAAAAAGAAACAAACGAGAAAGCATCTCTCGAGCTCAGCTTCCTCTCCGGCAAATACTCCCTCGATCCTTACTTTCGAGGCTAACTGTGGTTACTGGAATACAGGTTGTATTTTCCGTCATAACTTCAAATCGGCCGAGTATGAATCGCTCTTAAGTGCAAACCCAACCCGTGCTGTTGGAAAGCACTCGAGCTCAGTGCTCTCCTCCTTGTCCTCCTCTCGAGCAGCTGAATTATTGGGTGGCAGGTCTACCCGGAATTGTTGTCGGTCTTGTGCAGCCGAGTGTGTATAACTTGATTTATCTTATATATCCATTATTTTATTTTTTATTTATCTTTCATGTCAAGTATTTTTTTGTGTTTGAACAGTAGTAAAGTTTATTTTGTTTCGCACAGTTTGATATACAGAACCTTCTAGATAGTTGAATTAATTCTGCCAATTATAATTAGTCACTCTTAGAGATTTATTGGAACCCAAAGTTCAATTGCATTATTCGAGGCAAGGCTCAACTGCATAGTTGCCCTGCGTGCTATCCGCCAACCGCTTCGAGCCACGGAAAGCAAACGGAGGTCAGAAGATCTAACCAGACCTACGACACGGATGGATGACACAAATTCTCTACCCTAATTTAGATTGTAAAAAATCCCTTCTTGGTTGGATTACACAAATCTCACATAAATCTGGTCGGAATTGTTATTTGTTTTATATAAAATGATTGTTTTTGCCTTTTCCCGCTCTTCCATTAACTTATGCAAAGCTATCAAGGCCCCCTCCATCACTCCCGAAAATATACTCTCCCCTAAACCAAAATTAATGTACATAATTTAGTCCTTTCGCTAATATATCTCCCGTTAATGTCGACCTTACCTTCTGCCCATGTGCGTATATTACCTTGGTTATTTGATCTGCTATTCTTGACATGGCTAATATTCTGTTCGCTATTCTTGACATGAGTAATATTGTGTTCGCTATTCTTGACAAGTTATTTTTCCTTAGCTATTCTTTCCCCGCATTAATTTGGGTTCGTTATTTTTGAGCCATTAAAATTGGGTGTGATTAGGTTTCAGGGGGTGGTTACCCCTTTGCTCTTAGAGACGTACTTCCAGTTTTGCCCCCTAAAATAAGAAATGGAAATAGCCAAACCAAAAATGCAAACCATAGGGAGAAGGGTTTTTTTTTTGCAAAATCATGACTTGTATGTATTGCTAGATGAGAAAATTTGAATAAGAACAAGTTTTGTTTGGTTAGTTTAGGATACCTAACCTAACTTAACCCAAAGCTTTAGAGGATCATGTTTAAGTAACAAAACTTTGATAAGTTAAAGTGACCTATCTAACCTCACCTATTTTTTTAGCAATTAATTCACCTTTTAATATATGCTCGCTACTAATGTAATTGCATATTTTTAGCATTTTCATTCCATGATAGTCAGATCAAAAAATTGAGTTGGCCTTTTTTGAAATGATCCAATGAATTTTTACTTTAACCTTCACAAAGGAAATGTAAAATAAAAAGAATAAAAGCGATCTGAAAAATAAAATGAATAGGGAAATAATAGATGTACAGCTCAAATATGGACTAATTCCAACGTGACTTACTTTACTCGGAAGCAATGTCAGGTAACTTAATTCTTTAAATTAATTGTATGCAATGAACTACTCTGAAATGAATGAATGAAGCTTTTGCAAGCTGGTTTAAATATGTCTAAAAGTGAGGTAAGTTGACATGCCCACTACATGTTTTATTGTTCCATTGCCAATCAAGTTTACTTTCTGCATAAAGAGGATAAATATTATAAGGGCTCTTATCTGGCAAACGGGGAAAAGGGTCGAGTCGCTCCCTTGCTCAGTTCAGTAGGAGCCAGAAACTATATTGGAAACTCCCTTCTGTTCGCACGAGATGGCTCTTCTAGGAGAAAGTAGTTTGGAAAACAGGGGGCTGCTTCCCCGACAAGTGGACCTGAGAACTAAAATTCCCGTAGAGAAAAATGAATGAAATTCGGTGCGTAAAGGGTCTTTTATTATTTTCAGTTTCCTTGATGGTTACCTTTCTCTTGTTACGTGAAGCTCCCTACCGAGAGGAACCGTTGTTTCAATGTGAGCAGATTTAAGGCGATTATTCCAATCGTGCCCTCTCTCGTGTCCCTTACATTCCATAATAGAGGCATGACCCATCCGATCTTGGAGGGTAGGATAATTCCTGGGCCCATTAACTCAACTTAATTTTTTGAAGCAGCAAGTTTGTGTGGAAACATCCTCGGCGTGCGTAAATGGACGAGACGTCTCCACCGAGTGGTGATTGACTGCAAGCTTAACAAGGCTCATCTTTAAATGACTGGGCTAGAACGGAAAAATCGATGAACAGAAGTGCTCACGTGTATTCAACCGCAATGGAAAGGTTTTGCAAAGCGAGTGGAAGCAGCCTGTCTTAGATCGTTGCTGGTGGGAGCGCTAAGTGAATAAGTGAGTGACATCGTTGGACGTAGCAACACTGTGAAACTCCGGTTGGCAAGTTCCTCCTGCGTCATGCCCTGTCCATGCCGCAATGCTGGCAGCGCGTTATTAACACGTGCTTTAGATCTTTTTATTTCCATGTGACTGTCTGAGATACGATATCTAGTGTGCATACTTCATCTTATCACTCACACATTTATGGACTTCGAAAATGGTGTACCACTTTGTGATTTATAACTCAGGGTCTACTACTTAGTAAAAGAGTAAGACTATGAGTATTCTTTCGACTGAACAGGGAGTAGAATCATTGATAGTCTTCATCCCACATGATTATTATTATCGTTCTTGAAAGTTCGGAGAAGTTAAGAGGTAACGTCTCGTTTACCAGTTAATAATTTGATCTTCCTCTGAGTGCGAAAAAAGCGGATCTGGCTTGCTTTATCTCAATTAATCTAGAATGCTTCTTGACAAACTGGTTTTAATCTTTTCCAATTGGGAGAGTCTGGCATGTCGCCCACCTAGCGAAAGTTCTTTCGTTTTCTCTCTCATGTCCCAAGCGGGAACCAAAACTGGCCGTAAGTTCCTTTGATTTCATAGGAAGGCCGATGCACGTGGATGCAAAGCGTGTTGGGAACCTGGAAATGATTTACTCCATAATATCCCAAAAGAAAAAAGAGGAAATATTAGATGTGGAAAAAGACTTACTTCATTTTGCATTTTCCTCACTTGTTAAGTGAGACTCACTGCGCAAGGGGAAGCTGTTTTGAAATGAACAGGTTTAAGGCGATTTATTGCAACAGTGACCTATTTTCCGTTCTTTACTATTACATAATCCTCGGATGTCCAGCTGAGCACTTGTAAATGCCACATGTGTGGTTGCTCTAATGGCTATTTTGATGCAATCTAATAGACCGAATTTTTTTTTTAAGGGTCTATTTGGCCACTGCCCACTTGGGCATAAGTCGCCGAAAACAAACAGCCTAGTTCTAGGCTACTTTAAAATAAAAAATTGAAAAGAAAACAACGATAAAAAGAGATGACAATCAGGAAGCAAGCTCTGGCGTCAGGGGGAGGTCCGCCTCCACCGGGCGTAGGAGCGTGTGTGCTAGAACGAAAACAATAACAAAAAACAACAACAACAAAACCTAGTTAAATAAAAGGGAGAAGGCCGGCCTCCCCCCAAAAGTCTATCAGTCCACCAGTCAAGGTGCACGCACTCGTCCCGAGTAAAAGGAACAGGCGGTAGCGACCCTGCCCATCCCGGTACCGGGATAGGTAACGTGCGCGAAGATCACCCAGACTGGCACATTCGACAAGAATGTGCCGAACAGTCTGGGGGACGACGCAGTCGTCACAATAGGGATCAGGCGAGTGCTCCAGCAAATAGCGATGCATCACACGAGTATGTCCGATTCGGAGACGACAGAAAGCGACCTGAAGCCACCGCGGCATTGGGTGATAGGTCAATGGAAACAGTCGCGGCGCAATGGCACGCAACTTTAAGTTCCCTTCGACCGTCTCCCATCTTCTTTGCCAAGCAGTTCGAAGAGCTGCCCGTATTCCTGCTATGTAGTCGGTGTGAGGAAGAGCGAAACGCTGGTCCTCGCGGAATCTTTGGCACCCTCATCGGCGCGCTCATTCCCCGCAATTCCTACATTTCCAGGAACCCAAAAGAAGATAATCTCGACATCCACCCGGGTTGCCAAAACCGTGGCGTCACGGATAACTCTAACCAGGATATGCGGAGATTCCAATGCCCCGAGAGCACTCAGGGCGATTTTTGAGTCGCTATAGATCACAATCCGGTCCCCGAACTAGGCACGTCGAGTAATCTCCCACACCGAGTGGTGTATTGCCACCAGCTCGGCCATGAAGACAGACGCAGAGCCTGGCAGAGACCCGCTGACTTCAAACAGAGGAGATACGGCGTGGAAGCCGACCCCCTCTTTGGACTTGGAGCCATCCGTATACACTGGCACGGTTTCAGCGTGATACGAGGTGTGCTCCAAGAAGGTCGACCGCAATACTTCTGGCGCTGTACAAGCTTTGGGAGTAGAGGCGTTGCGACAAATAGCCAAATATGGTATCCTCCAGGGTGGCCACCGGCTGAAGAGCTATAACTAGCTCTCGAAGGAGATTCCTGGCTGCCGGAGAAGAACTCAACAGCCTTATCTACCGACCTAAACTCCTCGACTGAGATAGAGAATTCAGTCATTTCCTGAAATGCAGGCCACCGCGCCAGCGTCAGGCACCACCGAAGTGGGATCTCTGGTGGCAGTTGCCCTGAAAATGATATTTGAATGGGAAAGTGATCTCTACCATGGAGGTCATCGACCAGTTCCCAATCAAAATCAGGCTGTGCATCCGAAGAGCACAAAGATAGGTCAAGGCAAGAAAATGAAGCGGTTCTCGGACAGTGATGCGTAAACTCATTCACATTTAGGACATTTATCTCAAGCTCTTCGATCAGATTGGCAAGGACTTGTCCCCTGGGGTTTATTGAGTAATCCCCCCAGAGAGGATGCCGGCCGTTAAGATCTGCAAGCAGGAGAAAGGGCCTCGGCAACCATGCCACGACGCGGTGGAAGTCCCTTGCGTCGAAGTCAGCTGACGGTGGAATGTACGCAGAAATGATAATATACCTCCTATCCAGGTAAAGCTGCATAGCTACTGCCTAGAATAAGGTATCTAAAGCGAAAGGAAGAACGGAGACATAATGCCGGGTGTAAACTGCGCATCCCCCAGCCCAGCTATCTCGCGGTGGTGTGGTCGCAAGACTCTTATACCACGGTAGGGCGGGCAGCGGGCACGGGCCTAGCATGGTCTCCTGCAGAAAAATGGCTAACAGGGAACGGGATGAGACGAGCCTCCGCAGCTCCTCCCAGTTGGCCCGGAGTCCACGGCAATTCCATTGAAAAAAATATGCTTTCCAGGCCTAGCTCGGAGGAGACGCGGGGGCCCTCTTAGAACAGAAGACCTTCGCAGGAATGGCCGTACGATTCCCGGAGGCAGAACCCCGGGTGCTGTTGGCCGGAGAAAGGGCTCAAAGCACTGTTGCCTTCGAGAACTTATTGGGGGAGGTTGGGCTCGCAATGTGAGTCTTTTCCTCCCTCCACCTCGAAACCTTAGGCGGGCGTTGTGGCTTTGGAGGCGCAGGGGCCCTTTTTCCGAGGAACCTCCGTCTCCGAGCCCACTCAGCCCACCAGTAAGCGTAAGCGAAGGAGCCGAAGCTCCTTTGTTGCTTTCCTACTTTCAGAGGACAGCTTTAGGAACCCGGAAGATGGTCTGGCGACCAACTTCAGGGGTGTTGCCTCCTGTGAGTCTATGGGAAAAGGTCACGCTGGGGGAAGAAGAAAGCATGGTTTTAGCCAGGGCTGGGTGTGAGCCCTTTTTTCCGCCAGCTTTACCTGGGTAGAGTCCGGGGTCACACTCACCTGGGTGCCATCAAGTGTCCAAAGGGCACTTATCTTGGCCACCTTGGAAGGATTCGCCGCATTCGCCAGAACTCTCCCGTCCGAGAAACAGGTCACCTTCGGCTCTCTACCAATTACACTTGCTGAAGCTCTCCTCTGATGGATCATGTTACCCTTTGCTAACATGGTGCCATCAGTGGAGCGAATGACGAGGAAGCGTTTGAAGCCAGTGGGCTCGAAAAAGCCAGGTAACCTCTGAATGAGGGGCCCCGACGTTATCGAGGCTCCGCCCTGCGCACTTTTAGTCTTAGTCGGGGGCTCCGCACACGGGAGGGTAGAAGGGCCGGATGTGTTGATCTTAGCTTGGTCACTTACCTATAGTGGCAGCAGACCCATCCGTCCCCGCAGCCCCCGCGGATGGGGAGGAGCCCCGAGTCTTTTTAGTCTTTTTCTTATTTTTTTCTTCTCAGGAGAGGAGGGCGAGTAATGAACCCGCTTCTCCCCTACACCGGCAGAAGCCCCCTGGCCGGATGGACCGGCCTCAGCCAGGTATTTCTCCGAAATGAAGAAGGTCCTGGCAGTCGTAGGGGCACCGGTCGGAGTAGATCCCTCCCCTCCTTGTACTGCTTCGGAAACCCCAGCCGTTTGAGGAGGACCTTGCATAGATGAGGATTCGGGTCTTTCATCCATGGAAGACCCTACCGTCTTGCACTTGGTTGACTCAAGGACCATGTATACCTCAGATGGGCCTCAAGTTGGCCATCTTCCCCCAAGACATCGCAGGTCCCGTTGGCAGTATTGTCACTAGTCAGGTGATGTGGAGAGGCACAGGCCTTGACCGCGGCAAGGTTCAATACTCTTGCCAGCAGGTCTCTTGAGGGAAGCCACCGAAGGGGCCTGGATTCTCCTTTGGTAGGGCAAACCCCCAGTTTGCCCTAACGAGCTGCTTCAATGGGGGAGGGTCGGCAATGGGCTGCCTGCTGGCTTTCTTGGCAGTCCCCTTGGCAAGAAAAGGAGGGACTGCCTGCTCTAAACAGGGAGGTACTCGAAAGCACCTCCAGAGCAGGGGGTGAGGGGGAGTCCCCTACACCCGTAGTCGTAGGAGAGGAGTAAGCCTCCTCTCCCGTAAGAGAAATATGGAGAGTCCCCTGCGCAAGCACATGGGGGGGTAACCTCCATTTTTTGGGGGGAGCTGCCCGAGGGCGGCTCCGTCGATGGTACATGGGGAATTAAAGGGGGAAAGGTACTCATCATTGGGCATGGTGATCCTCTTTTTATTACGGGATGCAACAGCTCATCACCCCCCGCAGTAGCCCGCACTGCAAGGGGTTTGTACAGGCCTGGCAGAGCCAGGTGCCGATTTTCAGGACCACCCCTCCCGCCTGGTGGCCTGGCAGTCCATCGGCATGGTGACTCCACCTTAGACACGGCGTAAAAATATAGATTGTCAACAGAAAGGAAAAGGGATGTGAGGAAGGTATGGGTAGGGATGAAGCAGGTTGTTAAAAACCAACCACCCCAGACCGGAGCTCAGGGGTTAGGGAACATTGTTTCCTCCCCCCTCAGCCCCCGATCCGGGACGGTTGGCTGAGAAGAAGGTCAGCATCTACTCTGTGAAATTAGAGGCTGACCAGAGAAAGTTGTGGGAGAGGTTGTATTTAAAGCGAGGAAACACAAGTGTTTTGAAGGAAGGAGAAGAGGCTAAGCTGGGGTCGGACGGGGGGCTGAATCCCTTCAGTACGGCGGCCAGGATGGCAAATTGCTGTGCCCCTTACGGGGAGCAATTACCTCAACCAATACGGCTTAACTATCCTAACGGATTATCTTAAGCTTCAATTTCACTTTAGATGGAAATATTCTTGCCACATTAAAAAGAATTCAAAGTTAGCAAAGTAGTACGTGATTCACAATTATACAAATCTCCCAACAATAAAAAAAGAGCAGATTACGTGTAACTTTGTTTCATTTACCTAATAAGAGAGACAAAGTTCAGTACCTTAATTATTCGAGATAAAACCATATAACATATTTCTGGAGATGGAATTATCGTATTTAATAATTGATTTGGTGCTATTCATTTGATTGCGTAAATGGAATTATTTCTCATATGCATAAATACGTCAGATAGTTGATCATATTACATATAGTGACAATCGATTTTTCCCCTCCTCATACTCGTATTCCTTGTTTCCTTGGACTGACTAATGGGTAATTAGGGAGGGTGGGTAAGCATTCTCAAATGCTTCTTTGCCCAATAAATAAAATGTTGAGGCTATCTAAGTATTTTTCCTGATTAGGTCGGTGCTTCAAAAAGAATATTATAGTAATAATTCTTTTCTTTTTTTCTGTTGTAGTTTTAAAAGCGGATGTTGAATTGAAATTACAAAAGAAGGCTGTATAAAATCAAAGTTTAGCCAATCAATTTAACCGTGTATTCTCTGTTAAATGTGGTTTTAAAATTTATTGCTATAATTTGTCATGTTGCAGTAAGATTTTCTCATTCACTTGCCCGAGTGTTTTCTCAAGTATCTTTCTCTTTTGTAATAAATA
Source organism: Ceratothoa steindachneri (assembly GCA_963969495.1). NCBI lineage: Eukaryota > Metazoa > Arthropoda > Malacostraca > Isopoda > Cymothoidae > Ceratothoa > Ceratothoa steindachneri. The sequence goes on along the minus strand of OZ018321.1, from coordinate 131,636,481 downwards.
AATTTCAACCAGAATTTGATAAAGGTAATTAGAAGAAAAGTGTTTTGAGTGAAAAAGGTTAACAGACTAGGATAAAGTTTTCGACTATTTTTCTATTGTCAAAAGAAGGATTAATTATTCTGTGTTTTTTTTTTCAGTATGACTGTGGTAAGGTAGACTGACTACGTAGAAGAAGAGAATAATTGTAGTGGTAGAAACCAAAAAGTGGCTAGGAAATCTCTTAACCCTCTCCCGGTTCTATAGCGAAAGCTTTTTATTTCAATTCATTATTGCTAAGTATTTCACTGCCTGCATTGCGAAACGGGGGTAGGTTGGATTGAGTAGCCTACCATCTCCGTCCATCGAACTATGATTAGTTTCTAGATTCATTTTACTTTACTTTTCCTACCCTTCCACTTCCTTTATAAACCTCTTTTACAAAAATATCTGGTATAAAGTGATAAAGATAATATTTGCGCTAAATTATTCCGATACATTTTTCAGTTATAATTATTCTGTTTAAAGATTTTTAACCTTTAAAAGTGTGATATAAGACAAGATTTGGTGTAATTTATATGAAACTCTGGTTTTACCTTATATGGCTCTATGTTCAGCCAAGGTTCAAAGTTAACTTTGTTGCTGGTGCTGAAGCTAAGTTGACACCCTTAATGGAGTAATGGTTTCTCTGCTCCGAACACGGCGTTGTTCGGTTTGGTTAAGAAAAACAATCATGCACAAAAGGTGGTAGTGTAGAGTTATCTGAAAGATGAAATCACATTTCAACCCATTTGAATCCCCTCTAAATCACACGCTTAAAATTATAATGAAAAGTTGTGGGGAGAAGAGAAGGTCAAAGAATGTGACGAAAGGGAAGAGGGAATGGCAGAAAATCTTCAATAAGTCGTTTTTGAGTTATGGTGAACGTGGATGGTTAGCTTAATATATTTTTTTTATTTAAAATGAAAAGCAATTAGAGCATTTCCGGCTGAAAGTTTCTAAGCAGAAACTTATAAAAAAAAAATATGAGAAATTGAAAATGCGAAGATAGCCCCAGAACCGTCTGTCTTCGTTGGCTGTGGGTACGACGAATCACGCAGTCCTAGATGGGTTGTTTGCCTGTGCTAAACTTGACTCGCCCTAATTATAGTGTTTAATTATGTTGTCTAATTATGATATTTAATTATGGTGTGTAATTATGATCTGTAATTAGGAAGTCAGATTATTATGCCTAATGTCTTATTTGCATTCTTGAACCAATATGCCCAAAAAGGATTCTCTGGGGTTCAGATTTATTTCCTTTTGGGGCCAATTAATGAATATTAATTCTAGATTGAGACTAGCTAGGCTAGAAATATTTTATCCTCTTTTGCCGATCTCACCACGAGTTCCATTTCACCTATTTTCATGGTCAGCCGCGTTTTGGGAAGGATAGTCGCCGACCAGCATTCGTCAATTCACTTCCGGTCTGGACTGGAATGTAGGGACAATTTTCCCTCCTTCTCGGGTCTGGTCATGGATAATGATTCTTTATGCATTCATTTATCTCCCCATTTTACTCCTATTTATTCTTTATTATTGCAATCTTGTTTGTACTGAGGTATCAGGTACAACATACGCAATCACACTGCAGCTGATACCAGGCTAGATGTGGGCCCTCCACACCCCAATACCTGCTTTCTGGCTTCAAATCTTGCGGCAAGATCATCGGCTATATATTTCCACGCATTTCCACTTCTTTTCTCTCCCGCATTTTCTTTACAAATCTCTCCTTACAAACTTTTCGTGACCGGGCCTCGTTGTTATTGCGCTATAAATTTGAGAAAAATATTTTACCATTTTTCTTAGGAAATATAAATAGCTAGTATGTGCCAATGTGAAACAGAAGCCCAAGTTTCTAGTTAAAACTTAAGAATTTGTTACCAAAGCAACCATATTTAATATGATTTAATGACCAGATAACTTCGATTTTTTAAAGTTTCATTTTAAAATATCTTTCCTTTCTAAGGAAGTTAAAATAAATCAAACTAAGAACAAGTCTAATTCAACAAATGAAAAAAGCGAATTAGTAAATTACCAGACAAATACACAACCAATTTTCAATGGTGGCAAAATTCCCACCCTTGTAAGATGAAAATCAAAATAAAAAATGAACCTAAGTTATTTTGGAGGGATTTAAGAGGGGTAAACTACTTAATAAACCATCTACAATACGTATTTATTGAATCTATGTCCCTACATACAAACCCTGCCTGTATAATGTAGCCTTTAAAACCCTCTACATACACAGACAGCCGATACAAATCACCTCCTTTCTAAATGAATTGTTTTATTGGGAAATACATAGCCCCCCCCCCCATGTAATATTTTTAAGAAAACTTTTTGGGACTGGATCTTTTTAAATTTGCTGTTGCATTCACCATTAAAATTACAACTCTTGTGGTCGCATCTGTCGTAAGCAATGGCTTAAATGCAGATTAGTTGTTTTCCTTCTTGGATTCAACTCTTCTTCCGATGGTGTAGACCATTGGTTTTCAACCGGGGGCCGCGAGAGCAAACTAAGGGTGCCACGGGAATGATAAAAAAATGTTTATATTGCAAATAAATATGTATTTCAAACATTTCTAAAATAAATTTAACTACATTTAAAATTATTTTTAAACTAGCTTCTCTGCATTGTGCAACATAAAAACAACGAAATTAGAATGATTGTAGACAGTAAGTGAAGAAATGAGAGTTGCATTGTCAAAAATACTTCCCAATATTAAATGATTACGTAATACTCATCAATCTCTAAATTTACCATTGAACTTTTAAAGCTATTATTTATTTATTTTCAAATTTTTACGTCTTATTTCGATTAAATCAGGTTTAAATGTCAATCGTGGTTAAGTTTGAAGTGCTGTCCACGTATTTAAGTATTTTTAAATAAATTATTTCTTATTTGGGTGCCACGGCTGTTTCTAGATAGCAATTAGAGTACCACTATCATAAAAAAGGTTAAAAATCACTGCTGTAGACGAATTAACCCAACTTCCAAGTCGATACGGATGCATTTGATCTCTGCCGTGAAAGATCAACTGAAGAATTTTCTTCGCAAGCTTTGCTTCTCCCGGTTCCTCTCAAATTCTTCCTTCTTTTTATATCCCACATATGAGGGTGAATGATGTATCAAGGGTGATTCACCTGATACAACAGACTCTTGAGTAATAGATCGCCCTTCCAGCATCAGTAACCATAGTTGTGTACCCTCCTCGGAACAATAAAAAACTGCAGAACCTGCGGCGATACAGTACTGTCCCAAACTAGAGAGAAAAAATACCAAAAACTATATTTCCTGGAAAATACTCTTTCAATCTCAATGCAAATTGCACAGAATATTATTAAAGATTTGCTTTTGATAGTGGCTAAGTTTTATTTAATAGAACAGCGGCTAAAAAATGTTATGAGGACGAAAATGTGTAGTTGAAGAAAGGATTCGTCCAAAACTAAAAAAAAAGCGAACTAAGAACGTTAGTTTACAGGTAACTATTCGTAACATATGTATAGCAGCACTTTTCCACGTTAATTTAATATTGAAATCAAGGTATTATTCATTAATAAAGTTGGCAAGACGAGGTAAGTTCGATAAATCATTCAGAAAGCAAGTTTCCCACTAGATGAGTGAAAGAATGGCATGTCTGACATTTAGAGTAATTGTAATAGGTCCAAAAGTGTGATATGACTCATAATAAATATCCTTAAGGATACTGAGTCTTGCGAGTCTACAAAAAATACGGGTTACCCTCGACAAAACACTTGCAAGGAAGATAGAAAGACGCAGTGAATGTCGAAAGACGAATTTGAGAGAGCAGCCGGAATTCCACGTCAGTTACCCCAAACCTGAACTTTAATATCTCTGAGTCTGTTTCACGTCGCTTGAGAGTGATGAGTCTCATTAGACGCTCCTTTACTATAAAACCACTGATAATTAAAAAGCATAACGCGACTAGGTTGGCTTTTGCTATTGAGCATCACTTCTCTCGTGTGAAAAATAGAAAAGTATGTTTTAAGCGATGAAAACAAATTTAATTTGTTCGGGTCTGATTGGAAGAGGTATGTAAGGCATTATAAGGGAAAATATTTTATTCTATATGAACAAAAAAGATGGTTAAATTTGAATATGGTAACGTTATAGTGTGGTGCATGTTTTAAGGGCAGGAATCTGTCCGCTCGTCCATTTACGCTCAAAGTAAACACTGGGGTATACAAGAATCTCCTTCACGAAATGGGATCGATTCTCTATGAAAACTTTAAGTATGTGAGCCTGTTTCTTTGCAGGACAATTCTCCGCAGCCACTCAGTTTTGTATGCCAAGAATACCAACGAGATGAACTAACCTGCGCAGTGCCTTAGTGTAAATCCGTCAGAATATTATGGGTAGCAAAGGGACGAATAGTCAAAATCCTTGGCAAAAAATTGGCCGAAAATGTCCTCAAATCACTTAAAACATGTGCCTACATATTTCTTATTGATATTTTATTCAGTTGTCTATGATATAATTATGTTGTTTTCTAAGTTACGGTTGCATCTATACTTGTGCTCTAGATTTTGATGCATCCTTTCCTTAATTAAATATAAATTACTCAAAACTTTTTTTTTGGGGGGGAAGCGATTTTATCATGTCAAGTATAGCAACCCCAAAAGTACACATGTCAAAAATTGCAATCGCATTATAAATATAAGGTCAAGGTAAATATTAAACATACCTGCTCTTCACTTTAATAAAACCAATCTTATACTAATTTATTAAAAAGGAAAATGAATGGTAATTGCGTTAAATATATTAATTAATCTGTTTACCTTATTTATTTCCATCCAAGTGAAGTGTTGTAAATAGCCTGGAATATAATCACGCTTGCATCATCGCATGTTGTTAATTTTTGCCTTATTTCCTCCCCATTAGGATTCAATATGTTGTAAATGAAACTCGTCTATGAGGAGTAAAGAAGGTGTAAAGTTAACTAACCTTTAAATGATTTTGTTGAGAGTAATTTTTGCAGGAAATAAATAAAACGAGTCATTGAGAAATGGGACTTATAAAATTTGTCTCGAGTTATGCTTATGAAAGAGCTTGACCATCAATTTTGTTTCCTTGTTATCAATCAGGGAAGCTGTTTTGAAGCACAATAGCGACCCTAAATGCGCATTTCGTCTAAGACCATCACGATATTGGCTCACAATTGCAGGCCAGCTCTGATCAAACAGGGGGAAGAGATTAATTGCATCTTTCCCTCTCCAAATTAAGATAGGAATTATGTATGTAAAATGCTAAATTTCTTCACCGTTCGATCGAGAAGCGACTCTATTCTTCTAACACATTCTCCAAATGAGTTGTTGAACTATTAATAGTTATAGGCTTACGCAAAGATCGGATTCATATTAGGACCATTGAGCCAGCTCGACTTCCTTTCCTCTCTCGTGCATTCGTTTTTAAATAATATTGCAAGCTAAGCTAAAGTATATCGTTACCTCAACGGTCAACGATTTATTAAGAATGAGTATACAATTATATTTTACATATATGTAAAAATAAATAGACAATAGTGGTGAAATAATGCGAAATCAAGGGGAGAATAGAAAGTAATAGTATGAAGCAAAGATTCCAGGCGAATGGATGTTCGAATTTTTCTCTTTACAAGGATATATATATACAGATTTTTCATATTTTACATTAAAAAATTAATAATAACTTCTTAGTCTTATCTTAAGGAGTTAATTATTTGATTTAAATTTCTTAGCTAATACAATTTCATTACTTATACCTGTTGTTGTTCTATTTCAACTTAATACATTATACATTTCTTTTATTTTCTACACATAACACTGTATTTTAGTTTGGTTAGTTTATATTATGTTATTTAAATTGCCAAAATGATCTACAACAACTTAAATTTAGACTAGCTTGTGATCTACATTTAATAATTTTGTTATAAATGTTCAATTTTAATTAGAGGAGAGAGTTTAACAGTGAAAAATAATATTAAAAATTTATAAAACTCCATCGATGAAGAAAAAGACAAATAAAAATTATTAAATAGATTTTTATTTCATTCTAGAAACATAAATACTATGACTATCGGTATACAGCACGAATATCATTTAAAAAATATATAAAGAGACTGAAAGTGTATAACTATTAAAGCTGTTTTGTTTTATATACTAAACCAACCGGAAGTCGAGTAAATATTAGGAATTTTGAATGTAGATCACAAGCTATAAAAGAAACATGTATGTAGATCGAATACAAGACCAGCTTTTTATCGCGTTCATTTATTTGGAACACTATTATTATTATTATAAAAATAGCATTTTGAAATGAAAAGTGTGTAAAATTTCTAGCGTTACCTCAATTTACAAATCTTCCAATGTCCCTTAGATGGATTTATAAATAAGTGGCATTTGCTCTTAACTGAAGGAAATATAAGAAATTAAAAATTTAGTCTGGATTGTTACACAAAGTTTCAACAAGCTCATTATAGGAACGAACTCAATACTTGGGAACATATGAAGATCCTCCTCCCTAAATAGGTCTGGTGAAAGGCTCTTCATTATATCTAGCATGGGTGGGAAGATCTTCACATGATCCAATATTTTAACTCGCTTGAAACAAATCCTTGTCTTAAAATATTAATAAATATAAAATTCATTCAGAGGAAAATGTGCAGCCTCACAAAATCAAGCAGCTAAAGGAACGCAAAGTTAAGGAAAATGGATCATGCGCATCATGGAACGTGATACTTTCTAGCCTTAGATATTACCTTTGCTAAGTCAAGTTATTAATTAGCTAAAGCAACGCGGGATGTTGAAAAGTAAAGTGAAATGTTCCTGTGATAGTAAATTGAACTGGATGAGGTATACCAAATCTAATGATGGCTATGCTTGGAAATTCCAGGCCAAAGATTGTGCGAAGTATAAATCTAAAGTGTCTAGAAGGACTAAATGTGGGGCGTGTTCACCCGACTGTAGATTACCGCGTCAGGCAGGGGTTGATGCAATATATATCACGAGATAACGGTATTGGCGAATCAAAGACAAGCCGTTAAATTGGTGTTTGAGAGAAGACCATGATCGACTACTACAGGTTTTGCCGTGAGGTTTGCCGTAAATATTGTCAGGCAAACCCAATGCATCTTGGTGGTCCAGGAACAGTTGTGGGCGCTATTTATGCTATTCGTTCACAATTGTGGATCACATGGCTCTCTCACTGGCAGCCACCCTGGTAACGTCATCAGCCATTTTTGCTCTGTGTCTCCTAAACAAAAAAGCGCCCAGTTGTGCATATCCATGAATCTTGTATTTTTCACAAACCCAAGCATCATTGGGAAATAGGACCTCACACTCCTATATGGGTGCTTAGAATGGTCGATACCAGCAACTCGCCAGGTATAAGATACATACATGGAAATAGTAGACAAAAGGGATGCTAGCACAATTCTGCCTATATAATACAAGCGGTAGTGCGACAAGGATCAATAATCCACAGTAATGAGTGGAAGGCCTTTACTAATACACAAATACTTGCTTTCAACAGAAGGACAGAGAACCATTCACTCAAGTTGATTGTCACACTCAGGCCAGGGAATCGTATTGGAATTAATCATAGAGCAAATGTCAAGATGATGCAGGTGGCACCTGTTGAAATTTTATGTTCAAGAATTTATGTATCGTAACCCTTTCTTCAGAAACGCTTATTATGATGATCTATTTCTTTGCAATACAAAAAGGAATTTGAATGATATTTTATTATTTGATCCTTATTTATATTAAAATTGGGGGGAGGGATCTTCATATGAGCAAAGCTGAGCAAAAGATCTTAGGTGCCTACCTTGGACGGAAGATCTTCATATGATCAAACACTTGAATAATTCATGGAAGCCTTTAATGGTTTCAATTTATGCCATGAAGAAAAAAAAGATGTAACTTTATTAAATATTGAACTTGTGCAAGGTTTCCCTAAATGGGCTAGATAGGTTTTTCAAGAGTCAAGGAAAGGGTTCTTTTCTAGACAATGAAATGCCTCCGCTCCCAAATTGGGAAACGACGCTGTCGTCAATTGACAAGCATCAATCCCCCGAAAGGCATACCAGTTAAAATTTAATACTATTTTGATTCCTTAGCTTGGGTTTTTTAATATTAATTTTATGATTTCATTTAATTTATATCACACTAATTATGTTATCAGTGTTTTTTCGCAGTACCCTTCGGTCTTAAATAATTTAAAGTTTTCTCAGAAAGACCTTCAAAGTAAATATCAAAATAAAAGTACATGAAATTTATAGATTAGCATCGAATAAGTCTTCAAGATGACTTTATGGACTGTGTAGCAGCTTTGTTTTATGAATAGGCAATTTATAAATAAGGAAGACATTTAAATGAATGAATAAAATTGTAAAACTGACTTTTTCTTATGAGTCCCACTGTTAGGATAATCAGTATTGATAAATGGAGAAATACATAAGCTGTAGATAAAACGTAAATGTTCATATCCTTATTACAATTAAAATTTAATTAAATGAATTAATGAGAATTTGAAAAAAATTATGCCTGTTAGAGAAGAAGTGGGAGGACCAATGAAATCATCGCCGCCTCCCACACACCTTTTCAACGCTTCCTTTAGGGGTTAGAGGAAATCAACCACAAACTCTCATACAAACCCCACATTCTCAACCCCACAGGAGTTTTTGAGATGTAGCCTAGGCAACCGTGCATCAGTGGACATCTTGGGAAATGAGGGACTTTCCCTCTTCACTGATCACTAACGCTTATATTGCTATTGTAGAAGTCTAAATACCGCCTACATAGGTGTATGCAGAAACACTCCAACACAAAGCTGCGCGCCCTCTCGTATCTCTAAAATGCACCTCTCACCTAGAATTCTCCGACGCCCTTTTTCGCACCGCCGTAAACTCCGAGATGGCTCGAAGGCGTCAAAGAAATATCGTCGGCCCAAAGATGAAAAAATGTCTTTCGCGCGGCGATACGGTTTTTACGAGAATTCGATTCTCTCTCTCGATTTTTGTTCGTGGTAGAAATAAAAGGAAGACTTCACCCTGGAATCAGGCAGAAGCCCTTGGACCTACGTCGAGTTTGTGTGAAACTTGATCCACATAGGAAACCGTTCGCCCGCTATAAGGGAGAAACTTCTCGGGGAATTATTGGTTGTTGCCGTCACGGTACTCGTATGTGCCAAACTTCTCGCAGCCCCCCTTCCCCCTTCAGAGTTTGAGGTTACACAGGAACTCCCTCTGCAGATTACCCTAGACGTAGCTAGGTAATCGGTTTTGGCTACCCACTCCAGGAGCCGAATAATCGGACAGGTACTTCGAGGAAGAAGTCCGATTGAGTCACCGCTTGGCTCACCGTGATCAGGCAGAGGATTAGTATATCACCGGTCTAAGATTACCTTCTCATTAGGTAACCTTGGACGGCCGGACTAGGTGCGATTATCGTCACCAGAAGAAGATATTCACCGCCCCCCCTTCAAAATACTTACGAACTCAAAGTTATCGTTAATTGAATTATCTCCTCCCCTAACTTCACCAGTTTATTTGTGTACTAGAATTTTTATCCTGAGCCCATACCCTCGAATATTAGAAATGCTTACTTAATTCAGTGTTTAACTCAATAATAATATTCCCTTCGTTTTGTCTGGTGTCATTAAGACGCAAACATCCCAGTGAGTAATCTGCAAGTAATCCCAATGACATTTTTGTAGACTTATTTATTCAGTGCAAGATTAATCCTATTTATATTTATTTACGCTGTGTTTATTTCAAATTTATGTACATTAAAGATTATTTTTGTATATGTGTGTTTAACTAATTTGAACGATCCCTTGGCAATTATTAAGCAATCCACTCGGCTTAAAGCTCATTATTCCACCGACTCGCCCATGGTTGGCTTATACTGAGTGGAGAACACACTCAGGGGATCATCATCTTAGTGTTTAACTCAATAATAATATTCCCTTCGTTTTGTCTGGTGTCATTAAGACGCAAACATCCCAGTGAGTAATCTGCAAGTAATCCCAACGACATTTTTGTAGACTTATTTATTCAGTGCAAGATTAATCCTATTTATATTTATTTACGCTGTGTTTATTTCAAATTTATGTACATTAAAGATTATTTTTGTAGATGTGTGTTTAACTAATTTGAACGATCCCTTGGCAATTATTAAGCAATCCACTCGGCTTAAAGCTCATTATTCCACCGACTCGCCCATGGTTGGCTTATACTGAGTGGAGAACACACTCAGGGGATCATCATCTTAGTTTTTATCAAAAGGGTACGCACCTAGGTTATTCTTATTCACTGGAAGTTGCTAAGTTAGATGTATTGGATACACTTTACCTCCGCTTCACCTCAGTGCGGTAATAAAATATATGTCCAGGAAGTGAAACTGGGATTACCCACCCACTAAACCTCGACAGCTATATATCTTCCTCTCATTTTAAATTTCTCTTTTTTATAGGTTTATGCTTACAATCTTTCTGGCGGAAATGCTCTAATGAATTTTATTTTAAATATTTTAAAATATTGAGCTAACTATCCACGTCCTATTAAAGGTTTTAGGCCGTTCCTTCTCCTCTTTCATCACATTCATTGACCTTCTCTCCACAAATTTTCATTAGAATTTTAATCGTGTGATTTAGAGAGAATTTAAATGGGCTGAAATGTGATGTTATCTTCCAGATAACTCCATACCACTCAAGTCTGTGTATGAGTGAGTTTTCATTAAACAATCCGAATAACGTGGTATTAAGTGAAGAGCTAAGGTCGAAGAGAGGGCCGCCTTTAATATATGAAGGATGTCCACTTAGCTTCAGCCCCTAAAGCAAAGTTAACTTCACATCTTGGCCACACATAGATAGGGCCATGTAAGGCACACCGAGAGTTTCATATAAATTATACACAATCTGTTGTTATCATATATCACATTTAAATGTAAAAAAGTGACGGAGACTTGAAACCTCATTAAGGCACAAATTAGTTTAATGGTTTCACTTTTTCATTAATCGCCTTCGACTCCATCAAAAATGTTCAAACCGAATAATTATAACTGCCAAAATGTATCGACTAATTCAGTGCAAATATTACTTTTAACTACTTAAATGAATAAAATGAAGACCAACCTTATCACTTGTTCCGTAGACGTATCCGTAGGTAGATTTGAAGAAAATTATGTGATAGAGGTTCCTGAATAAACTGGAAGGGTAGAAAATGTAAAGTAAAAAAATCTAAAACCTAATCGTGATTCGATATACGGGATGGTAGGCTACACTATCAAACCTAAACCCATTTCGTACTGTAGGCATAAAAATATTTAGCAATAATGACCTGAAAGCAAAAGCTTTCACTATAGAACGGGGAAAGGTTTAAAGAGATTTCTCAGACACTTCTGCTTTCTAAATTTAAAATTAGTCTCTTCTGATAAGCTATGAGTCTACATTCAAAGAACTAAAGGGAGAATACAAAGCTCATACACCATCTCCAAGTCTTCTTTGAGCCCCAATGAAAACTTAGTTTTACCCAAGATGACTCTTTGAAGTAATATTTGAAGATGACCTTGTGGTAAATGTATACCCAGGAGGATGTAATGCGACCCTGCGGGTGACATATCCGAAAGTGGAATTTAGACAACCATGCAGTGGACGTATCCGTAGGTGGATTTAAAGAAATTCCTGTGGTAAAAGTATCCTCATGTGAATATGAAAAAGAACATGAACAAGACCTATCCGTAGGTTGAATTGTATCTACCCTGCGGTAGATAATTTCCGCAGGTTGATTTGAATTCGAATCTTCCGTAGACGTATCAGCATGTGAATTTGAGGGCGATCATGTAGTTGACGTATCCACATGTGGATTTGAAGAGGACCCTGGGGTAGAGGGATCCTGTAGTTTTCGCATAAAGAAGTGGATTTGATGAATACCCTGTTGTTGACGTATCCGCAAGTGGAATAGAAACAGGAGCCTGCATTAGATAAATCTACACTTGAATTTTAGACGAAACAACTGGACAGATATCTCCATGGAAAAAAAGAAGACGACCATGCAGTGGATTTCAAGATGTCCCTACGGTATACGTATTCGCACGTGGATTGGAAGACGACTCCGCGCTAGAGGTCTCTCTAGGTTGATATGAAGACGACCCTGCATTAGATGATTCTCTAGGTGGATTAGAAAAGGAAATAGCGTTATACATATCTACAGGCGGATTTGAAGACGATTCTCCAGTATATGCATCCGCAGTAGAATTTGAGACAACCCTAAGTTAGACGCCTCTGAAGAAGAATTCATGGCCCCGAGGTCTACGTATGCAGAGATATATTTGAAGACAGCCCTGCGCTAAACGTATCTCTAGGTAAGAGACGTATCTAAGAGTGGATTTGAAGATGAATCTTCGTTGGACGTTTCCGCACGTAGGTTTGAAGACAACCCTGCGCTCAAGGTATTAGTAGGGGGGTATAAGGTCGAAACTGACGTATACGTATGCAGAGGTAGATGTGAAGACAACCCTGTGCTAAACCTATCTGCAGGCAAATTTCAAGACAACCCTGTAATACAAGTATATAGGAGTGGATTTGGTGACGAATCTTCGCTGGACGTATCCGCACGTAGATTTAAAAACAACCATGCGTTTGACGTATCTGCACCTGGATTTGAAAACGAAACTGTATTATACGTATCTATGGGTGGATTTGAAGTCAACCATGTAGTAGACATACGAACGTGTAGTTTAAGATGACACTGCCCTAAAACTCTCCGCAGGGGGATACGAAGACGAACCTGAGGTCCCGTGTGTAGAGGTAGATTTAAAGACGATCCTTACCTTAACCTATCCGCAGGGGGATATGAAAACGCCCCTGAGTTAGCAGTATGCAGAGGTGGATTTTAATACAACCCTGCGCAAGAGGTATCTGCAAGTGGTTTTGTAGACGACCCTCTGATATTCATTTATTCAGGTAGATTGGTATGAAACTGGTAAATGCGCTGGTGGATTTGAAGACGACACTACGGTAGACGTATCAGCAGTTGGATTTGAAGAGAGCTCTGTTATATACGTATCCGAAGGTGGATATGAAGATGAGACCATTTTAGACATGCGCACCTGGATTAGAAGACCACCTAAAAGAAGAGTTTTCAGCAATTAGATTTGAAGGTGAGTCTACGCTAGACCTATCCGCAGGTGATATGAACACCACTCTGCGCTAGATGTATCCGCAGGTGAATATAAAGATGACTCTGCAGTATACCTATTTCCAAGTGAGATTTGAAGACAAGACTGAGATCATTCTTTTCATAGGTGGATTTGAAATCGACTGAGTACAAGATGTAAATGCAGCTAGATATGAAGAAGAATGTGCTGAAAACTTTATCAGCAGGCAGATTTTGCGAGGGATTTGAAGTAAAATTATCAGCTAGTGTATTACAAGTTGAATCTGCTGTAGTAATGGTATTCCAATGTGGATTTGAAGACGACAATATGATATACTTTTCCTAAGTTTAATTTGTAGACGATCTTGGACTAGACGTATCCTCAGATATATATGGAGGTTATTCTGCAATATACGTAACAACGGGTAGATTGAAGACAACCTTGGCGTGGACATATCCACAGGTGATTTGAAAACTTCCCTTGGATATATGTAGACTGAGCTGAATTCGAAGAAGACCCTGCAATAGACGAATCTGTCCATGGATATGAAGTTTTGAATGCGGTAGAGGTATGTGCTGGTGGATTTGAATACGAATCTACCACAAACCTATACGTAAGTGGATTGAAAGGTGACAGTCAAGTATATGTATATTCAGGTGGATTTTAAGACGACCCTGCCCTAAGCGTATCCGCAAATGGATTTGAAGAAAAGTCTGCCCATAGACGAAAGCGTTACTGGATACAAAGTCGACGCTACAAGAGACATATTCGCAGATGAAATTGATTTCGGACCCGGTTTATACGTATGTGAGGGAACGATAGAAGACGACTCTGCGCTTGATGCTCTTGCTCTTGAGCTATGCGCTGGTGGATTTGAAGACTACGCTTGGGTATGCACATCTGCATGTAGATTTAAGGCGACCTTGCTGCACAAAGATCGCTAGTGGATTTGAAGATTGCCCGGTAGTAGAGAGTCACCCCCAAAGAAAGGGCCCCAACTTTCGATAGGACTCATTTCTTAATTTTTTTCTAGGATTGAATGAAACTTTGGTGACAAATAGTTTATTTTGTTTAAAAACATGAGTCTTTGGACTTTTTTTATTCTAGAGCACTTGTTCAAGATGACCGCCATTTAGCTCTGTGCATTTTTTGAGGCGCAGCACAAAGTTGTTCATGACGTCCTTAAAAACCGACAGACTAATAGCTCTGATCTCCTCCCTGATGGCTTCTTTGGGTTCCATAATGGTTCTGGGTCTCCCTGCGTACACTTTCTCTTTAAGGTAGCCACAGAGAAAGAAATCTGGGGGCTAAGGTCTGGGCTGTGAGGTGCCCACTCAAAATCAGTCTTCAGACTGATCAGACGGCCACCAAAGTTCTCTTTCAGCCAATCTCGGGACAGGTTTGAGGTGTGAGAGCTTTCTCCATTTTGCTGAAAATAGAACTTCCCCAATAAGCGATGTGAACATGGTCTGCAGCTACACCTTGAAATTTTTGAGGACCTCAACATACCATTCCTTGGTGACTTTCACTGTCGCGCCAGATTCTTCGAATAAGAATGGTCCGATGATGCTTCTGGCTGAGATTGCAGTCCGTACCGTGCACTTAGGGGGTGTAGGGGCTTGGTGGCTACCTTATTTGGTCTGGAGGTTTCCCAGTAGACATTTTTTTCGAGTTTATATTTCCTTTAAGATGGAAGTGAGCTTCATCTGAGGTCCAAAGTAAGTTAAGGAATTTGGGGTCTCTTGAATCTTCTCCAGTATCTTGACTGCCATAGCCTTTCTCTGATCCTTGTATCAGGCTATAAGGGTCTGCTTCTTCTGTATTCTGTATGGGTAGGCCTTTCTATCCATTCGTAGCACTCTCCTGCAAGTCTCACGGGATATACCAAGGGACTGACTCGATAGCCTACAGAGCGTTTTGGACTCTGCTGAACTGACCCTCTCACGCTCTCGACCAGCTCAGTTTTACGCTTCCTGGAGCGTCCTGAATGGCTTGGACGGTCGTTACTGGCTGCATTGAGGTTCTACACTGTCCCATATTTCTCAAACTGGTTCACCCAGTCATGAATTCTGCTCTTGGAGAGGGATTTTTTACATTCGAACTGATGCACGAAAGTGTCCTGCACTTTCTTGAACGAGCCTGCCTTGTAGTAATGTTTGACACAGTATATTCTTTGTTGGAGCTCCAATTGAGATCAAGTTGTGTTCACAGGCGTTGCTTTTGTCATGTTCTGCAAAGTAAGGGTGATTAGTAAATGAATGAATAAAGGATATATCACAAAAAGTGTGTGCATGCCCGTTTTTTGGGGGGGTGACCCTGTATTAGTATCAGCAAATATATTAAAATACCATCCTTCTGTATACGTATTCAGGTGAATTAACTGAAGACCCAGCGATCGATGTATCTTAAAGTTAATTGTTGACAACCATGTTATAGACGTATGCGCAGATGGATTTGAAAAATCTATGTCAGTCTTATATGCAGATGCATTTAAAGCAAACCTGCAGTACCTTATCCCTGGTGGATTTGTCGGAAGACTTTGTTGTAGACTTATCCGAATCTGGATTTTAATTCACCTATCCGATAGACATATCCGCAGGTACATTAATAGAGAAACCAGTGTTAGACCTATCTGCATGAGAATTTGAATTCGACACTACCGTAGATGTATTCGTAGGTGGATTTGAATTCGACCCTGGAGTATACGTCCACAGATGAATTTAAAGACCACCATGTAGAAGATATACCTCTAGGTTGATTTAAAGTCTAACAGCAGTAGATATGAGTAGGTTTATTCGAAGACAACCTTGCAGTAGAACATTTCACAGGTATACTTGAAGGTTTTTCAACAATAGAGGTATCATCATGTGTTATTGAAGACGACCCTGCGTTAAAATTACCCGTAGGTAATATATGCAAGAGAGTTGAACGGCACCCTAAGGTAGATGTAATCGCCCAATGATTTTAATGACCCAACAGAAGACATATCCTTAAGTCAATTAGAAGTCTCTCTAACGATACACTTATCCGCAAGTAGATTTGAGCACCACCCTACGCTAGACGTATCTACTCATGAAGTTGAAGACCCTCCCGAAGAATTATCCGCAGCTGTTTTCGAAGACGAATAATGGCTAGATATATTTTATGTGGATTTTAAACGACCTTGCCCTAGATGTATCTGACTAAGGATTTTAAATAAACCTACAGAAGACGAATTTTCATGTAGATTTAAAGACTAGACTACGTTAGGTGTATCCTCATGTAGATTTGAAGACAATGCTACGGTAAACTTATTCGCTGGTGAAGTTGAAGACCCCCCTCCCGGAGTGATATCCGCAGCTTGATTTGAAGACGAATCTTCGATAGCCCTAAAGCACGTTGAATTCAGACGACCCTGGACTAAAAGTATACTCAGGTAGGAATAGACGACTGTCCCAAGAGACGCATACGCAGGTGGATTTTAAGCAATAATCTAGTAGACGTACATATCTGGGAGTGTTTTTAAAGACCACACTAAGGTAAACATAGCAGAAGATGAATTTAAAAACGAACCTGCGATAGACGTATCCGCATATGTATTTGAACTCGACCCTGCCATCCACAGATGGATATGAAGTCCACATTTCGGAAGATGTACCGAAAGGTTTAATTGAAATAGGTAAACCTTATGATCCGTTGGCTGCTCACGAATGTTGCTATTTTCGAGCCTGATTCAATTGGGACTAGTTTTTTTGTTTTGTTTTCGTTCAACGCGCATGAATATGCTCGTTTGAATCCAAGTTCAAATCATAATGGCGCTATTTTTGTTTGTATTTAAAGAAAACCTGAAATATGCCACCAGACCTTGCTAATAAAATAAAAAAATGAAAAAAATGATTTCTACTTACATTATTCGGGCGGAAATAGATCCGAAATGGCGGCGAAAAAAGCGTGATATTGCTCTTGAATTCATATTTTGCCATGGGGGAATCTTTTCTGGGCGCTCTTACCGTTTTTTACGTCACGTTTGCTCTTGGAGCATTTAGAACTTAAATCTTGTTGTATCACTAGGGGCTGATCGCAATGTTCACAATTAATTGTCATTTTACGTGGAAAGGGTAAACGAATTTCGCGGGCGCACTTGACAGGACGAAGCCATGCAGAATACTAAATCTAACGCCTACAGGATTCTATGATGGCTGAATGTACGTCAAAAACTAGTTCCCACAAGCTATCTAAATATTTATTTTAAAATGTTAGTTAAATCCCTAAAAAAATGCAGAATTTAAACAATGATAAA
This sequence comes from Ceratothoa steindachneri, assembly GCA_963969495.1. Lineage (NCBI taxonomy): Eukaryota > Metazoa > Arthropoda > Malacostraca > Isopoda > Cymothoidae > Ceratothoa > Ceratothoa steindachneri. The sequence continues at coordinate 131,619,026 of OZ018321.1, read as the reverse complement.
AACTATAAAGAAAATTGTTAGAAAACGGGTAAAAGATTAAATATAAATAACTTGAGTAATCCTTAAAATAAATTAAATAATCCTTAAAACATTCATGTTAGTTTACAAAAAGGGGGCAAAAAGTAAAAAATATAAAAAAAGCTGAAAAATGTTAAAGAACTAAAATAGGAAAAAGGAAAAAAATTAACTGAAACTCAAAAATTAATTTCAAAGTAAACAACATACACCTTATATTAAAACTAAAAAAAAATGCTAGAGAAACATCGTAAAAGGAATAAATATGAAGAACCTAATTAATCCTTAAAATGATTTTATCTGAACTAAGCAAGCATACAAGTATACGAAAAATGACAAGAATTCTAGAATATAAACAGAGAAAGAAGAAAAATTATAACAAACTAAAATAGGAAAAATAAAAAAAACAAACTGCTATTGCTCTTACGTTAGCTAGTTTCTTTTATAAAAATGACGGTTTGAAATTTTTAAAATGGCGGAGTCAAAATGATAACCCAGTTGGGGGCTTGGCCCCCACACATCCTTTGGGACAGTTAATGAGAGAGTTAGGTGAGACACCCCCTCGCTTGAGCCAGTTAGGCGAAACATATTGGGAAATGGACGAAATATTATGGGAACAAGGACATTCGCGAACTGGGAACGGATCGTAAAGTTTACCTTGAATTATAATACCCTGCGGTAGTGAACAGTCGATATTTTTGAGCATTACTCGACGATAGAAGCGTCTTCAGTTGAATTCAAAGAATTTTCACCAATAGAGTTATCATCATGTTGATTTTAAGACAATCCTGCGTTAGATGTATTCATAGATTGATATGAGGACAACCCAGGCGTAGATGTATCTTCAGATAGAATTGAAGACGACCTTGCGGTCGAAATATCTGCCCTATGACTTTAGGTGACCCAGTAGAAGAAGTATTCACAGTTTGATTTTAATTCAAGCCTACGGTAGATGAATCCGTATGTAGATTTGAATAAGACCCTACACTAAACGTATCCGTTAGTGAGTTTGAAGACAACCCTCTGGGAGACGAATCTGCAACTGTTTTCGAAGTCTACCCTTCGGTAGATGTATCACCATGTTTATTTCCCGCCTTAGGATTTAAGATGACTCTGAGAAGGAAGTATTCACTAGAATACGTTAGACTTATCTATATGTATATTTAAATAAGACTGTGGAAGACGCATCCGCAGCTGTATTAGAAGACGACTTTTCGATAGACGTAGCAGCATATGTAATTTAGACGATCCTGCGTTAGAGGTATACATGGATGGATTCCAAACGACCCTCTCAGAAACCTATCCGAAAGTGGATTTGAAACCACCCTTCACTAGATTTATCTAAGAGTGTTTTTGAAGACTACTCTACGGTAGACTTAGCCACACATAGATTTGAAGATGATCCTCCGGCAGACGTATTCCCAGGTAGATTTGAAGTCGACCCTCCAATTGACTTGTCCGCAGATGTGTTTGAAGATAACTTGGGTAGAATTATCAGCAGGGGAATTTTAAACAAAACTTCAGTAGTCCTATCCCGAAGTAGATTTTAAGATGAACTTGCGGTATACGTATCCGCAGTCGGATGGTTAATCACCAGTGAGAAGATCTTGCGGTTGAAGCAAGTGTTTTGTTCCATCTTCTTCTCTTTGTTCGCTGAACTAACTTTACCATCTGATCTATGATGGAGCTCCACAATATTTAAGTCCATAGGCCTCTTTAACACTGGACTGGCCACTGCGCTATGTTTTGAATATCGCCTGTGCACAACGGCCCCACTTAATTCAAACGTGCCGCCGGCCGCAGGGGACGCCAGTTTGAGTTCATCAGTGAGTGCAGCCATAAGTCACGCGCGCCTGTCTCTCTAAGATATCATAAGTTTACATTATTTTTGTATAGTTCTACCCAAAACTGCATCCTTTTTGCTCTAATATTAAAGAAGTTTTAAGAGGTCTGTGACTTGTTCCTTGTGTTTTTCTAACAAAATCGTTTTGAAACTTTTAAGGACGAGACATTTGTTTTTGACTCCCCACCACAACAATGTGTGTGTGGGGGGGGATGGTCGTTGAACTACTATTGTTACTAATAGTAGTAGTAATAGTAGTAGCTATTCTATAGTCATAGTAGTATTAATATCGATAATATCACCATTTTACTTTATTGTAGTAAGAATTGATAAGTAGCAGAATATTTTATATTTTTAGCACTTTTCAATAATAATAATAGTAATAATAATGATGATAATTTTATTATTATTATTTTCAGTATAATTATTATTATTGTTCTATGACTTAGTACCCTAATGTTCATGCAGATATGGTCAACTCAGTATGGTTAAGTGTGCTGCCCTCAATTGCCGATCTGGTTACAGACTCACGAAAGCAGAAAAGGACGCTATTGCAGCGGATGGCCAAGCACCCTGTAAGCACTCAGTATTTGCCTTCCCCAAGTCTGACAGGCAAGAGATCTGTAAGAAGTGGACCCCTGCGCTAAAACCTGGTGATAGTGGCTGGAAGCCAGACCGTGCTGCCGTGTGTGAGTTGCACTTGTTGCCGGATGACTTTCACCACAAAACATTCCGGAAGACAGAGTACCAGCGTAAAAACCTCAAACTTTATGCTGTTCCTTTGGTCTTTGCCTCCTATCCAGAGTGAGTAAATTTACGGTGAACATCCCTTTGGTGTCTCCATATTATGTTTTTCAATGTACTGTTTCTTAGTATTCCCATCTACTGTATATACAAGTTTATCAGTAGGAGGCCTTCCAGAAGGTCGATGTTGCACTTGGGAAAGAAGATGACCAGCTGGCTACATTGAGCTGTGCTAGTAGTCACTGCTTCTTGAAAATATTGTAGCCAAAAATGGCGATCAGTCTGTTCATTGTCTTCAAATCTAACTACTGCGAAGAAAGAAACAGTGAATTTCATTCTAAACGAAAAATTGATTCAGATGCAGCTCGCAACAAGAGCACTGATAAAAAACAAACTAAAAGGCTCCAAGAAACGTAAACATTGTTTTTAGAAAATTGCAGTATTAATCTTGTGTTCATTTGGTCAATGTAAAACTACAGAAGTGCCACGAAGATTTAATACGTGCAGTGGCGGTTCTAGGATGTATTTGCGTCCTGGGAGAAATATCCTTTTGGGCGTTTGGATCCTCTTAAACTGTTTGGGCCTCCCCCAAAACAATATTTATAAATATTAAATAAATACACAAACTATATACAATAACAACCATAAATAACAAAGATTAAGCAACAATGATAGAAAAGCAGGACTGCCTTTGCTACTGGGTGGTCGCTTCCTCCCCCCCCCCGTCTTTTTCCTCTTCCAGTAATAAATGACGCCCCTGGGAAGATGCTGCCCGCCTAAATCCCCCCCTGAATACGTGGGTACGTAAAAAGGACAGTGAATTTGTTTTTCGTGGCGACCAGAACTTTGACAAAATGACACCGGTTAGTTTTTGAAGTCGGAATGATTTGTATTTTTCATTGTACTGATATTTATTGTTCATTCATGATCTGAGAATGTATGGGAACCAGTGAGAATTTAAAACCTAATAATAAATTGGTTTTGTTTTTTGGTTTTTTTTCATTCATCAGCAATGTTAGCTTTTTTTCTTATTTCACCAATTACTACCAATAAATTTCGTCTATACATTGTGATTATTCAATACATATATATATATATATATATATATATATATATATATATATATATATATATATATATATATATATATATATATATATGAAAACTACAAAACTTACAGCAAAAAGGTTATTACCTTTTGTTTTCGAGTAACATAAAATAGTGTTGAAAATGGTCTTGGGGCCTGTATGCGATTGACCAATATTATAAAGATTAGATTCTGCTTGTCCAGCACCACCTCGCCAACGTGAGAATATGCAATAGATTATTGATAGTCCAACATTTAAACTATCGTTTAGACTTTAGATGAGTGGGAGAAGTAAAGCAATCTTTTCTCACTCTGCTTTGTTAATTAATGGAATTTTACGCCTTCTATATAAGGGAATGTGCGGTCAGACTTTCTCTATCTATCCCTTCGCCAGTTCCTGAAAAATACGGTTATAAACCTGCAAAAGAGCAACGTCATTTCGCCTCCCTTTGGCAGCATATTTAGCTTATGGGATTTGGCTATGCCTTAATTATTAGGAAGTTTTTAATGAATTAAAACCTCCGTGTAGAATATTTAAAAGTTTGATAAACCATTTCCTCTGCAAAGGACAATGTTTTAGTTGCTTATGCTGATGATGCTACTTTCGTAACAGTCATACCTTCTCCTGTTCAAAGGCATTTGATCTCTGAATCACTGAATAGAGACCAAACAGAGATAAATGATTGGTGCAATTTATGGGGTATGAAGCTGAATGTAAACAAAACCAAAAGTATAATTGTTAGTAGATTAGAACTCTGTACCCCAATCATCCTGATCTTACCATAAACAGGGTTGTATTGATCACTTGAGTATCTTTTAAAATTTTAGGTATTCTGTTTGACAGCAAGTTTACCTTTGCACAACATGTGCGCTCTATTTATTCTTCTGTTGCGAAAAAGATTGGTTTACCTAGGAAATCTTATAGAATTTTTTAAGAAATTCCCATTATGAGGGAGTGTTTCAACTCTTTCATACTTCCGTGTCTGGAGTATTGTTCTCCACTGCTGCAGTATCTCATCTTTAGATACTGGACAGGAATCTGAGAGCTTGCAAATTTTGAATTCCTGATATTGAGGTTATCTTGGGACATCGCCGCTCTGTGAGATCACTGTGTATACTGTATAAGATACATCACAATCTTAACCATCCTTTGTACAGTGAGCTTCCTGATCCTTTTCTTCCAGTTCGGTTAACTAGAAATGCCACTAATGCAAATAGCCAAGCTTTTACGGTTGGGAGATGTAACACATTTCAGTATGTGGATGCTTTATTCCAGAAACTATGAGGTTATGGAATGAGCTTACGAGTCCTCTCGTTGAATCTCATGAACTTCAAAAGTTTATAATTGGTGCTTATTCCTTCATGCTGAGGCGTTCTGTTGTGTGTGTAATTCTCCTGTCATCTAGCATTTTCTTATGTGACTGTCTTCTCTGCTGGTGCCTTACGGTTTATAACATTCTGCCCCACCAGGAAGGGTTTGCATTCCACCAGATAATAATAATAAAAATATTTCCTTAGGAATTTATGACCCATATGACTTGCATATCATCGTTTTGTTTATTGCTCTATTATGCTGTTGTTTTAACCCATTAATGTACATTAGGATTTTAGGCAAACGGGTAACTTCTACCTTTTGGCTAAATTCTTAACAATTACTGTTTTTTTAGAGCCCTAGTCGAGCGTAACCATAGCTAGGTTTCTTCCTGTAATTCCTATGTAATTATATATGTTATTGGTAAGATAAGCGAAGAAACAAGTACAAAAGTTTTATATTGATTTTGCTACATTAAAGCAAAATCCATGTACATACTAAGAAAGCCACTTGGATGATGCCTATTTTGAGATATCACAAATTTACACGGTTTACAGTGATTTTGTCCGTTAGCCATCGGTAAACAATCTCGACATTTTAGCCTTCTGTAGTTCATAGTATGGAAATGGTGTTTTGGGCGCGCATAAATCTTATGGTTATCCTCACACAGCGTGCATTGCTTAGCAATATGGGCATTAAGAGGTTTCAATATGTCCTCGTTTTTCTTTTATGGGGTTGATTTTCTTCCCTAAGATTAAATGTTAACCAATTGTTTTCATCTAAAACCTTTTTTCAATAATAAAGCTCGATACATCTGTAGTAGCATGTAGATCTCATTTTCCAAGGGGTCTTGGAAAAGGTCCAATTGTCAGTCGTCTTCCTCATTTTGGAATGACCTACAGACATATTAAGTTGGGCTGGTGTGGAGTGTTTCAATTTACGCACCAATATGCTATGATGGATACCTCAGAAAACCAATATTCAGTCCACATATTTAAGGAGACCCTATAAGCTTGTAGCGTGCGAGAATTTCAGGCGAGCGGCTTAAATGCTTTGCTTGAATGAGTCTTTTTTGGGACTCAGGATAGCCGAGTGGTTTAGGACTATCGCTAACGGCTGTCACGCAACTGGTTTCGCTACTTCTCTATATTTATTTTTCTTTGTGCCCCTTTCCTACTCTAAGCTATCTACAAGCCAATAGATACTTATGTTCAGCCACCCAAATTGGTCATTCCACATTTTTGAAAATATTTCGGTAAAAGTAAGTTAACTATGATATAAAAGCTTACATATATTTTATATATATTCAACCAGTTTTTGATGACTGCTGCTAAAATTTTGTGTGCTGTGTTGACAAGTTATAATATTTTTCATAACAGGTTAGGTTGAAAAATTAATTCAAGGATAAAGATAAGAAATACAAATGTTAATGTGAATATTTGTGACATCGATGATTAAACTTTAAATACATCAAGTTAATTAGACTGGGAAAGGAAAAAAATGGGTGGACATTTGGCAATCCTATTTTGAACCAATTCAGTTTTAAAATGTTCTGACATTACTGCTTTAAATACCGTAATAACGTAAAAATTGCACTGAATTTATTTTTTTAATAGGAAATGTTTAATTTAGTTTATTTATAACTAAATAACCTGCTAAGCTTTATATAATATCACTTATTTAAGGAATTTCAGCGTAAACTGTGCCATGCCTGATTGTAGCAACTGTACATAAAGTACATTTTGCTCCTTCTAAGTTTGATGGATGACTAGCCGTTCATAGCCATACGTGCCTTTTAGGAATTCATATGTCTTGTTGTTACGATCCCCAGAAATGATAAAACCATCACATAAGCTCAGTGCATCTCTCTTTATTTGCCACATGAGATTGCACAATATTTTTATTGGAGAAAATTTGGTAGGTTATTGGCCTTAGACAGTTTTCCGCCTCTATTATTTCCCGTTAAATTTGTCAAATACCTGTGGATACCTCCATCACTTCAGCTTATACTTCTTTTGTTATTTTCTTAGGGTGTAATTAGAGGCAATCAACTCTTAAGTGAACTCAGAGACTGAGAAACGCGACAAATAATTTAAAATGTTTGGACAGACCTACGACACCGATTATAACGAAAGAATGGATAGCCTTCTGAGAGTCTCCAATCATAAGACGCCAATATGAGATGTAGGATAGTCTCTGGTAGGCCTTTGAGCCCTACATAGAAGTATGAGAGCAGGTAGCCTCTCTATCTACATAGGGAAGACTACAAAGTTTCGCATACATATGCGATACAGAGTGTCGGTGTGTGTGGCTGGAGGATAAATTTTTTTGCACTTTCATATCCATATCTCGTTCAAAGGTCTCTCTCTTGTTTTTCATGATCAAACTGGCCAGGAAACGTAAAGAGTAGCACGGTCAACAATGCTACAGCTGACATCTGATTGATTGTGTGTTATCGCAGTTTTATTGCTTGCAGGAGGATCTATAGATCTATACCTTCCATACATTTTTGCTTCCTGTATCTTCACTACTTTCTTCACAGTTCTCTCCTTATAAATTTTAGAATGGAGCTGCCCTCTTTGTATTTCGTTTTAAATTAGATAAAAAACAGAAGCATATGTCTCTCTCAACGTACCTCTTCCCTATTTTCTTACGTTGTTAATCTTTCCTTTTTACACTATGATATGTAACTCTCCACATTCGCCCTTACTCGCGTTACACTAAATGAAGTAGTATTTCATCCATCCCTGCTCTTGATAATGTCCACCGGCGATCTTAATTTATTATTCATTGAAAAACAGTTATCCCATTTATTTCCGCTCGAAACCTTTTGCGATTGATATTCAGCCTATTTTCTTGCGTTCACTTATCTTGTTCCTCGCACCGACGTATTTTATTCAGCAGCAACGTTACCATTTGTAGAAATAAGTTAGTTTTCCATCCCACTCCTACACAGTTCTATTTCCTAAAATAAACCATTAAACCAGCTGAAGTCATTTCACACCAAAATGAGCAATTCCATCGTTCGTCTTGATACCATGAAACTAATCAATATTTTTACCTGTAGCGAAGCGCCAGGTCAAGGCGTTGCTTTTTTTCAGAAGTAGTAAAGTTCAATTGTACCCATTTAGAGCCATGAAATGACCCATAAGACCATGGGACATATGGTTATTCACCCTGGAGATTTCCAATCTGACATTGGATTTGGCGCTGGGTGGCGCCATCGAGTGGCAGAAGCCTTATTGAGCCATTTAGCTATTCAAATGCACTTGTAAAAGTGATTTTAACCATGATAAAACATCAATGCAATAACCATTTATCATCTCATCACAAAACGCAGCAGGCCATTAAAGGGACTTCCTCTCTTGTTAGGAGAGGACTTTCCACTACTATAGTTTAAAGTGAGTTCCAAATCTAGGTTGCCATAGCTTATCAAAGGAGCCGTAAGTTGCCCTGAATTTGAAAGTATCCAATAACTAATCACACCGAATGAGGCTTAGCTTCGTTAAAGTTGAAAGTGTTGTATTTACTCGGCTAAATCTTAGCCGGACGGGATAGAGCTAAGAGAGATATCGAATCTAGGAAGAGACGCCTCTGTGTTGGTGAGTTCACATTCGGTGTATCCCGGTGATGAGACGAAGGATATCCGGGTCTAAACCCATTTTCGTTAATGGGAATCATAAAAGTGTACTGATAACCAAAGCAGTTTGGGCGTCACCTAAAGATAAGCGATCCCAAAATCACGTGAAGAATGACGACCCAAACTTTTCTCACTTGTAGATAAGAGAAACCAATTTTCTTCACATGAAAATTAATAAGCCCAATAGAGAAAAGCAAAATGATACACAACCTACCTTAATCTTAGGTTACGTTTCTTATTCCTTAACCAAAAGGAGGAAGTGTATTATTTGTTAGAGGCGTAGCGTAGTGTTTTCATACAAAACAGGAGAGATGGTGCTGTATTTATCTCATGGCTGTATCTTCTAAACTCAATTCAAACTTCATGAACCTACACCATTTTACCTACATTAAGCGCCAAAATATACCAACTTTTTGCATGCATTTATAGATAAGCCACCCCCATTCCCCCCTCCCAAATACACAGGGTCGCTTATCTTCAAGTATACTCATCTTATTATTTATCAATAACTTAACCTTTATAACTGAAGGCGCAGTCAAAATTACCAGAAAAGTATTTCTAGAAGTTAAATGTGGAAGAGATCTAAAATTGTTTACAGGTACAACTACCTATATTAAATCAAGGACCAAAAATCAATAATCAATTTTTTTGCTATGTAAAGTGTCATAATGGGAAACATAAAAATTTTTCATTCCGTAAAATATATATATATATAGATATATATATATATATATATATATATATATATATATATATATATATATATATATATATATATATATATATATATATATATATAGGGTGTCCCAAAAGTCTGGCCCCATAGAAAATGTATTGAAGAAACTAACATGTACTTTTTTATTTAGCAATTATCTTTATCAATTACATTACATGTTTAAAATGACATTATTTACTTCTATACATTTTCTAACGCGTTCCACGCAGGACTTTTAAACATTACTTAGCAAGGAAGTATTTAATTGTAGGGCTTCAAATTCTCTTAATATGTTTGCCTTTATTTCTGCTATTGTTCTAGGATGGGTATTATAAGCAACTGATTTAAGGTGGCCCCATAGAATGTAGTCTAACGGTGTCAGATCTGAGTGTCCATTCAATTGGTCCACGTCGTCCAATCCATTTATCTCCAAATGTTTCTTTTAGAAGAAACATTTGGAGAAACATCCTGTTGAAACCACATAATTCTCAGATCGTATAAGGATATGTCATCTAATTTAGGTATAAGAAAGTTTGCCAGCATATTCAGATATAACTCAGATATAATATTGTGCATTATGTCTATTGACATCACCGTTTAGGTAGAAAATTGCTTCATCACTAAACATGATTGGTTTATCCAGCTGCCTTTGCTGCATAAACCATTCACTATATTCAATACGACGATCTCAATCATCACCATGAAACTCCTGGACTAACTGGACTTTAGACGGGTGGAAATGATTGGTGGCTAGAATGCGCTGTACTGAACTCTTAGATACACCTGTTTCCTGTGATAATTTTCCTATTGATCTACGAAGCCTTGAATCACACAATCACCAGTGCAAATGTTCTGGGATCAGTTCTTTTTCGACCATTTTTGGTTGATCCTATACGCTTCTCGCTTACTGACAGTTCTGTAGTTGATTGGAAACCTTTCGGGGTACTTGGTATTGAAAGTACCTGCAACCGAACGTGAAGTGGCACCATCCTTTGCATATAAAAGAACTATCTCAATTCTTTTTCGCTCTGGTTAGCTTAGCGACCATAATGTAACGATCTAAAAAATATAAAATTAATTAATTTTAAATCTAATATTTAAAATGTATATTCTAATATCTAAAATCAAAGATCTGCATAATTATAAGATACATAATATAAAATAAATTAATAAATCCATTTTAAACCATTAATTTACTTTATATTTCCTATGGGGCCAGACTTATTTACTAAGAAACAATAATATCACTTCAGACCAAAGACGAAACATATTAAAGCTTTACTCTAGGGTCGTATAAAGCGTATTCACTCTTTTTGCTTCTTAAGCTGATTGTCTTATAAACATATTCAATCTTTTATACGATCTAAAAACATATTCACTTTTTGATACGATAGAAAAATATTCTTGCTTTTCTCTAAGGTCTTACGCATATATTCACTCTTGTCTACAATGTACAATCATATTCCTTCTTTTCTATCATGTCTTTCAAACATATTCACGGATCTATTGTAGATCCTCTTCTACCCCCGACCCTTCAGTGTTTTTGAGTATCCTTTTCTTCAAGAATGATGGCCTTCATAATCTTATTTATGCTAGGTTGGACAGCAGTACATTAAATTAAATTAATATGACCTCTTTCAACCTCTCGAACTCCTCAACTTGAAGAAGAGGCAACTCGAAAACGCTGGAAAGGCGAGGGAGAACCCCCAAGAGACCAATATTTTCTAGTTCAATGTTTCGCAACCGAGGGCCACAGAAAAATGTTAAAATTAAGATGGTCCACAGACACTATGAAGAGGACTACAGGAAATCAACCTATTGAAGCCTAAATTATAGTTAGGCCAATAGATAATATAAATTTATGTATTTAAATTACATTCTAAATAAATGAATACATTAATATATTTTACTTTTTTTTAATATTTTATTATGGATTAAATTTTTCTGCAAATAAATATTTTGCATCTATGAGAGAAATAATGTAGCTGAATAAAAATAGTTGTTTTAATATCCTCTATATATTTCTTTTTGTTAAATAGGTAATAGATCTTAATTAATTTCCAGTTCTTCTTGATGCTCGAGCTTTGTCATCTCTTTCAGTTTGGCAAAGAGCCAAATATCAGGTGCAATTGTCAAGTATTAGGAGGAAAGCGACGTTTACCTCTCCATATATGGTAATGAAAACCTTCTCATAATCAGTTTCAGCTCAAGCATAAAGGACTCTAAGAGTAACTTGTAGTTTCCTTTATGATTATATTATTCCTTATGTAGGACAAACTATACATGTAATGTTTATGAGAGAGAGAGAAAAGGCAAGTGGGTCAGCTTTCTTTCTCAAATTCCTAGCCATATCTATGATTGCGCAACCATTCCACTTAAGCCTCTCTTCCATGAAACTCTAGGCTTTAATAAGATGTTATAACTACCCAAATGATAAATTGAAGTTGAAGATAGTGTGTCCAAAAAGGTCCAAGTACCATAAGGTCCCGTAGCTTATTTGAAGCATAAGGTTTCCAACAGTGACAGTTGAAGACAATTCAACAAATAATAGCACTCATAATGTGTCGTGGCTCACAAAGATGCGCCTGATATATCGACATTCTAAACAAAATGTTAGCTATTCCCATGTTCCTTTATTATGGTTGAGTAAAATCAATTAACCACGTATCCTGATTCTACAAAGTAAAGTAAGTAAGGCAGGAAAGTGGCTTTCGATGTTGCAAAAGTTAACACTTTCTTTAAAAAGAAGGAAACCCAGTTTGTGACCTATAAGAGTGGAAAAAGAGAAAGTCAAAAAGACTTCCTGATGTGCAGATGATGTCATCTTAAACAAGTTAAGAGCTCTAAGGTCAAAATTGAGGAAATCATAGGGGCTCAGTTATATAGTTATGGTGATGGATTGGAATGTAAAAAACAGTAGAAAAGTAGGCCAGAGCAGGTTACTCTGAAGATCAAGTGATACAGTTTGAAGGACCTACTTTTGAACACTAATTCAATGATAGGTCCTGCGAGCATTAAAAGCAAAATGGGGGTGTTCTATAGTTGGAAAGACAAAAGGAAGGAAGGTTACGGTAAAAGGAGAAGTGTTGGTGGAATGACGAGGTACAGGAATTAATCAAAGCAAAGAAGCAAAACCCCCTGGAGGGGACGGGGTTAAAGCCTTTGAAGAAATTCTCTCTTTCTTCCCTATATGCGAAAATTAATCATGGACCGACCGATAATTGTTCCCAGCATTGCCATTTCACATCTATGTGATTCAATGTGATGTAGCATGACATCAATACATCCTCATATGGAATGCCTTTACCATATCTGCATCAAAGAGTCTCATCCATTCATCCCTATAATACACGATATCATCCATTTGTCCCTTTGGTTGGCCCTTTTCTCCCTAATACTCATCCATATAATCAATGTTTTAAACGATTTCTAACTTTTTGCTTACAAAACACCTAATGAAAAACAAAATGGAGACGGTATTCGTTCGCAATTTTCAACTGCTAATTTTAAGCATACTTTTTTCACCGTTTTGTCGTTATTTTTTTTTCTTAAAAATAATAATTCTTGCGTTATTTTGGCAGAATAATAGACTATGCCAAATTTTACCCCCCCTAATTTTTGGAAATGCATGGAGTCATCCCAAGAATCCGCGACGGAATGAAAAAGAAGGAAATTTTAGACTTCCTCAACGTCAGCAGAAGTATAGTGGAAAAGGTCGGATAGGAACTAGAAGATTTAGGATTCAACTATGAGTCGACATCAAAGAGTAAAACCATAGTCTACGATCTAACTGCATCATAACGCTGAATTACAATTCCTAAAAATGATCCTAAAAAGTCGATGCGTGCCACTGAAAGCGAGAAAGGTGCGAATGAAAAGCACATTAGGCTGATGGCGCATAAGAACATTCGCTAATTTCCATACAATGTAAGAAAGGAAGAATTGCTGTCCAAGGGGATGAAGAAAAAGGGACTCAACCACACAAATAAGCTGATCAACGGTTTGGAAGAATAAGGAGAGAGAGAAATGAATCCCATCCTCCCTCCCCTGAATTCCTCAGTTCGACGTTGACCGCTCTATCTTCATCTGCCCTATATACTGCGAAAATTAGAACAATGGAAAGACCATTAAGGGAGCATCGCGACTTCTCAGTATGAGCCCTTATCGCGACTCAAGGCAATTGAGGAAGTCTGTTGGCGATGAATCTCTCTCCCCGACTAGATAATTTTGGAGTATATATTCGACATTTTGAAGTTCCTAAGCAGAATGTGTCTGAAGCCGTCGTCCAGTAGGTTAGCCGTAACGTCTGCGTTAGTCGAGAGTGAATAGACTACATTCTCATCTAGAGAAGAATTGAGTGATTTTCGAAGAGACAAGAAAGAACTAGTTGTCAGTCAGTGCTTTTCGTGGAGATAGTTAGGCGTGCTTCAACCCTTCTCACCACGTTTTCGGATTTTAAAGATCAGAAAAGCCATCCTCGAAGCATGCTCCGTTTGCCTCTTAAGGATAAGAGCCCCTCCCCCGCCAAAACTTCAGCTTCCCAAAGTTGAGTTGAGCGTCCCGTGAAACGCCCACAAGTTCAAGGTTGAACTTACTTACCTGGTCCTACTCGCCGCACATCAAGGTAAAAGGGATTTAACCCCTGCTTCGTCAAGCTCCTCCCACCTTTACCGCGTCGAATCTCAAGGATCCCATTTGCCCTAGAACTTGAATCATTGTAAAATCATTACTTAATTAATTATCCCTCGATTTAAACTTAATTGATAGTGTTAATCATATTAGCAGTGAACCGTCAATATTTAACTGCATTGCCATTTAACTTGCCGTATATGTATATGTAATCTTTAGTCCTATTAAAGAATATTTTTGTAGCCGTGTTTGAACATTCTTTGGCTCAGTAACTGTGTATTTAAAACACTCTTAAAACCATCTCCAGGTAGAGCCTTAATTTCAGTCGGCCAGTAGGCTAGTGTGCTTATAACTGCGTAGACCTGGTCATACCAGGACATAAAACTGGCGTGAGGGCTTTGAGTTTGTAAAAGATTCCACCCTACCTGATCTTTTGCTATTTCCTTAAAGATCATTATTTCCACTCTATACAGTTACAAGTGTCAAGAATATTTAAGCAAAAATAATAGGACAATATTTTTTTGTTAATAGGCAATTATATATTTTTTTAGTTGAGCGTATTTATGAGAGTCAAGATACCACTAACGAAACGGCAATAATAGCCGCCAAACTTTGGTTTTACTGTGGTAAAATTATCAGAAGACTGAGTCCTGAGTCAGGTTCCCTCGTTAGGGATTTTCTTTTTCTGGTATGCATAATGAATTGGAACCTTTACTAAGTTTTTTTTAAGTTAATTGTTAATTACACGAAGTCAGATTTGTTAGGAAGAGGTTCACTTTTACTGGTAAGCTTTATCGTGTGCCGAAAGACGAACGCAGCATATTCAGGATGTCTTCGTTCGATCGTTTTCATAAGCAGGGACAGATCCTAAGACTATCAGGAAAGGATTTAATCGATTTCGTTCAAGAGGAAGAACGAAACGAACAGGCAGAAAGGAAAGTACAAAAAGAAGTAGAAGAAAGGAAATAACAAGCAGAGAGAGAAGCAGAAGAGAGAGAACAAATACGACAGTACGAGAGAGACTTAAGCCGTGATCATGTTGAAATAACTTCTGTGGGATAACGTAACCATCAACCACAACCACTCTCGTTAAAACTCCCCACATATAAAGACGGAGAAGATTTTCGTTCTTATCTGACCCAGTTTGAACAAATTTTCGAAGTCAATAATTAGGATTTAGAATCAGATCGAGTTGCTCATCTACTTCCCCTCTTAAACACTCATCTGCGTGATATCTTCATTTCTCTACCCTTGGAAACAACTCTGGATTATTAAACCCTAAAGCAGCGCTCCTCTCTGCTATTAACAGGAATCTGGAGTTCTATCGGGTTAGATTCCGCTCGGGTAGGATACAGCCGGGACAAACGTTTAAGCAATTTGGGTTCACCCTTCGCCGCAATTTACAGTTTTGGCTGGACTCCTGACAAGTGACTAACAACTATGAGTCATTAGTCGACTTTATTCTAATGGATCAACTCATGGCTACCCTTTCCCCAGAATTGAAGGCCTTCGTAACAGATAGAAGAGCTTCTTCCTTTAAAGAGTGTGTAGAGGAAGCCGACCTTCACGCTTCCAGCTACGACCTATATCCCAAGGAGATCCAGAAGAGTCACCCCCGTCCCCCAAATATAAGTTTGGGCTTAATAAAAAAATTATAGTTTGGGCCTAATAAAAAAATTATAGTCAAATTCAAAGCTTGATGAGGAGATTAAGTCCTCCTACGCTTATGTGTTGAATTTGCGTACTCGCCGAGAAAATTGTGCAGACCTCGCCTTCAAGAATTCTGAGGTGAATTTGGAAAAATACAGAACGTATTTTGACATCAAATCCAAAACACGGAAATTAGAATCAGGCGACGAAGTACTACTTCTGTTGCCCTTTGAGTCTAATAAGCTTTTCTCTCAGTGTAAAGGACCTTTTTCAGTAGTAGAACCTTGAGGCCCAGTCGACTACTTAATCTAGACTCCCTCAGGTAATAAAGTGTACCACGTCAACCTGTTAAAAAGGTAGAATCGATGCGCATGCGTTAATAATGTGGTCGTTTTAGACAAATAACTCGTCTTAGATGCAACTTACCTGGTCGAACCGCTTTGCTTCGTTCAAACGGTCTGCTTGGAAGCAGACAACGAATACTCTTTGCCATTTCTCCCTTCTTCCCAATTGGACTCAGCCCCCGAGCTCGATTTTGATCCCCTCTCTGACCCATCAAGGAGGTTTAACTGGCGAGCCTACAAACTGAATTCTCGGACGTATTCTCCGAAACCCCAGGTTATTCAACGCAATTCACTCGTGAGATTATTTTAAAAACGCAATAATAAGTAAGAACTAAGCCTTACCCTATTCCCGTTCATTTACGCACCACGTTTAACGCTGAAGTAGAAAATTTGCTCAGGTTGCGGATCATTGAGCCTTCCTCATCTGACTTTTGTGCCCCGATTTTGATGGTCAGAAAGACCGATCCATTATTTAGGATGTGAGTCGATTTCCGCAAATTAAATTCAGTCACCCAGTTCGACACCGAGCCCATACCTTTCATTAATCAAAACCTACATCTTTTGGAAGATGCAAAATTCATCTCCGAAATTGATCTTTGTAAGGCCTAGCTTCAGATTCCGCTCTCCGAATCTTCTAAGCGTTTTACAGTTTTTGCAACAGAGAAAGGCTTAATGCAATTTACTCGTCTTCCCTTTTGTTTGGTCACTTCCTGTGGTAACTACAATCGAATGATACATCGAATTGTAGACGGCATAGTCAGTGTAACCTTTTATTTTGAAAACGTGTACGTTACCACCCGTACATTGGACCAGCACGTACAGTCCCTTCGCGCTTTGTTATTCCGTTTGCGCGCGGAGGGACTCACGATAGGCCCGTTGAAGTGTTATTTCGCATATGATACGATTAAATATCTTGGTTTTAAGATCGGAAAGAACCTGAGTTTTCCCCAAGAAGACAAGGTTAAAGCCATAGCTGAAATGTCGCTTCCCCGGACGAAGAGACGGCTGCAGTCATTTCTGGGTTCTGCTTCATTTTACAGGCGCTTCGTTCCCAATTTCGACACTATAGTGCCATCATTTAATGATATGTTAAAGAAAATGGGACCCGATCCTGTCAGTTGGACTCTCGCTGCGGTGTCTTGCTTTAACCAGCTGAAGGAGAAACTGATCTCTGCTCCTAATTTGAGACTCTTGAATCCGAACAAAAAGTTTGTGATTCGTACTGAAACCTCTCGTGATGGTATAGATGGTGCCCTCATGGAGTATGTTAAGGTTGTAAGTGCATATCCTTTTGCGTATGCGAGCAGAAAGCTGTCTGCTCGCCACTGCTTACGCCACTATTGAACTCGAGGCTTAGCTATAGTATGGTCGATTCGATATTTTAGAATTTACTTTATAGGAGCCGAATTAGTAATTGAGAGTGACCATAAGCCATTGTTGTACCTTCGTAATTTCAAATGCAAAATGGACGACTAATGCGTTGGAGTCTGTTGCTCATGAAATATCAGTTCTGTGTTGTGTATATCTATGGTACTCAAATTGTTTAGCGGATAGTTTAAGTAGAAATGCTCTAGAAGACCCTATTGCCATAAATTATAGATACCATTAGCGTATCTCCTTGTAAATATGTTTTCTGATTTGTTTTATATATAGGTTAAGTGTTTGAAGTATTGTATAATTATTCTCTGTTGTAGTGTGTCTATAGTGATGGTTCAATTTTTTATTTTATTTAGATACTCAATGTGTTGTATGGCTTAATATTTTTTTTGTATCTGTGCGTATAGTTTGAAGTAATCATCATCATCACTAACTCTATAATTTAAGAAGGGGATATTTTTGAGTATTTGAATAATAATTTCATTTTAGTTTGGTAATGACTTATGCTTTTTTATCAAAGTTATTTCTAATAATTCTTTTATAATATCAAAAAACAAAATGGTAAAGTTCAGAAATAAATATAAGTATCGAAAATTTGTGAAATTTTTAACCCCAAAGAATTACAAATGGTGAAGTTCAGAAAATTTATAAAAGTTTAACCATGGCTTTTTTTTAGATTTTAAATTTTATTCTTTGTAGCGAAGCGCAAGGTTTCCCCGTAGGAGACGGGGGAATAGCGAAGCCATTGCCTGGTTTGTATCATTATTTGCTAACCCAGCTCATGTCCAAATTTTGTTTGAGTCTCATTGCACTAATTCAATTTTTATAGCATCTCCCCTTGAATAAAAATTAGTCGAGACATTTTTTTGTTCGCACCCGACATGTGGGAAAGAATAAATTCCTTAAAAGCAAGAAGTGTGAAGAATAAGGAGAGAGAGAAGGAATTCCCCCCACTCCTGACTTCTTCAGTTCGCCGTTGACCGCTCTAATTTCGTCTGCCCTATATACTGCAAAAATTAGAAAAATGGTAAAACAATTAAGGGAGCTTCGCGACTTCTCGCTATGGGACCTTATTGCGACCCAAGACAATTAAGGAAGTCAGTTGGTGATGAATTTCTCTCCCCGTCTAGATAATTTAGGAGTATATATTCGACACTTCGAAGTTCATAGTGAGATTGTGTCTGGAGCCGCCGCCTAGTATGTTAGCCGTAACGTCTTCGTTAGTCGAGAGGA
This sequence comes from Ceratothoa steindachneri, assembly GCA_963969495.1. Taxonomy (NCBI): domain Eukaryota; kingdom Metazoa; phylum Arthropoda; class Malacostraca; order Isopoda; family Cymothoidae; genus Ceratothoa; species Ceratothoa steindachneri. Next base: position 131,600,437 of record OZ018321.1, on the reverse strand, counting down.
ATCCACAACATTCTCGTCTAGGGAAGAATTGAGTGATTTTCGAAGAGCCAAGGAAGAGCTAGTCGTCTTTAATGTTTTTCGTGGGGATAGTTAGGCGCGCTTCAACCATTCTTACCTGTATTCAGATTTTAAGGATCGGAAAAGCCATCCCCGAAGCATCCTCTGTTTGCCTCTTAAGGATAAGTGGGCCCTCCCAATTTCAGTTTCCTGAAGTTGAATTGAGCGTCTCGTGAGGCACCCACATGTTTAAGGTCGAACTTACCCACCTGGTCCTACTCGCCGCACATCATGGTAAAATGGATTAACCTCCGCTTCGTAACGCTCCTCCTACCTTTACCGCTTTAAACCTCAAGGATCTCTTTGCGTTAGAAGTTGCATAGTTGTAAAATCATTACTTAATTAGTTATCCTTCTTTTCAAACTTAATTGATAGTGTTATTCATCTTAGCAGTGAACTGTCAATATTTAATTGCATTGCCATTTCACTTGCCCTATATGTATATGTAATCTTTAGTCCTATCAAAGTATATTTTTGTTGCCGTATTTGAATATTTCTTGGCCTAGCAAATGTGTATTTAAAGCACTCTTAGAACCATCACCAAATGAAGCCTAAATTTCGCGTTCACCTGGTCATACCACGACAAACGGATTGGAACGCCCATTGAAGCCAGACATGCTGTGATTCTTCTCTGAAAAGAAGAAATTCTGCCAATACCAAAAGATCGACATGTGGCTGCCTGTCGTACCTGTGGACGTGAGCAGAGTGATGCAAATGAAATTTCCAGGAAGAATCATTGTCTTCTGTGCCACCAGCAGTGAACTTAACGCTATTTCACTTCAATTCTTCCCTGAGGGCCTCAAGCTGAACATCCAAGTCTACATCTGGGCTCTGAGCGAGAGAAGCCCTGCATCGACCCGATAGCTTAAGGGAGGACATGTGTGAGGCAGAAAGACTCCGCTCCCTACCATACATGCTGGAGGACTAAGGACTAGCTTTTGGAGGATTTCCTCGATCATACAGCACCTGACATTTGTCCTCCGAACTCACCTGACTGCAACCTCCTCGACCTTTTTTGTGAAGATTGTGATGGAACGAGAGCAACAAAATGAAGGACAAGATGAGGACCAGAATTACCAAGACTTTCAGCAGTCTAAAACAGGAGATAGTGAAGAAGGTCTGTTGAATGTTATGAGGTTACTAAAGGCTTTCATCGAGGCCACAGACGGGTTAATCAAGGGATATCAACAGAACATGTCTTGAAGACAAACTGGCCCATATTTTATGAATATATAAATAAAAATCAAAGCACTGTTTTATTTTTTTCCTGCGAACGAATAACGTCCCCACCCTGTATCTTTCCTTCACTTTTTCCTTTATGTTTATTCATCTTATATGCTCCAACCTCCGGACACAAATCCATTTATACCTTTCATCACAGCACGTGCAAATATGTATATTTTTAAACTGAACGAAAAAGCTGTAATAAATTACAATAATAAATCGTAATGTATAAACTCATTTCTCCGCTAATTAATTTGTCTCTGAAAATGATACAAATTGTGCCTAACAGGACACAAACAGTGAAAGAAAATAGCTGAGATGATATTGAGCAAGAATGCTCACGGGTTACTCGCAGGAAATCCCAAAGAAATAGGAAATCTATATCCATCAGCCAAAGGAGTCCATCTCATAGAGAAGAATCGCCCGAAGTATCCTCAAGGCAACCAGCAGAAGTAGAACCCAAGCGAAATGCAAATAGGAACAGAAGAAGAAACACCGATGACTCCTCACAATGGTTAAGACACCCCACGGAAAAAGACTAAAAAAACAGAAATGTACAATTGGAATATGGAAATTAAGAAATTAAAACTACTGCAAATTGACTCATGCGAATGTAAAGACAAGGAAATTAGGTACAGTAACTTATTCAAAATTATTAACCCAGATGATACACTAATATCAGAACATAGAAGAAAGATAGAAGACAAGAAAATAAAACGATATGGAACTACAATGTTATAGCTACAAATCCTTCATAGAAGCTCATGACGAAGCTGCAATAGCTAACAAGCAAATATTACAGTTCAAAAAAGTTCAAGGAATGCAAAAGGGCCTTTTAGCTATAAAACTGTTAGTGGAATTGAGCAAAATCATAGTTGCAAGAGGATACCAGCTACCCAGGCACGCAAATACCTGGGAAAAAACTTACAAACCTATATAATAATTGGGCGCCGGTAATTGGGGATATAAACGCCCGTTGCGGGGAGTTCAGGTAGAGTGATAAACAGAGTTGGTACCAACTGAATACACTCATCAGCACACGGATGCTTCAATGACTGCGACCTAATTTTGCAACATACCTACTAGTGGGCTCTACGACAAAACCGGACATCGGCCTGACTATCTTCAATCTGCCCTTTAACTTTTTATGGAACCAGTAGAAGTTCCATGCAGTGACCATACTGAAACTCTAATGCATATAAACAAGCAACTTATACAAATTCCCTTCGAGAAAGTGAAACGCATACCACAAAGTGAATTGAGATAAGTACAAAAAAAATAACTTCAGACGTAAGAACCAGGCACGCTCGGAGAAACCAATCTAGAGGTAATCAACCAGGTGCTGCATAGTATTAGAGAAGAAATCAAAAGGTCAGAGAAGGGGGACATTTCCATTAACTTGTTTGAAACCATCCAACAATTCAGATGGAGAGCAGAGATGGTGGTAGTGTCCCAAGAGATGAGTTGGGCGGACCATCAAGAGAACTAATCAAACTAATTTTACGATAAACACAGAAAAATTGGATCAATACGTCGAAAAAATAGATGTAGAAGCATCTCCAGAAAATTTTGAAAAATGATCAATATATTTGAGCTTCAAACAATCAATTATAGAATGAAAATTAATGATGGAGGGAACAACATTTTGGAAGACGAGGCAAAAATAAAGGCACTGTTCAGAGAGCAAGGGAAAATGTGTTCAAAATCAGCAAGGAAGAGAAAGATAGATATAGCATTGAACTCGGACGCTAAATCGTAGAAGAATTAAATGTAGAAATCGAGAGAAAATACATTCTCTAACTTGTTAGGGGAGGAAGAAACAACAACGGTCTTTACATCAGAGGGAATAAAAGAAACGATAGAGAGCCTCCGACAAAAAACCCTAAGGCTCCCCTGAACATACTGGAGCGAGTAAGAAACATCTTCAATGCCTGATTGAAGACAGGATATTTTCCCGATGAACTGAAAGTTGCAAGGATGATATTCATTGACAAGGCAGGAAAATTTCAAGATCAAGTTGTTAACTACTTCCATGTCTCTCTACCAGATTTTATCAGTATATTATCCGAAAAAATAACCAACATCATCAGTCTGTCAAAAAACCCTTGATGATATCGCATAAGGAACAACTACCAATTTTGCTTCAGGAATAATAGATGCAAGGAGATGGCCCTAGAAGTAATCCTAGAGCAGATTCCGAAAGCAAAGTAAGAGAGCGAGACAGAATGAGCGTGGACCTCATCTGTCGGGACGTGTCCAAGGTTCTTAATAAAGTTTAGCAGAGGGATATGCAATTTTAGTTACTCAGACTAGGAATGAACGACAATATTGAAAGATTATTATTCAATTATGTAATGGAGAGACGAACTTATGTGGAAATAGGACACAATCAGGTAGACGAATTCTAGGTCACTACCGGTTTGCCCCAGGGCAGATGTCTGAACCCGTCTCTTTATTCAATCTACGCCGCAGATATACCATGATTCAGAAATGAGAGCCACCTGAACATTCAATTCACCGACGGTATCAGCCAGCTGATAGTTTGTCCTTACAGGAACGGACAAATGCAAGCTAGAATCAACTAAGAAGAGATAAAAAGTGTCAATAAATACGAAGAAAAATTGAAAATTAAACCAATTTGGATAAATTTAAGTTTTTACCCTTTTAAAGAGACACATCTCAGATTTATATTTTATATGTAGAAAGAAAGCATTACAGATATGACAGAGAGTGTAAGGTGCCTCGGTTAACCATTACGACATCAGGTTACAAAAAGTACCTTACTCTGTATTAGTATACAAGGTAAGAAACCTCAGCATGAAGAACTAGAGGGAGATTTACCAGGCCATAATACAATACGCAATTATTTATCCAACCATAGCGATGTACACATTCTCGAGGAAAAACCTACTAAGACTCTAATGAGTACAGAACCAAGCTATGTATTTGATCCCAAACACTAGAAAGAGAACTAAGAAGACAACGGGACCTTCATAGGGAGGCGAAGATAAAGTCAATCAACAGAATAATTGCAAAAAGACAAGAAAGATATAGAAAAGACAGAACGAAAGAGATATTGATTTAACCAAACAAATTGCCCAAAAAGAAGGGGGAGAACGCACAGATTAATAACAAGTTTATCATGGATGGACAAAAGAGAAAAAGAGGAGGAAGAAAAGAACTACACCTAGAGGATGAGGAGAGATTACTCGATAACGACTAAGATTAAATTAAAACCTAAAGTATCACCAGAGAATAGCATATAGACAAGTAAAAAAGAATATAAATAGGAAAGAGTAGCTAGAAAGCTAGAATCCTACACCATGATTAGTAAGAATAATTTATAATAACAGTTTAAATGCCTTATATGAACATATACTACACTGACAAAGATAAAAATAGACATATATACAAAGACAGAAATGCGTGATACTCACAGTAAAAAGCCTCTATGGAGAGAGATAAGCGTGATCTCCAGCCAAACTAACATCTCTTTGCAAACCTCTTATTTCCTTCAGTTTTAAGTGACTTTTGTTTAATAACTATCAGATTCCCACGTGGGACTTTCATTAGATATGTGGGACAGTGATCACAAAAACAGCAACTGAATAAAGTAAATACAAGCTACATTCGTGGTTCGGATTCCACGTTAAACTAAGTGCAATTTTTGCTCCTATATTTCGTCGCTGTCATATCATAATTTTTTTTTCTTCCCCTTCCACTCACTCCTACCCACCACACGCATAGTGACTAGAGCCTACTTAAGTTCTGGACAGTGTGGCTGCGGGGGACTACTAAGGGGTACCAGGCTTCCTCCTACCTCTTTACCACTTTTATACGTGGTAAGGGGGAAGGTGGGGAGGGTCGGATGGGCTGTTCTTTATCTTTCACTTTTCTTTCTATTCTATTTCTAAAGGTAGGTAAAATATACACTTTATTAGTGTGTGAGTTAAAGGAACGGTCTGTCTTTAATGTAGATGGTTTCAAGGATTTGTAATCGCCGTGGATCCTTCTCAATTTTCAGGGTGGAAAAAGACCTGACGATCAATTTTCTTGTAAGGCGAACGTCATGGGAATCATTTGTGCTTCTTTGGGACTCATTTTGATATATGTCGTTAGTCATCTCGATAGTTTCGTTGTGGTCCTCCCAAAGTATATAAAGATCAGGATGCACATTTACCTGTGGTGTATACTTACTTATAAACCAGCAGACTTTGGTGTGGCTAGGGGCAAATTATGCCCTTAAAGCAGTCGCCAGATGTGCGAATTAAAAAATTAAATATGCTGGAACTGTTTCTCATATGAATTATAATAATAATAATAGGTATTTATATTGTGCCTTTCAGGGCTGTTAGCCCCCCCAGAGCGCATGTTGTGTAGCGAGTGTAGAGGAAGTTTACAGGGGAGAGAAAGCAATTCTGAAGAGATAAGTCTTCAGGAGACGTTTAAAAGTAGCAAGGGAGGGAGAGGATCGGACTTCGGCAGGAAGAGCATTCCAGGGTCTAGGAACACAAACTGAGAAGGAACGGTCACCCATCGAGCAGAGAACAGAACGAGAAATATTAAGGATGGGAGCAAGGTTAGACCGGAGTGCCAGAGGAGTTTGACGACGTGAGAAGAAGGCGAGAAATAAGGTGGAGCCTCGAGGGTTTAGGACCCTGTAAGTGATGAGAAGAAATTTATAGTGGGTACGGAAGTGAATAGGTAACCAGTGTAGCTCCTGTAACAGAGGTATCAAAGGAGAGAGCCAGTGCGGTGAAAGAGGAGCCCAGCAGCATAGTTTTGAACTAGTTGTAGAGAGCGAAGTGAGGAAGAAGGGAGATTCACTAGAAGAGAATTGCAGTAGTCTAAGCGTGATGTGATTAAGGCATGAATAGAAGTCTCAAGGCTTCGTCCATCAAAATGGGATCGAACACGTGATAAGTTGCAGAGGAAACCGAGGGAAGACTTATAGATACGATGGATGTGTGGTTTAAACGAGAGTTGCTTGTCGAAAATAACACCAAGATTACTGACGGTATCAGAAAAGGCGACATTGGGTTTTCCAAGGTTAAGGGATGGGAAGAGAGCTTTAGATTTCTGGACCATCGAAGCGGTACCAACAAGGAGAACTTCAGTTTTATCGTGGTTAAGTTTGAGAAATTTGGCAGACAGCCAGTCGTTTATGGAGGTGTAGGCTGAAGGGAGCTTGGTAATTGATTGAGAGAAGGATACAGGTGATAAGGAAAGGCATTGTCGGGAAATCGATATCCCACCCTCTAAACAGAGGCCTAGTTAGGTAACCGCAACGTCCTGGAATTTTGGCGGCGTAATCCTATTACTTAACCTCCCCCTCTCCCTTTGCCTCGAGTGTCACCCGAAAGCCTTCGCACAACCACGACCTGCACTAATCATCACATGTCGGGCCCGGGGAGCCTAACATTGGTTAAACCGGCAATATTTCCCCTAAGAGAGAGTATTTAATTTCACTTCATATGCGAAATTAGAGGAGCGACAACCAAATGCCAGAAGGTACCTTTACGGTTAGGTGAAAGACGCTCTGAGAAAAACCGTTAGAGGAGGAGACTGAATTCCGCCGTCCTCATCCCCCCTCCTTCCCCTACCCTAAGTGGGGTGGCGAAGTATATATGCGAATAACGGCAGGAGAACGGGGAAGATCGAGTCAGTCATCGAGACAACGAAGTCCAGCTAAGTGTCCGGTAACCCAACGAAAGGGGCGTAGAAGAAGCTCATCCTGAGCCAGTTCCTGTTCACACTGAAAGGTAGCATCTCGTCTCAGGGAGATCGTGTTACTCATTAAGACAACGAAGTCCGGCTCAGTGCCCGGCAACCCTACGAAAGGAACACAGACGAAGCTCAAGCTGAGCAAGTTCCTGGTAGTCACCCCGAACTTTAAGTTAGCTTGTATTGAAAAATAAGTTCAACTAGTTCTCGTCAGAGAAACCTCTTATCCTTGTGTATAACAAAACCCAGAGATAGTCCTCGTCATTGAGGAATACCCCAAAGTGAACTCCCTCAAGCCCTATTCTTCGTCAAAGGATTAACTTGTTTGCTCATCGCTGGTCAGTGTGAATTATTCCCAGATTAACCCGAAGAGTGGAAGAAGCATACTTTCCCTCTCCTGTTGGTGAAATCATCTTACCAAGACAACGTGCTTATCACCACCCGTCGCACGCACCGAATTCATCTGTGGCTTTAAAACAATCCCCCGACAGACAAACATCTGGAGTGGCAGTGAAGACGTCCACGCGCCTGCCCGACAACAATATTATTAAGGCTACATAAAAATTGAGGCCAAGATCAGTCTCAAACCAAATTCTCGTGTGGATTTTAAAGGTAAATAAATTCCATTATCTCTTTTTCTGAAGGTCAATTAGAGTTCAATATTAAAGTGAGCTTTGGGTCAACTATTACTGTATATTCAATTGTGTAATTTAGTAAGTCTCACTTAAACTTGTATAATTCAAAACTGTGTAGTTTGTTTGTTAGTTTTCATTGTTTGTTCATGTTGCAATTAAAGTTCTATTTTCGTAGAAGTATTTAATTTAATCCTTGAAACACTGAGCATGGCCCTAGAATCCCTCAAATATTCAAAATAACGTAATAATAATCAAATATATCACTGTTAGAGAAGACTTAATCAAAGAGTTTTGAAGTACGTAACAAAACTATACGTACGTACACCACCACTCGGTACTTGCAATACCACGACAGGTATATCTCAGTGTCATCAGCATAGAGGTGCAAGGACAGGCCCAAATCGTAAAGAAAGGAGCCAAAGGAAGTAAGTAGATGCTAAAGAGGAGGGGACCAAGGACTAAGCCCTGAGGCACCCCAAAATGAATGGGCGCGGGCTGGGAGGAGAGGTTATCGAGCGCAACCGCCTGAGAGACCAAGGAAAGTGTGAAGACGATCAAGGAGGAGAGTGTGGTCGATGGTGTAGAAAGCAGAGAAGAGGTATAGGAGGAGTAGAATGGACGTACAACCCCCATCGGCTGCTCTACGTAAACCGTCTGAAACATTAAGAAGAACGGTTTCAGTAGAGTGCTTCGCTTTGAACCCCGATTGGTACATTTCATCGATATTGCAGTTAGAAATATGTTCATTAAGGCGAGAGAAAACCGCTCTTTTGAGGATCTTAGAGAGGAATGGAAGCTGTAAGAAAGGGCGATAGATAGATGGATCAGAGGGGTTAAGGTGTAGTTTTATAAGGATATGACGAATTGAGGCATGTTTGAAGGAAGAGGAAACCACCGATGTGCCAAGAGAAGTATTAAAGGGGTAAAGAATCAGTGGGAGGAGAGCAGGGAGAATTTGATGGAGGAGTTTGGGTGGAAAGACGTCCTTAGGGGATCCAGATGACGCCCGAGTGAGGACGTTAAGCGGCAATGGAGTATGATCGGGGAGAACAGCATGGGCTTGTTTAGACGACTGGGGTAGTACGGCGCGAAGGTCAACAACTCTATCAGAGAAATATTTAGAAAGGGTAGAGGGGTTGATGGGGGAAGAGGTGGGGGAAGTGGGGCTAGGCGAGAAAAGACGAGAGAGGAGAAGAAAGATAGTCCGAGGGTCATTCTTGCTCTTAGACAAATGTTTGCGTGAATGAGCCTCGCGCGCTGATTTTAATTTAGAAGTATAAGTCGAAGTAGCAAGGCGATAGGGTAGTGAGAGGAAGGTTGTGTCCTGCCCACAGAAGCGTGGTTTACGGAGGGCTCGTTCATGAGCACGTAAGAAGCTCCTTGAACGAAGGAGTTCCATGGTGAACCAAGGAGCGCTGTGACGGTGGAATGAGGAAGGAGTGATAAGGGGGGCGTGCACGTCAAGGCAGGCGAGTAATGATTGGTGCAGAGAATTTAAGATTTGGTCAGGTGAAGCAATAGTATCAATAGGAGGTAGGGGAGAAACAACATTGTTAAAGAGAGAAGTAGTATCAATTGACTATAGTCGCTGGAAAGAAGTAGGATCTCGGAACGAGTGAGGAGGTAGGTGGTAGAGAATATAGAATTTAAAATAAACCAAGAAGTGGTCGGAAATCTTATTAGAAAGCTCAGTTACTGTTAGATTAAATATATGGAGGTTCGATATAAATAAGTCCAGGGTATTACCATTTATATGTGGTGGGGGTGACACATGTGTAAGAGAGAAGAGATCGATGATGTCAATGAATGCACGAAAAGTCTCATCATGGCTAGGAAGATTGAAGTCACCGAGAATAAGGAGAGAACCAGTAGTGGGTAGTCGGAGAGTAGGTTACTAAATTCCTCGAGAAATAAGGCCAGAGACTAGCTGGGAGGGCAGTAAAGGATCACAATAGTCAGAGCGGGAAGAGCACGTGAGATAGCATTAAGAGCCTCAAATGAGGCTAGAGGATGGGGGGGGGGGAGAAGATTCATCGAGAAGGATGAGTTAGAAATCATCACATATGAGTTCAGAATGCAGTGTTTGTATCTGCCTGACACTCACATACCACGTTGACACACTATCCCACATTGGTTGACTTAAAGTGCACTTCAGTAACTAACAATCGTGGTCAGTGACTCACTAGGACGACATCAAGACATCAAGAAAAGGCAAACATCATTCAGATATATTGCCACAGAGCTAGAACTCCTGAAGATGTAATGGATCACGATATATATATATATATATATATATATATATATATATATATATATATATATATATATATATATATATATATATATATATATATATATATATGAGGAATTAAACCACATTCTCCGAAGACAATTTAATTCAGAACAGTTTCGGTGTATCTCACACCCCTTTTCAACTGACACTGGGCAGAAAATATATGAGAGAAAAGCATAATACAAGATCCCCTCTTTTTCCCCCCAATCCCCTACTTGTGGCTAATCTGGCGGGAAGGGGGGTAGGCCTAACCATATTGAAGGGCTGATATTTTACTATTATATTTATTTGCGATCTTATTACAGGATTAAAAGAAAATTGTGTCTCAGATAGATTTAAATTAGGAACTGACGATATCAAGCTCGATTCTACGATTCTACGATTCTTCTCTTAACATATTGCTGACTAACATTTTATATAAAGTGGATTTATATCTAAAATTTACATAGATATTAAATTGCTTAAAAATACGTGTGAGACAAAAAAATAGTTCAAAGTATGGCAAGATAAGACAATTTTTGTAAGTGAAAACCGGTTGGTCATCGGTTCTATATAAGCTTCTTTTAGCAAAGTTTAATTAGGTATGCAAAAATTGACGAGGGTAACAAAGTGCACGCAAAAACATAGAAGTGAATACAGACCGTTTAATTTTAACACTATGATAAGAATAAAAGGGAATATATGAACCTGAGATAGACGGTTTGCAAAAAACAGACTATTTATAACCTGACGGCGTCCTATTTATCAGAAGGTCAAGAAAAGGAAGAGTCCCATTTTCCTCAATTTCAAGTGTAAATTTAATAGAAGGGACTAGAGAATTAAGATTACATAGAAAATTGTAAATATCTTTTGAGGAAGGCCAAAGGCATATAATATCATCAATGTAACGATACCATACAATAGGAATAACGTCTCAAAGAATTCTATATATAAATTTTAGAGGGTGGGAGATAGACAACCCCTATCGAAAGACCGAATTTTTTAAGGTAAAATTTATCATTGAATGAAAATATACAAATTTCAGCACAAAGAGAAATGAGACTTAGGAAAGTATTGACCACTACAGGGAGATCTAAATTTTGTTATTTATCGCAAAGGAACGGAAGAAGTTCGTCTAAAGGAACTTTAGTATACAAAGAACAAACATCGAAGCTGACAAGAATGAAATTGCTGGAGTAAGGTATTGTATTAAGCTTCTCTATAAGTCCACAACTATTTTTAATATGATATTGGGAAATGCATCCCACAAGCGTGGTTAAGTGATTCGCAAGCCATTTTGATAAGGATTATGAAGCAGAGCCTAATGAACTTATAATGGGGCACATAGGATTATTAGGTTTGTGAGTTTTTACCAAACCGTACATATATAGAAGAGAGGCGTTGCTAGATTTAAATTTAGTAATTAAATCAGGAAAACTTTTTAAAAGGGTTCGAATGTTTTTATGAAATTCACTGTTAGTTGTTAATGTAGGATCTTTTTGTAGCACATCATAAGTAGATTCATCTTCTAATAACAAGTTCATTTTTTCAATATAATTCGCTTTGTCCATAATAACAACGTCACCAGATTTGTCTGCTTTCATAATATGTATAGAAGGATTTTTTCGAATATTAAATATAGCACGGCGAAAACGCAGAGGATAATTTAAGTGGGTAAGAATAGATAAGCACTGATAAACACAACCCTTGGCGGTCGAAATTAAATCACTAGGTACATCACAATATTTTTTCAAATGAGCAAAGCTTTGAGCTATAGACACAGCAGATAGTATAGAAGGGACGTAGAATTTCAACCTAAATCCAAGGGCAGCAGTAGTAGTTGCATCAATATCTTGATTGGAAACATTGACGACTGTTTCTGATCGACTATTCTTGATCCAAATGCTATTCGATATGAGACGTTGTAGTTTGCAATCCAATTTATCCTCTAAATTCGAACAGCTTCTTCGAAGGGTACCAAAGATGGAATCTTTGATAACTCCAAACCAAAGATAAAGATTATTAGAAGTAAAAATATGACGTCGTGAATTGACTATCTTGAACTCAATCGAAGTTTCGTATTTTAAAAGTGAAATACGTTTAGAGAGAAGAGTGCGTTCAATTTTTCCGAGGGGAAAGCCATCAATCTCCATGTATACGTTACTAATGAAAGAAGTAGGTATGACCTTTTCAATTACGACACTTCTTGAGGAAATTAAGCTTGACATTCATGTGATGGGCACGGAGCCAACCTGCACGATACCCTTTAACAATAAGAAAATGAGGCCTAATTTATGCTATGCGTCAGACAAGGCAAAATAATGAAATTTTACGAGACATCCATTTCCTTTCACGTGTTCCAAATTCGTGCGCATACCGATTTAGCACACATATACACACAGCAATACCCTTCCCTGAAGAAAGTCATTCGCCTATAATCCGAAGCTTTAGTTAGGAAAAAATAACCGACATATTTCATTTTCTCGATTTTAGTTAAAAATTTAGAAACTGAATCGAAAGTTATCACGCTAGCAAAGGGCGTTTCTATTGATTCCCTAAAATCTGACCTTCACATATCAGATAAGAAACCACATTTTAGCGGAAAATGGACTGTAAGATTTATGATGTTTATCGATCATTCCGCCTGAACCAGCCTTCTCGTGCTTGTGTTTATGCCCTATAGATGAGTTAAGGTCCAGGTTCAATCGATACGAATCTCATTTTCCCATATTTGAAATCTTATATTCATATGACGATGAAAACCGTCCACCTAGAATTAGAAATTTGTTTATAAAATGTGATCATTGTTTTTTTATGTTTTTTGCATAGCTCAATTTTCCTTATCGCCTACTGCAAAGGGAGAGAGGTATATTAAAGATATAATTATGCTATACAAGTAACCTAGACAGCCTCACGACCTTCTGTTTCCGTTTCTCAAGCTAACCGGTGTTATTCTTCCTAGACATCTCCTTTCTCCTCTTTACCATTTTGTTCATAAATCTCTCCGAACAAATGTTATTAGGGAGAGGCCCTCGTTCGTTTTTACTTTAAATTTAAAAAGAAAACTGTAACCTCTTAGAAGACGAATGTTTCTTCTATGCTTCTCTAAATTCACCTATTTCTAAGAATAATATTACTCTTCATTATTTCCTATAATTCATTTCTTTTCAATTATTTTTCTAAGCGCCCTTTAACTAATTATTAGCCAATTCGTTTAAATATTTGCTTTAAATATTACTTCGTCTCTCTAGTCTTATACAATGATGTCAGTTGTTTTCAGAGCCCTCGTAAATTATATTCCATTTACTGACTTTTCTAATATGCTCACTTACCTATGTTCCACAATGACTGTGTCAAGGCATCAAAGAGCTCTTCACTCGCGAAGTGCCCTCCTGCTTTCAGTTACCCCTACTCGTATCTACTGCAAGGGTCATCATGCCATCTATGTAATTCCCCATAAGCTGTGAAATGGTCTGCTTCCTCTCACACTACCTCTTTATCGCTCATGCTTTCAAGTGGGCTATGATAACCCACTTCTTCTGTCAGGCTTTTTCCGAGTCGATGGACGGGTCTTGTGTGAAGGCATCAAGATTTTGATGGGCACCATATAAAAGCTTTATTTTTATTCAACTCATTGAAGCATGATCATGTTAGAATGTAATTAAGGTTCTAGCTCAATATGATTTGCTTTTTATTTTATCCTAGGAGTTCGAAAAAGTTTAAGCTAGTCCTTATGTTGCTTCTTCTAATTTAGGTAAATTAACTAAACCAATTTGTCAAAGATGTAAGTCCTTGGATATGGTATCATTTGGAAATAAAGAGATTTGTATTGGGCTAGTTTAAATGGGCTTTAAAGATAATATGCAAATGTATTGGTTTAATATTAAGAAGTTGGTCAATTTAGGATATATATTTGATTGTGTGACAATCCACCTAGGAGAGGGACAACTCCGAACTCAAACCCGGGCAGGTGGAGCTCGAAGTCTTGGTTGACAATCCGCCTAGGAGAGGGATAACTCTGAATCCAAACCCTCCACTGTCTTGTGGATAGACACTTCAGTCAAAGGCTAAGGGACCTCCCTGACAGAAAGGTGTTCTCTTGCATTGGATTGTGCCATAGCCTCTGTACCATGGTCTTCCACTCTCTTGTGTTTGAGATCCCTGCCTAAGGGTACATTTAGGCATACTTTCCTATTTTTCATTCCTCCTCTTGTTTTACTCAAATGGTGTGTAGGGCAGGCTTAATAGATGAGCAAAGAGGCTCTGATGGCTTTTCATGAGGTTGCCTTGGTCTATTCTTTTCTTTTCTCTTTTCTTTATTCTTTTTCATTCCAAAGTCATCATTACTGTCCTCCCTCAGTTGTTGTGGCGTCCTGAAGGGAATTTTGCCTTGCATGATGTGTCGGCTCCATCATGTTGACCAGTTTTTTTTCCGACATATAATATTCAGTTAATGAAAGTTTTGCTATTGAATAATTTTGTACAAATTGTTGTTGTTGTTGTTGTACAAATTGTTATTTTTGTTTATCTTGTTGCTAATATTATTTTTTTAATATCGATTTTAATTTTATCAGGAGATATTGAGCTCAACCCTGGACCTGGTCATCCTCGTCAGATAAAATGTCGTCTACTCTATATTAATATTAGGGGCCTACATGCCAATATTAAAGACTTGACTGCTTCATCCAAGTCTCATGACATTTTACTCTGTTCAGAGACCCTGGTTTCAAATATGAGGCATGTCTCTGAAATACTTATACCAGGCTTCAAAAAACCAATTTTACTTAGGCGTGATGCCATTCCTAGGGCTAGAGGAATGGCAGTTTACATTAGGAATGGTTACTCTGCTTCAAAGACCTCCTATGCTTGTTCTTGCCATGAGATGCAAGTTATGAAAGTATGTGGTAAGCAAAATAATTTTTATCTTTTTTCTGTCTATCGCAATCCAGACTTAGATGATACTATTTTTGATTGTCTGCTCCTTGCCATGGCCAAGGTACAGGAAAATGACCGGAAAGCCTGCTTTGTATTTATGGGAGACCTCAATGCTCATCATAGGCAATGGCTGTCTTCTGTCTCCCCTACTGACTGTCATGGTATCAGGGCTTATGATTTTGCGTGTGAGTCGGGTTGTGAGCAAGTCATTAGGGAGCCTACCCATTCATCTGGGAACTGCCTTGACTTGGTTTTCACTGATTCCCCTGGAGTCGTTACAAGTGCTGTTGATCCTCCTGTGGGAACTTCTGACCACTGTGCAATTTCTATAACTATCTGTATTGTGCAATCTATTCCTAATATAGCTCATACAAGCAAAGTATTCATCAAATCTCAAGTAGACTGGTGCAATATATTAAATGATATCTCCCGGATCAACTGGCCACTAATATATAAGGAGGTTGAAGCAGTTCGTATTTTGAATGATAAAATTGTTTCAATTATTGATAGACATGTTCCATTCCGTATGATCAGATATCGCACTAAGGACAAAGCCTGGTTTAATGATGACTGTAAGAGGGCTCATATGCAGAAACAAGAAGCCTACAACCTGTGGAAGGGGAGTAGATCTGCCTTTCTATGGGATAATTATGTGCACTACAGAACAGCAGCTCAGAGGGTATATAATAATGCGGAAGTTGAATTCAATACTACCACAAAGGGAACTCTTCAGCGCACAGCAAATTCCCACAAATTCTGGACCACTCTCAAGTCTGCTCTTTTTGGGAATGATTCATCTATGCCACCCCTTCTTAAACCTGATGGTTCCATTACCCATAGTCCTGAAGAAAAGGCAACACTGTTGGCTGATGTTTTTGATAATAAACAAAGTAATGAGAATCTAACTCTACCTGACACTTGTTTCCCTGAACCAAGGTTAAACAAGATTGCTTTCCGTTCAAGTGAAGTAAAACAGTTACTTCTTGATCTGGATGCTTATGGTGGTACTGACCCAAATGGTATATTCCCTTTATTCTTTAAGAAAACTGCAGAGTATTTGGCTCCCAAGCTTTCCGTTATTCTTCGGAAGCTGGCGAGGAGTGGTAGTTTTTGCGAATGTTGGAGAATTGGTAACATCATTCCATTATGTAAAAGTGCAAGTGGTAGTTTTAACCCTACTGAATATAGGCCCATTTCTATAACTCCTGTTCTATCTAAGATTTTTGAACGTTTACTAGCTAAACGTTTAAGTACATTTGCCGAGCTTAATCGTCTGTTTCCCTTTTTACAGTTTGGATTTCGTAAGGGTCTGAGCACTTGTGATGCACTTCTCACTGTCTCCACCATTGTCCAAAAATCATTAGACTCTGGTCAAGAAGTTCGCTTAGTTGGCCTGGATTTCAGTGCCGCATTTGACCGTGTCAATCATAAGGCCCTGATATTTAAGTTGAAGCAGTTGGGAGTAGGTGGTGTATTTTTAAATATTATTGAACAATTTTTAACAAATCGACATCAAAAGGTTTATGTTGACAATAATTTTAGTGATGAGAGAGAGGTGCTATCTGGTGTACCACAAGGCAGTGTTCTTGGTCCTCTACTGTTTATATTATATACCCATGATATGTGGTTTGGACTGGAAAATAGACTTATAGCCTATGCTGATGATGCTACTCTAATAGCCCCAGTCCCATCTCCTGAGTTGAGAGCATCGGTTGCAGAGTCTTTAAATAGAGATCTGGCTAAGATAAATGTTTGGTGCACTTCATGGGGCATGAAGTTAAATGCAAAGAAAACCCAGAGTATGATTGTTAGCAGATCCAGAACACTAGATCCTCCCCATCCAGATCTTTTAATAAATAACATTCCCATCTCCATATGTGATTCTTTTAAGTTGCTTGGAGTTATGCTTGACTCTAGGTTTACTTTTGAGAATCACATTCGATCTATTTCCTCCTCTATTGCTCAAAAAATTGGCATTTTGAGGAAATCTTACAAAGTATTTGGAGAGCAGACTGTTCTTAAAAATTGTTTTAATGCTTTTATTCTTCCGTGTTTTGAATATTGCGCCCCTGTTTGGAGTTCGGCAGCCAACTCTTATCTTAATTTATTAGATAAAAATTTGAGAGCAATAAAATTTTTAATTCCTGACCTCAAAGTTGATCTGTGGCACAGGCGAGCAATAAGCTCCTTATGCATCTTATATAAAATTTTTAACAATGCAGATCATCCACTGCATCACGATCTGCCCAATTTATATGCCCCTCAACGAGTTACCAGAGGTGTACTAAATGCCAATAGTAGGGCCTTTACGCCTATGAGATTCAACACAACACAGTTTTCAAGAAGTTTCATTCCTAACACAACTAAACTGTGGAATGAACTTCCTAGTGTTGTTGTTGAGTCCTTGGAACTTCAGAAATTTAAAGTGGGTGCTAATACATTTTTAATTAACAGAAACTTATAACTTTAATATTTTATTCATTATCCACACATATATAATATTATAATATTTTTAACATTATAGCATTTAATTTTTTTATTTTTTTTATTTTTTTTTTTTTTTTTTTGATTTTCTATTTATTTATTATGTTTTTCTTAATCTTTGTTTCGTTTTTTCCATACCAGGTTTCTTTCCCCACTGGGGCCCTTGGGCTTATAGCTATTTGCTCTTCCAGTTGGGGTTGTGGCTTGGAACTTTAATAATAATAATAATGTAGGTGTTGGATACCGCTAGTACAAAGAATAACATCCTTACATCTTGAAGCAGTCCTTTTTCTGGATTGCTTACGACACTGTAGGAGAAAATTCTTCACCATCGACAGTCAAAAGAAGTTCAAGGAAAGAAAATTATTAGCGAACTAACTACTACATTTATATTAATTTTATGATTAGGAATTGAAGTGTTGACAGATCGGCAGCGCAGTTAATGGGCGTCATCACTGTTAATAGGGAAGATCCCTATGTACAAAAAAATAAGGTTAATATACCGGAATTCTTGCAAAAAAATCCGTTTGCTGACTACAAGAATTTTAACTTAAAAAGTTAACAGAATTTATCTTGGGTTGCTGATTTCAAGAATGATAACCTCAAGTACAAACGTAATTTAACTCCAGTTGCTGAATTCAAGAATTTTACGTTAAGTGGGATGCGGAGTTATTTTGGATGATGACTTCACGAATTCTAAACTCAAGTGTAAGCAGAATTTACCTCCGGTTGATGAATTCAAGAATCTTTACCTCAAGCGTGAGTAGAATTATTCTCCGGTTGTGGTCTTCAAGAATTCTAATTTCAAGTACAGTAAAAGGAGAATTTATCTCAGCTTTGTAATTTCAATAATTTTCTCCTAAGGTGATAACTAGAAGTCACTAAAATTAATTCTGAGCGGAAATTTATCCCAGGTAGCTGACTTCACGAACCTGTGAGTGTAATGTTTTTCCGGTTGCTGACTTCAAGAATGGGAAGTTTAAGTGTGAGCGAGATGTATATCCGGTTAATGACTTCAATAATATTAACCTCAAGTGTGAGTGGGTTTATCTCCTGTTGCTGCTTTCAGGAAATTTAAACTTAATTATGATCGAAATTTATTTCTCTTTTCTAAATTCAAGAATTAGAAGCTCAAATGTAAGTGGGAGTTAGATCCGGTTGCTAATTCCTACAATTTTAACTTTAAGTACGAGCGTAATTTATCTCCGGTTGCTGACTTCAATAATTTTACATAACACTCTGAAGAGAATTTATCTCTAGTTTCTAACATTAGGAATTAGACAATGAAGTGAAATCAAGATTTAACTCTTGTTGCTAGCTAAAATAATTTTAACCTCAATTATTGATAGAATTTAATTCCAGTTGCTGACTACAAGAATTTTAAACTGAAATTTGAGCGCTATTCGTCTACAGTTGCTGACTTTAGGAATTAAAACATAAAATGTGAGGGGAGTTTATCTCCGCTTGCTGGCTTGAAGAATTTTAATCACAAGTCTGAGCGAATTTATCTCCATTTGCTGACTTAAAACTTTAAACACAAGTGTGAGGAGAATTTATCTTCGCTTACTGTCTTAAAAAATTTTAACCACACTTACGAACGACACTTATTTCTAATTAATGACTTAAAACCTTTTAACCACAAAAACGGAATTTATATCCTCTTGTTGAGTTTAAAAAGTTTAACCACAAAATAAGAGGAATTCATCTCCGATTGCTGAATTCAATAATAATAACATCAAGAGTGAGAAAATTTATCCTCACATATTAAGCAGAATTTATCTCCCGTTGATGACTTCGAGAATCTTAACCTCAAGAGGAAGCAGAATTCCTATCGGGTTGATGACTACAAGAATTTAAACATATAATGTGAGGCGAGTTTATCTTCACTTGCTGGCCTAGAGAATTTTAAACACAAGTCTGAGCGAATTTATCTCCAGTTGCTGACTTAAAACATTTTAACCATAAGAGCGGAATTTATCTGTTCTTGCTGAGGTAAAAATGTTTAACCTCAAAATGAGCGGAATTTATGTTCGGTTGCTAACCTCAACCGCTTTTACCTAACAGTCATCAAAATTTATATCCGATTGATGAATTCAATAATATTAACCACGAGAGTGAGGAGAATTTATATTCGGTTGATGACTGTCGTAGGTTAACCCGGCACAGCATACACCAGATTAATATAGATTTAGTAGGTTAACCCTACACACTTTACACCAGTTTAATATTCATGTTGTAGATTAGCGTCAAATTCACCATTTTTGCTTTGCGAGTGCGTGGAAAGTTTACAATATAAGCAGAGTGAAAATTAACTGAAAGTAGGCTGGCCAATAGTCGACTATCTTGGAGTTTCGGGATAACAGAAAAACGGGTACAAAAATAACTTTACTAATATGCAAATGAATATTATTTAACATGATTAAAATGAGTTTTAAAATGAGCTATGCACACAGTAGAGGCACAAGGGCCTCAACAGTTAAGAGGGCGGGGGGGAAGAGACGTAGTGAGGGAGTTCACCGTAAAAAGAAACGGACAATATTAACCGAGGGACACTCAAATGACCTTGCGCGTGACTAATCTGATGATGAGGCTTACACTAAAAGAGGGGGGGGGGGGTAGAAAGAGCACTTGCATAGCAGGAGAGTTGGGCATTGCTGTTACCTCGAAGATTTAGGCCGAGGGAGTAATCCTTGCCTTGGCGCAAAGTTCAAACAATAGTCTCTGGATAATGACTATTAAGGGGGCGAACTTAAATCTTGCTTTCGAGTATCATGAATCAAGATTAAGCAGGCTGCGTTCGAGGAGCGTGGGAAGCGGGTTGAGGTAAACTTACGTGAATTAACGAGAATACCGGCAGCTTGAGTGAATCTGCAAGAATTGGGCAGTGTCCAACTGGAAACGAACAGTGGGTACCGATGGGGGCGGACAGAGGATACTGACGGGACAGGGAGGACGGCAGGTACTCGGCAGATACTGATGGGGCAGGGAAGATGGCAGAAACTCAGCGGGCGGATACTGACGGGGCAAGGAGGACAGCGGATAGTGCCTGGGCAGGGAGGACGGTGGATACTGAGGGGGCATGGAGGACGGCGGGTACTGCCTAACAACTCTAGCGCCGGAGGATTTATAGGAGTTGAATGGGGTTAACCCTCTCCGTCCGAAGGGGAGGGTTCTAGGCTTAAACGCATCGGCAGAGGAGAATAGACTCGGCCTTTTGCGCGAGCGCGAGAAGGTTCTTAAGCCGGCGAGGCGAACTTTGTCCAACTTTAGATGGCACCTCCCGGGTTCTCAAACTTGTCGCAGCTTTCTGTGATTGACGCATTTCAGATCATCGCAGCGTCTTACGGCGACTCATAATTTTACATCTCCATTAGCGCAGACGAAAAGGGTCGCTCAGGGGTCTGTAGTCTCTCTCTCCCTCTCTCTCTATTGAATGGCGAGACGGCGCGTATCTTCTTCTCTCTCTCTATCTGTCTCTCACTCTATCTCTCTGTCCGTCTCTCTCTCTCTGTTTCTCTGTCTCTCTCTCTCTGTGATCTCTGACAATGACATGAAGAACTTTATCTTTGATATTAAGCAGAATTTATCTCATGTTGGTGACTTCAAGAATTTTAACCACAAGAGTGAGCAGAATTTATATCATCTTGATGACTTCAAGAATTTTAACTCATAGTGAGCAGAATTTAGCCTCCATTGCTAAATTCAAGAATATTAAAATCAAATATGAGCAGAATTTATCTACAGTTGCTGAATTTATTAATTCGAACCTCAGTTTTAGCAGAATTAATCTCCACTTACTAGGTTGGAGAATTTTAACCTCGATTGTCAGCCAAATTTATCTGTAGTTGCTGATTTACAGAATATTTTCCTCAAGTACAAGAAAAGTCTATATGTCTTTGGTGACTAAGAATTTTATTCAAAATTGTGAGCGAGATTTCTGCCGGTGCTAATTTAAAAAATTTAACTTCAATTACAAGCCGAACATATATCTGGTAGCTAACTTCAAGAATTTTACGTCAGGTGTGACGCGGAATTTATCTCTGGTTACTGATTACACTGATTTTAAGCTCATTTGTGAGCGTATTTATCTCCGTTTGCTGATCTCAAGAATTTTAAATTCAAGGAAGGAGGAGCGGAATTTATGTGTGGTTGTTGAGTTCAATTTATTTAACCTTAGAAGTGAAAGAAAATTTATCATATTTTAATGACTTGTGAACGTAATATATCTTTGGTTACTGAGTTTAGGAATTTTAACGCCAATCTGACAGTAATTTATATACAGTTGTGATTTTAATATATTCAACCCAAGTGTGAGTGTAATTTATCACCGGTTTCTGCCTTCAGGTAATATAACATCAAGTGTGAGCAGAAGTTATGTCCGGTTTCTTATACGAAGAATTAGACACTCAAGTGTCTAAAAATAAAATAAAATAATTTTAATCTCAATTATGAGCCGACTTTACCTCTTGTTGCTGCCTTCAAGAACTTTTACCTTAAAATTGAGAGCAATTCATCTCCGGTTGCTTTCATAGAAAATTTTACCTTTAGTGTTAAGGGAATTTATCTTAGTTTGCTAACTTCAAGAATTTAACCAAAAAGTGCGAGTGGAAATTATCCGCATTTTCTGAATTGAAAATAACTTACCTCAAGTGTGATTACAATGTATATCTGGTCTGATTTAACAATTTTAACCTCAAGCGTGATTGGAATTTTATTTGTGTGCTGATTTCAATCATTTTAAACTAAAAATTAATTGAATTTATGTACTGTTGTTGACTTCAAAAATTTTCACCTGAAGAGTCAACAGAATTTAACTCGGAATGCTGACTTGAAGAAAAAAAACTCAAGTGTCAGAATTCAATAAGTTTAACACCAAGAGTGAGCGAAATTTATCACAGCTCGTTGATTTCAAGAATATTAAACTCAACAATGAGCATAATATATCTCCGCTTGCTCAATTGAAGAATATGAACATCAAGATTGACCAGAAGTAAAATCGGTTTGCTGAGTTGAAGAAGCTTAACCTCAAGTTTGAACAGAATTTATCTCGGCTAGCTGACTTCAAGAATTTTGAACTCAAGTTTGAGTGGAATTTAACTCCTTTTGCTGATCTAATGGATCTTAACCTCATTGTGGGTGGAGCATAATTCCGATGGTGACTTCATTAGTTTTACATCAGGTGTGATGCGGAATTTATGTCCAGTTACTGACTTCAAAAATATTAACCTCAAGTGAGAGTTAAATTTACCTGCGGTTGCTAACTTTAAGAATTTTAAACTAAAGCATGAGCGTAATTTATCTCCAGTTTCTGACTTCAAGAATTTTAATTTTGAGAGTGAAAGAATATATATACAGTTGCTTAGTTGAAGTAATCTAACCTCAGTTTTTCTCTTCTGTTTTGACTTCAAGAATGTTTACCTCAAGAGTGAAGAGAATTTATCACCGGTTTCTAATTTTAACAATTTTAACCTCAAGATTGATCATAAATTATCACCAGTAGCTGAGATCAAGAAATATAAACTTAAGTACAAGTAGAATTCATCTCTTGCTGTAGGTTTCAATTCTTTTCTCATCAATTGAGAGTGAAACTTATAGACAGTTGCGGACTTAAAAGATTTTAACCGCAATTGTAAGCGGAATTTATTGGTGATTGCTGACTTCAAGAATATTAACCTCAAATATGAGCGTAATTTATCTCTGGTTGTTGATTCAAGAATTTTAACCTTAAACATGAACGAAATTTATATCTTGTTGCTGACTTAAGAGAATATTAGACTCAAGAATGACTTCATGACATATAAAATTATGTGTGAGCAAAAACTTATCCCCTATTTGCTGAATATAAGAATTTTAACTAAACTTCTGAGCAGAATATATCTTTAGTTGCTGACTTCAATAATATTAACATCAAGTGTGAGCGAAATTTATCTCCAGTTGCTGACTTCAAGAAGTGTAACCTTAAGTTTGAGCAGGATTTATATCCGGTTGCTGACTGTAATAATATTAACCTCAACTATGGATGGACACCATCTTATATTAATGACTTTAAAAATATTAAAGTCAACTGTGAGCAGAATTTGCCTCGGTTTGCTGAGTTCAAGATTTTTTAACTAAAAAAACAATGAAATTTATCTCCGCTTGCTGACTTCAAGAAATTTAATCTGAAGTGTGAGCTGAATTACTATCCGGTTCCTGACTTCAAGAATATTAACTTCAAATTTTAAAAAATAACCTTAAATTTTAGTGGAATTTATCTTCCATTGCTGACTTCAATAATTTTAATCTCACGTGCGAACAGAATTAATGTCCCACTTGCTGATCTCTAATCTCAAGTATGAGCGTGATTTATATCTTTTTGCTGGCCTGAATAATATTAAATTCAATTGTTGGCTGAATTTATCTATTCATGCTGACGTCAGAAATTTGACCTTAAGTGTCACCTGGATGAATGTGACTCCTTTTACTTACATCAATAATTCTAGCAGCGTGATCGAACTTATCTCCGATTTATGACTTGAACGAATTTAACCGCAATAGTAAGCGGAATTCCTCTCCGGTTGCTAACTTTAAGAATATTACCTCAAGTGTGAGCAGAATTTTTATGTACTTGCTGACTTAAAAAATTAACTTTGAATTTTAGCGGAATTTATCTCAAGTTATTGACTTCAATAAATTTCATCTCATGCTCGGGCGGAATTTATGTCCCACATGGTGACTAAAAGAAATTTAATCTCACGTATGAGAGGGATTTATATCCTTTTGCTGACCTAAAAAATATTAACCTATGTGTAAGTTAAATTTACCTACTCTTGCTGACGTCAGGAATTTAACGTTAAGTGTCAGCTGAATGTGACTTCATTTACTTACATAAAAAATTCTAACACGAAGGTGAGCAAACCTACCTCCGGTTCCTGACTTGAGCACATTTAACCGCAAGAGTGAGCGATTTCTGCTTTAGTTGCTAACTTTAAGAATTTTATTATAAGTTTAAGTTGAATGTTTGTCTGGTCGCTGAGTCAAGAATATTAACGTCAATTGTGAGGGGAATTTATCACCGGTTGCTGACTTCAAGGATTTTAATCTCAATTGTGAGCGGAAATTTTCTCCAATTGATGAACAAGAATTAGAAATTTAAGAATAAGCAGAATTTTTGTCCGAGGTCTCACTAAAAGAATTTTTATGTCAATTATGAGCTAAATTTATATCAGGTTGTTGACTTCAAGAATTTTAAACTCAATTGTGAGCAAAATATATCTTGATTGTCTGACTTCAAGAATTTTAAACTCAACTGTGAACGGAATTTATCTCGGGTTGCTGACTTCAGGAAATTTTACCTCAAGTGTGAGCGGAACTTTTCTTCGGTTCAGAATTCAAGATTTTTACACTCAAGCCTGAAATTACATTTTTCTTTCGTTGCTGACTTCAAGAATTGCAACGCGAGTGTCAGATGAATTTATCTCT
This sequence comes from Ceratothoa steindachneri, assembly GCA_963969495.1. NCBI lineage: Eukaryota > Metazoa > Arthropoda > Malacostraca > Isopoda > Cymothoidae > Ceratothoa > Ceratothoa steindachneri. The sequence goes on along the minus strand of OZ018321.1, from coordinate 131,575,645 downwards.
AATTAATGACTAAATATATTTGATTTTAAGTATGAGTGGAATTTATATCCTATCTGAATACAAGAATAATAATTTCAAGAGTGAGGTAAATATATCTCCTATCGCTGACCTCATGAATTTTAACCTTTAGTGTGAGCTGAATTTATCTCCTGTAGCTGCTTTCAAGAATGTTAACATTTATTGTGAGTGGAATTTATCTCCAGTTGCTCACTTTTACAATGTTTACCTTACATCTGAGCAGCACTCATTGCCTCTGAGGATGATTAGTTTCATTTTTTTAAGAGCTACATTCACGTCATTCCTGTTTATATATTTGGCTTAAGGAGTGGTATATTGAGTTCCATCAGGTGACTAATTGGTAACTAAACTGAATGCCAGTTTTTTCCTATATTTTTTCTGCTGACTTAGGTTTACCATCAACATTCTACAACACCGAACATTGTCCCATTGCAGCATACTTTATCTTCTTTAGTCCAGGGAAATTCATTTGTTGCTACCAAGTTTAATGTGTGAGAAGCACAGCGAATATGGGAATATTTTCCTGAATTTTTAGGAAAGTTGCTGATGATTACCTCTTTATCTGAATTTTTTCATCATCAATGTCGTCATTACGATCCTGAAAACGAACACCAAAAACTTTAAAGAATTTCACCATACTCGATGCATTGTTGCTGGCTTTAGATACAATTTTTCTAGAAGATAAACTATCCTCTGAGTCAATCCTGTCCAATTTTCTATCAGTCTGCCACACTCTGGAGGACGTGTCGCTCTCCTGTTATCAGCTGTAATAATCTTTTAGATTTTTAGAAGTCTTTAGTGCATAGCTTTTTGCAGACCATATTTTGCTATTATTTGCTATTTTCCATAAATAGGACAGAGATTTATTTTCTTTAAATACTGTAGCATACTGAGTTTGAAAAGTAAGCAAAATAGGAGTATGTAAGAAGATCTAAAACAGAAGAAAGGGAAAAACGAATTCTCAACTCTTTTGAACAATACATGGAATTTATCATTATATTTTTCTTTCCTGTGATATACAGCTGCATCTATTGCTCCCTTCGTGTGTCCGTCTCTAAGGCCATCCAACTATGGTTAGATATGGTTGATTATGCTTTATTCAGCTTAAGTTAAAAGAAATTAGGTGGAGTTTGATTGAATATTTTAAGCTAGTTTATCCTTATAAACTCAGATAAACTTAGTTCTCTGTAGCGCAATAACCGCGCTTAAGATTCTTCTAATCCTGTTTTAACTCCGCAGAGGTCAGACCTTTACCAAATCCTACTACTCAGGAATAAGAAGCTTACATATGCAAGTTAATACCATTCAATGTATCACACCTCAATTTGCGAACTATTTCTTCAAGACATTGTGGTAGGGTGCCCAAGAAAAACACTGCTGCAAATACAACTTTACTAATTATTAAAGTTTAAATAAAGGCTGTTAGGTTGCTCTCGACTAATAAGCTGAGTTATGGTGAGAATGGTTAATTTCAACGAGAGAGAGAAAGAGAGAGAATACAAACTCAGCGACAGAGAGAGATGATGTTGCTCGGCATGCGACAACAGCTAGTGTATTTTCTCTGCTCGAGTCCATTGCCCTTATGCGGTGCTGTTATAGAGATGTAGTCGACTTCCCGGGGAGTTGTCGCGAGTGACATCAATATACCATGTACCACATACTCATACATACAATATTGGTCATCGGAATTTTATATGGAAATGTCGTTGCTGGTCTTTCTGTAGTCGTCTTGGTTCTTTCTACAATCGCAAAGTTTTTTGATACTAATATAACATAACTAATATCTAACCTAACCTAACCAACCGAATCTAGAATAGCCTATGTTAGTTTAAGTTACGTTATTAAGTTAGGTGAGGTTAGGGTTAGGTTATATTAAGGTCGAAAAAAACCTTCGGACGCATCATCTTTACAAGATACCTATATTTTCCCTCATTTCTTTAAACTAATTTTTTCTGTCTAGTAGATAAACCTGATACAACCCTTTAGGAGCAAATATATAATAAAGCACACACTAAATGTCCGGAAGAAAATTAATGAAGCTAGGTCTTGAGGTCGCTATTATGACTATTATTTTCATTTATTTCGGTTATAATACCCCCAAAAATATCTAGAATAAGAAATGATAGATCCCTTTAAATTATTATTTTTAATATAGCTTCCTATTTTTTACAAATATTTCTGCATTTGCCTTCCATCTTATACGAATGTAACATATAACATGTGATCTAATCTAACTTAACGAAGATTATGACGTTTGAGACTATGAATAATGCCCGTCGTTAGTTGTTGCATCCAAAACGAACAATTTAACATATTCCTTCATAATCTAAGACTAGTTCCATATATTGTTAACCACTGGACTTGGATAGGAATAATTCAAAGTAACCTCCAACTCTTTAAAAATCAGAGAAACCAAATGATCGGATATTGTGAGCATTGACTTTTTCCTTGTCAAGTTAGAAGAAAATTTGACGGAGAAAAGTGGAACGTCAAATGAACCACATAAATAAGGCTTTTGGTAGAGGATTAGGTGGAATCATGTCAAAAATAGAGAACAAGATTTTAGCATTTCAAGAATAGCGACTACGAAAATGCCCTTGTCAAGAATAAAGACTCCTGCAGGTGTTGGGATCCTTATTCTTGACATGATCCGTTTTCGTGGTCTTCAGAGATGAGGCGAATAACCATCATTTGCAGGTATTAAAAATGGCAAATAAGCTCCACTATTCAACAACATTAGATAACATACCCTCAAAATCATTTTAATGAAGGGCATATACTCCACTAACTCAAACTCATATCTGAAACCAGAGATAAGTTGCCTTGCGATAAAAATAACCACTCACTAGTTGTTCGCTCTGCCATTCAAGTTTGGCTCGTACTTACGAGTATGTACTAGGGTAGACGCTTCTCCATTTTCGGAGTGAACATAGAGACAAAATAGAGCAAAGTAAATAAAAGGAGGGTTCTCCTTCTTAAAATGTAATGATTATAGTTAATTATGTAAACAATCTATTGCGATAGTGCCAAATGTAACATTAATAATTAAAATTAGATTTTTAGAAAAATTAATTTTATGTGTTTATTTGCATTTTTCCAAATTGAACATTAAACCTAGGTTATTTTTAATGGATCTCTTAATTATTAGTTCCTACATTAGATCGCAAATTAGGATTTTAAAAGATTTTTTCCTCTTGCTCAAGATTTGAGGAAAGAAACCCCCCTCCCCCCGTTTTTAAGCTTGGAAATAGAAATGCCCTGACGTAACTAGCATCAAGTTCTAATGTCAAACTGATATTTCGAACTTCCACCTTGCTTCACTTATTCCTGCGCAAACGATAGGACTTGTCAAATGCCAGTCCATATTGCCTCTACTCGAAATAATCAGGTAAAGGAACTGAGTCCTGGTATGTATCGAATAAAGGATGGAGGCGTAGAGAGAGTATTGATCAGAAATATCTCTATGTATCTGAAGTTAACAGTTTCACGTTTCCTAACAAGGAATCGTTGAAAGACTTTTGCTTCTCATATGAAAGTTCAAAGGATCGAATTTAGGTGGAGTCTAGCGGGAAGTTTTCATAAAATATTATAATAAAGTTCAAGTCAAATTTATTTAATGTCAATTTTGTCACGTTGTATTTTTTAACTTTGTGATAATGGGAACTGAGCTAAAATTTACTGGAATACAATATTAAATATTCACTTGTCTTAAATTGAAAATTTATTTTAAGTAAGCACTTCAATTTTATCTGATAAAATTGGTAATGAAAGTATTAATTCGGTCATCCCTTAAGTAATGCAGTATTTAATTTTTTCACTATTATATATATATATGAAAAAATAATCACCTAAAAACACGTGATCTAAGATGCTTGAAATATCCCAAAGGAAAAAGGAAAACAATACAAAGAATAAGTCCAAGTGCGTTCGTGCCCCTGATGATGTGAACGCAAAAGCGCTTGGGATCTGTCTATTATTTTCCTTTGGAATATTTCAAGCATTAATATATATATATATATATATATATATATATATATATATATATATATATATATATATATATATATATATATATATAACTAGGTAAAATACCATGTTGTATGCAGGTTCTATTGAAGTCCGCAGCTGTGGCAGCGTTCTTAATTTTAACTTGTATTTTCTTAATATTTCTTACAAGTTTTTTAACGGGATCTTAGAGGTGACAGAATAAATAGGTCCCTGGTGAAAGATTAGCTCTGTTTTTTTTTTGTTTTTTTTGTATGGTTCTGTTTATTTTTTTGTTTTTATTTAATAAACTATAAAATTTATAGTTTATTTAATTAAATTAATCTAGTTAATTTAATTTTTAGTTTTTTAGATCTTAATGATCTTTTGGCATTCAAGCCTTTATTTGAGGCGGGGTTTTTATTCCCGCTGTGGGTATTTGAAAAAGTTAATTAGAATTTTATATGAATTTGAATTTTTAACAAAGTTTAAATTTATTTTAAAATTTATCTTTACTAAAGAAACTTGCGCATTACACTAGTCATTTTCTGTATTTTGTTCAATTTGTCATGTGTATTTTGGAGTCACGTCACCGTCAGATTGTATTTTGATGCTTTTGAATGGTCTTATTTGTCGGTCGACCTCGATTTCTAGGTGTATACGAGAGAATTCAGGGGTCGAGCGGGCGCCAATGGCTCACCAGATCCTCTTAGTTCTCTCGTGGAGCGCCACGTTGATCGGAGACAATCCAATCAAGTCGTGGAGCTCCTTTTGTGGTTTATGTTCTCTTCTTCGGGTGGTTGTAATGAGTAGCACCGCTTTATTCTGGATGACTTGTAGTTTCGCAATGTGGGTCTTGGCTCTCGCGTTCAACCACACCTGGGGGTACAAGAGTCTCGAGCGAATGCACGCATTGAATATCTTGAGTTTATTTGAGGGATTTAGGTCACGGAACCTATAAAAATCCCTCAAATCTCTCTTGAGATTCGCAACTATTCGTTCGATATGAATCTTGTAGCCCCCTGGGGTCATTTTAAGCGCCAGAACCGTCCCTTCCAAACAGTAGGGGATAAGCTCTCCTTCTAGTAACAAGGAGTAACAAGAAAAGAAAGTACTCTAGAAGACCTTACGGTCCATTCAAAGAGGGTATCTTTAGACTAGCAGTCGAGCGGGCACATGTCTGCTCAAATGCTTTACGTCCTTAAACGGCCACTTTTCAAGACCAGGTCTAGTCTTGACTTGAACTGGTCAACAGATTCACTGTTGACAACTTCCACTGGAAGTACGTTCCAACTAGCGCAGATACTGTACGTTAAAGATTTTCCACACAGATCGTGCCTGTAACGCTTCAGTTCAAGTTTAAAGCTGTGATTTCTTGTTCTGCTCTCAGCAAGTGTGAAAATATCCCTGTAGTCAACATTGTCGAACCCTCAAAGTATTTTGAAAACTACAATAAGCTGTTTACGCAGTCTACGGGTTTTCAACGAGAATATATCTAATTCCCTTAATCTATCTTCATAACTTTTATGTCTGATAGAGGGAATCAGTTTGGTTGCCCTGGCTTGCACGCGTTCCAATCTCGCGATGTTCTTTTGAAATAAAGGACTCCAAAATTTTACGGCATACTCCAGGTGCGGTCCGACAAAAGAGTTGTACAAACACAGTACAATCTCTTTGTTCCGATATCCAAACTGGCGCTCTATGTAGCCTAGCATCCTTTGGGCCTTTTTCTCCGCTTCAAAGGACTGTTTCGAGAACCTGAGGTCACTAGTGATTGTTACACCCAAGTCCTTCTCAGTGTCGTGGATCCAATAGCAGTGCCCTTAAGGATATACTGAGACTGGAGATTTCGGAGACCGATATGAATCACTTTGCATTTGTTCACGTTAAAAGGCATTTGCCACATGTCCGACCACTCCCCAATCTTCCGAAGATCTTCCTAAAGGCGGGCACTATTTACATCCTTTGCAACGTTCATACCAAGCTTGGTATCGTCGACAAATTTAGAAATCTTGGCAATCATGTCACCGTCCATGCCGTTGACGTAGATGATGAATAGTAGTGGTCCCAGGACAGAACCTTGAGGCACCCCGCTAGTAAAGGGCACCCACTAAGAAGCCTGTCTATTTACCTTTACCCGTTGCCGTCTGCCACTTAGCTAGTTCTCGATCCAGCCGGCTACTTTTCCGTCTGTGCCCAACGCTCACACTTTCCGGAGAAGGCTGCGGTGTGGTATCTTATCAAAGACTTTCTGAAAGTCTAAGTAGACCACATCTACGGCCTTGTCCCAATCGTGCTCATTGAAGACAAAGTCGAAGAATTCCACAAGGTTCGTCAGGCATGACCGTTGCTTTCGGAAGCCGTGCTGGGAACTCCTCAGTAGCAGGTTTGACTCTAAATGCGACGTAATTTTGTCCACCATGATGCTTTCCATGAGTTTACCGACTATCGAAGTCAGACTGATAGGTCGGTAGTTCGACGGTTGGCTACGGTCTCCTTTCTTGAAGATAGGAGTCACCTTCGCTTCACGCCAGTCTCTAGGAACGTATTCGGTCCGGAGTGACATGTTGAAGATTGCGCTCAGGTGTCGTGACACTTGATCGCGCACTGCTTTCAACACTTTAGGTAGAAACATATCCGGGCCAGGAGACTTATGCGTCATTAGGTCAGTGATCTTCTTTTCTATTTATCCTTCGGTGAAATCCATATCCTCCAGCTTTTCCCCCGACGAGGAATCCGTGGTCTGGGGTTGGGACCACACTCTTCAGTAGACACTGAAGCGAAGTAGGTGTTGAAGAGGTTAGCATTTTCTGCAGCTGAGTGATTTAATATCGGATTTTATTAGGAAGTCAGTTAATTTATCCAGCTCCTCGTCTATTTCTTCTAAATTTGCATCAAATAGAGGATCGGGATATAATTTAGAAGGTAATTTTTGTAGCTTTCCCAGTTTGCTTACTTATAGCTTTTGCGTTCTGGGATTGCAAGTTGAATGAGATTTACTCCTACTGTAATTTTAATAGCCTGGGGGTCACTCGGAATGATGGGGCCCGGATCAATGTAGTAGTTGTATGGAAACCTGATGCTAGATAGGACTATACCAGGTTTGTTGCTGCTCTTTCCGTTATGTATGTCGGGAGTTCTGGTCATATCCTTGGCATGTATTGTCTGTCAAGCAGTACCTTGATGTTTCTGCCTGCATTATTGTAGGAGGTATATCCTGCCCCTGCACACTTTGCATTTAGATCTCCGGCAAAAATTACGTTTTTCTTGTGGCTAAATATCTGCAAGAGGTTGTGCATAGGCAAATAGCTGCGTCTTTGGGGTTGGTACCCCGTTGCCACGACCAGTCCCCCTACGGCAGTACTTACTTCAATAGCAAGGTATGATTCATCTAATTCATCCAGTGTCCTGTATTTTAGTCCTTTTCTAACGGCTATTGCGCAGCCGTCATACGTTCCTGGCTATGATTCTTACTAATAACGTCGTATTGAAATATTTTTAATTGTTTTTGCGCGTTCAGCCCGTGTTCGGAAATAAGTATAATGTCAGGGTCACTCTGTCACATAATATTGCCATAGATGGAACCTTTTCCGCCCCATCCATTGACATTGATATGTATAATCGTAAGTCTGTTGGTCATTTTGTGTAATGTTGGTTCTTTTAGTGTGGGGGATTAAAGTAGAAGCTTATTCGCGATCTACTTTAGCCCCATGAGGTGTACTGGGCGGGGTGCGCTCCCTGTCGTTTCTTTTTTTCTGTATTCCGTGTCCGTTATCGTGTGGAAGCAGTCTGTGGTCAATATGATCATATTTTGGGCGAGAGACTCCTCAACCTGCCGCTCTGGAACCTCATCTGAGCCTTCCTACTTGTATCTTCCGTTCCTAAGACCCTCCGATACTTCGCGGGAATCGATTTAGGTTGGCAAGGGCGCCGATTCGGGGGCATATAGTTAAAGATAGAAACCTCTCACATGATATTTCAGTTGGTGTTCCCTGCCTCGTGATGAGGAGGTTGACCTTGGGCCACGAGTTTTTGATGTTTTTCTCTACCGTGGAGAGCTGGTCTCCTTATGTTGCACTGCTTCCTTTTTGGTGCCTCGATTTGCGTTTTTGTTGTAACAGGGGTGTCTTTTGGGGGTGTAAGTAGCGCTTATTTTGCTGTTTGTGTTGTTTTGGTTTTGTTTAAACGTGGATCGCGTGTGCTGGCTGTGTTTTGTGGTGCGGGTACCTTTTTGCACGTTTCTTGGCACTGATGGGCTACGCTTATTCGCATAACCTCCTCTGAAGGAGGGTTGTCCGGGAACCACATCTCCTGCAGCCAGTTCTTTACGAGCATGCGATTGACTTCCGTGGCAAAAGTACCTGGACGTGTGATGTTGGCAATGTGTGCATAGTAAATGCAGCACATTATTTTCGTTGAGCGTTCGTTTTCTATGTGTAGGAATGTCTTTTGGCTGTTTGTCTCGGCAATCGCGGCGTTGGCTACTTTTGCATAGGTGGAATTTGCCTTTTTTCTTCCCTTTTGCGTTTTAATTGGGTTTGCTTCTGGATCACTTGTTTTTTGGTCGGGCATGCCATGGACATAGTCCGGTGGAGGCCTTCACAATTTAGGCATTTCGGAGAGTTACTCTTACAGTTGCGCCAAAAAATGGTCGCGACCGGCACAGATCGAGCATAACGTAATGTCTTGTTCAGGGAAGCTGGAAGTGGTGTGTTTGCCGTACTTACAGTACCGAAAGCACATTTGTAAGTCTACAAATTTTTCACTTTCCAGCTGTTCTGGGCAAACTCTTACGCTAAAGAGAAACAAACCATTGTCCTTAGCCTTTTGAGCCATAGCCGTGTCCTCGAAAACAACATTAAACACATGCGTGTAATTTTTGAATGTTATGACCTCAGCTACTTTTTACCATGGTTGGTTCCGTTCCATTTCGTCTTTTATGTCCTCTGCAAAGTGGTTTCTGACTTAGGAGTCAAGGCACTGGCAGATTACACTACGGTGTGTTCTAATTTGTGGCGGTGTGTTCGGTTTTAGATTAATTGTCTTAAGGCATTCAACTGCTTTGCTTGAGGTCAAGGTTTCACAGTCAGCTTCCCTCGCGCAAATAGCAGAGTATCCATTTTGAGTGTCGATGAGTCTGACCAGTGCGATGCGTAAAGTTCCGTAATTTTTTTCAAATATCTTGCCTCTGTCTGGTTTTGGGCCCTCCAAGAGGACCCGAAGAGTGATGCGAAAAGTCTCCCTCATTTCCCCCGCATCCTATCATAAGATAGGGGATGCGTATGTATAAATATTTATGTGTACAATGAGAAAAGGTTTAGAAAATGAAGGGGTGTGGAAGAGAGAAAGAGATAGGGGCCAAGTTCCAAGTAATTTTAGAAAATTTACCTTTATTTTTCGTTCTTTCAAGTTTGCAGATGGGCCAGATGAGGCTTCGGTCCTCGTATCTACGAAGGAGTAAAGATTTCACCCCTCACCTTCATAAATCGAAGAAGGCCAGTGGTCCACTTATCAAAGCGTATCGAGCTTTTTCGATCCACTCAGTTTTACTTTTCACTAATCAAAGCGAGTCACACAGTTTCACTTTTACTTTCGCACAAAATTCACTTTGCAAAAATTCCGAATAAGGATTTGTCACAGCGGTGCATCAGACTTGCGAAGGTAAACAGAGCAGTCAGAAATAGAATTATTCTGATGTTTAAAGTTTTAGTAGTTGTAGATAGTTTATATAGCGAGAGAGATAGTTTGGTGAAAACACACCGTTGATATTTTTCCCTGGGGATTAGGGAACCTCTAGCATTAATATTATTATTTTTTTATTCTCTTTTGAATCTTAATATTTTAACAATTCGTGCTTTTTGATATATTCTTTTTATATTTATTTATATTTTCTTTCTTTTTTATTTATTTTATTTATATATATATATATATATATATATATATATATATATATATATATATATATATAAATTATTATTTTTTTTTAACATGTATTTGAACTAGCTTTAATCTTTCATACCATTATTATTATTATTATTATTATTTATTTATTCTCTTTTGAATCTTAATACTTTAACAATTCGTGCTTTTTGATATATTCTTTTTATATTTATATATATATTCTTTCTTTTTTTTATTTGTTTTTATTTATATATATATATATATATATATATTTTTTTTTTAACATGTATTTGAACTAGCTTTAATCTTTCATATCAATTGCTACATAATATATCAAATCTTTACACTTTCATACCTAATTTTACCTCGTTTTAACTCTAAGCTTTACTTTTAACATATAATTGGTTTCACATTAAACTTTCATTCTAGGTTTTACATAATTTTCATAGTTTTTATACTTGCATACATTTTTTACATTTATGTTTAATCTAACTTTAACCTTTCATACAAATTTTAACATTTATATTAATCTAACCTTAAGCTTTCATACATATTTGTTCATATTCTTTTTAATTTTATCACATTCATGCCAATTCCTATACAAAAATAAAAATAAAAATAAAGATTTGTTTATTATCAGTTAAAGGACAATACATGCATATTATACATGTCCTTCCATATAATTCCATGTAATTACATATAGTTGGAGCGTTTAAGCCTTTATATTCCAATTGTGGCTGAATTAGTACATTTATTTACTTATTTGAACAAAAATAAACTTTTGGCAACATAATTGAGTAATAAAAATAATATTAGACAAATTAAGGATTTAGGTCATAAGTTGGAGTAATTTCAAGTGCTTTGTCGTAATTATATGGTTGTTTCTTTTGAACTTTGGGTCATGCAATGTATATAAAGGATATTCTAAATAAATCTTTCAGTCAGTTACTCAGCAGCAGTTCGCCTGCCACTTGGGAAGTTAGTCCGTCGTGAGATTTTCCGTTTTAGTCTTGCCATGTCAATGTCTAAGTCCAAGTCCAGATTCGGTAGTATTTTGGTTTCTATTTTGTCCCATTTCTTTTTTGCTTGTGCTTGTATTAGTGTGTTGATTGGTTGTAGTCTCGCTCTTGTGTGTAATGTTCTTTGTGATATGCATTCCCGTCTTCTCGTATTGTTCAAAATCAAGGAGGCTTTGTTCTGTATCCTCTGCATAGATCTCAGTGTCATAATCCCTGAGGTCTGGGTGATTACCGCTGGGTATACAAGCTTTGGTCTTACCTAGCAAAGGTTGAGTTTCCTTAAGTTACTCCTGCTCAGTTTGCGGAAACGGTACAGTTTCACCAGCTCTCCCTTTGCTAAGTTGATCCGGTCTGTAACGTGAGGCTTATACCCCCTAACGGTAAGTTTGAGCCCGAGCACTTTGCCCTCCTGAGAGTAGTGGTGGTTTTGATCGCCAACAGAGATGTCGTCGTATATTCTGCAGTTCATGGGGATGATGATGAACTTTTGTACGTTCGTCTTTATCTTCCATTTACGCTCGTACGAGTCTATGTTTTCGATCTCTGCCGCCGTCTCTGCATCTTGTACTAGATCGTTGTTGTAAGTGTTCGGTACAATCTGCGTGATGTAATCTGCAAATTGCAGATACATCGCGTCACCCTTGATTGGTGATGGAAGGTCGATCGTATAGATACTATACAGCAGAGGGATGAGGCAGTTACATTGCGGCACACCAGCCTCGAGACTAAATTCCGATGCCTTGTGGCCCTCAATCTGTATCTGAGCTCTCCTTTCCATCACATAATCGCAGAGGATCTTTTCAATGATTGGGTTCAGCCGAAGGTTTAGGATCTTGAATTAAAGACCCCTCAGCCAAACCTTGTCAAGGGCCTTTTGCACGTCTCTAAGGACTACGTCAACGTATTTTCCCTCCGCCCTGGATTTCGCTAGTTTTTCTGAGAGAAGTGCGAACGCTGTGTCGGTTCCTCTTTCTCTCGGGAAGCCGTGCTGTTGGTAATTGTGCGTATCATTCTCTTCTAGCTGGTTCTGTAGTCTGTCAGCTATGATCTTTTCAAAGATTTTACCTATGAACTCCAGGAGGGGGATTGGCTTATAGTTTAGGAGCTGGTCGGGAGGTCTGTTCTCTTTCGGGATTAATATAACCTTTGCAAATTTAAACGCGTCAATGAAATAGCCGGTGTTTATGGCTACGTTCATTATGTTCAGCATTCCCTGGCGCACTTGCGGTGGAGCGTTGGTTATATTCGCCTTTGTTATTCCCGACCATCCTGGAGCTTTTTTCTTGAAGGATTTGTTGGCATCAACGAGTTCTTGCAATGTTATTGCCCTCCCGTGTCCCATCATCTCCCTTTCTTCGGAGACGTGCTGGCACGGGTAGGTCCGCTCAATAACCTCATTCAGCTCATCGATAAACCCGCCTTTAAACTCTAAGTCAAAGTCTTCGTTGTCCTCTGGAGTAATTGAGAAGACTTCTCTCCAGTGCTCCCTGAACCGTATTTCGAGTTCTGTTGGTTCCTCGATGTATGATTCGTCCTCCTTGATTCTTGTTTTTTCCCTTTTATTGGTTCCCTCTGAGTCTCTTTATTTGTCTCCAGAATTTGTGGGGATTGTCTTCGTCATCAATGTTGTCGATTAATTGTTCCCATATTTCTGTCTGCTTTTCTCTGATTATTAGCGTTAGCTTGGCTTCAAGGCGGCGCATCCCGGCCACTAATTCTCTGCTCGTTCCCTTGCGCCTCAACCTGTCATAGAGTTCCCTATGTTGCCTTGTTATACGTCGCATCTCGTCTGTCCATCTTGGCTGGGGGAGCTTTCTATGTGATGTTGTTGGGACGCTCTCCCTGTCTGCCCTAAAGATCGAGTTTGTTAATATCTCCAGCTCTTCATCTATTTCTTTGAGTATTGCTCCATTCAGATCTGCTGGCTGGTATTCGCTCAACATTTACCGGTACCTCGCCCAGTGTGCTCGAGCGAATGACTTTTTTATCTGCACCGGGATCTGAATAGGCGCAAGGGAAATGGTTGAGTATTGATATGTGGTCACTCGGGACGGGCGGTCCCGGAGTGCTGTGGTGGTTAAACTGGAAGGTGCAGCTGGTCGAGATAACATCTAAGTTTATGAATTCCGGGAAGTCAGGTGCAATTATGTCTAGGCTTTCTTGGTCCAGTCAGAGTTGCAGATTCCTGCCTCTTTCGTTGGTCTTTTTGTAACCAGTTGCTCCCAAGTTTGCGTTAACGACACCTCCGAAAAATACTTTTCTGTGGTGCGCACATAGTGTGTTGAAGTTGTGTATCGGTGGGTACTTTCTCCTAGGGGATTGGTACCCGGCCGCTACAACAAGATCACCTACGAGTGTCGGGATAGTAATCGCCAAAAAGGATTCGTCAAGCTAAGGTAAGTGTTTGAACTTATGGTCTCTCTGTATTGCGATCGCCACCCTGTCATACCTTTCCTGGGAGCAATTTTTTACTGAAGTCGGGTAGTTTGGAATTTTCATTTTTTGCGTTCTTGTGTCGAGTCCGTGTTCACTAATAAGAATGATGGGGTGGTTTGTCTCCCTAAATATGTTACTGTATACTATGTTTTTTCCTGTCCATCTGTTTACGTTCAGTGACATTATACTTAGTCTGTTGTTTGTCCTGCCTGTTAGTGATTACTTCTTGTCCTTTTTTGTTCTTTCATACTGTATTTTTTTGTACTCTTGCGGGGTTCTAGTTTCACAGTAGTCCTCGTTGAGTTCTATGTCGCCAAATATTATTGCGTCTTCCTACTTTTTTGAGTCTACGTCGGCATCAAACTCCCATTTGTATCTGCCTGATATAATTCCCTCTGGGAGACTTTTAGATGTTATTTTTCTCGGGAACGGGGAATCTTCATTGGCGTATATCTTGAGATTGATATCGCCTCCGTCTATTTTTTATTTATGTTCTTTTTAGGTTTTCTCTGTTTTTTTTTTTTTAGTTTCCCTCTCGCCCTCCGAGCTGTCGGATTCAGCCTCGGTCGTTGTCTCCTTTTGATTCCTTTTTTGTTGCTCCTGTTCTCTTTTTTCTGGCCTAAGATACGTGGGTCTTCTCTTCTAGGTGGTTGTTGCGCGTCAGTCTTCTCCTCCGTCGTCTTTCGTGAGCCTTTTTCCTGAGTTTTTAGGGGTACTGTCGGGGAATATTTCACTTGAAGGATGTCCTCGGATGCTGGGTCTTTGGGGAAAACCATAGGGCTTATCCCGTTGCTCGCCAGCATGGCATTAAGTTCATCCTCGAATTCCACTGGCCTCATAAGGTTCCGCGCGTGCGCGCACATTATGCAGGTCAATATTTTGACTAGCATCTCGCTGTCTATGTTTAGGTAAACCTTCTTCGCGTCGTACTCGTTTAGAGCTGCCTTCGCGACCTGGGCGTATTTGGTATTCTTCCTCTTTACTTCGGCTTCTATTTTTTCATTGGCCTTTGGCCTTATTATCTCTTTCTTTAATTGGCATACCATGGCCATGGCCCTGTTTCCCATCTTGCAGTTGACACATCTTGCCTGGAGACTCTTGCATGTCCTCCAGTTATGGTCCAGCTCGCCACACCTAAAGCATGTCTCCTGTTCCGCTTTGCACTCTTTTGTGGTGTGGCTCTCCATCTTAAAGCAGCGGAAGCACATCTAAACAGGGATATAATCTTCCCTTTCAATTTAATCGCTGCTTATTCTTGCGTTGAACAGTTGGATCCCTGCTTCCTTCGCCTTCCTTGTAATTTATGTTCCAGCGAATGCATGGTTGTATTCACTGTTTTCTCTTCGGTTTCTAAATTTAACGACCTCCGAGATTTTGGCCCAGCTGTGATTCCTCTCAATATCTTTTTCGATTTCCTCCTTTCCGTGATCTCCGATCATTGGTCTAACCTTCTGCATATAATGCTTCGGTGGGTCAGGATTTGAGCCGGAATGTTTGGTTGTAGGTTTATGGTCTTTAGGGCGTCGATTAAGGCTTCCCTTCGTCAGCGCCTCAACGTCGCTTTCCTTTTCACAAATTGCGATGTAGCCCGTTGCAACTTCTAGTAGTCTTATGAGTGAGACATTTAGCGTCCAAAAGACCAATGCGAAGACTGTCCCTATGTCTGGTCTCTCTTGGCCGGGAAGTGTCCGAAAAGGATTTCTCGTTGTATTGGCGAGCTCCATGGTTGTGGCCATGGAGCTCTGAGTCTTCTTATCTGTATTCCTCTTTGTTGGGTTTCCTGGATAGCTGATTCCTTTTTCCTTCTTACTCTTAGGTTGAGTTTACAGTAGTGTCCCTTTTTTTGTTAATGACCCCTCCGCTCTGGAGTGTCACCGCCTTCGCGACTGTGAGTTGCCTTAGTGGAATGATGATGATGAGGGGATGAACCTGGGGGGGCCCTCGCGAGGTGTGATTGTATGGCGGACTTTTTGTTGGTTAGTGTGGAATCAACCAGCACTAACCGGGGGTGCCGCCTCTCGCGGGTTTGGGTACCAGAACAGCGTCCGGCAGTGGGCTAATCCTCAAACCTTCTTTCCCCGGTGCCCCTAATTATGACTTATTCACATAAATTCATAGTTGGAACGAGGCGATAAAAGGCATTCACAGTCGCTAGTGCGGCTCCAAAGCTGAGCGGAGGTGTGTGGGGATTTAGGCACACATACTGTTAGCTTGATACCCAGTAAAAATAGTTCTTGTTCCAGTTACTTCCTCAGGAGAAGGTAAAGTAAAAAATTCAGAGGCGTTTCGTAGGAAAAAAGATTTTTTACCCTGCCTTTACCTCCTTTGCCGATTTGCTTATGTTCTTTTTCAGCGTATTTAAGCGTTGGTTTTCTAATCCGTCTGGAATTATCTTACGTCTTACGTCTTGAAAAAGGTAGACAATTTTAAAGTGAATAGTCGTAGTATAGTGGATAGGATAGTTAGGATATAGTGGTGAAGAGGAATGAGTAAGAGTTAGAGTTAGTTGTTGGGTGACCAGCCATCTCTTTAATTCTTAATCTTTATTTTTTGCTGTTATTTTTCAGTTCTTTGTTGGGGCTCTCGCGCCTCTATTGTTCGTCGATGTTTTTCATTTTTTGGTTAATTTTTTCTTGCGGATTTCCTTTGGTGCTATTTACACTTGATTCTGCAATCTTACCTTGCAGTGTACCTTGGAGGCGCTTCCTCCCTCGGGTCGGGTCTACCACTTCTGAAACTGCCTTGGTTGTTCTCTCTGTCATTTTGTGGTATTTCTATGGCTCTTTTTTCGTCGTCATACATTATGCGATCTAGTTTGTCCCACACCTTGACTGCTCTTCTTGTTAGGGACACATTTGTACTTGGGAGCTCTATTTCATTGTGAAGATCTCTCATTCTTCTGAGTTCACGCCTTCTCGTATTAGTAATAATATACCCTGCTGAGTTTTGTACCTGTTGTAGTTTAATTGCACTTGATTTTGAGAGGCAGGTCAGTGGTATAGCTGGGTAAAGTAATGTCGCTTTGCAGATGGCGTTATATATTTTCCTCAGGTTGTTACTGCTTAGATTCCTCAGTTGAAATAGCTTTGCTACTTTTAACTTAGCCTGGTTTATTCTATTCGCAATATGTTTGCAGTAGCCATTCCGGGTGATTTTTAGCCCGAGCACTGTTCCTTCTTTCACATATTGATATCTTTTCTCTTCAATCTCTACCCTCGAATTCAGGCATCTCCCTACTGGAATGATTGAGAACTTTCCCCGATTTGTTCGGATTTTCCATTTGCGCTCGAATTCATTGATGTTGGCAATTTCTGCAGCTGTAATTCTGGCCATGGTTGGGGGGATGTCTGTAAGTGCTGTTTGCAACTATTTTGATGTCGTCGGCGAATTGTATATAGGTTGTGGTTTCGTGTACTGGCCTTGGCAGATCCATTGTATATACACTATAGAGAGTTGGGCTTATGCAGCCCCCTTGGGAGACACCTTGTATCACTTCGAATCCCGGGCCCTCGTAGCCTGCTACTGAGATAAACGCTGTTCTATCGGTGACATAATCGCAAAGGCATTTTGTTAGGGCGGAGGGTAGCTCTAGTCTTTTGATCTTGTACTTTAGACCCGCTCTTCATACCTTATCAAACGCCTTTTGGACGATGTCAGTATAGTTTTTCTCATACTTTGCCTTCGAAAGTACTTCTACCAGAATGGCTAGCGCAGTCTCGGTGTTCCTATTTTTCCTGAATCCGTGTTGGTGGTTTGGAATCAGCGCCCTCTCTTCCAAGTGCTTGACGAGACTGTCATTAATTGCCCTCTCCATTAATTTTGACACTGTTTCCAGGAGCGTTATTGGCCTGAAGTTTCCGGGGTTGTTTGGTGGCTTGCCGGGTTTTGGTAGAAAAATAATTTTTCCCTTCTTTAGCGCATCCGGAAAGTATCCTGCCCTTAGGGAGGCGTTAAACACTGCCGCTATCCGCGACAAAAAGTTGGCTGGTGAGCATATCAAATTCTCCTTCGTTATAGCTGATGACCCAGGTGCCTTCTGTTTGGTGTTCTTGAGCGTTCTTTGAATCTCTTGTAGCGTTATTGGCTCGATTCCTTGCTCTACTAATAGCGTTGGTGAAGCAGCTATGTTGGGTACTATTTCTAGGCGGTTTTGCTCCAGTTCTTCTACCACTCTTGTTTTGTGGTCGCCGTCCAAATCCTCGTTTTCATTGGGTGAGATATCAAATATCCTCCTCCAATGTTCCCGGAACGCCTCTTCAACTTCCTGGGGTTCCTCCTCCCCTCCATCCTCGTTCTGAAGTTTGATTTTTGGCCTCTATTTTCTCTTTCCTCTGGCTATGTTGATTATTTCCCATATTTTGGTAGGGTTTAAATCCTCATCCATGGCTTCCACGAAAAGGTCCCATCTTCTGTTCCTTTAACTTTTATTTCTTCTAACAGCTCGTTCTTCACTCGTCGCAGCGTTGCACGGTCACCTCTCTGTAGGCCATTTTGCTCGATTGAGTTCCTCGTGATTTCATACTCATTCTCGAGATTTATTATCTGGGCTGATCTTATTGGATGTGGCAATGTTCTGTATGTTGTTGTAGGAACGTATTTATTATCAGCCCTGACAAGCGCCTCCATGATGTCGTCGATCTCTTCGTCAATTTCCTCCAGCAAGGCCTCGGTCAAGTCTCTCTGTTCGTAATTAGCGAGCTCTTCTTCGTAGTTGGTACAATCGGCCTGTCTATATGATTTTCTCGGCGAGCACTTGACTTGGATGGGGTCCATGGACAAAGTCATGACCACCATCTCGTGGTCGCTAGTTGAAGGAGGACCTCTCTCAATAATATAGTTGAACTGGAGGTTCGGGGTAGCCAAAACTATATCTGGTTTTGTAGCGTTGTTCTGGCCTAGATATTTTGGAAAGTCGGGTCCCAGGCGCTCTGCTATCCCTCTTTTCAGTAGTTGGTCGAGGTTCCTCCCGGCTTTATTGGGGTGACGAGTGTAGCCTAAGGCTTTACTCCTGGCATTTAAATCGCCCATGAATACCGTTTGGTCTTTGTGGCCAAATATATCTGTAAAATCGTGCAGGGGTAAAAAATCTCTCCTTGTGTGTTGGTAGCCTGTCGCTACTATAAGGTTGCCTGTCGCTGTTTTTAAGCTTATTGCCAGATATGATTCATCTAGGTCCTTTAGCCTTTTGTGGACTATATCATTGCGGATTGCCATAGCGACGCCGTCGTTATTGATATCGTTAGTGGTCTTACTGATTATGGTGTAATTGAAATGTTAATTTTGCTTCTTGCCGGGTCTATATTTATCTCGTTTAGCAATATAATATCTGGATCTTCTCTTAGGTACGTATTGCTCAGAAAGAATCTTTTATCGTTCCAACCAGCCACGTTGTGACATATTATCTTAAATTTTCTTCCGTGGGCCATTACTTATGTTTTCTTTCCTCCCTGCTTCCTCTTTTCTCTGCCTTATACGCTTCGCGCTCGGTGGGCGATTTTGTCCTTCCACTTCTCTTCTTCTTAAATTCCTCCTTCTTCAGCGTACTGCGCATTTCCTGCAGGATTTCTAGTTTGCCTGTTGTCAGCATTGTGAATACTTCCCGTTCTGAGTATGGGTCTTCGTATTCGTACTTGTATACTCCCTTTTTAATGCCTTGTGTTAGTTCTTCATTGTCGTCGGGGAAGGGTTTTTCAGCGGAGGCGTAGATCTTCGAGTTAAATCTTTGTTGCTCTTCATCCTCTTCTCTTGCAGGCTTTGGGGGGGGAGAGCTTGGCTCGGTCCTTCTCGGGTCTGGCTTGCTGCTTGTTATTTTGGTTGCATGTGGCAACCTCTATTTCCATCACATCATCATGTTCTTTCTGTGCATTCTTCCTTAGCCTCGGGTCTATACTCGCTGCCCTGTTGGCTTCCGAGGTTTTCTCCTGGCTAGCGGCCCTTGCTGTGCTTGGGTCTGGTTTGGTTTCGTTGGCTTATACTGGATGTTTAGGATATCTGCTGATGGTGGGTTATCCGGGAACCACATCTTCTCTAAGCCGTTATTTTTTAGCATCAGATTTAGTGCTCTAGAGTAAGAGCCTGGATTAGCTACGTTTAACACATGCGCGTAAAGAATGCAAGCTAATATGTTGAGTGACTCCCCCTGTTTGACTTTAATCATATTCTTCCCTGGCTGGATCTTTTCAGCTGTGGCTTTAGATACCTTGGCGAATTTGAGGTTCTGCCTTTCTTCCTCTGCTCTAACCTTCTCTCTTCTTTTATTCTCAATTTGTTCTCTTTTCAACGGGCATGCCATTGCCAGGGTGCGATTTCCACTGCAGTTCAGACATCTTTTTAACTGTGACCTGCATCCCCGCCACGTATGGTTTTTCTCGATGCACTCGGAGCAGCATTTTATATCTCTGACCAGGCAGTCCCTTGTATTATGCTTCTTTAGCGCGTAGCAATTGAAGCATGCTAGTATGCTAATGATTTCGTTGGTTTTTACTTGTTCAGGTGTAATTTTCAAATTAAATGCGAGAATACCCAACTCTCTTTCTCTTGCCTTTGCAGCCATACTAGTTTCCCGAAAAATAACCTTGAATACGTAAGAGTATTCTGTATTGGTTGCTTGACTCGTAAACTTAATTATCTGCTTTACCCTCGCCCATTGTTGTGCTCTCTCGATCTCTTTCTTTATCTCGTCTGCGTTGTGGTCCCCTATCCAGGGGCCAATTTGTCGGCAGTAAACCGTCTTCTGGGCTTCTATTTGGGGGGATACTTTTGCTTCTAGCCCAATCCTTGTGAATTCCTCGCTCGCTCTTTCTGAAAGGATTTTGTCAACATCTCTGTCGTCTTGGCAGATTGCTCTATATGAATCCGTGTAGTCTAGTAACCTAACTAGCACTACTCAGAGTTCCTCGTAGATTATTTGAAAGACGCTGGTTTTGTCGGGTTTTTGCGCGCCATTAAAGACGCGCAAAGGGACCCGTTTAGTGGTGTCCATCTTCTTATTATCAAAGTTCTTTTTTATTTTCCATTAGCTAAGAGGATGAAAAGAGTAGGTAGATATAGGTGCTGCTACATCCTTTTATGCTCACCGGCTTATTCAGCTGGCGAGTCTGTATTCCCTACCTACCTACCTAAACCCTAGCCCTATCAGTTTTTGCTCCACTAAACTTGTGTCCGCCGCTCACACGGGATCTAACCCGTCCCGGGCTAAGCTTCGGCCTGCGCCGAGTTAGCCGCCTGGTTTAGATATGGCTCCTGCACAAGAAGGTAGCTATGGAGACTTCAAGCTTCCCTACCCGACTCGCCCTAAAGAGGGTGGATAGGAAAGAGAGAGTTCGTCTTTTTGTAAGAGTCCAGTAATCGTCTTGTCTGACAGTTGTGGTTTCTTCTGTTTCTTTAATCTTGAATTGGCAACGATGCAAAAACGATCAATTTCGTCTCCCAAAGTTGAAGGTGTAGATTGCGTATGGTTCTTCTTAAGTAAGAAAAGTTTTTCCGCTATCCCGCCTGGAATTATTCAAAAATTGCTTCATTATATATAGTATTTCTACGCAAACATAAGTATTACATAATTGGCCAATCATGGCGCGGGAAATTTTTAAGGGTAAACTAAGCACCATGATTGGCTATTTTTGTAATACTTATGTTCGCGTAAAAATACTATATACAATGACCACCCAACACTTCAGGAAACAATAAGGAAAAAGCCACTGGACTCAAAGAGGTCATAGAATCTCACTCTTTGGAGGAATCCGAAGAAAAGGACGGGACTAACAACAAAGAGGAACAAGAATCCCCATCTTCGGATAGTGACGAGGGCCCATGCACTTGCACAAGAGCGATGAAGAGTCAGTCAAAAACTCCTAGTCCTCCCCCAAAGAACGAAAAGCCTGGGAGCTCCAGACCCGCCCCACAAGCCAAGAAAAACAAAAAGGCCAGGAAGAAACACAGGTAAATACATCTCACAATGGAACGGAACTCACTAAGAATCATGGAAATTAATACCAACGGCTGGACAGTGAAAAGAACTCTCTACGTAAATTTGTTCAGGGAGATTGATGCAGATGTCATCTTGATTTCTCACCATGGGATTGACAATCGTAGCTCCGAAATGAAGATCTAGAATTACGACGTGATAATTACGAATTACTCTCAAGAGTGGTACGAATGTGCCGCCATCGCCATCAAAAGAGGGATCAAGTACAAGCCAATAAGAAACCTGGAAGAATCCTATCTTGCAATAGAGGTCGAACTCGATATAGGTAAGCTAGTCATCGCTACCGGGTACCAGCCGCCAAGACCAAAATATTTGCCAATCCATTCTCTCTCTGGCCTATTTGGCAGAAGGACCCCCGCCATATTATTGGGGGATCTTAATGCTAGATGTCGAGAATCTGGGTACTGGGCCTTCAATGGAAATGGAAGGTGCCTGGATACTATGATTGACCGAAATATGGTCCATAGAATAGGCCCGGACTTCCCAACCTATACTCGAGGAAGAAGTGCCACAAAACCAGACATTTGTCTGGCTAATCGTCAGCTGCCGTTCAATTACTACATGGAACCAGTCCAGATAACATGTAGTGATCATATAGGAAAACCTACTTACCATCAATAGGAACCCTATACAAGTCCCATCTCTAGTCAGAAAAGACTACAGGAGAGCAAACTTTGCACGATACGCGGGTCTCCTCGAGGCCTATCGCCCACCAAATCTGGACGAGGCAATTCTCGAGCAGATAGATGAGGCACTCGACGACCTCAACGAACATCTTACAAATGCAGATAGGGCTTGCATCCCCAAAACCCAGTATAAAACCATCTCCTCATACAGATGGACTGGGTACATGAAAGATCTTTACAGAGAATTGAGAGTCATGTACGAGTTAAATATCAGAAATGCATCAGTTGACTCGCTACAACGAAGTAGAGAGATCAAGGAAGAGCTCAACCAGTTGATCCTCGAACAACAACAGAGACAATTCGACAATGCGATCGAGAGCCTCGATCAAGATACATCTCCCAAAGACTTTTGGAAGAAAGTCAAAAGTCTCAGAGGATCAACTGGGAAAAAGAAGAAAACGGAAATCCAAAAAGAAGATAGATCCATTTAAACAGAAGAAAGGAACATCGAAGTAATACTCCGGCGTTATTGGGAAAAAATCTTTAGCATATCAGAAGAAGAAAATGAAGATTTTGATATAGAGTTCGAAAACAACATCGTAGACGAGCTTAACACGGAAATACATCGAACGCATCCTCATCACCAGGTGGTAAGAGTGCGTGACGGAGACGCCAAAATCACCGAAGAAGAGATCCTTGGCGCACTCCGCTCATTCGGACAAAAAGCCCCAGGCCAATCGGGGCTTACAAAGGTAAACTTCGAAAAGGCACCAGCTAACATCATCGAAGGAATGAGACGTATTTTCAACGCATGTCTGAATACAGGGTACTTTCCAGATGGTTATAAGACGGCAAAGATGATCTTCTTGCCCAAGCATAGAAAGGACCCAACGTTGAGAGAGAGCTACCGCCCAATTTCACTCCTGGAATTTGGCGGAAAACTCTTTGAGAAGATCCTCAACGGGAGACTGGTGTCTCACATGGAAGAAAACTCCCTCTACAACCCATGTCAATTCGGGTTTAGAAAGAAGCGAAATACGGAAATGGCAATCAATGTCATAACGGAAAAGCTTTCCCAAGCCAAACGGGACAGGAGTTATGTGGATATTGTTTGTGGGATGTATCAAAGGCGTTTGATAAGGTGTGGCAGCGGGGCATGCAGTATAAGATCTTACGGCTGGGTCCAAGTGAAAACTTAGAAAGAACTCTCTGTGACTACGTCATGGAAAGAGCGGCGTATGTCAGTTTAGGGTGCACGGACGAACTAAAGTTTCCGCTCACTGCGGGCCTCCCGCAGGAGTGTGTCTGTCCCCCACCCTTTACTCGATATACACCACGGATGTCCGCCCCTGTTCACCCCTTTTCTCTCAATATTCAGTACGCCGATGATTTCAGCCAGATAATCGTATCTCCATGGAGGAATGCGCCGTGGCAAGCTCGCATGACAGCGATGGAAATCGCGAACTTGAACAACTACGAGGCTCAGTGGAAGATAAGAACAAACCAAGAGAAGTTCAATGTGGTCCCCATTGGATTCACCCTAAGAGCAGACGTGCGTGTGTGGGATACGCGATATCCCTATACCAACGAATGCAATGTACTCGGTATGAAAATTACCTCTACCCTGTACAAGAAGCACGTCGAAGAAAGGTTTTCTCGAGCCTCGGCCGCTGTCAGAACTCTATATACATTTAGAAATCTACGTGAAAGCAACAAGAAGAAGATCTACAATACCTTTTAAAGATCTACGTTGCTTTACCCCGCCTCCACCCTCTCATGTGTCTCAAAAACACAAAAGAGGCGACTTCAAGTAGTGTAAAATAAATGCATATACCTAATCACGGGTATACGCATGCAAGAAAGAAGACGGCAAGAAGATCTGCACAGAAAGGCGGGGATAGTTCCCATCAACAAAGTAATAGAAGAACGGACCCGGAAAATGCAGGATCTGGTTAATCGGAAACTGAGTGAAGATATCACTCAGATGATTAACCAGAACAGAAGAGCAGACTGGCGCGCCAGATTTCCCAGCTCCGCCAACCGAGTGGCTGGTGGGGACGAAGTGCCATTCTATGCATAATGAGATGAAAAACATGAACCTAAAAAAGAAGACAACCGAACAAGATAAGAAACTCAAAACTACGACAACAAACCACCGATGAAGACAACTTTAAACCAAGATTGTGAAAAACCCCGGATTACGACAAGAACCCTACTAAATATGAAGAAACAAAAAACTAAAACACACACGAATACAAATGATACCAAGAACAATAAGCACGCACCTAAAATGCAAATAAAAACACAAACAAATAAACAATGCATAACACACACAAAATTAAACTAAAAATTATTAAGACAAATGGCTGGAACGCCATAAATAATTATTTATAATTATTAAAAATCTACAGAAACAACAAAGAATACACGCTACCAAAAAAATAATAAAAGTGATAGGTCTGATAACCAGGCTTTAGGCATCTCTTTGCACCCTACCACACTTCTTTCTCTTTTCTCCGCTTGTCTATTTTCTCTATCTACCCAAACACCCTATCGTCCTCCCTTACATGCACGTACTTTAACTTAATCAGAATCAGACTCCAACATCAAAATCTAGGGATCTCATGCTTACCCCATTCCTAAGCAATACAAGCAGAAGGAAATAGTCGACGGACTTGTCAAGGGTAAATTTAGATGGGAAAACGAAACAGACGCGGACGAAACTGAAATTCACAACGCACTGAAACAGGGCATGTTATTCATCGCTCCTGAATCATGCAGCAACATCCCATGCTGTGAATTAAAAAAGAAGAGAAATGGACGCACTCGATCCCCAGGCCGACCAGAAAAAGCAAAGTTAGGTTGAGAACACAAGCAATCATAACAATAATGGACACGTTTCAACGTAAGCTTAAAATATTCACCTTGAATGTTAACGGCTGGAAAGAAAAACGCCTAATCTACTCCAACATAGTAAGAAAGGAAGATCCAGAGATAATCATCTTAACAGAACATGGCATATCCGCAGATACAGAAACAATAAAAATCCCCAACTATAAAATATTAACAACAAACCACTCGCAGTCAAGATACGACGGAGTAGCCCTAGGCACTAAAAAAGGCATACCCTTTACTGAAATAAAAGGGTTAGAGGAATCATTTTTAGCTGTGAAGATAAAAATGACTACAGGAGACCTGGACATAGCCAGGGCCTACCATCCACCATGACGCTCATACCTACCGATACCCAATTTCATCAAGATATTCCGCAGACAAGCCTTAAACTTTCTAGCTGGATACCTTAATGAAAGGTGCAGGAAAGCAGGTTACACAACCCATACAAACGGTACGGGAAAAACCCTACACCTCCTGATGCAAAGAGGCCCACTAAAGAGAGAAGGACTCGACTTCCCTACGTATCTCACAGCCGGATCCTCGACTACCCCAGATATTATTTTAACTAATCAAAACTTCAATTTAAATCACCTCACACAGCCAGGTCCAGCAACTCCCTCTGATCATAATTACCACTATCTCAACTTCACCCATCCAAATAAAAATATCACGAATAAAAGCAACGAGCAAAACAAACTGGGATGGATTCAAACAATACTTAAACACAATAGAAACCGGATCCCTTGACAACAAAAGTAAATAGGAAATAGATGCCCAACTAGAGTTAATCACCAGTAAAATCAGAAAAGCGGATAATTTACACACGCCAACAATAGAATACAGAACCATACCTGCACCTAGATGGACCCAAGAGATCCAAGATGAAATGGATGCATTTCAAAATGTAATAAATGAAATCAGGGTATCGGGTCATACGATCGAAAGGTACAGAAACATTATCATAATTAGAAGGAGGATAGACACCCTCATCAAGGAAAATTCAGGCAGGCTCTGGGATAACATAATAGGTAAGATTGAGATAGAAAAGGATCCAAGGAAATTCTGGAGACAATTCAGGAAATTACGCAGATCACATCAAAAAGAAGAAATAAGCCTGAAAATTCAGAACAAGAAAGTAGAGCAAAATGAGGAATTACAAGAGCATTTCCGAACACATTGGACAAAAATTTCTCTATTCCACCTGAAGAAAATAAAAATTTCGACCTAAACCTTGAGGAAAAAATCATACGTAGCCTGACAACACAACGTGAACTCATTATACCGTTTAGAAACGTCGACGAACAAAGAGACAGTCCCTTGGGCGGAGGAAAGCCATTTACTATCAATGAATACCTGACAGCATTAAAATCATTTAAATAAAAGGCTCTAGGACAAAGTGGAATATCTAAAGCTCACTTAATTAATGCCCCAGATAATGTGCACGAATCAGTAGTGAAGGTCTTTAATGCCTGCCTAAATATGAGATACTTTTCCCAAGCATTTAAAACGGCAATGATGATCTTCCTGCCGAAGCCGGGCAAACTGAAACATCAAGTCGAAAGCTTCCGTCCTATCTCGCTCCTAGAATTTCTAGGCAAGGTCCTAGAAAACCTCTTTAACGAAAGGTTTATAAACCATCTTAACACAAACAACCTATACAACCCACAACAACACGGGTTCCGGAGCAAGCGAGGGACGGACACCGCACTAGCAATCATTACCGAAAGAATTGCTACTGCCACTGCGCGATGCAACAGAGTTGACATTGTGCTTCGTGATGTTGCCAAAGCATTTGACAAAGTGTGGTGGCCCGGCTTAAAGGCCAAAATCTGCGACCTTAACCTGGAAATAGACCTCTGCAAAATACGCTGCAGCTATCTAGATGAAAGGAAAGCGATATTGCAGATAAACGGCAAAACGGGCGATGCAATCAACTTGCAAACGGAATTCCTACAAGGAGGCTGCCTCTCACCTACGCTGTACACAGTGTATACCAGGGACCTTCCACACCCCACTGATGAAAGTTCGTTGTACATACAATTAGCGGATTATATCCCTCAGATAGTGACCAGCGATAGGAAAAACCCCAAGGACATCGCCCTAAGAACAGGTATAGAAATTAAAAACCTAAATGATTGTGAGAGAAGGAATAAAATAAAAACTAACAAGGATAAGTTCAAACTAATTCCCATGAACAGAAGGAAAAAAGCTACTGTACGCGTAGATGGAAAGGCATATCCTTTCTCAACAGAAGGACATGTCCTCGGACTAAAAATAACAACGAACGGCTATACAAGTCACCTACCACAAAAATCATAGAAGTAAAATTTACCTCATCAGCGCTATACAGATTCAGGCAACTTTCAACCAAAAATAAAAGGAAACTATACCTGGCCATAATTCAACCCAAGCTCCTATACCCAATTGTACCATTGAATACACTAAGTAACTCTCAAATCAGGAAGATCCAAAGAGTCCAAAATCAAGCCACTAGATTCATAACAAACACAGGAAGACTAGATTACATACCAGCAGAAGAACCCCACCGCAGATTTACTATTAAACCCATAAATATAGTCATACAAAAAAGAGCAAGAAAGCTGTGGGAAAAGATTATAAATACGATTTCACAGAATATAATAAACCAAAGCATCGTACAAGAAGATCAAATCCATCGTACGCAATATAAACAACGCTTCAACGGTAGCCTGAGAATAACGTTAGTAAACCATAATGCAACATCTAGAAAGGACAACCGATTGCGACTACCAAGTATACAACCCAAATGTGAATCCCGATGTAGAACCATTATATTTACATAATAGCATTAAAAAAATAAATAAAAAATAAATAAACAAATAAATAAAATAAAATTAAATTAAAAAACAATAAAATGATAAAAACGCTCTATTGAGCAAAAGAAAACAAAGGCTCCAATGCTTAAAATAATAATGTATCACAAAAATATAATAAAATTAAAAGAAAAACGAAAGCGTTAGCCAGGCAACCCAGCACAAATCTCTATCATCTTCACACATCATCCTACACACATTAACACAAACACACAACACTCTAATTTCTATCTTTCCTATCTCACTCTCTCTAAACATTCTAACTTTATTTATCTTATCTTATCTTATACAATGTAGCAATATTTGAATAAGCAACATCAACAACTACGAAAGAGATTGGAAGATAAGGACAAACAGGAGGAAATTTACAATAATCCCAATCTCTAGGAACAAAACAGCTGAAATTGTAGTTGAAGATCAGAACTACAGATATCATAGTGAGAGCAAAGTGCTAGGACTCAGAATAACAAAATGAGGCTACAAACAACATATAACGAAGAGGAAGAACAAGGCGATTCCGATGAAGAGAGGTACTACTATACCCGCCAACCCCTATCAACGGTAAAACAAGGACGAAAAAATTGGATCTCCAGAGAATAGAAAATAAAGCTCTCTATCTATCACCAACAGACGAAGGAGAGAGAAGAGAAGACTAAAGGATCTACACCAAGAAGCAGGATTAGAAACGCTTAATATCAACATCAGGAACAGAGCGGAGAATATATGGAGGAAGATAGACGATCTACCTCCGATATTTGCAGAGCACAGGAACACCAGAACTGGAGTCCCCTTTAACACTCGATTTCCAAGCGGCATATAGCAGCTGAGAATCGAGGAGGTTCCCATGTTTACTTAAGTAGGAATTCAAAAAGAGAGAACAACCAAGCATAAAGATAAAGATATTTACCCGACTATATACAAACCCAACCAACGAAATAACCAACCAAAACACCAGATTGATACCCTAATAGGACAACAGAATTTATACAACCTAAATAGGAAGAAACAACTGACTAAGAAGACAACACAGATCAAAAGTGTAAACAGAAACTAATTACATGGTTTTACGGCAAGAAGGCAGCCTTCAACTTTGCTGTTCAAATGGTCTGGAGAGAGCCACGTAGTCATGCAGATAATTATTATTCTTATCTAACAAATATAACTTGTTTCAATGCTTCTTTGGGTAAAAAAGATCAAATCTCCCAATCTTTCCTCAGCTATGAGACCCGTTCACCACTCAGGTGATCTCCCTCTACCTACACCCCCGGCAAATAAAGATCTTTTTCCTTCATCAGATGAATAAGATTCTACCAAGTCGATCGATACTAAACACAATGTCTCTGTTTCTTCCGGAGCAAATGGCAATGAGTCGTACTGAATCACGCAATGAGACCTGAATGACCTTTCCCGTGCTTTGAATTTATCTAAGCAGCACTTAGAGCTCCTGGCACCCAAGCTTGAGCAGTGGAACCTAGTCAAAGCAGATGTAACGATCACTAGTTTCATGACACGAAGCAAGGACATTGCTTTATTCTATGACATGTAAAACAGATTGTGCTACTGCACAAATGTCTTTGGCTTGTTCACCTTTCTTGGTTTCTCACACAATCTCTCAGCCTGGTGTAGGTCCAGAGACTCTTCCAAGCGAAGCCTGAAGGCTATTCTTCTGCACAATGAAAACAAATACCCTAGGATACCAATTACCTACTCACTCCAACTAAAAGAGTCATATGACAATATGGAGTTCCTTTTGGAAGCTTTCAAATACAACCAGTACCAGTGGAGTTTCTGCAGAGACCTCATGGTCATTGAGCTCCTTATGGGTTTGCAAGCGGGCTTCACAAAGTACTGTTGCTTTCTGTGTCTTTGAGACAGTCGGGCTGTGTCCAAGCATACAACCAGAAGGACCTGGGACTTAGGCGTGTTTTCATGCCTGGTGAACACAGTGTCAGAGCAAATCCTCTGGTTGATATGAACAAGGTGTTTTTTCCTCCTATTCATAACATACTTAGTTTAATAAAGAATTTCGTGAAGGCCATAGATGAAAATGACGCTGCTTTTGAACACTTGTGCTCTCTTTACCTACTCACTCCAACTAAAAGAGTCATATGACAATATGGAGCTCCTTTTGTAGGCTTTCAAATACAACCAGTAGCAGTGGAGTTTCTGCAGAGACCTCATGGTCATTGATCTCCTTATGGGTTTGCAAGCGGGCTTCACAAAGTACTGTTGCTTTCTGTGTCTTTGAGACAGTCGGGCTGTGTCCAAGTATACAACCAGAAGGGCCTGGGACTTAGGCGTGTTTTCTTACCTGGTGAACACAGTGTCAGAGCAAATCCTCTGGTTGATATGAACAAGGTGTTTTTTCCTCCTATTCATAACATACTTAGTTTAATAAAAAATTTCATGAAGGCCATAGATAAAAATGACGCTGCTTTTCAACACTTGTGCTCTCTTTTCTAAACTCTGATTTCTGCCAAGCTCAAGGAGGGCATCTTCCTCGGACCTAAGATCCCCGAGGTGCTGAAAGATGAGGCCTTCAGGGAGCTTCTTGCCTTAAAGGGGCTGAAAACATGGGAAGCATTTGAGTCAGTCTGTCGTAGCTTCCTTGGTTAATATACGGGTACCAGATTAGTAAGAGTGTATCAAGAAGTTGTTACAGTCTTACGAAGATATGGGAAGCCAAATGGCACTCAAAATTGACGTTCTTCACTCCTACCTCAACTTCTTCACTCCGAACCTCGCAGCAGTGAGTGAAGAGCATGGAGAAAGGTTCTACTAGGATAATACTAAGGTGGAGAGCAACTACAGGCAAGTGGAAACCCAACATGATGGGGGACTTTTACTGGATGCTCATTATGGAGGCAGAGTAGACAACATCGTCCAAAAAAACTCACTTCTAACTGTCAGCTGTACTATGATCTGTGTGTATTGTTACCTAAGTCATTTAGTTCCATAATTGTTCTGTATCTATGTTTTCTGTAATATACCTTTGTAACAGATAAAATAAACACATTATATTTTTAATTTATGTGCAGTATAATTAAAATGGTATATGTGAAAGCAATAAAACTAGAGCTGATAGAGCAAAACTGTCTAGAAAAATTGAATTCACTACATGGAAATTAGTAAAAAATACCTAGTAACATCATTGCCTCAGAGCAAAAATTTGCGGGGTAAATTGGTATATCTTTTAAAATTGGATAAGAGGTACAATCTTAAATTTTGCTTTCAATGCATTTCCAGACTGCAATTAGGTCAACCTTAGTTAGAACAAAGCAGATGCATTCTCCGGAGAAACATTAAGAAGAACTTGACATACATATACGAAACTCAAATTCTCTTATTTTCAAACCTCGAAATCTCCTTTCAAATTCATCTGGATTTCGTTCTTACAATGTTGGAAATTAACGATATTTAATTGCTTTAGTTGTGTTATCCATAATTGCAGCATTAATTACAAAAAAATACAATTGTAAAAGGCGATGTGATCATTTTTTTTGTTCCTTGTAGTTTCAAATTCAACTTTTTTAAATGGCTGGTAATATCAACCAAAAGTGCTAAGTCACACATCAACCTTTCTTGATCTAATTCAGAAATATGTTTACCATTCATTTCATCACCAAAGTCTGCTTCAAACTCAAATAAAATAGGGTCTTTCAATAAGGTCGCTCGATTTTTAAATGTAAATAAAACAAGTTGTGTGTAATATATACACTCAATTTATTTTAAATTTGAAAGTACATTTTATGTCGTTCAAATGTCGGCCGCGGCTTTGCTTGGTGGAAAGTATTCGGGAGGTCCCAATTTTCAATGACTTTGTCGCATAAATCTGGCTGAATTTGCTGGATGGTGTTCGTTATGTTGACTTTGAGGACATCAACTGTTTGCGGATTATTCGCATAGACCTGCGATTTAAGGTATTCCCAAAGAAAGTAGTCTAATGGCGTTAAATCGCATGATCTCAGTGGCCAGTTGACGTCGCCACAGCGCGAGATGACCCTGCCCTGAAATCGCTGGTGCAAAATGTCTATCGTGGCGTGCGCAGTGTGACACGTAGCGCCGTCCTTTTGGAAACACATGTTGTCAATATCCATATCAGACATATAATCTAGTTGAGGCCACAAGAAGTTGCTTATCATCGATCTGTAGGTCTTGCCGTTGACGGTTATGGCAATCCCAGCTTCGTTCTGAAAAAAAATACGGACCGATGATTCCGTGAGACGAAAGTCCGCACCAAACAGTGACTTTGTTGGGATGCAATTGGTGCTAGTGTATCTCATGTGGATTGTTTTCGTCCCAAATCCGAAAATTTTGCTTGTTTACAAATCCATTTATCCAAAAAATGGGCCTCGTCGCTGAAGATGATTTTGGGCGGGAAATTTTGATAATAACTGATTTTGATAATAACATTTGATGATTTGCACACGCTGTTCAACGCTATAACCTTCCATCATGACTTGCCTAGTACTACTAAACAGTTCACAGTGAGGTTGCCAGAGTTGCTTTAACAACATGGCCACTATCGCCTGACAAAGCTCGAGCGTCCTTGTTGAAAGACCCTTTAGTTCTCTAAATTTGCTGATGTTCAATCCTTTACTTGTTATAAAATTAACAGACGTCGCCACATTGCACATCACATTTTCATATTAATTAAGTGCACACACAGTTTCTTGGTGAATTATGCAATTAAATAATATTAATTTATTTAAAATTAGTTCCCTGATTTCTAATTCTTCCTTGATCAATGAGACTAGTTGTATTTTGGTCCAATTATTCTCAGTAGCAATTCCAATCAGTTTTTTATATGAAAGATTTAACTCATTAATTGCTGATTTCATCTCCCTAAAAATGTCTTCACCTGTAGTAGTTCTATGCAAAGATTTTGAGCATAATACTTTCTCTGTAATTTAAAAGCTATAAGTAATCCTGCGAATATATTTTGTCAACTGAGCAATATTGGTAATGTCTAGTTCAGTCAGCAGCTAACGAATAATTTGAAATATCAAAATCTTCTCTCTCCTTGATGTTGTTCTATCATCCCATATTTATATACAAATTAATTGTCCTCAAGAGTCAAAATATGAGCTGTACATAGTAAGCATTCTTTTAGAAATTCGCCTTCTGAGTGTGACTTCTGGTTTTTACAATTATTGAAGATCTCATAGCCGGCCTGAACTATACCATCATTAAGCTTTATTACTAGTTGCAATGATTATTGTTTGTTTTTTTATAATCCTTCCGTAAGCCTACTAATTTTGTCTAAACTCATTTGATCTTTTAATTCATGAAATATTTTATGTTTCTTTCATAATCACTCTCAAGATTGCATTTTTTCATTGCCAAAACTTATTCAGAACCTATTACACATATTGGCTTGTGTTCTATTTCAACAAAAAATAATCAGTAATCCTGTCTTATAACTTACAAAACTCGTCTTCAGTCTTTTGTTCAGTATGGGTGCATGGCAAATATTTTATAATTTAAAATTATAGAAATTACCTTATTATTTCTACTTCGCAGACAGTAAATAATAATTAAAACACACACGTATTATCTCTATGATATAATAATGATAACTGGGTCAGTTGTAGGTTACAGGATTAAAATTATCAGTGTAACAAAATACAAAAACTTCTTGATAGCGTGCTTGTGATTGGCTGAGTAGCTCCAAGAGACGAAGATTCCTCGTCATTGGCTGATAGGATCTAAGGACGTCACACCTTTGTTTTATCTCGGCCATGATCAAGAAATAAAAACCTTAGATTACCCTCATGGAAAGTCAAATTTAGCTTAACACTTATCAAAGAATGAAAAAAATAATTTCAGCAGTGAAATAAAATTTTTAAAATAGATTGCAATTATGAATAATTTTGCCCCTTTCTTTCCCTCCCGGTCCTTCGGCATTCTAATAGGCAAGTTGGGCCATCTCTCCACGGCATATTTTCACTTCAAAACTAGTTTGGCCCATGCTCTCGTTTGTTTTCACTATATTTAAAAATAATCACTTCGTATGTCTTGTCTTCACTATGGGAACATAAGCCGCTATTCTCTCTATTAACGTTAATAATTACTTCTCACAGGATTTTCCGTATTCTTAACTCTTATTGTCCTCCCCTTCCCCCTTACATCTTGAGAGATGTTGCCTTCCCTGAAGAGCGACAGATTGTCTCCTCTCCCTCGCTATGCAAAGCGCACCGGTTTCGGTTTTCACTGCCCGAGATTAAGGTGGTGCACTTCTATTGTCATCAAGGCTACATCCCGACTCGGACTTATTCTTAAATTGGGTTCACCTGGATATGGTAGATTTGCATCGTTTTATTGATCTTATTTTGACCTGTCGTGTCTATGTTCACAGCCTTGAGGTACCTTGTATCCGCTCCGTGAGAGTCAGCAATCAGGTTGTTGATAGGAGTTTTGCCTTCCTTTTTACGCATGCGCAGCCGTGTGTGTCTTTAAAGCTTCTTTTTCAATTCTGGTGAGAGACGGTTTGCTCTTTGTCGCATAGACTGCATTATGTGCTAGTCCGTGCGAGCCCAGCGTCTCATTTAGTTGAATTTATGATTTTCAGTTCTAAAAATCTAAATACAGAGTAAAAGACTTTCAAGTGCGGCCCGCGGGCATAAAATATTGGGCGCTGGCATGGAGTTCCCCACCCCTGACTTATGGGATAACCGGATAGGAAGGAAGGAACCGAAGAGCAGGTCGTTCATAGTTACTTTGTTAGGAAAGAAAAGGAAGCGACATGGACCCGCATGGACTGGCAGTGCAGGTTTAAGAGTTGACTAAGTATTTTCTCTGTTAGAAGAGCGCGTGACAAGTCTGCTGGAGAATATATTGCATGAATTCTTCCCCAAATAAGTAACGTCAAAATTAAAAAGTAAAATCCAACGAAGGAACTTCTGCCAGAAAGTATATACAAGAAATAGTAAAGATAAAATATTTAAACATGTGTAGAAACATATAACTAAAATCCACCTGCGAGAGTGGGAGACTGGAGGTTAGGCAATCCTCCAAAGAATAGGAAACAGCACCAAAATTCCTGAA
Source organism: Ceratothoa steindachneri (assembly GCA_963969495.1). NCBI lineage: Eukaryota > Metazoa > Arthropoda > Malacostraca > Isopoda > Cymothoidae > Ceratothoa > Ceratothoa steindachneri. The sequence continues at coordinate 131,540,883 of OZ018321.1, read as the reverse complement.
TCTGCCGCGTATGATGTTTCAAGATATGGTAGACATCAAATGGCGGGCACTAATAAATCATTCGTTATTGAAGTCAAGGCGTATGGTTCGGGATGTCTTCTACCAACATTTTACTCAATTTTCTTCGCACTTCTACAAGGTTTCAATCTAAATCAAATTTTGTTAACTAGTTAGGCATTCAGGTTCTAGCTCTCCTGAATGACGCGATGCCATAATTCCCCGTTTATGTCCTATAAATTGGTAATTTTAGCAGTGAAACTCTAGGACATCCATGTTATGTTCACCTTCAGATAATGCACTTAAATCAGAACTGGTTTCATAAAGTTCACGACAGCTGCATTGCCACCAAACGCTATATTATAGAATACAAAGAAAATAAAACCATGTTGAAATATCTTGAATACATAGACGTTTTTCTTCCGAAAATGTTGCTCGGTTTTTCTATATCACCCGACAACATAACTTTGTTGTCTTTATTCCCTTTCTTATGCTATCACCAGGATTCATCTGATATCCTACCTTAATTGCTATTTTGAGTTACTCTGAATTTTAGTTACCAAATTTAATCTTTATAAATTCAGCAAAATAGCGGGCTTGCATGGTGGATGCCTATCAGGAAAACGTTGCATAAAGAAATCTACTTGTTTAATGCTGCCACGCTTAATAAAATTTGTGATAAAAAGTACTCGTTTTTTTTTTGTTAACTTCATGCTAAGTTCTTCTGAATTAGTCTCTTTTCTGATGCGTAGGAACGATTTGATTTACCAATGAAGAGAACGTACTATTTTATGCATTACATTGGCATGAAAGCTACTTAGAAAAATAAAAAAGAATTATGCGGTGCTATATGTTGAATTATATTTATTCAGGTAAATTTATTAATTTTCAGATTCGGATTTTAAGTTATTTAACTTCCTTGCGGAAACACTTTTTTTCTTCCATTCTAAACCATTTGTGCCATGATGATTATATATATATATATATATATATATATATATATATATATATATATATATATATATATATATATTTATATTTATATATTTATATGGTGCGGTTAATATATCGCAAAGTTAGGCAACTGACACTGCCTTAGATCCTGAGGGCCAACCCTCGTCCTCATCAAATAAACAACACTCATAAAAGATACATTTCAATAGATCCCCTTTATAAAATATTGAACTTCCTTGCGGAAACACTTTTTTTTCTTCTTCTAAAATATTTAACGACTTTTAGGTTTCCTGCGACGGTAAACTATTAGGTTGAGGAATAAGTTCTTGCGTTTTTAATGTTGTGCTGATTTAAGTATTGTTGACGTGATTTGTGCACATATTAAGAAACAATAGTAAAAAATGAGAGCAAAATTTGCAAAGGTTAGGCTACGTCTCTTAACAGCGTAGACTATTTGGCTTTTGCTTAGGCTACGTCTTGAAGTTGAGAAATAATTCATTGCGGTTTATTTAAAAGTTGTGTTAATTTAATTTTTGTTCTGTACCCCCAAAGTGGAATGCTAAGTTGAAAGAAAGGCGCATTTTCGACACTTGTTGTTACTCATTTTCAATCGAGACGGGAACAATGCAAACGCAGCCAAAGCTCATCGCGATATTAATGCTGTGTACGGAGAAAATTCTATATCAGAAAGGACAGCTCAATGGTGGTTTTCACGTTTTAAAAACGGTCATTTCAATCTTAATGACGAAGAACGTTCTGGTCACCCCATTAAGTTGGATGAAGATCGATTGAACGACCTCCTTTTTCATGAAAATCGTCGTCAATCAACTCGAAAATTTGCTGTACGATTGGCGTGTGATCAGAAAACTGTAATGAATCACCTTCATTAGATGGGGAAAGTTCAAAAACTCAGGGCATGGGTTCCGCCCGCTTTGAGCGAAAGCAACAAACTTCAACGCTCCACGATTACCGCAGGTTTGCTTGCTCGTTACAAGGCTACTCGTGGATATAAGGACAGATTTCTTCACCGCATCATAACTGGTGACGAAAAGTGGTGTTTTTATGTCAACATGAACATCGAAAACAATGGGTTGGGCACAATAAAAAAACACTTCCGTGATTAAAGCAAGGACTTCATCAACGAAAGACGAGGCTGTGTTTGTGATGAGATTGTAAAGGCATCATTCTTTATGAGCTCCTTGCGAACAACGATATTATCCATGCAGAACTCTACGTTCAACAAATGTATTGACTTACCGAAGCTATTCGTGAAAAGCGACCTCATCAACGTTAGGGAGTCCGTCTGTAACACGACAAAGGTTAGTGTTTTCGTTAAAATGTATCGAGTGTTTTCTCCATTTATTATGGCTAAATTTCTTTTATTAATTGAATTCCCTACCTCTTATATAACAATCCAGTAACTTGTATAGCTCTACATCCCCCCACATATTTAATGTCCGATTAAACTACTACATCCATAATTTTGAATGTTTGAAATTTCAAAGTATTAATATTAGTATTTTTAGGGATTTTGTAACTTTCCAGTATCAAAAGATGGGTGAAACATTTACCCGAAACGTTGAACATATCACGTAAACTAAATGAAATTCCCATTTTGCGTCCTTTCCTTCATCCTGCAAACTAAATTTAAACTCAACAGGAGAAGCTCTAATCAATATATATATATATATATATATATATATATATATATATATATATATATATATATATATATTAGTATAGCTCAAAGACTAAAGGTTGTTTTATTTAACAACTATTTATCTATCGATTCTGGAAACTTCATTAAATTTCCTTTTATGATATTGATACACTAATTGGTTTAGTGGAGGCTATCGAAATTATGTTTGCGCAAGGAATTAAAATAATGAAACAAAGCCTAGGAAGGCTAGGCCACCGTGCACTTTCAAGAGAAGCGTAGGGAGCCTAGGTAGCCTAGGTCACTGTGTGATTCTTCACGCAAAGCCTAGGCCATTTTATAGTGGTTTATCAGCCACACTATAGTATGGTCTCGTCATTATTGCTTACTAAGCAAATCAAAGCTTTTCTGTTTAAAAGTTTACTTCCATAGAACCTTTTAAATCATGCAGGTAACAAAAGATCAACGTGTATTTGTAGTCACAAACTTAATTAAGACTGGCAGTATTAAACAAGTACAAGATTCATTTGAACAACGTTTTCCAGGTAGGCACCCACCAAGTAAGCCCACAATTTGGAAAAATGTTCGTAAATACCAACATGAAGGAGCATGCTTAAATCTAAATAAAGGTCGTTCGGGTCGTATGAGAACCATAAGAACAACAGAAAATATCGAAAATGTTCAGATAACACTTCTTCAAAATTCACATGTATCAGTCAGAAAGAATGGGTTACAAATGTCAAAGTCATTATTTAACTATATTATTAAACATGACTTAAAATGGCATCCCTATAAGATGCATGCAAGATCAGCTTTTTGAACTGATTTTCCTCGTCGTAGACAATTTGTTGAATGGCTTCTCCATCAACCTGCTCGTTTCTTGGAAAACATTGGGATTGGTGACGAGGCAGCCGTTTTCATGAATGGAAAGGTAAATAGCCAGAACATTCGGCAATATGCGCCGCTTAACCCCCCCCCCCCCCAGTATTCAACTTTGACACACGTATTTGTCAGCAGAAAGTGTTTTTGTGGATCGGAATATGCGGGAATGGCTATCTTGTCGGCCCATTGTTTTACGAGAATAACTCAATAGACTTTGGTGGATTCAGGACGACGCACCAGCTCATAGACAGCTTGCTGTATGAACAAAACTAATAGAAACGTTTGACAACCGCATTTTCGCGCTAGATCATGCAATTGAATGGCCCTCAAGATCCCCTGACTTAACACGGTGCGAATATTTCTTATGGGGATATCTAAATAATAAAGTGTATTCTACTCCACAACAAAGCATCAACCAGTATCACACGTCAAGTCAATAATAGACTTAAGGAAAATTACAAGTTAGTCAAAAAAGTTGTTCAATCAATGGGATCATAGGCGCAACTGTGCTTGGAAAGAAATGAATATGTGGAAGGAAACGGTGCTAAAAAAAGTAAAAAATGAATTTGTATTACCCATAATAAGAGGCGGTTTTGTAAAAAAATGGATTTAAATATATTTGTTGATTTTAAACTTCGAAGTTTCATTATTTTACTTCCTTGCGCAAACATATTTTTGATAGCCTCCCTCCACTAAACTCATTAGTGTATCAATATCGTGGAGGGAAATTTAATGTAATTTCCAGAATCAACAGATAAATAGTTGTAAATTTGTTTTGTTTTGCGAGACTCAAATGTCTTTAATAGGTTTTGAGTTATATTAATTCAAAGTACGGTAACTTTTTTCTGGGACACCTTGTATATATATATATTTATCATGGCATGTTTTATTGAGAGCGACAGCCAATTTTCTATTAATAATTTTCTTTTCAATCCTCTGGGTTTTTTTTATTTTCGCCTTCTCTATTTGGTCATTCAACTCGTAAAAACCTCGCCTAAGTTCATTGTAAACTTAAGGTTTCGTGTTTAAGAAAGGTAATAGTAAATTATTGTACCTTTTCCTATATTTTATTACAGTAACGCGTTTCAATACGGCACGTATCGAACTTTGGCGATGAAACTATTTACTTGGAAACCTATCAAGCTCTTTCCACCTAAGTCAAGTTGTTTATTTTTTAGTCGCGGGCCACTCTACAAATAGTGAGATGTAGAGACTACATCTCACAATTTCGTTCGTTCGTTCGGTCGGTTGCCGTTTTGCTTTTTTTTTTGTTAATAACGTAACTATTCTGCCGATTCTTAGGAAATTTAAAACCCATACGTTGTTTTACATTTTTTTCGCATGATATAATTGCTAAAGTCCTCCCAAAGTTAACTTGAATTATTTGGCAATAACATCATAACTAATCGGCCGATTCAAACAGAATTTGAAACCCTTATATTGATTTACATTCTCTTACGAATTATATAATTACCAAGGTCCTGCCAAGGTTAGCCCGGGAATTGTTGTAAGTTTTGGAAGTGGTAAGGTCATATATCAGAATAAGTGAGAGCACGAGACCATTGGTCAGCAGACATTGTTTATATACAGTCGACCGAATGAAATATAGGCGTTGCGAAATTTTACACACAGCACAATAAACTACAATGACAGTAATCAGACGTAAAGGTATGCACTCTTTGTGGTTCTTCGGTCGCCCTTACAAATAAGGCCTTGATGATTTTGAAACTTTTCAGCGTACTTAGAAATGGCCCAAAAGGTTTTACGAATAAATTCGTTGAAATAATGATTTTTATTACTTAGAAGGTTTGAATTAGAAAATTCATATGTATCTTCTTCACTTAAAAAGCCATTTAATTTTAGCGAATATTTATCTTTACTCCTGATATCTATATCTGGTTAATTATATCTGATTTAGTTCACTTTATATTTTTTCCTTTCTTAAGAAGCATTAAACTATTTAGGCCGTCCAGTCAACTTTACTAAGAAGATTAAGGAATAATACTCAAATATCAGGAGAGGTTCGCTCTCATCTAGTTCTTCGCACACGTACAAAGCTGTGAACTTAAGAGTGAATTTAACAAAGGTAAAACTATTTCTAATTGTAAAAACTACATTGAATGATAAATCAACGAGTACATTTTCATTGGTATCGTTTACAATTATATGATGTCAGAAAGACAAAATAAATTGAATAAATACATATCTAATACTTTGGTATTCTCAATCCACACACCGACAAAATTGCTTGCTCACTCAAAGAGCTTAACCTCGCCTAACATATAAAAAACAGTTATAAGAATATTGTTTCTATGTCAAATTATCTTAATGTATTTTATTACATTGCATTGTTTCAGCACTTTACGTTTGCTCACCACATTAATTAATATACTTCGTTCGCAATACATCCTCACAATTTTTTAAAGCCGAAGATGGCGAAAAATGAAATTTGTTCTATCAGGAACAGTAACGTACATGTAAATGCAAAAAAGAAACCACAGTTTTAGGATCAATTTATTTGTTAAACCAGGTTTCGACGCAGACCTCCGTCATCTTCAATCGCTGGTAGTTTAACACTGTGGTTTCTTTCCCACATATATATATATATATATATATATATATATATATATATATATATATATATATATATATATATATATAACGAACGCGAAAGAATAATGAAATAGAATGAGTCTTACTGCAAAGAAACAGAAGATAAACGAAATATATTTTTTTTCTTCTAAATAATGTTTTTTCCTTAATTGCGAAAAAATACGTGCAATTGTGAGATCGAACTAAGCAACTAGAAAAAAAACTTATTCCGTTTATCTTCCCTTTCTTTGCGTTGTGACTGATTGAATTCATCATTCTCTCGTGTTAATGAGAGATATACATTATATATTCCCCTCGCGTTTAACATTATTCCAATGGAGGCACATGTTTCCATTTCATGCTCTCTTGATGGAGAAATATACAGCATGGTAGCCCAACAATATCGAGTGTTAAAGTAAAAAAAAAACTATGTTACGAGTAAATACTAGTTAAATTTACAGAATTTTAAAAGTAAATAAGATTTTAGCGTAATGACGACGTGGCGAACAAAATAAAAAATCACAAAACCTTGACAATATGCCGTTGCTACCGCAATGCTAAGCCTACTTGCTAGTGCATCGGGCACGTATAGGGTACACGATTACCATCACTATAGCAACTGTAATGCCTGGCTGCGTCCATCGCAGTTTAGCTCACAGTTATCTTTGGTAATATGCTGATAAATTTGGACAAATTGTGACAAACGACCCTATTGTGAAGAGACGTGAGACTAATAATATGGATTTTGTGCTTGTGTATTTTTTTAATTTTGAATGTTAAGGTGTCAATTGAACTATAGCTGTTTATCACTTTTTGTGCATCATCTAGTGTCGCGTCGAGGCCAAAGTCCTCCAAAACCTTTTTATTTAACCAGACAAAATGATCAAAGGAATACAAATCAGACTTGAAGCAAAATCATCCAAACAACCAACATATACACTTTCCTCAAGATTATTCTGTCGTCTGCACGAAAACTCCCAACTAAGTAAATTTATCCTGCCTCACTGCATTTTGCCGTACCCCCAAGATTAAAAGGGAGGATCCGCAAATCGGACTCAAGGACATCGTTGAAATAACGCTCAAAGGACGAAGAGAGGAAAGAATGATGATTGACATGATGGCACACAGCGAAGAGGCGTCGAATCTGAGCGACGACCTTATCTCGGTAAAAGGGAGTCATTCTCTAAACTTTCCTTGAGAGAAGGAGTAAACTCCCTAACTAATTAGACATCTTGCAAGATTAGAGCAAGGCTCTAAAGAGTGCCAACCCAAACTCCCCCCAAAAGCAGCAATAGATTCCCAAAAAATAGTCACTCTCTGAATTCTTCTTGAAAGAAGGATTAAACTCCCTAGCCTGGGAAACCACAGGAGTAAGTTCTTAAGGAAGGGTCACTCCTGGATTTCATCCCCAAAGGCTGAAATAAAGTCGATAGGGAAGTTACTTCTAGAGATATAATTGAAACAATGAAGTAAACTCCCTAAACTGAGTCACTCCACGACCTATTTGAAAATTAAATTAAACTAATTAAAAGAGATCACTCTAGACTTCTCGGGATAATGGAATAAAGTCGCTTTATGGAGACACTCGAATAATTCGTAAAAACTAGAGGGATCATTTTAACAGCCTTATTCCTAATGTAGGCACCTTGATATCCTGCTCCTAAAGATTTTGCATGTAATATAATAACAAAATCAAGGATTAATAATAAATTTATTCATAATCAAATCACGGAAAAATGATCAACTAAATATTTTGCATATAATTTAATAACAAAAACAAAGATTAATAACAAATTTAATGATAATAAAATAACGTAATAATAATCAGCTAGAGATATTACCTTTAATTCAATAAAAAATGAAGGATTAATCATAACTTTTTTGATAATATATAAATGATTAATGATTTTGCATGTAATTTAATAACATTATCAAGGATTGATAACAAATTTACTAAAAAAAATCACGGAATAACGATCAACTAAATATGTTGCATTAATTCTAATGACAAAATCAACGATTAATAATAAATTTATTAATAATAAAATCAAGGATTAAAGTTCACCTAAAAATTTTGCATGCAATTTAATGAGAAAATCAAGGATTAATAACAAATTGATAGATAAATGTATCACAGATTAATGATCACCTAAAGATTTTGCATCTAATTCAATAACAAAATCAAGGATTAATAATATATTTATTGATGATATAATTACGGATTTATGATAACTTACAGATTTTGCATATAATTTAACAACAAAATTAGGATATTAAGAAATAGAATGATAATACAATCATGGATTAATGTTCAGCTAAACATTTTGTATTTAATTTAATAACAAAATCAAGTATTAATAAGAAATTTATTGATAATAAAATCACAGAATAAGGATCACCTAAATATTTTACAACGTACTCCATTAACAAAACCAAGTATTAATAATAATTTTGTATATAAAGTCACTGATTAATGATCAGATAAAGATTTTGCATGCAATTTATTAAGAAAATAAATGATAACTAAGAATTTTATTGATATTTAGGTAGGGATTAACCATAAAATCAAAGATTAATAACAAAATTAATGATAATAAAATCACGGATTAATGATAAGGTAAACATTTTGCATTTTACTTAATAAAAAATACTAGGATGAATATCAAATTTATTGACAATAAAATCACAGATTATTGATCACATAAATATTTTGCATGTAATACAATAACAAAGCCAAAGATTAATATAATAATTTTTTCATATAAATTCACGGATTAATGGTCACCTAAAGATTGTTCATGCAATTTAATAACAAAAGCAAGGATTAATAACAAATTTATTGATAATAAAATCACGGATTAATGATCATATAAAGAATTTGCTTGTAATTTAATAACAAAATTATCAATTTATTGTTGGTAAATCACGAATTAATGATCACTTACAGATTTGAATTCAAACTAATGACAAATTCAAGGATTACTAACAAATTTATTGATATAAAACTACGGATTAATGGTCACGAAAAGTTTCTATGTAATTCAATAACAATAGCAATGATAAATAAAATAAAATAGTGATAATATAATCATGGATTAATGATCAAGTTGAATTATTGCATTTAATTTAATGGCTGAAGCAACGATTAATAATAAATGTATTGATCAGCTGACTAATTTGAATATAATTTAAAAACAAAATCATGAATTAATAAAAAATGTATTGAGAATAAAACCACTGATCACCCGCAAGGTTTGCATGTAATTCAATACTAACATCAAGGATAAATAATTAATTTGTTGATTATAATATGACGCATTAATGATTAAATATGTTGCATTTAATTTAATGACAAAATCAAGGATTAATAAAAAATATATTGATGATTATATCACGGATTAATGTTCACCGAAATATTTTGCATGTAATTAATAAAAAAATCAAGGATTAATAATAAATTTATTGATAATAAATCACGAAATAATGCTTACCTAAATATTTTTCATTTAATTTAATGATAAAATCAAGGATTAGTAAAATATTTACTGAAAATAAAATAACGGAATAATGATCAGCTAAAGATTTTGCATGTAATTGAATAACAAATTCAAGAATTAATAATAATGTGTTTGATAATAAACCACGGATTAATGATAAACTAGAGATTATGAAGGTAATTCAATAACAATTTCAATTATATTTTTAGGGGAATGGTCACTTCTCCCCCCCCGTCCACTCTTGGTGCAGTCACAAGGCGGTTACCGCAAAGACATCCGTCGAAGGCATCGGCGGGTCAGTGCTTAACCGCAGTGTGGCACAACTCGGTGCCATGAAAGACCCTAAAGGTCAAAATGTAAGATCTCCCCCAGGAGAGTGAGATCCAGTTTCACGTCAAATAAGAAATTGGAGACGTGTTTCTCCTAAGCTCGAAGGCTAACGAGGAGCCGATGTTTGACTTCCTGTGAAAAACCGTTTGGAAAAAGAACTCTCCTGGGGCCGTCCTCAAGCCCCTCCCTCCCCTTACCACTCCCCCAGTGAGGTGAAGAGGTATAAATGAGGAACTCTGAGGAAAATCGTGGTAGTATACGTCAAGCCAGGTGACGAAGTCCTCGGATCCAAAACCGAGCTACCTAGACTGGATAGGTAGTATACGTCAGTCTCTAGGTGACGAAGTCTTCGGATCAAACCGAACTACCAAAACTGGAGAGGTAGAGTACTTGGCTTGCCAGACCAAGAAGTATCCTGCAAGAGAGGCAGTGCTAGCTACCTTAAGGGGCTAAGAAGAAGCTCATCCTCGAGCTAAGTCCCTGGTTAGCAAACCAAACGATAAGTTAACTTTGGTAAGTTCAACTTACTCTCGCCAGAGAGACTCCTCATATCCTGGTGCACCTTAAACACCAGGGGTATTCCTCGTCCTTGAGGAATTAAGAAAATAAGAAGGAAAAGGCTCCCCTCGAGCCCGTTATTCGGTGGCCACACCGAACTCTTAGTTAACTTGGTGAGGAACCAAGTTCAACTTGTTCTCGTCAGAGAAATCCCCCTCCGTTATACTTGCCCTTGAGGAAGACTGGAATTAAGAAAAAGCTCATCCTCGAGCTAGTTCCGGGTTACCAAACTGAACGTTAAGTAATTTATTCTCGCCAGAGAAACCCCCCTCCGTTATCCTCGCCCTTGAAGAAGACCCTCCCCGAGTTCAGTCCTCGTCCATAAGGAAATAAGTAACGAAGGAGAAAAGCTCCTCCTCGAGCCCGTTACTCGGTGATCACACCGCACTCCAAGTTAATTTGATTTAAGAACCAAGTTCGACTCACTCTCGCCAGAGAGACCACGACTGCCTAGGTGTTGCATAAAGCACCGTCTTGGTTCTCGTCCTTGAAGAATCCCGCCCCCCGCCCCCTGGAAGAACGTGTGGACCCCCTAGCTGCTACCCTCGCCAAAACGACCGTGGAATTTCGCCCATCTACATCTGGACACACGGCACGCGTCGTGAAGCAATAACATTTCTGAGGCCTTTAAACTCCACATGAGTCCGTAAGCCTAATTCTTATATTATTGTTTGTGTAGAGAAAACGTTAACCAATTTTTTGGGGTAAACTAATTTAATTAATTCTTGTTAGGATAATATTCAGAGTATTGCTATAGTTAATGTATAAATGTTATGTATTCAATTGATAAAGGTAAAATATAAGTTTATTTTGTTAATTAGTGGGCGTTTCTTTTATATCCTTACGTGTTTCGTAACGGCTCTGTTCTTTAAGATATTCTTATAATATCAATATATTAGACTCACTTAGCACTCTTGGAGATAGAACAAAAAGGGGGGGAATTTTACGACAATATTGATAATAAAATTATAGAATAATCTTCACCTAAATATTTTGCATATAACTTAATATGGAAATTAAAGATTAATATCAAATTTTATGATAATAATATAACGGAATAATGATCAGCTAAAGATAGTATATGTAATTCAATAGGAAAATGAAGGATTAATAATAATTATTTTGATAATAAACCACTAATTAATGATCAATCAAAGATTTTGCATGTAATTCAATATCTTTATTAAGCATTGATAACAAATTTATTGATAAGAAAATCACGTATTAATGATCATATAAAGAATATGCTTATAATTTAATAACAAAATAATAAATTTCTTGATTGGAAAACACGGATTAATAATCATTTACAGATTTGCATGTAAATTCATGACAAAATCAACGATTAATAATAAATTAATTGATAATAAAATCAAGGATTAATGTTCACTTAAATATTTTACATGTAATTTAATGAGAAAATCAAGGATTAATAACAAATTTATAGATAATTGTATAACAGTTTAATGATCACCTAAAGATTTTGCAGGTAATTCGATAACAAAATCAAGGATTAATAATAGATTTATTGATAATAAATTACGAATTTATGATAACCTAAAGATTTTGCATATAATTTAACAACAAAATTAGAATATTAATAAATTTAATGATAAAAAAAATCACGGATTAATCTTCAGATAAAGATTTTGCATGTAATTTAAACACAAAATCAATGATTAATAAAAGATTTATTGGTAATAAAATCACAGAATAAAGATCACTCAAATATTTTGCAATGTACTTAAATATGTTGCATTTAATTTAATAATAAAACCAAGGATTAATAATAATTGTTTTGATATAATGTCACAGATTAATGATCACCTAAAGATTTTTCATGCAATTTAATGGCAAAATCAAGGATTAATAAAAAGAAATTGATATAAAGCTAGGGATTAATGATCACGTAAAGATTTTGTATGTAATACTAAAACAATATCCATAATTAATAGACAAAATTATTGATACTAAAATCATGGATTAATGATCAAGAAAAAAATGTTGACTTTAATTTAATGACTAAGTTAAGGATTAATAATAAATAAATTGATAATAAAATCACGGATTAATGTTCACCTAAATATTTTGCATATAATTTAATAACAAAATCAAGGATTAATTAAATATTTATTGATAATAAAATCACAGATTAATGATCAGGTAAATATTTTGCATATAAATTAAAAACAAAATCAAGAATTAATAAAAAATTATTTGATAATATAACCACTGATTAATGATCACCTTAAGATTTTTCATGTAATTCAATAACAACATCAAGGATTAATAATAAATTTATTTATTATAGAATCAAGGATTAAATATGTTTCTTTTAATTTAGCGACAAAATCAACGATTAATAATAAATATATTGCTGAAAAAATCACGGATTAATGTTCAACTAAATATTTTTCAAGTAATTAAGAACAAAATCAAGGATTAATAACAAATTTATAGGTAATTATTTCACGGATTAATGATCGCCTAAAGATTCTGCATGGAATTCAATAACAAAATCAACGATTTTTAATAAAATTATTGATAGCAAATCTCGGATTTATGATAACCTAACGATTTTGCATATAATTTAATAACAAAATCAAAGATTAATAACAAATATAATTATAATAAAATAACTGAATAATGATCAACTAAAGATTTTGAGGGTTATTCAATAAAAATATTAAGGATTAATTGCAAATTTATTAATAACAAAATTACGAACTAAAGAATACCTAAATATGTTGCATCTAATTTAATGTCAAAATCAAGGATTAATAATAAATTTATTGATAATAATATCACGGATTAATGTTCATCTAAATATTTTGGATATAAACTAAAATCAAAATCAAATAGTAATAACAAATTTATCGGTAATTATATAACGGATTAATGATCGCCTAAGGATTTTGCATGTAATTCAATAACAAGTTCAAGGATTAATAATACATTTTTCAAACCATAGATTTAAGATCATTTAAAAGTTTTGGCAAATAATTTAACAACAAAATCAAAGAATATTAACAAATATAATGATAATAAAATCACGGATTAGTGATCATACTAAGCCTTTTGCATGGTATTCAATAACAAAACCAAGGATTAATAATAATCTTTTTATAAACTCACGGATTAATGATCACCTAAGTAATTTGCATGCAATTTATTAACAAAACACCCCGTAAGATGCGCGGCGATTTGCCATCCTGGCAGCCGTGCTGACGGGATCCAGCGCCCCGTCCGGCCCCAGCTTAGCCTCTCTTCCTTCCTTTAGATAGCCTGTATTCCTATCCTACCTCTTCGCTTTTCATACAACCTCTCCCATAACTTTCTCTGGTCAGCCCCTAATTCCACAGGATAGAAGCTGACCCTCTTCTCAGCCAATCGTCCCGGATCGGGGCTGAGGGGGGAGGGGACAATGTCCCCTAACCCCTGAGCTCCGGTCTGGGGTGCTTGGCTTTTAACAACCTGATTCATCCCCACCCATACCTTCCTCACATCCCTCTTCCTCTCGTCTTCAAAATCTAACTTTTTTACGCCGTGTTCAAGGTGGAGCCGCCATGTCGACGGACTGCCAGGCCCCCAGGCGGGAGGGGTGGTCCCAAATGGCGGCGCCTGGTTCTGCCGGGCCTATAAGCACCTCTTGCAGTGCGGGCTACTGCAAGAGGTGGTGAGCGATTGCGTCCCGTAAAACAAAAAGGGGCACCATGCCCAATGATGCAAAAAAAAAACATCTCCCCTTAATTCCCCCTAAAACAACGGAGCCGCCCTCGTGCAGCTCCACAGAAAATATGGAGGCCCCCCTCCCTTGTGCTTGCGCAGGGGACCCTCCATACCTCTTTAACCGGAGAGGCGGCTTACTCCTATCCTACGCCTACGGGTGTAGGAGACTCCTCCTCACCCCCTTGTCTGGAGGTGCTTTCGGGCACCTCCCTTTTTTCAGCGGCAGTCCCCTCTTTTCTTTCCACGGGGACTACCAAGAAAGCCAGCAGGCAGCCCTTAGCCAGCCACTTCCTATCGAAGCGGCTCGGTAGGGCAAACCCCCGTAGGGGGAAGAGGGAAGCCAGGCCCCTTCGGTCGCTTCCCTTAAAAGACCTGCTGGCAAGGATATTAAACCTTGCCGGGGTTAAGGTCTGTGCCTCCCCACAAAATACTCTCGACGCTGCCAAGGGGACCTGCGATGTCCTGGAAGGGGATGGCCACCTGGAGGCCCCTTCTGTGATAGACATGGTCCTTGAGGAGACCCAGCCTCAGACGGTGGGCCCTTCCATTGGGGGGGGAATCCGGGCTTGACGCCAAGCACCGAACCCGAATCCGCCCCTATGCAAGGTTCCCCTCAAACGGCTGAGGGCTCCGAGGCAGTACAAGGAGGGGAGGGATCTCCTCCGACAGGTGCGTCCACGACTACCAGGAACTTGTCCCTTTCGGAGAGGGACCTGGCTGAGGCCAGCCCATTTGGCATGGGGGCTTCTGCCGGCGGAGGTGAGAAGCGGGTTCATTCCCCGCCCTCCTCTCCAAAAAAGAAAAAGACTAAAAGGACTAAAAAGACAAAGAAGACTCGGGGCTCCTCTCCATCCGTGGGGGCTGCGGGGACGGATGGGTCTACTGCCACTTTGGTAGGCGACCAAGCTAAAATCGGCACATCCAGCCCCTCTACCCCCCCCCCATCTTCCGTGTGTGGAGCCCCTGACTAAGACTAACACCAAGAGTGCACAGGGCGGAGCCTCGATGACATTGGGGCCCCTCATTCAGAGGTTACCTGGCATTTTCGAACCCACTAGCTTCAAACGCTTCCTCGTTATTCGATCCACTGATGGCACCATGTTGTCCAAGGGCAACATGATCCATCAGAGGAGAGGATTAGCTAGTGCAATTGGTAGAGAGCCGAAAGTGACCCGTTTCTCGGACGGGAGCCTTCTGGCGAATGCGGCGAATCCCGCCGAGGCGGCCAAGATAAGTGCTCTTCGGACACTTCATGGCCCCCCGGTGAGTGTGACGCCGCACTCTACCATTAACTTTGTGAAAGGAGTAGTTTATGCGAGGGAACTCGTTGACTACTCCATTGAGGACATCACCCTAGAGCTGGCCGCCTATGGGGCGGTCAAGGTCGAACGTGTGATGAGAAAACCGGGAGGGGCCTCGATACCCACCCTTACACTCTTCGTCACGTTCGACTGTGACAAGCTCCCTGAGTCGGTGCGTGCCAGTTATTACCGCTACCGCGTGAAGGCATCCGTTCCACTTCCGCGGCGGTGCTATTACTGTCACCGCTTCGGCCATACGAATCGCTCATGTAGACGTGCAAAGTTGGGGTCACTCGAAGTCTGTGTAAATTGCTCCAAGGTCGCACACGATAAGTCCAAATCGTGTGTGGATAAGTGTGTCAATTGCGGAGAACCACACCCTGCTTCTTCGAAGCAATGTGGTGCGTATATCCTTGAGAAAGAAATCCTGGCCGTTCAGGCCCAGGATCGACTCTCATTCCGCGAGGCTAAGGACTTGGTCCTGGCGCGCCCGGCTCTGCCTGGGACATCATATGCCTCAATAGTTAGAAAGGCACCCCCTGCTTCTGGCCCATCCAGGCCAACGAGCACGGTTGTTTCCGCACCCATTCGGAGCCCTTCTGCGGGCTCTACCCAACCAGGGCGCTCCCCTGGTAAAGCTGGCGGCAAAAAGGGTTCATACCCAGCCCCGGCTAAAACCATGGCTCCCTCCTCTTCCCCCAGCGTGACCGTTTCCCGTAAGGCAAAACGGCCACGCGCCTCCACCAAGTCGTTAGACTCACAAGAGGAAACACCCCTGAAGATGGTCGTTAGGCCATCTTCCGGGGTTCCTAAAGATGTCCCCGGAAAGGAGGACAGCAACAAAGGAGCTTCGGCTCCTTCGCCTACGCCCCGAGGTGTGGCGAGTGGCTCGGAGACGGTGGTTCCTCAAAAAGAGGGCCCCCTGCCTCCGAAGCCTAAACGCCCGCCTAAGGTTTCGAGGTGGAGGGAGGAAAAGACTCGCATGTCAAGGTCAACCTCCCCCAATAAGTCCTCAAAGGCGACAGCGCCTTCAGCGCTTTGTCCGGCCAACAGCGACCG
The DNA here is from genome assembly GCA_963969495.1 of Ceratothoa steindachneri. Lineage (NCBI taxonomy): Eukaryota > Metazoa > Arthropoda > Malacostraca > Isopoda > Cymothoidae > Ceratothoa > Ceratothoa steindachneri. Next base: position 131,524,327 of record OZ018321.1, on the reverse strand, counting down.
GGGTTCTGCCCCCAAGAAGCGTACGGCCATTGCCGTGAGGGACTTCAGCGCGGGGAGGGCCCCTGCGTCTCCTTGGAGCTAGGCCTGGAGGGCATATTCCTTTAATGGAATTACCGTGGACTCCGAGCCAACTGGGAGGAGCTGCGGAGGCTCGTCTCGTCTCGTTCCCCGTTAACTATCTTTTTGCAGGAGACCATTCTAGGCGCGTGCCCCCTGCCCGCCCTCCTGGGGTATAAGGGTCTTGCGACCCCACCACCGCGGGATGGCCGGGCTGGGGGATGCGCGGTTTACACCCGGCATGATGTCTCCGTTCTTTCTTTCTCTTTAGATAACCCCCTTCCAGGCAGTGGTTGTGCAGCTGCACCTGGATAGGAGGTATACTATCATTTCTGCGTACATTCCACCGTCAGCTGACTTCGACGCGGGAGACTCCCGCCGCGTCGTGGCACAGTTGCCGAAGCCCTATCTCTTGCTTGGAGATCTAAACGGCAGGCATCGACTCTGGGAAGATTACTCCATAAATCCCAGGGGACAAGTCCTTGCCGATCTGATCGAAGAGCTTGAGATGGGTGTCCTAAACGTGGATAAGTTTACGCATCACTGTCCGAGAACCGCTTCATTTTCTTGCCTTGACCTACCTTTGTGCTCTTCGGATGCACAGCCTGATTTTGATTGGGGGGTGGTCGATGACCTCCATGGTAGTGATCACTTTCCCATTCAAATATCATTTTCAGGGCAGCTGCCGCCTGAGAGCCCACCTCGGTGGTGCTTGGCGCAGGCGCGGTAGCCTGCATTTCAGGAAATACATGACTAAATTCTCTATTTCAGTCGAGGAGTTTAGGTCGGTAGATGAGGCTGTTGAGTTCTCTACAACCTCATCGCCGCGGGCCTGACTACTATTCCTAGGACGTCTGGCCTCCCAATGTTTATATCTGAATTTTTGCGAGATTTTCAATTCCGCGTACGGATGGGGGCAGCCCTCTCCGGCCCAAAAGAGCAGGAAGAGGGTGTCCCGCAGGGAAGTGTCCTCAGTGTCACACTCTTTGCCCTGAGCATCAACGGCATCACCTCGGTGAGGCCGGAAGATGTTCTCGCTACGCTCTACGTGGACGACCTTTCGATCTGTTTTGGCGCGGCCCAGATGCCAACTCTGGAGCGTCGACTCCAACAGGCATTGAACCACGTCTCTCGCCATGCCGAAGCACACAGGTTTCGGTTTTCTTTAACCAAGACTAAGGTACGGCACTTCTGCCGCCATCTACGGCTTCATCCCGACCCAGATTTGTTTCTTAATGGGGTGCGCCTGGATGTGGTTGAGTCGCACCTTTTCCTTGGTCTGGTATTCGACCGACGCCTCACCTGGGAGGCTCATATTCGCACCTTAGGGTCTCTTGTACCCGCGCTATGGACATTCTCCGTTCCGTGTTGTTCAGCGCTTGGGGCGCTGATAGGGCTACTGCCTTACTTTTTCATCGATCCTTTGTTCGCTCAAAGCTCGACTACGGATGCGAGTTTTATGAATCAGCAGCCGAGCGTTTATTGCGGAAGGTGGATTCGATCCACCACACCGGCCTTCGCCTTGCGACCGGTGCCTTCCGCACTTCCCCCATTGAGAGCCTGTTGGTCGATGCTGGGGAGACGCCACTCGCTCTGCGCCGCGTGCAGTGCATCACTCGCATGTACGCGCGAGTCTTGTGCCTCCTTGAGTCGCCAAAAGCTCTCACTGCATCCGCAGCTGATTTTGATGGTGCCTATGCCGCCGAGCGACGCCAGTCATACCCTAAGCCCTTTGGGTTTAGGGCCAGGAAAATCCTTCGAGAGGTAGATATAGCTCTCGGGCTGGTGGCGCCCATGGTTCTGCCCAGGACGCCACCCTGGAGGGTACCACATTTGGCTATTTGTCGCCACGCCTCTGCTCCCAAAGCTTGTACTGCGCCGGGAGTATTGCGTTCGAACTTTTTGGAGCACACATCGTGTCACGCTGGAACCGTGCCAGTGTATACGGATGGCTCCAAGTCCCAAGAGGGGGTCGGCTTCCACGCAATATCCCCTCTGTTTGAATTCAGCGGGGCTCTACCAGGCGCTGCGTCTGTCTTCACGGCCGTGCTGGTGGCAATACACCACTCGGTACGGGAGATTACGCGACGTGCCCGGTTCGGAGACCGGATTGTGATCTGGAGCGAATCACAAAGTGCCCTGAGTGCTCTCGGGGCATTGGAATCTCCGCATCCCCTGGTTCGCGATATCCGTGTCGCCACGGTTTTGGCGAGCCGGGCAGATGTCGAGATTATCTTCTGCTGGGTTCCTGGACATGTAGGAATTGCAAGGAATGAGCGCGCCGATGAGGGCGCCAAAGAGTCCGTGAGGACTCTGCGAGCGGACCAGCGTTTCGCTCTTCCTCACACCGACTACATGGCAGGAATACGGGCAGCTCTTTGGACTGCTTGGAAAAGAAGATGGGAGACTGTCGAAGGGAACTTAAAGTTGCGTGCCATTGCGCCGCGACTGTTCCCATGGAACTATCACCCAATGCCACGGCGGCTTCAGGTTGCTTTCTGTCGTCTCCGAATTGGACACACTCGTGTGACGCATCACTATTTGATGGAGCGCTCGCCTGCGCCCTATTGCAACGACTGCGTCGTCCCCCAGACTGTTCAGCACATTCTTGTCGAATGTGTTAGTCTGGGTGATCTTCGCGCACGATACCTCTCCCGGTACCGGGATGGGCGGGGTCGCTACCGCCTGTCCCTTGTACTCGGGACAGATTCGTGCACATTGACTTGTGGACTTGTTGACTTTTGGGGGGAGGCCGGCCTTCTCCCTATTATTTGTTTTGTTTTGTTTTTTGCATTTGTTTTTTGGTTTTGTTTTTTTTTTCCTTTAGTTGCACGCTTTTGCGCCGGGGGGACCTCTCCACGACGCACCAGCTTGCTTCCTTTCCCCCTTTTTGGGGGGTTGTTTTTTTTTCTCTTCAATTTTATTTCAAAGTAGCCTAGAACTAGGCCAGTTTTAATACGACGACTAATGCCCAAGTAGGCAGTTGCCAGATGAGCTCTTAAAAAAAAAAAAAAAAAATATTAACAAAACATGGATTAATAATAAATTTATTGATATAAAATCACGAATTAATGATCGCTTATAGATTTTGAGTATAATTTATTTAGAGAATCAAGGATTAATAATAAATTTTGATAATATAATCACGGATTATTGTTGACCTAAATATAGTGCATGTAATTTAATAAAGAATTCAAGGATTAATAACAAATTTCTAGATGATAATATCACGTATTTATCAATGAACAACTAAAGATTTTGCATGTAATTAAATACCAAATCAAGGATGAATATTAAATTATCTTTGGAAAATCAGGTATTTATGATCACCTTGAGTTTTGCAGATAATTTAATAACAAAATCAAGGATTAATAAAAAATTTATTGATAATAAAATCAAGGATTATTGATCAGCTTAACATTTTGCATGTAATTTAATAAAAAAATCAAGGATTAATCATAAATTAATTTTTAATATAATCACAGATTAATGATCAGCTAAAGATTTTGCAAATAGTTTAATAACAAAATCAGTGATTACTAACAAATTTAAAGATAATAATATCGCAGATTAATGATCAGCTTAAGATTTTGCATGTAGCTTAATCCCCCAATCAAGAATTAATAATAAATTCATTGATAATAAAATCACGGATTAATGATCAGTTATAGATTTTGCATGTAATTTACTAACAAAATCAAGGAGTAATAATAAATTAATTGATAATAAAATCACGAATTTGTGAGTACCTAAAGATTTGATTTACAAATTAATAACAAAATCTAGGACAAATAACATACTTATTGATAAAAAAATCGTGGAATAATGATCAGCTAGAAATTTTGCATGTTATTTCACATCAAATCTAGGATTGATAACAAATTTATTTATATAAACTTATGGATTAATGATCACCTAAAGATTTTGCATGCAATTTAATAACAAACTCAAGAATTAATAACAAACTTATTGATAATAAAATCACGGATTAATGATCATATGAATATTTTGCATATAATTTAATAACAAAATCAGGATCAATAATAAATTTATTGATAGAAAATCACGAATTAATGAACATTTACAGATTTGGAATTTAATTTAATAACAAAATCAAGGATTACTCATAAGTTTTTCCTAATAATTTCACGGATTAATGATAACATTAAGATTTTGCCTGTAATTTAATAACAAAATCATTCATTATAACCACGTTATTGATAATAAAACCATAAAGATAATGATCACCGAATGAATTTGAATGTAATTCAATAACAATATCAAGGATGAATAACAAATCTTTTGATAATAAAATCACGGATTAATGATCAACTAAACATGTTGCATATAATTTAATGACAAAATCAACGATTAATATAAAATTTATTGATATTAAATTCAGGGATTAATGTTCACCTAAATATTTTGCATGTTATTCAATGAAAAAATCAAGGATTAATAACAAATATATAGATAATTATATCTGGGATTAATGACACCTAAAGAGGTTGTAAGTGATTCAATAACTAAAGAAAGGATTTATAACAATTTTAATGATAAGAAAATCATGGAATTATGATCAGCTAAACATTTTGAATGTAATGTAATAACAAAATCAAGTATTAATTACAAATTTATTTATAATAGAACGACGGATTAATTATCAGCTATATATTTTTCTTGTAATTTAATGACCAAACCCAGGGATTAATAATAAATTTTATATAAAATCATGGATTAATTAAGACCTACAGATTTTGAATACAAATTAATAACAAAATCAAGGATTAATAACAAATTTAGTGATATAAAACTACGGATTAATGATCAACTAAATATATTGCATGTAATTTAATATCAAAATAGGGGATTAATAATTAATATAATGATAATGAAATTACGGATTAATGATCACTTGAATATTTTGCATGTAATTCAATAACAAAATCAAGGATTAATAACAAATTTATTGATAATAAAATCACGGATTAATGATCAAGATATTGTTTGATTATGTTTAACTTTTGTAATTAAACTTCCCAACCTATCCTTACTAAACTAGCCATTTTAACATCTCTAGATACACTTTATGGTGGAGCGTGTTAAAGTGATCCCATTTACTAAACCCCTAACCATGACTACTCCCATATTTCCCGTAAAAATAGAGTAAACTCGCAAAAGAGTCCCTTATTAGGCTGGGTTATTCTCAGGTTCCATCAGGTATGGTCATAATAAACTCCCTCAGGAGTGACAGCAAATCTGGGTCACTTGCAAATTTGATCTCACGAGGTCATATGAAACTGTCTAACGAGTGACCCGACAACTTTTTCCTACAAGGTGGTGCAAATGTCTTGTCACCCCGTACCGAAAAGTAATATGAACAATAAAGGAACAATAAAATAATGTCAAACACATCTAAACTAGATAATTAAAACATTATTTACAAGGGGTGACAAGAATTTTGAACCACCCTATACTAAATTGCTTAGCTGCTGAAAACTTTCGGTTTATTCATTTAAATTTGCATAACTATTACCCATATGTACTTTATACCTGTAGGTTGTCAACCACTTTTGGAAACCTGGATTTTCCTATGTCAAAAATTATGAAATACAGACCTTTATATCCTTCTGCACGTTATTCAAGGTACACACTTACGATTCTTACAGATTTAATCTAATTGGACTCTAAACTAATTATACTCCTCCGAATACACCTTCACAGCATTAGGAACCACATATTAATAATAGGTCATTTGCAATGGCGCTCAACACAAAGCATCTATCATCTAAGGAAATTATTGAGGGAAGAGATGGGTCTTGAAGGCTCGCCAGAAGGGAGTAGAATTGGAATATCTTAGCAGGCAAGCTCATTACACATTCTCGAGGGAAATATACAGAAAGCACAACCCATTTAGCAGAGACGACTCCAAGAAAGGGTCTTGTATTGGGGACAGGTACAGATCCTAATGTTCTCGAGGGTTGGTGTAAGGTCAATGAAAAGTGCAGGTAGGAGGAGGTTTAAGGCATTTAAGTTTATATATGTAGGAGGGTCCTTAACGGTGATTCCGAGTGGCTTTTTTGGATTTTTACAATGGTATAGCGTGTATCAGCGTCACATGTGAGCTCAGGATGGCAGTTTACAATTCAGTAGCAAAGTGGTAAACGACGGCGGCTGATGCTGTCTTTGTACTAAGATCACTGGCACCCCGAAGTCGTCTCTCGTTTGCTCGTGTCTTTCTTGGGATTCGACATAATCGCTGACACCCCCAAGCTGCTATGTCGCCGATTAGGGTTAGAGAAAAGGCGGGAAACATAGATGTTGATGTTTGAAGAGAGAATTTTGGAAAAATAGCAGAGGACTACTTTGAGGTTAGTGAGAAGAAGAGAGAAACAAGGATGGATGAGGAAGTAGTGATAAACAACTGTGGATGGGTCAGTTATGGTTAGGCTATGAATCGGAAAGGATTCCACTTGGTCACGTGTATTTCCATGTGTATGAGGTTTCTTTTCTCTAAATTATAGCGCAATGCTAAAGTGGGCGTAACAAGTGGAAAGATGGTATGGATAGATCTGGGAAGCAAGTGGTGAAGCTAGATTAATTGGTAATGTCAAGAAGTCGCAGATAAGAGGGGGTATGCCAAGGGATTTTAAAATCTCGCGGAATAAATAAAGTTGAAGAGGTGTTAGAGAAGACCAGGGGAACGATAGATAATTTTATCTGTAAGAGTTGATTTCAAAGGTTGAATTTTCCCCTAATTTAAAGCGAAATACTAACGAGGGTAAAGCCTGAAGAAAATTTTATCAAGAGATTTGTTACGAAAGTGATGTAGCTAGAGAAATTAAGAAATGTGTGGAAGATATATAACCACAGTTTCTCTTGCAAATAATGAAGCAGAGAGAAAGCAAATAGCAATCGCTATTCTTTTCACTTTCATATCGACAATTTGCACATAATGGAAAAGGTGTTTTAATGACTCGTGCTGAAAAATTAGGCCTTTAATTTGTAGTTCCACTCCAGGATTTCATCCAGGTTTGTGGCCGTATCATCTCCACTTGGAAATGACTGACCACTCTTTTTCTATTATTCTACAGGGTGGAAACAGTTTAAAAAAATACAGCCTTGCCTTCTGGACGTTCAGAGTCAGATATTTTTCAATAGATAAAGTCGGAGTCGGAGTCGGAGTCCCAACATTTCGAACCGACTCCACAACCTTGCTTGATTCTCAGGGGGTCCCCAAATTTTCCCTGATTTTTCCCTTCCCCCTTCTTACTTGTCCATATCCTCCTCCTTGTTCGTGGTTCGCCTGTCCCCCAACCTATATAACTCCTGGGTATTTGGAGGGTATCAATATACCTAGGCGAGCCTCGCCCACTTGATTTAAGCGAATGCCCTCTTTTATAAGAAGGGTAAAAATCATTATATGAGCATTATTTATGAGAGATCAGATTCCGCTACCCATAGCAACGCTGCGATTTAATACAAACATAAAACAGTCGATTTTGATCATGTAAGAAGAGTTGAAAACCATAAGTGAACACTTGCTACATTTAATGTACATAACGGAAGAGTTTTTGTGTGGCATTTGAGACAAGTAAATACAAAATGCAGGTTGAATGTGATTAATCATCTAGTAGATAAGATTTTTCATGGAAAGAAGGTATTTTGCCTTGAACTGCCTGGCGTAATCTAGCAAGGGAAAGAAATAGCTAAGGAAGGCGGACCCAGCAAAATTAATTATTTATTACATAATAAATTTAATACACAATAAATTGCCATAAGAGGAAGGAACAGGGTATACAGGATCAGCACAAGGTCAGGAGGCTAGAATTTGCCAGGTGGGCACTACAGAAGCATGGCACGGCTGTGAACGGGAGGACAGCCTGGGGAAAACTCACTAATACTGATTTCAGTGACATGGTTAAACGGTTTGGGACTCTCCATACCAAGAATGATGTTGTCTGGACCAATTCTCTGGAGGAGACAGGAAAGCTGGTTGAGTTTGAGCCGGAGAAATTTGATTATTCTTTCCTGATCTTGGGCGGGGTGAGCTGGAAGGGTCTTATTCCAGAAGATGCTCCAATTTTTGTGTTAGACCTGAAGCTCATGTGGCAGGCAGAGGGAAGACAGCTGGGTAGGGATGAAGGGATCACTGGCCAGCTGTATGCTCACATGATCACCCAGTATGCTGTCCCAGCCGTACAGGAGATGTACTGCATGGGAGGCTCTGGCAGGATGAAATATTCCATCCTGACTATTGCTGGGACACTCTTTATAACAGTAAAATAGGATCCAAGTAAATTGTATTTAAAGCGAAATAAGTATGAAAATGGTGTTTGTATACATTTATATTAGTCGCAATCGGAACATAAACGTATTTTATCCATAGGATTAGATGGTGAATTTTTCTACTTGTTAACAGACCTAAGATCTGTATTATCACGTATTGAACAGACAGTAAACGACAGTTTGGATTTGGCATTGGCTACATGCGTTTTAAGACAAAGTGTTAGTGCATATAAGCAAATTAAGTATATGTATATGTTCGAAATGTAATGATAAGTGACTTTGCGAGAAAACACGTGTATATGATTTACATGTATATAGTGTGTGTAAACCACTATTTTATAACAGCTTAGATTTTGAAAATCATAAAGTGCGTGGGGTATGTAATAGAGTTAATACGGTTTCTTTCTGCTGAGGCAAGATGCTAAGGGTCCAATGGTACATTGCGGCTATTTCGTGCTGATCATATCGCCTATTCTTTAAAGCAGATGGCAAGATTCATGTGCGCTATATGAAAAAAATGAACAGAAGAGTCCATAATATTATAGTATACTTTAATATAGAAACTTACATCCAGGCAAGAATAATACTATACCATATCTACATACTCGTATCAGTAACACAGTTCGTGTGTAAGGATTGTAAGGAGGTAATTGGAGATGAAAACATATACATCTTGAACAGTGTAGAAAAGCTTGGGAGTGAGTATCATCAATGCAAATTTAACTTTTAGTCCCCATTGCAGGAAAATTTGATCTACAGTTTCTAATTATGTATAAAAAATCAATCGAGACTCGCATGAACCGAATTAAAGGAAACTCCATCTTTAGCAGACGAAAAATATAACAAGTTAAAGTGTTTAACAACAAAACGTTACCTTTACAAACTACTCTTTTTAACAAAATACCAAAATAAATTAATCCATTTATAAAATATTCGAAATAAATATACAGATAGGTAAATAATTTTCATTAGCTCTTTTTGTAAAACCTGACGCCGTGTTGGAGGCTTAAGACAGACAAAAAACTAATTTTATATTGATAAAATTACTGTAATAAGAGATCAGACTTTGATTACTTTTACAATGACTACAGTAAAAGCAATATATATGATGTAATTAGAAAGAGTGAAAAGAATTGTAGGAATTACGACAGAGTCATTGAGATTTTTTAAACGTTTAATGACGTGCATATCGAACCTTTTGAAATACGAGTAGATATAGATAGCTATTGCGAAAATCAAGCACAATCGCTTCACTTGGCTATTTTATCTTTAACTCAAAATATAAAACGAGACAGCTGCTATACTAATAAACAATTCGCGCCCTTAGAGCTATAATGCTATATTCTTTACCCAGATACGGACTCGGCAATATTCATAGCAAATGAAATCCAATATATTGCAACGACAGGGATATATATAAATAGCTGATCTCACCGAAAAACCAGAGCTGAATATGGGATCTTCTCCTATATCAATTCATCTGTGAGTTTAAGCCCCCAACCCCCCCAAACACTCGTTACGCGTGATTGTAGTGAATGGAAGAATACAAATACATCGTCAAAGCAAAGGGAGTTAACCCTAATGGTAATCTCAATGTGATTAAGAACAAGAACTTGGTGAAACTAGTTACTGGTTACTGTAAGAGACAATCACAAATGAGTGATATTTTTCGAGTCGCAATTCATCAGTTTAGATCGGGTTCATTGCGCAGTGTGAAATACATGGATCAAAATCGTGTAGAAATTTCATCGCATGGTATAGTGCCGTATGGTTTTATAGGTTATATAGAACCTCCAGTCATTTCCCATTATCTTCTCCCCAAAGTTTACCTATACATACTTATAAGTGTTGTCGGAATTAGTTGATTTAAACGTGAGGCTATATTTTTTATAATTTATTTCTAAATAAAATAATATAAATATAATTCTATTTTTTTATATACATAATATAGTATGGATACGTTACAGCATTATTAGATTGAATAAGTTTGGTCATTGCACTACCACCCACTACCAATATTTATATACTGTTCAACTTTAGTTGCCAAATTAACCACAACGATGCTAGTTAATTTTAGATCAACCTAAAAGATTTGGGGGCAATTTTAGAAGGAGATGAATTTACAGGAGAGACTGTACAAGAATTTGCAGGGTTTTCAGCCACAGATTTCTATTGGCAATAACGATTACTCAAAGATATGAAATTAATCGCAGCTGATTTCATATACATATGAAGGGAATTTTAAGTCCCCGTTCAATTTCATCAAGGTTCAAGAGATATACGTACGTACCTCAATGAAATAATATCCTAAAAGATTTAGCTATAAAAACAAAGAAAATTGTGGTATAGGATTATTCTAGTAATATTATGAAATTAAAATATCCAATAGATTTTATCTCTTGTCAATGAAATAATTTTTCTCCAAACAAGGTATACGATGCGGTTAATATAGAAATAAGTAGTCACCTTCATACTGCAGCGGGCGCGCCTGGCGAACGTTCTTCTCCGACGCCAAGCAAGTAAATGTATCCAATAGATAAAGGAGGAAGAACATTCCGACACGAGCTCGATGCAATGTGAAGGTGGGTACTCGTTGATATGGTGACCGCATACCATCACTACGCACATTGTAGTTGTTCTTACGAAAGTGTAGCTTATTTAACTGATATAACTGTTATACTACATTTTACCATTATGTTTAATAAAACTTTGAACCACTTTAATGGTAGTTAAGTTATATCGAATTTTTTTTTTTTTACTTTGAGAATGTAAATGAATAAAGCGCAATGAGATAGAAGCCAAAGACTTTTTATTATGTGAATATGTAAGTGGATCTCGTGTATACCTCGATTGTAAAGATCAGATTGCGTACATTTATCCTGAACATGTTTATAGTAATTAGCGAAAGATCAACGGGAGTAGCGTGAGGTCAAAGGAAGCCTTCGCCTCAGAGGAGTTTCACCCAAACAGAGTTGCGTAAAATAATTGATACATACAAATAGTCATCGCTATTTAACGGGATCCATATATAGCACGGATGTTCATACATAGAAAGGACAAATTAAGTTATACTTTTTGTGAAAAATTCAGTTTCATATTAAATCATAAAGAGTGTAGGGAGGAAATTAAATTTTTAATAGGGGATGAACAAAGGAATCACTTAAGTGAGAAGAACAAAGCAATTCCTTAAGTAGGATGAAGAAAGTAATCCCAGAGTAGGATGAACAAAGTAATCCCTTAAGGAAGGTGAACAAAGTAATCCATTAGGTAGGGTGATCAAAGTAATCTCTTAAGTAGACTAAAAAAGGTAATCTCGTAAGTAGGGTGAACAAAGAAATCGATTAAGTAGGGTTAACAAAGGAATCTCTTAAGTAGGGTTAACAAATAAATCGAATAAAAAGGATAGAGAAAGTAATCCTTTAAGGGGGGTGAACAAAATAATCCCTTAATTAGGGTGAACAAAGTAATCCATTAAAAAGAGTGAACAGAGTAATGCCTTAGGTAAGGTCAATAAAGTTATCAATAAAAAAGGGCGAAGAAAGTAATACCTTAAGTATGGTGAACAAAATAATCTACTAAGAACTGTAAACAAAGAAATCGCATAAGTAGGGTAAACAAAGTAATCCCATAAGTAGAGTGAACAAAGGAATCGCTTAAGTAAGGTAAATAAAGTAATTCAATAAGTAGGGGGAACAAAAAATATCGGTAAATTAGAGTAAACAAAGTAATCCATTAAGCAGGGTGAACAAAGTAATCCAATAAGTAGGAGAAACAAAAAACTTCTTAAGTAGAGTGAACAAAGTAATACCTGAGGAAAGATAACCAAAGTAATCGCATAAGTAGGGTGAACAAAATAATCTCTTATATAGAGTGGACAAAGTAATACCTTAGGTAAGATGAACAAATTAATAACCTAAGTACGGTGAACAAAGTAATCCTATAAGTAGGGTGAACAAAGCAATCTCTTAAGTAGAGTGAAAAAATTAATCCCTTAAGGAGCATGAACAAAATATTCCCTTAGGAGGGGGGGAGGTAATCCCATAAGTAGGGTGAAAAAAGCAATCTCTTAACTAGGGTGAATAGAATAATCCCTTATGTAGTGTTAACAAAGTAATCGCATAAGAAGGCTGAACAAAGTAATCAATTAAGTATGGTGAACAAAAAAATATCCTAAGTAGGGTAAACAAAGTAATCCAATATGTAGGGTGAAAAAGTAATCACTTAAGTTTAGTGAACAAAGTAATACCTTAGGTAAGATGAACAAAGTAATCGCATAAGTAGGATGAACAAAATAATCTCTTATGTATGGTGAACAAAGTAATACCTTAGGAAAGAAAAACAAAGTAATCACTTAGGTACGATCAACAAAGTAATCCCATAAGTAGGGTAAACAAAGCAATCTCTTAAGTAAAGTGAACAAAGTAATCCCTTATGTAAAATGAACAAAGTAATCTCATAAGTAGGCTGAACAAAATAACTGCCTAAGAAGGGTGAAAAAGTAATCGCATAAATAGGTTGAATAAACAAATCCCTTAAGGAGTGTGAACAAAATAATCTCCTAAGAAGAGTGAACAAAGATATCCCTAAAGAGGGTGAACAAAGTAATCCCTTAGGTAGGCTGAAAAATGTAATACCTTTAGTATGGTTAACAAAGTAATCTCATAAGTAGGGTAAACAAAATAATCGACTAACAAAGGTGAACAAAGTAATCCCTTAAGTAGGGTGAAGAAAGTACTCCCTTAAGTAGGGTGAAGAAAGTAAGTCCTTAACTAGTGCGAACAAAATAATCCCATGCGAAAGGAAACAAAGTATTCATATAATTAGGGTAAAGAAATAATACCTAAAATAGGGTAAACAAAGTTATCCCTTACGTAAGGTGTACAAAGCAATCCCTTGAGTCGGGTGAACAAAGTAGTACGTATATAGGATGAACAAAGTAATCGCATAAGTATGGTGAACAAATTAATTATTTAAGTAGGATAAACAAAGTGATCTCTTAAGTAGGGTGAACAAGATAATTCCTTAAGTAGGGTGAACAAAGTAATCTCTTAAGTAGGTTGAAAAAACTAATCGCTTACGTTAGCTGAACAAAGAAATCGCATAAGTCGGGTGAACAAAGTAATCCTTTAAGTAGGGTGAACAAAGTAATCCCTTAAGTTAGGTGTACAAAGTAAGACCTTAAGTAGGGTGAACAAAGTAATACCTAATGTCATAGAATTCTTTCTGATAAAAACCCTACTTACCTGACACCACTTTTATTTAGTATCGTAAAATGCCCCCCCCTTTTTTTTTGTTCTATTCTAAGAGTGCTAAGAGTGTCTAATATATATTGATATTATAAGAATATTTTAAAGAACAGAGCCGTTACCAAACACGTAAGGATATAAAAGAAAAGCCCACTAATTCACAAAATAAACTTATATTTTATCTTTAACCATTGAATACACAACCTTTATACATTAACTACAGCAATACTCTAAATATTATTATAAACAAGAATTAATTAAATTAGTTTACCCTCCAAAATTTGGTTAACGTTTTCTCTACACAAAACAATAATATAAGAATTAGGCTTACGGACTCATGTGGAGTTTAAAGGGCCTCAGAAATGTTATTGACTCACGACGCGAGCCGTGTGTCCAGTTGTAGATGGGCGAAATTCCACGGTCGTTTTGGCGAGGGTAGCAGCTGGGGGGTCCACACGTTCTTCCGGGGGGGAAGGGTTGTTTAAGGACGAGAACCAAGACGGTGCTTTATGCAACACCTAGGCAGTCGTGGTCTCTCTGGCGAGAGTGAGTCGAACTTGTTTCTTAAATCAAGTTAACTTGGAGTGCGGTGTGATCACCGAGTAACGAGCTCGAGGAGGAGCTTTTCTCCTTCGTTACTTATTTCCTTATGGACGAGGACTGAACTCGGGGAGGGTCTTCTTCAAGGGCGAGGATAACGGAGGGGGGTTTCTCTGGCGAGAATAAGTTACTTAAAGTTTGGTGTGGCCACATAATAACGGGCTCGAGGGGGAGCTTTTTCCTTCTTCTTCTTAATTCCTCAAGGACGAGGAATACCTCTGGTGTTTAAGGTGCACCAGGATATGAGGAGTCTCTCTGGCGAGAGTAAGTCGAACTTACCAAAGTTCACTTATCGTTTGGTTTGATAACCAGGGACTTAGCTCAAGGATGAGCTTTTTCTTAGCCCCTTAAGGTAGGTAGCCCTGCCTCTCTTGCAGGGTACTTCTTGGTCTGGCGAGCCAAGTACACTACCTCTCCAGTCTCGGTAGCTCGGTTGTGGATCCGAGGACTTCGTCACCTAGAGACTGACGTATACTACCTTCTTCTTTTCTTAATTCTTCAAGGACGAGGAATACCCCTGGTGTTTAAGGTGCACCAGGATATGAGGAGTCTCTCTGGCGAGAGTAAGTCGAACTTACCAAAGTTCACTTATCGTTTGGTTTGATAACCAGGGACTTAGCTCGAGGATGAGCTTTTTCTTAGCCCCTTAAGGTAGGTAGCCCTGCCTCTCTTGCAGGGTACTTCTTGGTCTGGCGAGCCAAGTACACTACCTCTCTAGTCTCGGTAGCTCGGTTGTGGATCCGAGGACTTCGTCACCTAGAGACTGACGTATACTACCTCCTTCTTCTTTTCTTAATTCCTCAAGGACGAGGAATACCCCTGGTGTTTATGGTGCACCAGGTTATGAGGAGTCTCTCTGGCGAGAGTAAGTCGAACTTACCAAAGTTCACTTATCGTTTGGTTTGATAACCAGGGACTTAGCTCAAGGATGAGCTTTTTCTTAGCCCCTTAAGGTAGGTAGCCCTGCCTCTCTTGCAGGGTACTTCTTGGTCTGGCGACCCAAGTAAACTACCTCTCTAGTCTCGGTAGCTCAGTTGTGGATCCGAGGACTTCGTCACCTAGAGACTGATTTTCCTCAGAGTTCCTCATTTATACCTCGCACCCCCACTGTGGGAGTGGTAAGGGGGAGAGGGGCTTGAGGACGGCCCCAGGAGAGTTCTTTTTCCAAACGGTCTTTCCCACGAAGTCAAACATCGGCTCCTCGTTAGCCATCGAGATTGGGAGAAACCCGTCTCCAATTTCTTGTTCGAAGTGAAACTGGATCTCACTCTCCTGGGGGAGAACTTACATTTTGACCTTTAGGGTCTTTCATGGCAGCAAGTTGTGCCACGTTGTGGTTACTCTTTAGACTCGCTGATGCCTGGGGCGGATGTCCTTGCGGTAACCGACTTGGGACTGCATCACGAGTGAACGGGATGGGGGGGAGGGGAAGTGACCATTCCCCTACACCTAGATACAGTGAACAAAGTAATCTCTTAAGTAGGGTGAACAAGGTAATTCCTTAAGTAGGGTGAACAAAGTAATCTCATAAGTAGGGTGAACAAAGTAATCCCGTAAGTAGGTTGCAAAAAGTAATCGTTTAAGTTGGGTGAACAAAGTAATCCTTCAAGTTGGTGAACAAAATAATCCCTTATATAGAGTGAATAAAGTAATCCATTAAGTAGGGTTAACATGTTTCTTTAAAGTAGGGTGAACAAAGTAATGTTTAATTATGGTAAACAAAATAATCGCCTAAGAACTATAAAGAAAGTAATCGCATGAGTAGGGTGAAAAAACTAATACCTTAAGTAGGGTGAAAAAAGTAAGCCGTTAAGTAGGGTGAACAAAGTAATCCCATAAGTAAGGTGAACATAGCAATCTCTTAAATAGTGTAAACAATTTAATCGCATAAGAAGGCTGAACAAATTAATTCCTTAAGTGGGGTGAACAAAATAATCCCTTAAGTAGAGTCAACAAAGTAATCCCTTAAGTAAGATTAACAAAGTTTCCTTAAAGTAGGGGCAACAAAGTATTCCCTTAAGAATGGTGAACAAAATAATAGCTTAAGAACGGTGAAGAAGGTAATCTTATCAGTAGGGTGAACAAACTAATACCTTAAGTAGGGTGAACAAAGTAATCCCTTAAGTAGAGTGAACAATGTAATCCCATAAATAGGGTGAACAAATTTATCGCATAAAAAGGCCGAACAAAGTAATCCCTTAAGTAGGGTGGAGAAAGGAATCTCTTAAGTAGGGTGAACAAAGTAATCCAATAAATAGGGTGAGCAAATTAATTTCTTAAAAGGGTGCACAAAGTAATCGCACATTTAGGGTGAACAAAGTAATATCTTAGGGAAGATGAACAAAGTAATCACCTAAGAACAGTGAACAAAGTAATCTCATAACAAACGGTGAACAAAGCAATTTCTTAAATAGAGTGAACAAAATATAATACCTTAGGTAAGATGAACAAAGTAATCGCATAAGTAGGGTAAACAAAATAATAGCCTAGGAAGGGTTGATAAAGTAATACCTTAAGTAGCGTGAACAAATTGATCCCTTAATTAGGGTGAACAAAGTATTCCCTTAAGTATAGTAAACAAAGAAATTACATAAGTAGGGTTAACAAAGAAATCACTTAACTTGGGAGAACAGAATAATCCCTTAAGTAGTGTCAATAAATTATCGCATACAAAGGCTGAACAAAGGAATCACTTAAGAAGGTTGAAAAAAAGAATCTCTTAAGTAGGGTGAACAAAGTAATCCAATAAGTAGGGTGAACAAAGTAATCGCTTAAGTAGAGTAAAAAAGAAATACCTTAGGTAAGATGAACAAACTAATCGCCTAAGTAGAGTGAACAAACTAATATCGTATGTAGGGTGAACAAAGCAATCTCTTAAGTAGAGTGAACAAAGTAATACCTTAGGGTAAGATGAATATAGTAATCGCATAAGTAGGATGCGCAAAATAATCTGTTATGTCGGGGAACAAAGTAATACCTTAGGAAAGATAAACAAATTAATCATCTAGGTACGGTCAACAAAGTAATTCCATAAGTATTGTGAATAAATCAATCTCTTAAGTAGAGTGAACAAAGTAATACATTAGGTAAAATGAACAAAGTAATCGCATAAGTAGGGTGAACAAAATAATTGCATAAGAAGGGGGAAGAAAGTAATTGCATAAATAATTGAATAAACTAATCCTTTAAGGAGGGTGAACAAAATACTCCTGTAAGAAGGGTGAAAAAAGATATCCCTAAAGAGGGTGAACAAAGTAATCCCTTAGATAGGCTAAACAATGTAATACCTTAAGTATGGTGAACAAAGTAATGGTATAAGTAGGGTGAACTAAGAAATATAATAAGTAGGGTGAACAGAGTAATCCCTTAATTAGGGAGAACAAAATAGTCGACTAACAAAGATGAACAAAGTAATACCTTAAGTAGGGGGAAGAAAATACTCGTATAATTAGGGTGAACAAAGTAATACCTAAAATAGGGTGAACAAAGTAATCCCTTAAGTAAGTTTTACAAAGTAATCCTTAAGTAAGGCATGCAATGTAATCTCTTAAGTCAGATGAACAAAATAATACCTAAATTGGGTAACAGAGTAATCCCTTAATTTAGGTGTACAAATTCATTCCTTAAGTAGGGTGAACAAAGTAATCCCTTAAGTAGGGTGAACAAAATAATCCCTTAAAATGGTGCACAAAGTAATCGCACATTTAGGGTAAACAAAGTAATCTCTTATGTAAGGTGAACAAAGTAATACCTTAACTAAGATGAACAAAGTGATCACTTAAGTACGGTGAACAAAGCAGTCCCATAAGTACTGTGATCATATTAATCACATAAGAATGGTGAACAAAGTAATACTTTAATTAGGGTGAACAAAGTAATCATTTAAGAAGGGTGAACAAAGTACTACATTAAGTAGGGTGAACAAAGTCATCACATAAGTAGGATAAACAAATTACTCGCATAAGTAGGGTGAACAAAGTAATCTCCTAACTAGAGCAAACAAAATAATCCAATAAGAAGGGTGAATAAGTAATTGCATATGTAGGGTGAACAAATTCTTCGCATACCTACGGTGAACAAATTCTTCGCATACGTAGGGTAAACAAAGTAATCCCCTAAGAGCGTAAGCAAAGTTATCCCTAAATTAGGGGTAACAAAGTAATCCTATAAGTAGGGTGAACAAAGTAATACCTTAAGTAGGATGAACAAAGTAATAGACTAACTAGGGTTGACTATGGTATAGTAGTGTGTAAAAATAATCGCCTAAGAATGGTGAACAAAGTAATTAATCCCTTAAGTAGGGTGAACAAAATAATCTCCTGAAAAGGGTGAACAAAGTTATCCTTAAAGTAGGATTAACAAAGTGATCCCATAAGTAGGTTGAACAAAGTAATACCTTATTTAGGGTAAACAAAGTAATTGCATAAGTAGAGTGAACTGAGTAATCCCTTAAGCAGGGTCAACCGAGTAATTCCTTAAGTAGGATGAACAAATAATCACCTAAGAATGGTGAACAAAGTAATCCCTTAAGTATGTTGAACCAAGTAATCGCATAAGTAGGGTGAACAAAGTAATCCTTTAAGAACTGTGAATAAAATAATGCCCTAAGAACGGTTAACAAATTAATCGCATAAGTAGGGTGAACAAATTAATCGCATAAGTAGGGTGAACAAAGTAACCTTAAGTAGGGAGAACAAATTATTCGCATAAGTAGGGGGAACCCAGTAATACCCTAACTAGGGTTAAAACGTAGTCCCTTATGCAGCAACATAAATCGCTCCTAAACCACAATATTCTAAAAATTCGGTTTGCTGGCAATATGTGCATGCGTGTGTGACCAAATTTAGTAGATTTTAGACATATGTGTGTTTGTGTACGAGTCAGTGTATCCAATACGGGAATATTTCTGCGATTTGTTTCTGTGTGTGGAGTGGAGTTTATGTGCGTTCTTAACCCTATATGTACGGAATTTAATTGAATAAGTTAAAAAAAAATTCACATTTGTCATTTTACACGGGTTCAATTTTAATTTTTTCAAAAAATATTTTTACAAATATTTATTGAAAACAACCATATTTGGTTGTTTTTTTTAAGTACACTTTGTGTTACTTAAAATTAGCATTACATAAATAGAAATGAAAGGAACCAAATATGGTTATTTTTCCATATAAGGTTAAGGGTGTGTTTACTTATATGTCATGGGTTTTATGACGTGTATGTGCGTTTGGATGATTATGCAATTATAGAAAAATACGATAGATTCGCTTGTTTATTTGTGGACATAGAATTTTGGAAATGTATCATACTCGCGTATTTTCGCATAAATTTTATGGATGTATTGGTTAATTTGGAGTTTATGAGCAGCCTAGAATTTTATGGGTGCTCTGTTATGAATATCTTATTTTTTTTTTCAAATACGCAAAAAATAGTATTTTCACTACTTAATGTGGACAAATTGCAAATTATGTTGTTATGGCGAAAAATAGATTGGCCACATCTTGAGATACTCATAGTGAATTTTGAATCTCATTACAGTGTATTTTATTTTATTTTGAAGTGAATTTTTTCTGAATTAAAATATTATATGAATATTTCGATTAATCAATTTTAAAGTCCAGAGACGTGGTAGAAAAACTAGAGGCCTAACGACATTTAGCAATCGTCTTTTCAATGCGAATCTAATGTTAGGCTTTCTAATTCGGAATATTACGAGTTTATTTAAAAATTGTGAGGGTGTTGTAGGTATGAGGAGAAGCCCCTATTTAGAAATTACCTTAACAATGATATATAATACAGTATGATGTGATTGCAATAGCCTCACAATAAATGCCCCAAAATGCACTTTTTCGGAATTTGTTCAAGAAACATTGTTTACATTATACAAGGCCTGCTGACTAAAAGTCGCCTGCTCTCATTTATTGTAATTTATGACCTTACGACCTTTAAAGCTTTCAATAATTCCCCGACCAACTTCAGGAGGACCTTGGTAATTATATAATTAGAAAGAGAATGTAAAACATTATAAGAGTTTTAAATTTCGTTAGAATCAGCCGAATAGTTATCATGTTATAGCCAAAACAACATAATTCCCGGGATAACCTTGGCAGGACCTTTGCAATTATATCATTCAAAGGAGAATGCAAAACAACATAATGGTTTCTAATTTCGTTAGAATCGGATGAATAGTTACAATGTTATTACCTAAACAATAAAAAGTAAAATGGGGACCGACCGAAATAGTAAGATAGAGAGTCGCACGCGACTGAAAACAAATGTTTTTAAACATAACCATATACCGCACGACTTTTATTGCATTTGAGTGCGTGAGTATGTGTATATTAACTCATGTGTGTGTATATGTATGCGTGAATTTGAGCCCATATGTGTTTTACACACCTGCGTGTGATTGACACTGTTGTGCCGACGATAGCATTTTCTGTCAGCCCCAAATTGCTGCACAATATTTCCTATATCTTCGCATGCCTCAATAGACCTTATTTTTTCCTCTTTTATATTCATCTTTTTGATCTATTCAGGCTTATTTGAATTTGAGAGTTTAAATATTTGTTTTTCAATTTCTTCATTTAGGTCGCTCTCCTCTATTTGAGTATTGTGAGCGAGGACTTCCAGCTACTTTTTTACCCTAGTGCAAAATGTTGATCATATGGGGGAGATAAAAAAACAAAACAGAAACAACTTTACTATGTACATCTGATGCATTTAATTATGTAAAATAAAATGAATATATGTTCGTCTTTGAAAAGCATTAGGTTGTTTTACAGGGTAATATTGTTAATGCAACAGCTAAAGTTCGACAATTGCCATCAGTTATTTCGGGCGTCATCAGCCTACTCGGCTCTTTGAGGATTGACCATCGAATATATTATTTATGGTTAATTTATTGAAATATATTACCCGGGATATACTAAATGTAATATTTTATCTTAAATAACTTTAATTAATCGATATAATATGACATAATTTGTAATTATATGTTAAAACTTTAATTTCCTTTTCCTCTAACATTAACAATTGCTATATTTGCATTTATTTTTTAATTCTACTTTTTTATTTACATGTCTTTCTATACTAGCAATGTCAACATGCGTGAGTAAAAATAAATTTTTACTTCGTTTTATACACTAAATTGTAAATGCATGCGGTAAATTTTTTCAAACGATATTAAAATGATGACTTAAATATATTACTATAAATATTTTACTTAAAATAACTTTATTCCTTGATTCGGATTGAGAAAAGGTGTTAAGATACTATATATAAATAGTTTCAAGTCACTTTAACACTGGCAGAGCTACAAATTTCTATTTTGAACATTTTTATATTGTTTAATAACTCCATGAGTTGGACTGAATTTCTATTTCCTAGTAAATAACTGCTTGGTTAATTTTTTAAGACACTCTGGCATAAACACCTCACCTGACCGCCTCCTTATCGTCTTCACACGGTCATTAAGTACTGCAATAGTTGACTCGTCCAAACACACAACTTGAAACAATATAAAACACTATAGCAGTACTGAAACGACCTGTGATGCTAGTGGCAGCAGTTAAACAGCCAGACAAATTATGACCTGAAATTATTTAATTCATCATGAACGCGTAGCTAGTGGGTAAATCAGAGTTTACCTACTACAGTAGGTAGAGTATTTTCTCTTATGGTTAATAAAGAAAATAACTGGTATATGTACGACATTTATCTGTTCCCATTTCTCACAAGTCCAATCAGCTTGAGCATTAGCTCAGTCTTGACGTGCCTGTATCATGGTTTTGTTAAGCTTAGGCTTCTTTCTTGGACGATAGGCTCGTAATTCACTGTCCAGTAACCTCCTATTTACTGTTATTCGAGAAATACTAATACCATATTCTAACAGTTCACTTGCAATCTTCCTACAAGATTTGTTTTTTTTTCCTTAATAGCCATTTGTTTTCTTTCCCTGTCTGTTCTTGGTGTTGTTTTCCTTTTGCGACCTCATTTTCCAGCCCTTGCTGTACCTAAATTAAGACCTTTTCAAATTTTTTTCTTTATATTGCTTATTATTCGAGAAGAGACTCGCAATTTCCTTGTAATATCTTTTTTTTACTGCTCTATCGCTTAATAAAACTTTGAGCTATCAATTTGCCGAAAACCTTTTACCAGAAAAATTACGAACTTCAAGAAATCGATAATAATTTTATCACTTCTGTACTTATGTTATAAGCCTTATATATAAAAGAAAAACAGCCCAAATTAAATATGCAAAATCCAAGAGAGTGTGATGAAGAAAAACAAAAAATACAGCGCGCGTGGCCTGCTGGTAGGCATCGATACATTTGATTTTTTTTTTTTAAGTATTTTCTGTGATTTTTTCTTTCTCTGAATATCTATTTGATGTGTTGCAAACAAGATCCATGGATATTGTGTATATAACAATGACCGTTGAAAACAGTGTAAACAAAATTACACAAATGAGAAACGAAAAATTTGCAGATCGGTGGAGCTTGATAACAAGAAGTTGTGGTCAACTATCAAGCGAAAGAAAACAGAATCTTTCCCCCCAAAACAAGTACAGTCAATTATATCATCACAGTTTCGATAAAATAATAATTAAAATGAAAGAGCATTTCAGTTCAATAGAAAATTTAGAATTCATTGAACTTTTAGATTGCAAAATATTTGAGTTTTATGATGTTACCTTACCAGTAAAAGCTTTTGAATCTTTGGAAAAAAAGAGTTTCTTCACCTCCGTTCCAAATTGTTTTTTATATTTGCACAAATAACTTGCAAAAAATAATGTTACTTCAAAATGAAATGGACAAATGTCTACAGGGAATATACATTATACAAGTTAACAAATTTGATTCTAACTATGAGAATAACACCAACTGTTGAGTGATCATTTTCTGTTCTTAAACGAATTAAAAGTTACTTACGAAGTTTCCAACGTGAAGACAGGCTTTCTAATCTTGCTCTTATTTCAATTGAAAAAAATATTCTCAAATATCTTATGAAGAATCGAGAAAACATTTATAAAATGGTAACTGAAGAATTTTGCAAGAAAACACGACGATCAGAATTTCTATAAAAGTATTGTTTTGTAACGCTTTTCCAATATTTTTGAACATTTTCTGAACTATTAATAAATTTGTTGTGTTTTACTTTTTCTTTGATTACTAAACATGGCCTTGAATGACTTTTTTCAAAAACGTGTCAAAATGTTTATGAATGCTATTCTACATACTATGTAAATTCTATATGTAAGAATTATGCAAAGTTATTGTAGAAACGCCATATGCCCTCTGTATTTCATAAAATTGCGGGTCTAAGCAAAATTTTCACGATTCGGCACTGATATATATATATATATATATATATATATATATATATATATATATATATATATATATATACACCATTTCTGTCAGTTATTTTTTTATGAATTCCTTGAGAATGAACGGAATAAAGTTTGAAAATACCTGGATTCCACTTTTCTTATTTCCTGTGGGACTTTTTGTAATTATAAATAATATTTACATAGTTGGAGTGTGCTTGTATAACCAACCGCTTCATATCTTACATACACTTTCACTTCTCCCGACTTCATACTTTTCCGTATTCCTCTTTACATACACTCTACTTTGTCCAACTAATGTCTATTTATGCACATGTATGTGCTGAAAGAACGTGTTTGCCTCATATAAGTTACTTCCATGACAAAACCCTACCAATCTCTCACCATTTTCATTCTCACCTGATGTAACAAAATTTCCAGTTACACTATCTCTACTCCTATCACCTATTTTACCTTTTTCTCTTCCACAATCAATTCCTTCAGTCACTCCTCCATGTCATTCCAGAACCTCTCCTTCTCACCTTCACTTCTATCATTAGAGGGACCAACAAGAGAGTGGATGATCTAGCAACGATAATCTCTCCTACCATTGAAATCTGGATTAACGGCATGCCTTACTGGCCTCAACACCAGTAGTGGCCCCTCCCTCCTTCAAATCCATACCAGTAGATCTGCAACTATATATCTTCTTCTATTTTCACTTACCCTAACCTCACCTCTTTATTTGCAGATTTCGCCTTACAAACATTCTGCGCGATGCGGCCTCGCCGCTATTGTACTTTAAACTCGAGTAAAAAAAAAATCCCACGTCACATTCCAAACCCCTACTCGATTCACCCTTTGCCTCGGATTAACCTTCACGAATAAACGAGGTCCGCAACACCCCCACCCATTACCTTCATTTCACAGAGTTAACAGGAAGAAAACTTTCGGGTGTACGAAGGCCCATATCAGGGTTTAGGTGCTTTCTAAGAATCTCGCCAGAGTCCGCCTCACCCAAATATCATAGTTTGTGACGAGGAGATTTAAAATGTGTGCAAGATTGTTATTTATACAAATAACTAAGAAGCGCAAACCAACTAGGGCATCTCTCGAAGCACGTTTCTAAGAGAAATGTGCAAACTAGGCAAAGATTGAGAGGTACGAAATTTTGTGGAAGACAGTCATTTGAGGGGGAAGGGCACGCAATCGCCAAGATGTAAGGAGCTGCATGGTTAGCCATGTTTAGTAGCTACGTCATTATGGATGTCTGGTATATCATGGTTAACCATGCTGCAGCTGACATCCCTAGGATTACGTGCCTCTCCCCCCACCTCAATATGGACAGATGGATCTGCGGATATGTATCTTCTCCATCTTTACACTTCTCCCATCCACACATTTATGTCATCTCTCCTTACAAATGTAATGGAAGTGATTTTTTCGTTAGTTATTGTGTGTTAGTTTCGTAAAACGAGCGAGAGGGAGCCACTGTCACTCTGGATAGAGTTCCCCCTCCCTAGACTTGGGGGATATCTCTTTACCCGGATATCAAGAGGAAAAAGATGAACCCATCTTCGTTGGGGGGGAGGCCGTAGGAAAGTCTTGGATGGGCTATCGCCTCTCTAGAGGCTGGACTAGAAGGCTCCCGAGAAGATGGCAAAGAAGAAGAATGGCATTTTCATGGTGATTCTAGTCCTAGACACACGTTCAATTTCAATTAATTTAATATGGACATCTAAATACCAAGAGTCGAATACACGCAAAACCATCGAGCGTTTTATTTTATTATTTCGAATTTGTTATTATTGATTTTCTCTTTTACGATTTTGTCTAATGTCTCGTTTATAAAGATGTCTCGTTCCTATAGCGATATTTCGGCAATTCCGTTATAGTGAGGCCAGAGTTGAATGAGGATGTTGCTACCTTCGTAGAAGGAATCGTATACGGTTTTTTTATATACTTGAGTTCATTTTGATTCTAAAATTTACATTCCAATTTTAAAAATTAAAATATTAAAACGATATTTTAAATTTTGGAGTTATTGACGATGTGTCGTGGTTGGCTACCGCAGCTAATTGTGGGTCTGCCCACAAGAAAGGTAGCCTGGGGATGACTGTCCACTGGTTGCACTGGTTCGACCCCATTACTAAGCAGAGGCTGCATGGACCGCTCTCCTGCATTAGACTGACAGGCTCTCACATCTTTGATTTGTTTGCACAGGCACGAGTCAACGTACACTAGGAATTTCACATTCAAAACAAAGACACTAGGTCATATTTTAGATAGTTGATATTTTAATTCGACTAATATTAGATTATTGTTTTATTTGT
Source organism: Ceratothoa steindachneri (assembly GCA_963969495.1). Taxonomy (NCBI): domain Eukaryota; kingdom Metazoa; phylum Arthropoda; class Malacostraca; order Isopoda; family Cymothoidae; genus Ceratothoa; species Ceratothoa steindachneri. Next base: position 131,498,474 of record OZ018321.1, on the reverse strand, counting down.
TTATTACTCTATTAGCTCTATTAACAATTTATATCATGATCTTATTTAAAGACAAGATCAGCTTGCGCTTTGCCTTCAAACCTACGGTCTGTGGCCTACGGATAATCCATCTCTGGTGACGAGGTTTTGTTCATAACACTATTTTTTTAACAGTTTCAATTTTAGTTTGTGTCACCTCGATATATTTGGAGCTTTTATACAAATCCTTTCTGAGAGTTAAGAAAATTAAATACGATTCTCGAATGTTTTGGAATTTTCTAAAACAAAAAGAATTACAAATCGTGCAGTTAAGAAAATGATTTAAAATTAAAGTATGGCTTTCTTTTTTATTCTTTCCAATTTAAAAGCAAATTTAAATGAAATAAAAGAGCTATGTAGATTGTTTTTTCTGTTATCAAAAGAAGTGCGATAAAAGTTTTTTATTGCTTCTAGACCAAAAAATTAGGCATGGATCTGAAAAAGCCTAGACCAACAATAAATTAGTAGGAGATATGTACGATTAACGCTAACCTTTAAATTTTATTTTCCGAAACATCATTTCTAGAGCTAGATAGGTCGTAGGCCACAGGCCGAACGTCTGTGGCCTTGTCCTCTTCTTGTCCTCCTTCATCATCATCATCATCATCATCATCATCATCATCATCACTAAGTCTATAATTTAAGAAGGGGATATTTTTGAGTATTTGAATAATAATTTCATCTTAGTTTGGTTATGACTTATGTTTTTTTATCAAAGTTATTTCTAATAATTATTTTATAATTTAAAAAAAAAATGGTGAAGTTAAGAAATAAATATAAGTTTCGAAATTTTGCGACATTTTTAAAACTCAAAGAATTACAAATGGTAAAGTTCAGAAAATATATTTTTATTTATCTTCTATTCTATCTATTCTATAACTATATTTTAGCAACGTGATATTTTGAAAGTAGGCAAATTTTAAAATTATTATAATTGGCGAAGTTCAGAAAATTTATAAAAATTTAACCATGGCTGTTTTTTTTTAGATTTTAAATTTTAATCTTAGTAGCGAAGCGCAAGCTTCCCCCGTAGGACGGGGGGGAGTTGCGAAGCTATTGCCTGGTAAGCCTATATTTTAAGAACGAGATTTTTTGAAGGTTTGAATAAGATTTTTTCTTTTAGTTTTTATTTGTCACCTAAGTATGTATATTTAAATTTTTTATCAGTTATTTCCTGTAATTCCTTTATAATAGCAAAAAGATAAAATGGTGAAGTTCAGAAAATTTATTAAAATTTTGGCATGGAAATTATTAGAGTAAATTTTGATGAAGAAAAAAAATCATGATAGGCCGTAGGCCAGAGACCGAAAGTCTGCCAGCGAAGCGCAAGCTCCTTCCGTAAGGAGTAGCGAAGCTGCCCCTCTTGTCTACTAAAAATTTACTTATTCTCTTGTTTCCTATCAATGCTTATTTTATACGCGTAAAGGCAGGCTAAAAATCTTTTATCGCAATTCTTTGAAAATAATGAAAAAAAAAAATTCGCAGGGCTATTTTTACCTGCGGCGAAGCGCCAGGTCTAGGCGTCACTTTTTTTTTCAAAAAGGTGTAAAGTTCAAGTGTACCCATTTAGAGCCATGAAATGACTTATATTACCATGGGACATATGGTTATTCACCCTAGTGATTTCAAATCTTCCATCAGATTTAGCGCTGGGTGGCGCAATCTAGTGGCAGAAGCCTCATTTGGCCATTCAAAGGAACTTGTAAGTGATTTGAACCATGGAAAACCCCTAATGCAATAACCATTTATCATCTTATCACAAAATGCCGCAGGCCATTGGGGGCACGTTCCCTCTTGTTTTAGCTAAATTTGCTCTAATAACTTCACTTTGCTTTACTCGTTTTAGGGGCCAGTAGTTATTACCTAGTTATTACCTATCTATTTTAGAAATAACTTTAATAAAACCTTCGAATATACAAAAAGGAACAGCCTTTCCTAAATTTAAATCAATTTTGTGAACTTCACCATTTGTAATTATTTTTGTTTGATAAAAAGAATCCAAAATATTCGTTAATCATATTAATTTTTTATGAACTTCAATATTTTATTGAAAAAAGAAGTTAAAATATACTCATCGATAAACTAATGTCAAAACTTTTTCCAGGACTATTTCCATATCCTGAAATTTGCTCTTGTTCTATTTTTACACAAACATTTATTTGGGAAATAAATTCCCAAATTAAAATATAGTGTAATGGATAAGGTGTATATGAATTTTATCTGCAAATTAAAGTCAATTTTAATATTTAATATTATCGTACTAATTTTACAAATAACTTAGAATGTTTTTCTTTTTCAGAGTAAAAAAGACATTTCAGTAACTTTGTGAAGTACTTTGTCCAGTTTAGAGTAGATTCTGACACTGCCAGACCTGCCAGTCTTTCATGATGCAGATCACAACCCTTATAGGATAGAAATGATGCTCCTGTGACTTTCCTGTTGGTTTAATCCGTAGACGAGCTTGAACAGGAATTTGAACATGATTCCCTGACAGAGCACCTGTTTGTGCCTGAGCGTTACGATGTCAACACCATCATTAACAATGATACTGAAGTTTCCCTAGTGCAGCGTTTGCTGTGCCCTTCGGAGCCGCCATAACTAAGACACGCGCCCTGCCGAACCTGCAGGATTGATTAGTGTAGCAGTAGACAGCATATTCACTGAGGTGGGAAGGAGGCTGTTTGTCCCAAACACGACGAGGTAGAACCCCACTTATGACTCTGTATTATTCCTAAACACCATCCTGTAGACTAAGATACCTACTCTCGACGGAATCATTACCCAGCTGAAGGTCAACAGCTTCAACAAGCATGATACCAGCTTACTTAAGGAATATACTAATGTGATATGTCATTAAATTAATAATAAAAATTATTTTAATAATGACATTTAAATTATTTTATTTGACAATATATTCTGTACTAATGCTTTCCTACAAATTTTAATTTCTTTACTAAATTATTAATATTCCTCGGATATGATGTCACCTGTTGCCCAAGCGCTCAACAAGATCCATGAGGAGGAGCAAGTCTACTGTGGGACTGGACTCTGCTACCAACAGTTGTTAGGAAGGTCTTCTGACTTAAGGAGTTGAAGTCAAAAGACCTCGTCTTTGCAATTACTTGCTCAATGCACTTTTAGCAGATATCCACAAACGGTTTCTGCACGTAATGGAAGATGGTGAGTGTCACCATCCTATAGATGGTATACCCTAATGTATTGATTGTCTGGAAACCCGGAATATGACCGATAAAATACTTGCGTTAGTAAAGGCTTGTCGTGACATTGTGTACTGACCCTGCGTCGTCCTGCAAGGATCCTGAAACACTGTGTACTGAACCTAAGAGGATACTTTCTCTTATCCTCTTCAATACTTCTGTAACATTGTAATGCGATCTGCCAACCCTCAGCCGATCATTCGACTGCTGAGACCTTTCTCAGACTTGTTTCTTCTATGGTATAGTTAGCTGTTTTAGTATGGTATAGGATTAGTATACCTAATCCACGCCAAGCAATTGAGCAATGCTGTATGAAGGCGGCTAATTATTAATATACTAACCGCATAATACCCGTGCATACAGTGTTTTTTTTATTTACTATCGAAGGAATACTTGATATTAAAAATCGAAGAATCAGTAATAAGGATGAGGAGGCTATGGCTAGACTATACAATGCATATACCATGACACATTTTCACTTTTTTACACACTCATGTGTTCATTCTTTTAAGATGTAGATATGTTGGAAAGGTTCCAGAGTGGAGCTATAAAACTCTTTATATATATATATATATATATATATATATATATATATATATATATATATATATATATATATATATATATATATATATATATATATATATATATATAGACTTAAGTATGAATGGAATTACAGCATTAGTTTAGGATTTCAGTTAAGAACTCCATCCGCAGGCAAAAGTTTTCGCACACCTGAAATTTTTCTTATTTCTTGGGTATGTCTAGGAATATGTTAGTGTAAATTTGCATACATGTGTCGAATACACCTGGAAATAAAAATAAAAGTACAAACTTTCTTTTTCCATGTCAATGCCAATAGAATGTATGGAATCTTGCGCTATCAATATGGCCTTTCTGCAATGGTATGAGGTTATAGGAAATTTTCAGGGGTGGCTCGTCTCACCGTTTGTGATGGCACAATAAATTCAGAGAATTCTTAAGCTGTCCTGAGAGAATACATACTGATCTCAGCCCAAAATCTCTCTCTCTAGAAATACCCAGAATTTGATTTCCTAGCTAGACAATGCCTCATGTCACAAGTCTGTATAACCATACAATGCTTTCGGTTCAACAATATGACGTTGATCGACTGGCTAACTCAGTCTCTGGATATAAATCCACTGGAAAACCTCTGGTAGAGCCTGAAAGAGTAGGTCGTAAGTTTTCTTCAGTCAGTCTCGAATGAGTAACTGAAGGCATTCATCACCGATGAGTGGGCCAAGATCACAAGCTTCAGGTGTCGTAGCCTAATGGAGAGATGCCTCGAAGAATCAATGCTCTCATCACTGCCAAGGGACTCTCGACACGCTACTGAGCTTCCTGTGTCAGGCTGGTGTTGCTGTAATTTTCACAGAGCTTCATCTGCTTATCAGTCAATCTGTTATATGTTGCTGATGTTACTTGTTTTGGTAAATTTTGTTCATTCTTGTTAACTCTTTGAGCCATATTTAACCAATTGCTATTTAGTTTTCCTTATTTCACTTGTATACTCATATTAATATCCACATAAAAACTTTACGACTTTGCATTCGACTAATTTCCTAAAATTTCCGAGGTATTCGAAAACTTTTGCCCGCGGCAGTAAATGCTTAGGAGTCATTGATTCAGGAATACAAAACATTATCAAGATTAGATAATATCAGAACAAATATTTTATTTTCAAAATATAAAAGTTTTGTTACTCCAGAGTAACAGCTTAAGGTACAGAAATCTTTTACACAAAATGATATGATATGGGGTTTTTTTTAAATCGTTTTTTACCATTGAAGTGCACTTGTGTTTTAAGTCATATGTCTCTGGAGACATAGATTGACGTATGGTCTAAACTATAGGTTGCTACGGCAATGGCAGCTACCCCTGAAGTTGACCCAAATCGTTACTCTATCCAATGACTACCCACACCAAATGTTGCTTTACTCATTCAACTGGAAAGCAGGTTTTCAAATCATTTTAATCATATACTAATGATATAGGACGATTTTATTTTTTTAGAAAAGAATAACGCGTGAATGACCTATCAACGGTGGTAAATATTACTTCACTGGCTTATTTGAAAAGTATATTAGCTTTACCTAACGTTCTTAGATAAATATAGAACTGTACATATTATTGCTTTGTAAATATGTAACATAGGATGAGGGATACGGCATAACTGGAGGTAATTTTGTGTACTCTGGGCCTTTAACGTCGTCTTATTTCTTATGTTTCACGATCGAATCTGTATTATCTCAGTTAGTTTTAAAGTGAATATGACATTAAAACTTGCTGGTTCTATGATCGTGTATGTACATATATTCTTTATTTTAGGATAAAACTAAATTTACCTAAATTGTATTTTGTCAGTGGGCCAGGAAAAATGGCTGAGAGCGAGGAAAAGCTTATAATCTTGGAGTATCATTCAGGGTAGCTTGAAACTTTGCAATTAAAATCCACTAAATACCATTTGTCAAATTACATCGATCTTTGATGACATACCGAATATTAGGATCGATTGTCATATCGAAAACCCTCCTCGAAAAAACTTCTTTTTCAAAATTATTTTGGATATATTTTAAATTTAACTGCAATGTCTGAAGATGTGGAATGGTGTGGAGCTCCTCATACACGCATAGCAAGTGCAATGGTAGGCCTCCTGCGACACTGCATTGACCATGCCGGGGAGGCTCATAATCCGCGCCTAGGAAGTTCAATGGCAGGCTTCCTCGACGCTGCATTGATTATGCCTGGTGGGGAGGTTTCGCTCCTCACCCACCTCTATCAAGTCCAATGGTAGGCCTCTTCGACAATGCATCGAACATGCCTTGGTGGACGCTCTTCATCCATGTCTAGCAAGTGACTGTATCCACTAGACTTGTAGGCGACCGGCGTATACGTCCAAAATAGAACACACGCGAGAGTCGCTACACACAGAGAGAGAAAAGGAAAGCTAGCGCCGTTTATGAGAATGTCACACGGTAGTAAACGGAGCACAGTTATCTCTCTTAGAGTTGGTCGAGGCAATCTTAGGCAAACATTATAATCAAGGCAGAATCCAGAATAAACCGGATAGCGATCACTATTAAACAAATAGAAAACTGATTAGGAAGCTGCCTCCATGGCAACATGCCACCGCCCACAGAGAATTTTACCCAATAGTCGGAGCGCCTTCCTTATCAATATGTTCGGCAGTAGAAAATCAAAAGTCGACTTATGTTAATACTGACAAATCAACAGGCCGGTACATAAGAGGAAGGTGTGGCTTAGTTGGACGAGGAACTTTTAAGGCGTGGCTTAAATTGAATATATAACTGCGTGAAGCCAGAACAAAGAGGATAATTAGATTACTGTTTTATATAGCAATATATCGCGTTATATATCGTTCAGTTTGATCTCTCAGATTCGTGTAATTAATCTTTGTATATATTCTTGTGCATAACGCAGACATTAAGGTGTAACTCTTAAAGGCTTTATTCGTCTGGCCTCCTTTAGACCTTGCCCGCACTTGACCTCGAACTTAATTAAGGTCATAACTTAGAACTTAAAACTTAGCTAAGGAACTTTTGTAAAGTGCAATAAGATCTAATTCAATAATAATTCTATTTTTGCTGGTCACTCAAATAACCTGACGTTCCTCAATCTTACGGCTCCAAGGCCTTATTAATCGAGAAACAGTCGGTGCGCATTCTCTTCGTTAATCGCAATTCCTCGCGATTACAAAACTCCCGAAATCCCGATGTTCTACCCTGATGTGGTCTATCCCCATCCTCTGGGCTATTTGGCCCCCTCGGCTTAGGGCACCCCATAGCAATCAACAAAATAACTCGTGGGAAATAAGGAAGGGCAACGCAAACCAACCGGGTCATCGATATCAACCGGAGTCCTTGCCAAAAGATTACGCGATAACTCCGTAATCTATCACCATTACTGGTAACCAGCGTCCCATTTCCAAGGCTCTTGGGTTGTCCTCACGATTACCTTCAAGGTTGCTTCATAATTAGGGGTGACCTTCCAAAGGCCCCCCCCCCCATCCATAGACTAATCTGACAAAACTTTAAATTGAAGTGATTCAATCGACTAATTTAACATTCGTTGTTGTCGTCACAGGCCATTGGATCGTTTTCCCCTACTTATAAGGGCACGGCACACTATATTATGTAACTTTTTTAATTAAGCAGCAGTGTACGCATCGACTGTGTATATAGAAACTCCAAAATCTAGCAAAGCAAATATTTAGTCCAACATCAAGAGAGGTCTTAGGGATTGGGAGTTCTCTAGCAGATATGGAAGTTTCTGCTGTAGGCCAAGGTCGCCAAATTTCCCCTCAACACCTACAACCAGCCAACACTACAGCAGGCCATCATGTCTCAGACATTTTGGATGCCCTGGATACCCAGCAGATTCTACCAAGACCGAGATCCAGTTTTAGCCTTAACCCATAAGACATCACGAAAGAAGAAACCACATATGCTTACACTACCAGAGGGAAACATGTCAATATGGGGTGTCTGGTAGAGGCTGTGAGTTCGAGCATCCTAAACCATACCTGCCTGCTAAACCATGGAATAAAAGGCACCCAGGAGTGTAAACGTGGCAGGAATTGCGATATGTTCCATCTTACATCAGGGGTACAATGAGGACCAGGAGGCCCACAGCTTCACAGGACACAGCACCACAAACAAGCAGAACTGGCACCACACAAAACTGCACAAACTTTGAAAAACAGTCACTACCACTAATTAAGCCTGATGTAGCAGAAGTAGGGTTTTGCGCACCCATACAGAGCAATATTTTTTTAGAATTGGTAGCAGACATGAAGTCCGCCATAAGTGCTCTTGCAAAAAAAGTGTAGACCCAGAAAGGGCTGTTGTCTAGGCTGACAGGGAGCAAAACAGATTTTGTACCGATACCACTCATGCTACCAGTACAGAATCAGAAACTCCCATGGTATGGACAATCAATACCAACAAACAACAATTATAGAATATTTTCATGGGCAACATTCATGTTCTCTACTCAAAATTTAACCAGAGCAAGGTCCCTTTCCTCTAGGAACTAGCAGCTGTAGAAGGCCCTATGTTCATTGCCCTGACAGAATCGCATCTGAGGGAAGAGGCGAAAGATGCAGAAATCCAAATAAGATGGTACACTTCATACATAGCTGACAGAGAAGGTAGGAGCCATGGAGGGGCCATCATTTATGTTAGATGTGACCTTGATGCAATGCCTCTACTATCGTACTCAAACAGCAAAGTGGAAATAATAGCACTAAGCATGAAGACAATGAACCTTATTGTGGTAAACTGCTATCGACCGCCCCAGTGTGATCAACAGAATTTTAGATTTGCAGTGGAAAAAATAAATAATATACTTCGAGCTCTACCTGCACCCATGCCAGACATAATTCTCTTTGGGGACTTTAATTTCCCATTCATTCAGTGGACAGGGGGTGCCATCCAAGGTGGGACACAAGACGACCAAATGCAAGTCAAACTCCTACTGGAAACCACTGACAAAGTATTCCCCTCCCAGCAAATAAACCCCTACAAGAATGAATAACATTCTAGACCTCTACATCAGCAATAGTCAAGATGCTTTTATCAGTTACAGGGTGGAGAGGACCATATTCACGGATCACAACCTGGTTACACTGAATACAACATATGGAAAGATTATGTCAGTACAACAATGGCCACGCCAAATGGAGAACACACCCTTCGACGCCTTCAACTTTCACAGCAGTCTAATCAATTGGGAGGAAGTGGAAAAGAGCTTTCAAGGTGTAAAGTGGGATAACATAATGAATTAAGAAGACCCAACCAAGATACTACAAACACTTACCAACACCATGCTAGAGGTGTGTCAAAACCACATCTCAATAAGGAACAAGCATAAAGCCAGAGTCATCATTACAAGAGACAGAAACATTCTCATGAGGAAACGAACCTCACTAAACAAGCAACTGAGAAAATCAAAGACGGATAAACGCAAACAATCAATTAGTGCCAAACTAGCAGAGGTGGGGGAACAGATGAAAAAGTCATACGAAGCCCAGAGACGAAAAGAAGAGAACCTAGCAGTGCCGGACATCAAAGGAAATCCAAAATATTTCTTCAGCTACTGCAAAAGATTCTCAAAAACTAAAACACAAATTGGACTACTAGAAACGGAGAAAGGCACAACAACAAAGGACCCTAGGGAGAGGTACCAGCTTCTAATGCAACAATACAACAACGCTTTTAGAAAATCTAGAACAAAATAAGTTGTGGAAAATCCAGAACCTTTCTTTTCAGTAGACACGCCCCAACTAACCCAACTTACTGATATGGAGGTTACACAAGATGACATCAAAAGGGCTATAGGAGAGTTAATAACAAACTAGGTTACTCGACCTGATGGAATATCAGCTATCCTACTCTTAATTTGCAAGGAAACTCTAGAAAAACCCATCAGTATATTGTGGCGCAATTTACTCAATAAAGGAATTATCCCCACACTATTAAAACAGGCAACGATAAGCCCAATATACAAAGTTGGTGACAAAAGCCTTTCTAAGGACTATAGGCCTGTTGCACTAACTTTAAATATCATCAAAATATTTGTGAAATGTGTGAGGGACCACATCATTGCCTTCATGGAAGAAAAAAGTCTTCTTAATTCCAGCCAACATGGACTTAGGAAGGGAAGATCCTGTCTCTCAAAGTGCCTGGCCCACTATGACTGGCTCCTCAAAACCTGGCTGAGGGAAATAATGTGGATGTTGTATTCCTTGACTTTGCCAAGGCGTTTGACAAGGTCGACAATGGCATACTACTCCACAAGATAAAAGCCCTAGGAATCAAGGATAAACTGTGAATGTGCCTCCACAGTTTTCTCGTAGGAAGATCCCAGTCAGTTGCGGTAGATGGTGTAAAGTCAGCGGAGACTCCAGTTATAAGCGGTGTGCCACAGAGATCTGTCCTGGATCCCTTTCTCTTCCTGATACACCTTGGTGACATAGACAGCAAGGTGACTTCTTCCAACCTAGCCTCATTTTCAGATGACACGAACATCAGCCGCACTATAAAAACGAACAAGCCGTTCACATGCTACAGAATTACCTCCACATAGTGTACTCTTGGGCTGTAGATAACAATATGCAGTTCAATGAGGGCAAATTCGAAGTGTTGAGGTACAACCCAAACACAGCCATTAAGGAAGAGACCACACTCCACACTGAAGGAGGACAAGACATAACCCCTAATCCCTATGTTAAGTGCCTTGGTGCCCAACTCAGTCATGATGCCAGCTTCCACCACCACATCACAAAAGCAATAAAGAGGGCAAAAGCGATGGCAGGATGTGCACTGCGGACATTTGCTTCGAGGGACAAGAAAGTTATGCTGACACTCTGGAAGGCAATGTTGCAACCCGCGCTGGACTATTGCAGCCAGTTGTGGTCACCACATAAAAGGAGGACATCCAGCGGTTAAAAGCAGTGCAAAGAGCTTTTACCAGACAGATTAGGGGAATGTAGGACCACAGTTATTTGGACCGCCTCAAGGAACTTGGGCTTTACTCCCAACAAAGAAGACGGAAGCGCTATCGGGCCATTTACATATGGAAGGTCCTAGAAAACATGGTGCCTGGCCCTACTGCCTCCTTTTTTCAAGCCTCCCATAATGACCGCACTGGACTTAAGTGTACCAGAAGGACACTTCCCTTCAAAGCTCCAATACGCATCAAAACACTGGTTCAGCAAGTCTGGGGCACGAGGGGCCTAAGATCTTCAATTCCCTTCCAAGGCAAGTCCGAAATACCACAGGGTGCCCAGAAGAAAAGTTCAAGGCTAAGCCTGAGAAGTTCTTGTAAATCTTACAAGATGAGCCTCCCATTCTGGGATATACATCCATCTGCCGGGCGGTCGCAAACTCCATACCGGACATTGTGAACCTCTTGATTAAAATTACCAGTAAACTTACCAGCCCTGCCAGAGCTGGTTAAGTAGCATCCAACGGTCTTCTTGTTAATTTAGCAGGCAGCCTTCTCAGACTTATTCGTAGCTCCGGACATTCTTCAAATAATTTGCCAATATTTGATTTGAATGAATTTATTGACCTTGCGAAGACCGTTTGATTATCTAAAGTGTTCCATTCATCAATAACTCTTTAACTAAAGGAGAACTTTCTGATATTCAATCTTGATCTATCCTTAAAGATTTTCAGGCCTCTAGTTCTTCTATCATCACTTCGTGTAAAAAAAACTTCCTTTCTTAATCCTTCATAACTATGCATTATCTTAAAAATGTCTATTAAATCATTTCTATGTCGTCTTATTTCTAATGTCATAAGATTACAACTTCTTAATCTATTTTCATATGATTTATTTCATAAATCAGTAATCATTTTAGTAGTTCTTCTTTGCACTTTTTCTATATTATCTATGTCTTGTTGATTAGTAAGCCTCCACGCCTGTGAACAATATTACAAAATAGGCCTGACTAAGCTTTTGTAAAGATTTATAATATTAAATTTTAACTTGTTGTCAATTGTTCTTTTTATTATCCCCAGAACATAATTTTATTTATAAACAATTTTGGCTATGTGCTCACTTGGTTTTAAAGTATTATGTACTATTACACCTAAATACTTTTCTGTAACAGCATTTTCAATATCTTCTTGTGCTAGGCTATATACAGCATTTACATTATTAAATCCTACATTTATAGTTTTACACTTTCTAACATTGAAAATCATCTGCCAATCCTCTGACCATTTATGAAGTTTTCTTAAGTCTTCCTGAAACACTAATTTCCTCATCATTTGAGCTAGTCCCGAAGATCTTTATATCATCAGCAAATTTTAGAATATTTGATTTAATATTTTCGTCAATATTATTAATAAATACTAGGAGTAATATCGGCCCCAATACTGAACCTTACGGCACACCACTACTTATATTACTCCAAGTCGATTTTGCCCTTGTATTACAACTCTTTGCCTTCTGGAAGTTAGCCATTCACCTATCCATCTCACTATTCCTTCTCCAAAACCATGACTCCTCAATTTGAGTAATAATCTCTGATGAGGCTCTTTATCAAACGCTTTCGCAAAATCCAGGTATATGATATCTACTGGGTACCCCTTATCAACATATTTAGTTACCTTTTCAAAAAATGTAAGTAGATTTGTCAGACAAGACATTTTAGGTAAAAAAACATGTTGACTATCTTTAATTATATTCCTTTCTAATAGGTGTTTTAACATATCTTTTCTAAGTAATTTTTCAAAAACTTTGCTGACTCATGATGTTAAACTGACTGGTCTATAGGACGATACTGAATTTTTTGGTGCTCTTGACCCTTTATAGATTGGAGTAATGTTCGCTTCCTTCCAGTCACTTGGTATTTGTCCATTCACATAACTGTGATTAAACATAATTTCCAATGGCTTTGATATCAAATGTCTAAGGCTTCTAAGGACTATATTAAAAGTTTTTTCCTTTCCAGGTGCTTTTTCCGGATCTAAGTCTGCTAAATCTTTTGTATAGCAGTCTCGGATAAATCAACACCATTCAACATATCATTTCCATCATACATTGTTTTGGGTTGTGGTATGTTTTCTAGCCTTTCACTTGTAAAAACAGATGTAAAATATTCATTAAATTTATTTACCATTTGGAGATACTCTGTTACAGTTTCACCATTTTTATTTTCTAAAGGTCCAAACTTCTCCTTAACAGTTAATTTGCTTCTTACATATTTATAGTACATAGCTTTTAGAGTCTCTCTTAATCTGCCGTGAAATTTTCCATTAGAACTTTCTCTTGGCTTTTCTTATTTCTCTACGTAATTTTTTCATTGCATTTTTATATCTTTCATTGTGCTGAAAGTCTGCATTTTCTCTATATCTTTTTCACCATCTAGTTTTGTTTTTTCTTTCTCTTGCTATATGTATATTCTATCAAGGTGGCTTAGGTTTCGCTTTGCTTCTTATCTTTACTGGAACACATAAATTTATTTTTCTGTCATGTTCTTTTTTAAATAAATCCCACATTTCATATGTATTTTATCTTTAAAATTATGATCCAGTTAAATTTTCTAAATTCTTCTTCTAATTTTTTGAAGTCAGCATTCCTATAATCAAGATATTTATCTTTCCAATTCAAATCCAACGTTGGCAAAGATATACTAAATTGCACAATATTGTGATCACTACTACTAAAATGTGATTTTACTTTAACATTGTCCACTAGATTATCATTTGAGGTTAATACTAAATCTAATATACTGTCCTGTCGTGTTGGTTCTCTTACACGCTGCGTGAGAAAATTACCCATAGTTAAATCAAGAAAGTCCCGGGCTTCTCCCTCTACATGCAAAGAGTACCAATCTATCATCCTATAATTAAAATCATGTGCGATAACAATATTTTCTTCTCTTTGACAAACTGTTCCGAAAATTTGAAATAAACTATCTTTTCATACTTGTGATGCTGATGTACTTAAATAACATCCTCCAATAACGATATTGCTGTTGTTTACATTACTTTTTATCTTACCCCATGCTGACTCCGTGTTTTCATTGTTCGTCAAGTCCTCTATTAATGTTGTTTTGAGTTCTGATTTAACATACAACAAAACTCCTCCTCCTCTGTTACCTGTCTGTCTATCTTTTATTAATGTGTCATAATTTCTCATTTTTATTTCTGCTTCTCCAATTTTAATTGTTGCCCATGATTCAGTAATTATTATTATATCTGTGTCTTTTTCATAAACATATGCATGTAGGTCAGGTACTTTATTAACTATACTTCTTGAATTAATCAAAACTGCTTTCAATTTTTTGTTTAACCTAGGACTTTTTTTCTTAAAACTAAGTTTATTTACAATAACATCTTGCTGGCTTATTGATGCTCTCTTTGGTTCGGCATCCTTTGAACTACTTTTCCTCGGCTTATTATCCAGTTTTGGGGATTTTGAGAACCTTGTCTCTTCTCTTTTAGCTGATTTCTTAATTCAAAATCTTCTTCCTGCTGTTCCTTGGTTCTATCCGAGTCAACATAAATACCTTTCCATTCTGGTGTATTATCAAATATTTTGGTTTTATTAAAAATTTTGTATTTCTGGTCCCTATCCTTCACTTTTACAAACATCATCTTTGGCTTATTTCTATAATTTTCCTTCTTCGGCAACCTTTTTGCCTCAACTACTTCAATATTTCCGACTTGTAAAATATCCCAAAGTTTATTCAATATATCCCTGTCATCATTCGCATTCTGCCAATTCTTTTTATTAATTTCCTCGATGTCCATCTCACTAATTTGTTTCATATTCTTTATTATCAACCAATTCTCTTTTTCTTGTCTTCGTCTATTTTCGAAAAACTCTTCTCTAGTTATTTTCTTTATATTTCCTCTGAATTCTTTATTTTTTACCTGAATCACGTCTTCAACCTTATTATCAATTTCATCTACCTATTTATCTATTTCATCATTTTTTGTTTTAAGTTCAGTTACCAATTTTAAGACATCTACAGCCTTCGAGTCACAGTTTGAGCAAAACCAGTGAGTTTTGCCTTTAACAATTGTTTTCAAAGCATTGTACACAACATCATCCTCAATTTTCTCACAAAGTGTATGGAACTAAAGTCCACAATATTCACAAAGTAAAGCAGGTTCTGAGTGTTTCACATTAATTTTACATTTTCCACATAAATCGGAATTTTTTGTTCTTTTATTCACCATTTTGCAATATCAAGCTTCGTTAAATTTACTTAAGCTTCATTAAATTTAATTGACTGAATAGGTCAGTCAATTAAGTGCAATGACCATTTGGTAGCAGAGAGAGCCGGCTGGTGGCTTTCTTTTCCCGGTGGCATTGAGATGACGTCAAAATCTTTGTCGGGAAAGACTCACGGTGGCAGTTTTTAAAAAGATTGTGAGGAAACTTGCAATATTTTATATAAAGTACGCTAAAGTATTCCAGGCAAAACATAAATGACGCAGAGTCCAATCGGAACTCCGGATCAGCGGTAGCCGACTACTACTGTGAAGGATGAACTTCTAGACCACATCAAGTAAATCAAGTAAGTAAGTAAAATGATATGGGAACCGCATACTTTGTGATAAAAAATTCGAGATTTAATTTCTTTAGATACCCCATTACATTCAAAGAAAATCTAAATTGGAAAGAAAACTAATTTATATGAATAACATTTTTATTTTGACAAAGAAAAAGGAGTAACTTATTATAGTGGTAAAACATGTTATTTAAATAAATAAATATATAATTTATAGAGTCTAATCAAAATTTTAAGATATCCTTTGTAAACACATGGCAGGCCATATAATTAGCCAGGGCTAGCAAATGTTAAGAGTGCCACAGATCTTCTAGGAACAATGAAGATAAATAAATTACTTTTATTTTCTGTAGCGATCAGATTACATCATAATTACTTAACATAAAATACTGCATGAAAAAAAACTACTAGTGACTATCAAACTCAAACCAGTTAGAATATCCAAAAACATATTAAGCCACCACCATGGTATATATAATATGAATTCATTAGAGTGCTTATACTACAAGACACCAAGCAAGCAAGTAATAATTAAAAGATATATGCATATAAGCATGCAAAATCAATTTGTTTATATATGCTCTTTTCCCATATACTTATCTGTTTTTCATTTGAATGATGGCATACTAGAGCTATTTACAACATCCCCAGGCAAATGCATACCAGGAATTTATGGGGGATGAGCCATTCATTATTTTCGGGGGGGGTTTATGTATTTATCTAGAATTTTATCTTTATCGAATCTATTTACTTTCTGAATTTCTTCTATCTTTAAGTTGGCCCTTCAAACATCGTCTTCCATTTATCTTGACTTAATATTCTTGTTGGCTGGGTTAGTTCTTGATCTTCGATTTCTTTCTTGATTCATCTTCATTTTTATTGCATTTATCTTGAGTCTAGTTGAGTGAATCCTTGAAGCGTTTTCCTTGATTTCCGTTTTCTTCCTTGAGGCGATCCATTTTATCTTGAGTCTTCTTGAGTTGGTCCTTCAGCGTTTTCCTTTACTTCCGTTTTCTTCGCAAAAGGTTTTGGACTATTGAGTTTCGAACTCGGTACCGATAGTTTTAAACGCCGATGCTCTTAGCCATTACACCACGGCTTAGCCCCTCTTTCAGTTGGTAATTTAATGGGCTATTTATATTATCGATTTGGAAAGAATTTTTTATCTGATACATCTTCGCACCCCTACACAGGTCTCTTTCTAGAATGCGGAGCGAATTTGAGGATTGGGAAGAGACTAGTTTTGGATTTCTTAATCGAGGAGTAATAGCTCTTCCTCCCCGGCCTCCCAGTCTGTGAATGAATGGAGCTAATTCAGTGGG
Organism: Ceratothoa steindachneri; assembly: GCA_963969495.1. NCBI lineage: Eukaryota > Metazoa > Arthropoda > Malacostraca > Isopoda > Cymothoidae > Ceratothoa > Ceratothoa steindachneri. The sequence goes on along the minus strand of OZ018321.1, from coordinate 131,481,840 downwards.
ATTGAGGAGCGCGAACGAAGTCTTGTCTCTTAATCAATGAGTAATAGCATCTCCTTCCCGGATCTCCGAAGTTCCCAGCAGGACCTTTCCTTAATCTCTAGTAGGAGAGCAGGTGCAGTTTTAATGAAGATCAGAAGATTGCTCGGCCTTTTGAAGGTCACCAGTTATGTGGAGGGGGGGGGCATTTTTCTCCTTTATTAAATCTATTTACTTCTTCTTGACTGAAGTTGCCCCTTCAAACATTTTTGTCTACCATTTATCTTGACTTAGGTATTCTTGTTGGCTGGGTTAGTTCTTGAAGTCATTTTCTTCCGTTTTGCTTTCTTGAGTTTCGTTTCCTTCTTGAGATGATTTCTTGGTCCTTCTTGATTCTCGTTGAGTTGGTCCTTCGAGCGGTTTTCCTTGTCTTCCGTTTTCTTTTTTGAGGCGATCCATTTATCTTGAGTCTTCTTGAGTTGGTCCTTCAGCGTTTTCCTTGAATTCTGTTTTCTTTTTGAGAATTCTTCATAAAAGTTTGTGAACTTTGAATTTCGAACGCGGTACCGATAGATTTAAACGTCAATGCCCTTAGCCATTAGGCCACGGCTCAGTCCGTCTTTGAGTTGGTAATTTGATGAGCTATTTATATTATCGATTTGAAGGAATTTTTTCTCTTATACATCTTCGCACCCCTACAAATTCACAACTATTATTAAAATATTATTTTCTCAATTCCAGCCTACATCTAGATTTTCATATTTTCAAGCAGTGACCACTTGTCCTATCATCGGTTTCTAACTCGAAAAACCAGCCTATTTCTAATTTATTAATCTCATTAAATATTTTAGCTATGAAATGGATGGCCATTAACTGAATTCAGTTGAGGATGAGAAGGAATTAGGCGTAGTATTAGGTAGGTCACTGAGGTTTACGAAACAGTGTAAACAGGCAAAAAATAGAGCAAATAGGGTGCTAGGATACATTTAGAGGAATGTTAGCTACAAGAGTAAAGTGGTTATCCTTAAACTCTACAACTCCTATGTCAGGCTACATTTAGAGTACTGTATAAAAGCATGGTCACCACATTTTAGTCATGACATCAACCTGTTAGAGTGAGTACAAAGGAGGGCAACAAAAATAATGAAGATTGATAACTAGATTGACAAATATTAATTAGATTATAGTTGAATGCTAAATGAGTAAATATTATAAATGTATGATAAATATTTATATGAATTGATAAATAGATTATATGAGCAAATAGATTATATATTTAAATGAATTGGGTCAATATTATTTAGAGGGAGTAAATATTAAATAGATTGATATGTATAAATATTGGTATAAATAGATTGTAGGGATAAAATTGGATACATAAATAGATTGTGATTTGGATACATAAATAGATTAAATAAATAGATTGCATAAATAGATTAAATAAGTAGATTAGAACGGAGTTGGAAGGGTCTGTAAATGAGAGAAGAATCACGTATTAAAAGGAAATTTGGGGGGAACATATTTAGCTAAAAACTAAAATTCCAATATTACAGACCTGATTCCGATGAGCTTAGCAAAGTGAATGAAAAAGCATGTGATTTTATTTGAAGACGCTTGAGAGATCGGGCGTACCAATCACACAATTTAAGTTATGGTTACCAACCCTTCTTGAGATAATATATATATATATATATATATATATATATATATATATATATATATATATATATATATATATATTGTGGGGGAATTCCACGTGGAATTTCTTTTCCAGCACGGAAGTTCGATCCCTGGAGAAGGTTATGTTAGGCTTAAATTGGTAAGCCTAACCCCTCACTTCCACAAGCGGTAGCCTCGAACCGCGTCCACCACGGTCCACCTTTACACGGGTTAGAGTCACCTCGGCAAGAAGATTCGAGGCCATTCGAGAGTAGAGCTGTTTCCCATTCAACCCCGCGGGGAGAGCCTCAGACATATATAGTGCTCGTTTCCCATAAAGCAGACACAGAGTTGAGAAGTCTCGCCCGGACCCAAGAAGATTCCCCTAGTTCCAAGTCAGGTGCTAACAACGAAGCAAAGTGACGGCTGAACTATTTGTGTGTCGGAATTAGCCCCAGCCAGTCAGGTAATTTCATGTAACGATCGCTACCCAGTAATTTTTCCGACTTTACTCATCAACTCCTGTCGAAGCCTTCCTCGTTCGCCCCTCGTTTTCGGGTGGCCGAAATACTCTCCCATGGACCGGACGTTACCGCCCCTCCTTTTTGGAGAACCGTCATCACTTTACCTTCCCGCTTAGAAGCTCTGAGCACCCTCGCCTCACGTTCAGAAGACATCCGTGAAGCCTTACCCCGACGTCTCACCCGGAATCTTCCGTAAGCCAAACCCTCTTCCCCTCCAGTAACCCATTTGAGTTAATTCTCCCCCTCGTTTACCGATGTAATTTTGCCCATTAATTCTCTGATGTAATTTTGGCCATTAATTCTCTGATGTAATTTTGCCTATCAATCCTCTCACTTTTATGGAAATAAAATTATATTTTTGTACAGGTCTCTTTAAATAACCTTGAGCTTTGCCATTGGCCAAATTTTACCTGACCTCGTTTTACTCTTTCTCGCTATTCAGCCCGTCGAAACTCGTGGCGTGTCGTCCCTTTGTCGGTTTGCCTTTAAGTTATTGGTCCCTTCCCCATAAATATATACCACGACATATATATATATATATATATATATATATATATATATATATATATATATATATATATATATATATATATATATATATATATAGATATATATATATAGTTATGATTGAATATTTCCACTTGCAGGGGTATAGACCGCTACAATACTCCCTCACCGAGGAAATAGCCTGCACAAGCTGTTTACAAAAATCTTAGATTATATGGCGGCGAGGCCTCCTTAAAACGCGTCCAGAACGGGTTATAGTGCCAATTAGCTGAGTCGAATTGCGGGTCAGGTGGCGATTAAAAGTTCCACTCTAGTGATGCGGGAGATTGTCACGAGCGAGGACCGGAGCGTCGGGTGGCAATTGCTCTTGACCTCCCGAAAAGGCGACAGTCTTGAGTTGCGCGTTGGTCGCTTGATGTTCTCCAGCTGTTGTCGAGTGGTCCGGCAAAGAAAAGTTAGGCGGAAGCAGTTGGGAAGAAGAGTTGGTTGGTGGAGAGTTCGCGAATAAAGAGGTGGGAGGAAAAGTTGCAATTTGAATGAAAGAGTCGAAGAAGGGCTCGGCAGTGGAGTTACTTGGTTGGGGAGTGTTGAAGGAATAGTTGGGTGCAAAAGGTAGGCTGGGGTAACCACTGGACTTATATTAGTGGAAGAGAAAGGTTGTGACTGTTTCAGGTAAACGGCCTCTATAAAAGCTGGTTTCAGGCGATCAATGGAAACCGTATCCTGCTTGGTGCCAAGCTGAAGAACAAAGAATTTCGGCTTCCTGGAGACGACGAAAAAGGGTCTATCATAGACAGGTTGCAAGGATGTGCGAGTGGAATCGCACCTTTTTGTGCTTAGTAGGTCTGTCCTTAGAAGGAGGCGGACAGAAACTTAGAAACTCCCGCACCAGTTGCTGGAAAGGGGGAGCAGTTGCACGGGGAAGAACAGAGAGGAGAGAGCTGGTGAAAGGAAAGAATGAACCACCAACAGTTAGTATCGTGGTTCTGTCGACGAGTTTGCGGTGACGAGAATCTACCAAGAGGTCAGGAGTGGAAAGAAATTCGAGGCCCAAAATTGGCATGTCGACGTCGGCAAGGAAGAAGGTCCATGGGAAAACACGACGTAACCCGAGAGAGAGCTTGAGGATACGCCTCCCAAATGTCCATATGTCCGATGAATTGGCAGCTTTAAGGACCAGATCAGAAGGGATGCAAGCTTTCTCGACTGAAGAGGCTGGAATGACACTGCATTGTGCGCCAGTGTCAACCAGGAAGGAGAAAGCAGAGAGTGGGTCGTAAACGCTAAAGGAAAGATCGACCTGATGAAGGGATGAGGTTTCAGAGATGACAGACCCACGTATCACTTGCGAATTCAGTTTAAAGTTTCCTGTAGGGAAGGTGAATTTGGGTAAGGGAACCCGTAGAGTTTTGTATGATTTGAGGTGGTGAAGTTAAGATAGGTTGAGATAAAGCTTGAGCATTTTGATGGTACGACCATGGGCTTGAGCAATTTTCAGCTCTTGCACCAAATTTGAGGTGGTACCAACAAAAACCGGAAGGTTGAAATACAGTAGTATGAGCGGCACGACCAGAATGAGGGTTAAAGTTGTGGTCATGAATTGATGCATGGTAAAAATTGCAAGGCTGAACACAGCGGACAGCGTAGCTCCCATAATTAGAGTGGTACCAGCAGCTACCCTAAGAGTTGTCAGGATAGGGGGAATTAGACGAAGGTTTAAAATGAACCTGCCTTGCCTCACCTCTTGTGCTGGAGTTCTCTCGTTGGTTATGTTCTCGGTGAAGACCCGTTCGCACCTTTAGGGCACGAATATCCATTTCAATCCTCTCTAGAACGGATAAAAGACCCTAAACCTGGGAAGATTCATCCTGAGGGAGTCCTGGCCGGTTGTAAGGAGCTCTGGTGAGTGACCTAACCTGAGAAATGGATACATGTGAGTGTTTATTTACATCGCTAAACAACTAATGGCCTGCATTTCTTCAGTTGATGAAAGGGTTGTTATACAGGGTGTCAAGGAATAGACCAAGGGGTGGGTGGAGTTTTTTCCGACTCTTATATATATATATATATATATATATATATATATATATATATATATATATATATATATATATATATATATACAAATAAGGTGCTTTGAGAGATAGGTAAGGGTTACCTTGGAACTTGATGTTCGAGTGGCGCTGGTGAGTGAAGGTGGTGAGGTAAGGGGTGGAGACGATGAGGTAGGTTCTCCAGGGACCGACCTGATCCCCCAATTCCGTCACGATTCTGCTGGAAGAAGGCGTTGACGGGAGCTTCTTGTTACAGAGGGCCCCACGCTCCTGAATGCCGAGGAATCTTGGGTGCCACTGTGAGGGCGGGGGGTGGCGAAGTGACCTATCGATGCGTAGGGTGACGAAGAAAAGCCGAGATGTAGTTTTCACGCTTATGGAACCAGAGTGAGGCTGTTTGTAGCTTCGGCTCTTACACGTGAGTACGAGCTTAGGTCTACACTGCCTTGCAAACCAACGGGGTAAGAAGCCTTCTTAACTGGGACCGATCTACCCTCGGAAGACTTGATGCTTCGACGAATTACCACTACACCGATAGATGGCAATTCCTTCCCCGCCAGACACTATGCAAGCTCTACTACTGAGGGTTAAACGAATTCGTCTTTTATACTCCAAACTCGAGAGAGGTTCTCAGGGCGCCGGAAGTAGATTAGATGTGAAGCTACTCCATTTTGTCCTTTATAAACTTCCGGCAACTATCGGAAGTGAAGATGTTCTCCCATATATCGATAAACAGCCCGAGAAGGAACTCGGTGGTTAGCTGAAATGGCCGGTGGTTTCTTCCGGCTGAAAACCACCAGATATTGGGCCGGAAGGGGAAGGGTTGATAAGCGGCCTGCCCAGAAGGCAGGTGGGCAAATCATGGGAGCATTATGCTATTCTCCTACATCCCTACCCATCCCGAAGGGACATTATTCTGAAGTGGAACGAGGAATAATGTCATAAGATATAACCTACTCGCAGTTACAATCTATAGCCAAAATGACATACCATAAAAAATACATACGCGAAACACAAAAAAATTAAGATAATGAAATGGTACTATTTCGCAACAAGGTCATATAAATTACAGTTATAACTAGATATACATAAAAAAAATAAATAGAACATACATATATACACAAGAACAAAAAATAAATAAAACTGGCCGGACAGTTCCGGTTAGTCTCCACAACTAGGGCCCTTGTCTATCGGATTGCGTGATAAATTATCACGAATAACGTTATACGTTCCTTTTACGTAAGATACCTTGTATTGGTATTCTGACAATAAAAGAGACCATCTCATAAGTCTGCCGTTCTGACTTTTATATTTTTTTTAAGTAGGCTACCAATCAAGTACATTCTAAATTTTTAAATGCCATACATGATTGCTAAAGCTTCAAGTTCTATAGTAGCGTATGCCCTTTCGCAAACCAACAGTTTCCGGCTCACGTATGCCGCTTGAAATGGGGTTCCTTCTTCCTCATATTGTAATAAAACGCACCCAATGCCGAGATTATTGGCATCAGTTCGAATTCCAAAATTTCTCTAGGGATTGGGAAAACGGAGGATAGGGGCGGAGACCAATTTTTCCTTCAGCTCGCCGAAACTCGTATAAGCGGCGTGGTTCCATAGGATGGGGTCTGGTGCGATCTTTTTAAGAAAGTCATTAACGGGTGACGCTATGGAAGCGAATTGAGGGATGAACCGCCGATAGAAGGAAACGGAGCCAAGAAACGAACGAAGCTGTTTCTTGGGTTTAGGGAGTGACATGCCTTCTATTGTTTTAACTTTGTCCTCTTGGGGGGAGGGGCTAATTGTCCCTCTCCTACTTTGAATCCTAAGTAAGAGATAGGGCTATGAGCAAAGTAGCACTTGGACGGCTTGATTGTCAATCCGTGTATCCTAAGCCCATTTAGGAGTGGGCAGAGGGATTGAAGGAAGGTGCTCCTCCCAGATACGTGTGGCAACGTATACGTTCTCAAAGTAGAAATACACATTGCTCAACCCATCTACAATTATTCGCATCATCTGGTTATAGTTACTGCAGGCAGTTACCAAACCAAAAGGAAGACGCGTGAATTCCATTAATCTTTTTTCGGTGGGAAATGCAGTAAACTTCCTCACGGATTTTCGAAGCGGGATTTGATAGTAGGCTTTGCACAAGTCTATTTCAGAAATGTACTTGACCTACTCAAATAGGTGCAGGTTCTGGTCAATAAAAGGGATGGGTTCAGCACCGAATACCGTGACAGCATTTGACTTTCTAAAATCTACGCACATACGAAAAGATTGATTTGGCTTACGTACCATCACTATCCGAGAACAATAATCCGACGTGGAGGGTTCATTTATACATAATTTAAGGAGGTACTCGACTTCTTCGCCGAAGTGTCCTGCAAACACACCTCCGTGAGCTATTTGTAAAATCTTCGCAACGTAGGCCCTAGGCACGCAAAGGGCCTTGAATGGGGAGCCTACTGGATCTGGGAAAGTATGAAATAGCAAAGCGTCTTCTATCACATACCTCACTTTGCGGTCTCCACGAACCTATTTTGTCTCTCCTCGTTTGAGCTTTTCCTATAAGGGTTAGAGGGAAAGGCAGTCCTTTGGGGCACTGATGAATTGGATGTTATTTAGTCCCTCGTAATCAAGGGTGCATGGGGGCTTGAGAGACGTGGGGGGGGCAGGCGTCTCTATCAGCCTGAGCCTGGGTGATGACAGCTTGTGACACAGCAGTTGGGGAGAGCTGCGCGCTCTGTCCCACCAACACTGCACAAAACTTAATCGGGGCAGCTACAACGTCGGTCCACCCCGTAAAATTGCGGCATTTTACGTGACAACGGACCACTGGAAATTTGTTAGCTCTTCCCAAGAAATCGTGTACAACAGCGAAATTCTTATGTTGTGGGTCCACGGGGAGAAGCAACTTGTTCGATACCACTATACACGTACACCCTGTATCTCTCACCAGAGTGGATACTCTACATCCATTAATGGATCCGGACTCGAATTTGAGCACACCAGAAGAACTGTTATTAAAAAGAAAGTTCACCTGGTGCTCCTGAGAGCAGGCGCGGTAGGCTGTTTAGCGGCGAGAGCTGCAGAGACTTGGTGGACCTGTTGTCCAGGTGCAAAGCGAAAGCGGGAGTTTTGTGGACACTGAGATTTGTAGTAACCAGGGGTTTCGCAAGAGAAGCATACAATGTGGTTACTCCCTACTCCGGTAGAGGTTACTCGACGGAGCATTAAAAATTGGGGGTTTAACTTCTTCTTGCTTCTTATGGTGGTTACTTTTGGGGTAAAGGGGCCTGGGACTTTAAGTAAATGAGGGGGTTTTCTCGGTTGTGATTGTCCTTGGTTCGTAGGGGACGGAGAAATGCTTTTATTTTGTTCCTTAGGATAGAACTGATGATTTGTGGGGTAGAGATCCGCTTCTTCGAGGCACTCGTTAAAGGAAGAGGCACTACTATCTTGCACAAATTGACGGATTTTCGATTGATCTTTACTTAACTCACGCTAGTGTTGACGAATTTTCTCCCTCTCCTCTCTCTCTCTCTCTCTCTCTCTATCTATCTATCTATCTATCTATCTCTCTCTCTCTTCTATTTCTTCTTGTTTTCGCCTCTCTTCTTCTTGTTTTCGTTGTTCTTATCTTTTTTTCTCACGTTGATTCATTTGTTCGTTCTGAACGTATTCGATCAATCCCTTGCCCGAAAGTCCCAAAACTTGTCCCTGTTTATGGAACATCTCAAATGAAGAGGAAGACATCTTGGATACGCTGTCAGATCCGCTGATTCACGAAAGAGCTTTGCGAATTAACCCAGAAAAAACGGCGGTGACAAATAATATACACAATAATAATAATAAAATAACGAAAATACAAAAAGTTACTATGCTGGGTGAGATGCTGCCAGCAAGGGTTATCAAGGATGACCTAACCCTTTTATATTGTATACTAGCAATAAAAAAAGAAACAAGAAAAAAAGGACACGGGGTCAATTCTTATTTCACCAACAAAATTTAAAATGTCTTATTATTTGTCTTATTTAACCTTGGGCGCTTGGCAATTAGAAAAGGGGAATTTCAAAATTGACGGGTTCGGAACAAACCGCACACATAATGACACGACAATTAAATATGATAAAATATATATACTATATGTCTAGGAATAGGCCAAGGGTGGTTAGAGTTTTCCCCGACTCTTATATATATATATATATATATATATATATATATATATATATATCCTATTATCCCAAATGCGGAGGGGTCGTCGTACTACTCCTTATACTTCGTTCGGGCCCGTGTCTTGAATGGGTTTATTGACTCAGAGTGCTTAGAGATTGGCTACAGAGGGATTGGAATGAACTTTGCAGCAAGCGACCTAAAAGAAGTTACATACACAATAATTTGAAAATAAAGTTTTACTAAACAAGAATATATATATATATATATATATATATATATATATATATATATATATATATATATATATATATACAAATAAAGTGCTTTGAAAGATAAATTAATAATTGAATCTCGGATATCTCACTTGGCTTGAAAATTACTATTCACCATACAAATCCCTATACACTTGTAATGCTGGTAAGCTTCGCAGTGAAGTCGGGGAATGTGAAAGGAAAGGGTTACCTTGGAACTTGATGTTCGGGTGGCGCTGGTGAGTGAAGGTGGTAAGGTGAGGGGTGGAGACGATAAGGTAGGTTCTCCAGGGACCGACCTGATCCCACAATTCCGTCACGATTCTGCTGGAAGAAGGCGGTGACGGGAGCTTCTTGTTACAGAGGGCCCTACGCTTGTGAATGCCGAGGAATCTTAGGTGCCTCTGTGAGGGCGAAGGGCGGCGAAGTGACCTATCGATGCATAGGGTCACGAAGAAAAGCCGGGATGTAGTTTTCTCGCTTATGGAACCAGAGTGAGGCTGTTCGTAGCTTCGGCTCTTACACGTGAGTACGAGCTTAGGTCCGCACTACCTTGCAGACCAACGGGGTAAGGAGCCTTCCTAACTGCGATTAATCTCCTCGTTGGTCACTTCTAACGGGTGTCCTGGATGGGGGCTCACGACCATGGCAGAACTCCCTATTCCAGCGAGCAATGGTTGCATAGGAAGGGGCGGTGTTGGTGCACACTGCAACCATGCGTTCATGGATCTCTTTTGCATTCTTGCCTTCCTTGGTCAAATATTTTATCACTGCGCGGACTCAACTTTCTTCATTGTTGAAAAATTTGTGACTGACGATCTGCGATCAGCTACTGCTTCTTAAATAGATGAGGCGAGAGCGTGCGGCTGCAGGTCCTAACTTTTCATAACTTTTCCTAACACCCCCACAAACAGCCATCCCCCTTCCTCTGTTTTGCCCTACCGAATCGCAAAACTTATTGACCGCCCCTCGTATAAACTGGGTGTCCCAGAAAAAAAGTTAACTGTACTTTGAATTAGTATAACTCAAAGACTATTGGAGATTTTGAGGTTCTGCAGAGGATGTTTTATTTAACAACTATTTGTGGGAGATTTTTGAGTTCTGTAAAATAAAACAAATTTATAAACTATTTACCTGTTGATTCCGGAAATTTCGCCAAATTCCCTTTTACGATTTTGATACACTAATGGGTTTAGTGGAGGCTATCAAAATTATGTTTGCGCAAGGAAGTAAAATAATGAAACTTCGAAGTTTAAAATCAACAAATATATTTAAATCCATTTTTTAGCAAAACACCTCTTTATATGGGTAATACAAATTCATTTTATAATTTTATAAGCATGGTTTCCTTCCACAAGTACTCCATTTCTTTTCAAGCACAGTTGCACCTTTGATCGCATTGATTGAACAACTATTTTGATTAACTTGTGATTTTCCTTAAGTCTATTAACTTCACGTATGATATTATCTCTTAACTGGTTGATGCTTTGTGGTGAAGTAGCATAAACTTTATTTTTTAGATATCCCCAAAAGAAATAATCGCACGGTGTTAAGTCAGGGGATCTTGGGGGCTATTCAATTGCATGATTCAGCGCGACAATGCGGTTTTCAAACGTTTCTCTTAGTTTTGTTTGTACAGCAAGCTGTCTATGAGCTGGTGCGCCGTCCTGAATCTACCAAAGTCTATTGAATTGATTGCCGTAAATCTGGCGGAGTTCCGGTAAGATCCTTTTGTTGATCATGCTCGGTTAGGCAGCACCATTCAAGTTATTCTCGTAAAACAATGGGCTGGCAAGATAGCCATTCCCGCATATTCCGATCCACAGAGACACTTACTGCTGACAAATACGTGTGTCAAAGTTGAATGCTGGGGGGTAGTTCAGCCGCGCATATTGCAGAATGTTATGTCTATTTACCTTTCCATTCATAAAAAAGGCTGCCTCGACACCAATCACAATGGTTTGCAAGAAACGAGCAGGTTTATGGAGAAGCCATTCAACAAATTGTCTATGACGAGGAAAATTAGTTTTAAGAAGCTGGTGTCTTGCATGCATCTTATAGGGATGCCATTTTAAGTCATGTTTAATAATGCGGTTAAATGACGACTTTGACAATTGTAACCCATTCTTTCTGACTGATACATGTGGATTTTGAAGAAGTGTCATCTGAACATTTTCGATATTTTTTGTTGTTCTTATGGTTCTCATACGACTCGAACGACCTTTATTTAGATTTAAGCATGTTCCTCCATGTGGGTATTTACGAACATTTTTCCAAATTGTGAGCTCACTTGGTGGGTGCCTACCTGGAAAACGTTGTTCAAATGAATCTTGTACTTGTTTAATACTGCCAGTCTTAATAAAGTTTGTGACTACAAATATGCGTTGATCTTTTGTTAATTGCATGATTAAAAAGGTTCTATGGAAGTAAACTTTTACACAGAAACGCTTTGATTTGCTTAGTAAGCAATAATGACGAGACCATACCGCAGCGTGGCTCAAAAACCACTGTAAAATGACCTAGGCTTTTCTTATAGAATCCCACAGTGACCTAGCCTACCTAGGCTCCATAGGCTTCTCTTGAAAGTGCACGGTGGCCTAGCCTACCTAGGCTTCGCTTCATTATTTTACCTCCTTGCGCAAACATATTTTTGATAGCCTCCACTAAACCCATTAGTGTATTAATTATCATAAAAGGAAATTTAATGAAGTTTCCAGAATCGATAGATGAATAGTTGTTAAATAAAACATCCTTTGCAGAACCTCAAAATCTCCAATAGTCTTTGAGTTATACTAATTCAAAGTACAGTTAACTTTCTTTTTTCTGGGACACCTTGTATACAGTTATGATTAAATATTTCTACTTGTAAGGGTATAGACCGCTGCAGATGTTAGAAAATAATTTTTCACCAATAGAGTGGTAGATTACTGGAATTGTATGTCACCTGAGACAGTAGACAGTCCAAACCTGAATATTTTTAAACGCAGATTAGATAATTATATGGAGAAAGAGGGTTGACTTTTTTTTGCGGATGGCAGGGGCGTATTTTGTACTCATTCCTATGGATGCAATTTTTTATTATTGTATATTATGGGTGATTTGGATTTTGATGGTCCATAATGATAATGTTTTTTGTTTTTGACCCATTTTTGTGAATGGTTGAAATTGTATATAGTAGATGCATGATCTGACACAATCCTATGGGTGTATTTTGTGGGTTGGTTTTGATAGATGCGGATGACCTTTGATAGGCCCTTGCGGCTTTTATCATCCGTGAAATTATGTTATGTCATGTTATGTTAAAATATCACCTGTTAAGTACCTCCTTTCAAATAAAACATGTTAATTATCTTCACCCTATTCATATTATCACAGAATCTTAAGGAAGGTATCACTCATGTTGCTCTTCACTGTATTGCTTCCACATTGTTTATATCCTGTCTATGATGTGGGTACCATGCTCAAATATATTATGTCAGATGTGATCTTGTAGCTCCCAATTACAAGGTGGAGTAGAGCCAACAAGGAACCTAGCAAATGAGTACACTGTCGGCCCTATGAAATCTTGAAATTGGACACACAAGTCGAACATTGAAATAATATACCATCCTGTAAAAATGAATTAATGTAAGAGAGAACAAATGCTTTTAAGTAATGTAAAATTACAATTTAATATGTATCAATGTAAAGCAGAGTATTTTTACAAGAAGGCAAGTGAAATCGTTGGGGTACCATGCGAACGTATAAACACATATACATTAGGAAATAGATGCGCGCCGAAGGTCTGGCTACAGAGATAGCAAAGTCGGTGGAAAAAGCTGTGTACACATAAAACAGAATCTGATCTTACCCTAGAGCTTACATGAACTCGTAAAAGACAAAATCAATCTTGCTTTGAATATTGGTTGATGAGCACGGCTAGGTTCCCAAAGTCAGATACTGTCTTGATACACACATACCCTTTGACCAAACAAGTTCCTCCAGCAGTCTTACTAAAGAACACACGCATATACCTTTGATCTGATTAGCTCCTCCCCACAATCAGATTAAGAGAAGAGAAGCCATCACCACTTAATTGACGTTACTATAAATAGGCGGGCAGAAACATTCTCAAGTAGTATTCATTATTCTAATTCTGATTAGTATATTATTGGCGTTATTATTAATCCGTACCAGGTCCTCAATCCTTCCTTTCATAGTCGCAATAATCTAACGCAGAAGGAGACTTACAAGAAACAATGAGTATCAAGACTGATAGTCAGCCAAAGACGTGAGCACAGAAACGAACCACTGAGAACTCAACAATTCCACTTGCCAGAACTGAGGTAGTCCTAAGCCAAGATTAAAGCCTACAAAACCGCCATTTTGCTTCCGATTCCTTCCTTCTGCCAAGAAACACCCAGGTTACCATTTAAAAAAAGAAAAATCATATATACATGATTAGCTTACGGGTTTACAGGCGACCTATAAATTAGTGGATTAGGCGGCATTTTCGGCCAATGAATTCCGGCTAAGATTGTAAGCTATACAATTCGCGATGCCGCGTATATACCAAACTTTAAACTGATATTATTGGAGTATCAAAAGCAAAAGCATTATACGTCTGTTCTGGCTTTTAGTATTTCAGAGATACACAAAGGGTGATGGTCAGTTTAACAATAAACTCTTTCCCTATTAAATACATGCTAAATTTGGTAATACTCCATACTATAGCTAAACCTTCCCATTCTATTACCGAATAATTACGTTCACGGAGCAGTAGCTTTAGGCACGCGTAAGCCACCGGGTGGCTTTCAGCTTTGTCAGAGTTCTGAAGCAGCATGCATCCAATTCCTTCGCCACTCGCATCCGTCCTGATGCCGAAGGGTTTAGAGGGATTACGGAGCCTCAAAATGGGGGCGGACGCTAGCTTGTCCTTGAGCTGCTGGAACCTGGAAGTAGCTTCGGGATTCCATGAAAAGAGGTCTGGGGATCTCTTCCAAAGGAGGCCACTTAAAATGGCGGAAATAGACGTGAAGTTAGGGATAAATCTACGGTAAAAGGAGGCCGATCGCATGAATGACCTCAACTGTTTGTTCTAGTATCGTACGCAAGGGTGAGGCTGTGCTCACGAAGCCTAATAATTTGGGCGCGGAGAGCTATCACGTGTTGGTCCCACGTAGAGATAGCGAAATAAAGGTTGTCGAAGTAGAAGGAGACGTCAAGCAAGTCATCCACAATCCTTCGCATCATCCTGTTATAGTTGCTACATGCAGTCACTAACCCGAAGGGGAGTCTTTTAAACTACACAAAACCCTTGTAGGTGGTAAAAGCAGTATATTTGCGCGCGTTTTTACGGAGGATAAATTGGTAGTAAGCTTTGCAGAGGTCCAACTCAGAAATAAATTTAGCTTCTTCAAAAAGGTGGAGGTTTTGGACTGTAAGGAGGATAGATTTTGCATCAAACAACGTGACTGAATTTAATTTTCGAAAATCGACATACATGCGGAAGGTTTGGTCGTGCTTGGGAACCATGACTATCGGGGAGCAGTAATCTGACTTCGAGGGCTCAATGATATTTAAGGCTAAAAAATTGTCCCCTTCTTCGTTAAATGCTTTCCTAAGCAGGATGAGAAGAGGATAGTGCTACGATCGAACAGGTTCTTGAGTGGTGAGGACGATGTCATGCTTAAATTGATTGGAGCAACCGGGGGCCTCGGAGATGACATCTTTAAATCCATTTAGCAACTGCTGCAGCTGACTTTTTTGAAGAGTCGCTAGCCTGGGGGAGATATACAGTACGGGGGATGATGATTCCGGGGCTCCAGGTAAAGATGGGATAGGGTAATCACCATCTTGTTCAATGTATACTACTTGCACGACATTGAGGGGGTCTTCGGGATACATCGCTTCCAAAGGGAAGTCTTCATCGAGGGACCCAATATTGTTGAGACACTTACGGCGATGATATTTATTCAACATATTGATGTGGAAAACTTTATCTCCTGAGGGGATTCGAATCAGATGATCCACTGGTCCTTTTACCTCTAGAACGGAAAGGGGGCCCTTCCACTGGTTCAGGAGTTTGTTACTCTCCGTAGGAAGTAGCAACATCACCTCCTCGCCGGGCTTAAAACATCTTTCCTTCGCCTTGAAATCAAAATAAGTTCTATACTTCTCCAAATTTACCTCAGCATTTTGGGATGCGATGTCGGCACATATCCCGAGGCACTTTCGGAGGTCTAGGAGGTACGAATGGGGGGATTGGATTTCGTTATCCAGACGGGGATTGGTGAAAAGTTCCTTTAAAATAGCAAGGGAGCCTCGAACATTACGGCCATACAGTAATTTGAAGGGGCAAATCTTAGAGTCCTACTAGGGGATTTCACGACACGCAAACAGTGCCACCAGTAAAAAGCGGTGCTATTCTCGGGGCTGGTCTATAAACAATTTTCTGAGGATTGTTTTCAATGTGTCATTTAGCTTTTCGCAAACTCCGTTTGCGGCCGGTTGGGATGGGGTGGTAAACAGAGGTTTTACCATGAGGAGCTTGCCGGCATACTCCATAAGCTCGAAGGTAAATTGTCTTCCTCGATCCGACAATACCTCTTTCGGAATTGCTACCCAAGAAAAAATTGAAATGAGGGATTCAGCGCACGGAACGCTATCGATGCGCTTAAGGGAAACTGCCTCAGGAAAAAGGGTAGCTAAGTCTAACAAAGTGAGGACGTAACTGTGCCCTTCACTAGACAGGGATGAATAGAGCCAATAAGATCAATGGCCACACGAGAAAAAGGTTCCGAGATGATCGATCTTTTCTGAAAGGGGGCTGGCTTGACGCGCCATTTTGCTGATGTCCTTTGGCAGGCATCGCATGATTTGCAGTAATCTGTAATTTCTCTAGCCGGACCTGACCAATAAAAATATTTAAAAACCTCTGAGCAGTTTTATTATGACTAAAATGACGGAAGAATAAACTATCGTGAGGAATCTGGATGACACGGGGGGCGTGAAAGCGTGGAACACAAAAGGAGTGAGTTTCAGGTTCGGTTCCGTCGGAACATTTACGATATAACAGCTCATCCTTGACAAGGTATGAGATGCTTTTCTCAACACAGGAAGACTCTTGCTCCTGAGTCATGGCTCTCTCAAAGGGGGAGGAGAATTGCGCATCCCTTCTGGGCGTGGGCAAAATCTTCGTTTCGGAGGATTCTCGATCTCCGGATCGACGGGGTTTTATAAAGGAACGGGTTCATGGGAAGACTTGGTGGCCTGAGCACGGGTTACCACTGGTTGTGCTGCCGGGTTACTTGTAACCTGCCAATTCTGACCAATCAGTCCAGAGCAAAACTTGATTGGGGCTGCTACCACTTCGACCCAACCAATCAAATACTCACATTCGATGTAGCATTTTACAATAAGGAAATGATTCGCTCGGCCGAGGTAATCATGGACCAAGGAGAACCTTTGGTGGTCAGGACGAACCGGAGGAAGTAAATTCTCGGATACCATGATGGATGGGCACCCAGTGTCACGTACAAGAGTGGATACACAGCATCCGTTCACGGCTTAATTTTCAAATTTCAAACCACCGCGGAAGCTCTTAATAAAGAGAAAATATACTTGGTGACCGTAGTTGTTGATCAACGAGAGAGACGTAGTGGTATCCTGGAGAGACGGGGAATGAGCAGGAGTGGCACTTACTTAGTGTACCTAATGGGAGAATACGCTTCCGAATTGGGAATTTTGAGAACAGTTCGTGAGTACGTGACCTATTCCGCACGTAAAACAGATTATCTGCCTTCAGGAGAATAACGACGCGGGGGGAGAGGTGTAATTATGGGCTTAATGTCTCTTGGTTCCGAAGGAGAGAGGTTCTAGGTTTGAGGGGCTTAGAACTTTCAGGAATTTAGGGGTATTTCTTGGGGGAGGCCTGAAGCTATTAACTTGAGGGAGAAGACATGGGAGGCTTCTTATTAATCTTGGGATACAAGTTATGGCTGATTGCGTAAACATCAGCCTCTTCTAGGCATTACTTGAACGTAGAGAAGCGCTTTTCCTTAACGAAGGCACAAATTTCGTGGGTCAGGAAAGCTAAAACTGATCTATTAAGATGAAGTCCAGATGGGACTCGTACTCTTAGGGGACTTTACACGCATCTAACCAAAATTGGAGGTGTTTCTGAAGGGTGTAGCGAAAATTGCGGAAGCTCTGACCGGGGCGGATCTTTTCTTGACATAAACGGGCACGTTAGAAGCCTGGGGTCATATTCATGGCAGCTAAGAGTTCAGACTTGAGGGTAGAGTAGTCCACAGCGGACGTGGAAGTAAGAAAAATACATATGTCCCTCAACTGGAAGTTTAGGAGGGGGAGCAATTTGGCGAAACCATCTACCTGGATGTTCCAATTGTTAATTTCGAAGATCTTCTCGAAATGCGTAAGATATGATCCAAAATCTTCTCCTTCTTTAAAGACGGGTAATCTTACTGACGGGGACTGTGGAGTTATAGGGAGGGGGCTTTTTCTTATAACTTTATGTATTATTTCTAGACTGAAGATGCCCCTTCAAACATTGACTCCATTTATCTGACTCTTCGTAATTCTTTCTTCCTTGATGAATCTTCATTTTAACGACGATGTGATGATTCCTTCCAATTCTGATGACGTGATGACTTCTTGATGCTTCTCGACGATTTTGATGGGATGAGATGAGTTGAACGAGTTAGCCCTTGAAAGTCGTATTTCCTTGAATTCCGTTTTCTTTGAGCGCGGTTTTCTCTTGAATCGATTTCTTGAGTTGTCCATAAAGCCTTTCTCGTTTTCTTCTGGGATTTTCTCCGTAAAAATTGTGGACTTTGGGGATCGATCGTGGGTCTTTTGATTCCAGAGGCTAGCACTCTACCGTTATGCTACGGCGAAGTCCGTGGTGACTTGGTAATTTAATGGGCTATTTATATTCTCGTTTGGAAGGAAGTTTTTCTCCTATACATCTTCGTCACACCCCTACACACGTCCGTGATGACTTCTTGATGCTTCTTGACGATTTTGATGGGATGAGATGAGTTGAGACGAGTTAGACCTTGAAAGTCGTATTTCCTTGAATTCCGTTTTCTTTGAGCGCGGTTTTCTCTTGTGTCGATTTCTTGAGTTGTCCATAAAGCGTTTTCCGTTTTCTTCTGCGATTTTTTCGGCAAAAATTGTGGACTTTGGGGATCGATCGCGGGTTTTTTGAATCCAGAGGCTAGCACTCTACCGTTACGCTACGGCAAAGTTTGTGGTGACTTGGTAATTTAATGGGTTATTTATATTCTCGCTTTGGAAGGAAGTTTTTCTCTTATACATCTTCGTCGCACCCCTACAGAGTTTCGGTCCAGGAGTTAACTGACATTGACTCGAATTGATTACGGAGTTCATGCTGCCATATTCTCTCGCTCTCTTCCATCTCTGCTTCTCTTAGTTCTTTTTCTCTTTTCTCTTCAGCTTCTCTTAGTTCATTTTCCTGCGCTCTCAGTTCTTGTTCTTTCACTCTTCTCTTTTCTCTTTCATTTCTCTCTTCTTTCCGAATATAAGTTAGTAATTTTCGGCCCGACAGTCACAACGACTCTCCTTGACTGTTGAAACGGTCAAACGAAGAAGACATCTTGTTGGCTTACTTGGGGGAACGTAATACGCGAATGGGGCTAGGGACGTAACGAAATTTCTCGACAATATAAGTGAAGCCTAACTTTTCTCATAAATAAATATTCAAAAGTTATCTCACTAAAACTCTTCCTACACGGTTAATACGGATTAATCTTTCTAATCCGCCTGGGAATTAACTAAAATATTCCGGTAAATGGAATACACAAACACAAAGAACGGATCCGAACTAATAATCTAAATTTTAAATAGTTAATAGAATAAAGTTCCATTGATCTAGAACTAACTTGAACGTACTTCATCTAAAGATAAAAATAAAGAGAGTTCAATAATGAGAGAAAACTACTAACACTCAAAGAGGATGTAAATCAACTAAACTGATTTACTATGTAATAGACCTCACACACTTGAGACCAGTTTTTATAATATAGAAGTAATATATATATATATATATATATATATATATATATATATATATATATATATATATATATATATATATATATATATATATACATATATATATAAAATATATATATATATATATATATATATATATATATATATATATATATATATATATATATATATATATATATATATATATATATATATATATATATATATATATATAAAATATATATATATATATATATATATATATATATATATATATATATATATATATATATATATATATATAATATATGTCGTGATACACCACTCTATACCATACACTGCTCCTATATTATGTGGGGGTGACTTAATCACCTATTACAACGCGAACCGTTTAAAGACTGTTCGCAAAGATTAACGAATTTACTAAGAGGTCAAACTTAAGGCGTTGGGTTTCAAATCCTTAATAGTCAGACTGCATAAATGGTTGGCAAGATTTACTTAAATATGCTGAGAGTATCGTTTAAGGTTAGTTAAAGATGAATTGAGAAAAATATATTTTTATTTACAAACATCAAAATAAGAATTAAAAAATGGCAAAAGGGGATTATTTAAATTGAAATAGTCTCTAGATAATTATTATGAAGAGTGATTCTCAAATAGAATTAATTGATTAGCGTTACTAGGCTCAGATAAAAAGAAGGGCCTTGACAATATTAATAATGAAGGGGGTTTCAGACTTACGGGTTGGTGACTTCGAGGAAGGTCTTTTTTTGCGATGAAGCTAGTGGTAACCGGTTCGATGAGGAAGTTAGGGCACGGTCCGAATGAGGCAACTGAGGCAAGATCAGAACCTAACCATCCCATGAAGATAGCCAATCATCAAAGATGACTTTCGATGGGAAATGTGGGAATTCTCGTAATTTCACTGGAAAAGGAAACTTCTTTTCCTCAAAGGTAATCGATGGAGATTTTTTCGAGTCGATTAAACGAAGAGAGACTGTTGCGCAAATTCAAAGGCTTGCCGTTCACAGAAGCTAACAATTGACTGTGGTAGAATCACGGCGGAGAAGGTCTTGCTTGTTGGATGAACGCTCACAAGACTTCGACAAGAAGATGAAGACGACCTTGGGGTGCGTGCATGACTCTTCGATCTCCATTCAAAACCGAGTATTTCTTTGGGCGATTCTGAATGGGAAGAGGGAATTTGGAGAAAAGAGTCACAAGCTCCAGACATCTTAATCCGGAGGCGGAGTCGATTCTTCATTTAACAGCAAAGTGCGAAACACAGCGGCTCTTTCTCGCCTCGTCGCCGGGACCGGGGTGGGGGTGTGGGGCTTGGGACGATTTCGCTGGATTGGGGGATACTTCCCTAATGCGCTCAAGAGTCGAAACTTCTCGAATGTTCCCGAACAGGAAGTGACGTTGTCCATGGCGGGATACAATCGCACGTGGTCTCTAATAAAGTGGGAAGTGGGGGGTCAGAGGTTGTTCTTTTGCCGAGTATTAACCTGTATGTAGACATGCGTCAAATATGTTCTTCAATCCCTGGATCACATTGACAAGAACATTAATAAAGTTTATTTGTTTGACGACTGTTTGATCTGGCACTTTTGGTAGATTTTATTTAAGTGCGCATTCAAGTTTATCTATGATAATAGTTGCTCCATTACTGTTATAGACATTTCTGTGTTCCTCTACCTGACGGGCTTGATGTATTCTCTCCAGGTTTTCGTATATTTCATCAGAAATGCGTTCTTCAAATTCGGGGTAAAATTTGGCATTATCCTCATCACTAATGTTAAATATGTTCATTTAATGTTCTCTTAGGATCGCTTTAACTTCTTGTTCTTCTTCTTTAATGATTTCTTGTCTGTCTTTTAATTTTTATTTAGGCTTATGTTGGAATCGGCTTATTGTTTTGATTCATTTCCTGAATTCTTTGGGTGAGGCTTGTTTGTCAACTTGCGTTATTGCCTCGTCCCATTTGGTCTTTTGTTGTTCCATAATTTTGTTTCAGAGTTCCTGCTTACATTGTTATTCCGGCTATTCTGTTTCTGTAAGCTCTAAGTGTTCTCACCCTTTCTTGTTCAATTTATAATTTCCGGTAAACTATCTTTATATCTTCATTCTATCTGTATTGTGCGATCGTTTATACTGGATACTCGGAATCGCTTCTTCATCCGTTTTTCTTAGATGGTATGTTTATTGATCAAGTTCTTCGTAAACTTTTACAGATTTGAATCCTTTAGTTCTTTGGGAATATATTGATCAGGTGGGATTTGAATCTTATTTCTGTTGATGGTGATTAGAATTACTGTGTGGTCACTACACGAAATCATAATAGGATGCATCGACTAATTGATTGGATTATTATTCACAGCAAGCGGGTGTCTGGATTCGTGGCTGCTTTTCCTGTTATATACGTAGGGTAATTAGGGTCAAGTCGTTGGACGATGTTTCTATCCAACAGCATCTTTAGACATAGAACTGCCCCATTGGTCTATCTGCAACCTGATTCCCTGCAATGAGCATTAATATATATGAGGACGATAGTGGATCTTTTTCCTTTAAACAACTTGATAAAGTTGGGGATGGGGAGAAAGTTCCCCCTCTGATGGTTGATATACGGCAGCGATTGTTAATTTTCCAAAGCCTTTGGCTATTTTCACTACAAAATACTCCTTGTATTTCTTTGTATTTTATATTTATCTTGATGGCTATTTGCCACCCCATCTACATTAGTGCCATAGTCTGATATTAGGATTATATTGCAATCAATTTCCCTTAATATATTTCCATATTTTATCCGCTTTCTGGTTCATCCGTTCGTGTAAATTTGTTGGATAAGTTTTTCGTCTCACGTTTAGTTGCTTGTTAGTTACTCTTTTTTTCTTTTTCTTTTTTTTCTCTGTTTGGTGCTTGTTTCGTCTCTCTGGGCTTGGTTTCAGCCATGATTCTTGTTTTTGTCTTAGGTAATTCTGCTTGACTCTGTAGGATTTCTCTTTTTTGTTCGGTGTTTGGAGACATCTTTACTTTTCTTTTCGATTTTTTTTTCTTTTTGTTGATTTTTCCTGGGATTCTGTGTTTGTTGCGTGTTCGTTGTTTGTTTCTTTTTCTGACTCAGAAGGGTGGTTGACGAAAGTTCTGTCGTATATCGCTAAGGAGTTTGGGATGTTGGTGGAATTTCATTGTAGCTAATCCATAATCTTTTAGTATTAAGTTTATTTCTGTTGTAGAGCTGTCCGGTGTGCAAAATTTATTGTTTGCATGCATGATGCAGGTCATTAACTTCGGGTGTGCTTTTGCATTTACGTTAATTGGTTGGTTGATTCCTGTATCTGTTTTGTAGCGCTTGCGTATGAGAGATTAGGTGTTACTTCAAACTTTTTTAGCTCTTTTTCTTTCATTTTTAGTATATCTTTTTCTTTTGGGGCATGCTAGGGCCATTGTCTTATAGGGGCTATTAAAGTGCAGGCAATCTTATTGTCGTAGAAAGGACTCTTGACGATATACCATATATAACTATTCATTGAGGGAACTATTCATTTATATTTAGAGGGCGTGGTGTTTGGGTTGACCGATATAATTTATCTTCAATAGGCTTAATAAGTGGAACTGAGGTCAAGGATAATAATATGGCTATCATTAATAAAATAGAGTTTTATTAATAAAAACTATCATCAACACACAAAACGGAAAATATTCACATAAACAGAGAATGGAAAGGGTCGTGGGAAATCTAGCTAATCCGAGGATTAAGATTTGGAAGAGATTTAAAAAGGTAAAACAAATAAAAATTAAAGGGATGGGACCGTTCGCTAAACCATTTAAAGCACAGGATAGGGTTGACAAAAGGGTTAAATACTCAAAGGTAACGTTCAGCTTACGTAATTACACGTATTGTGCAGAGGAAGGCGACGTGAAGGAATCTTCGGTCCGCTGGCGAGTTCCAGCCAAAGGAGGAGGGGGGGGAATTAATTGATCCTGACGTGGCGTCTTGGGAATGAGAACCGTTTCTTGGCGTACGGGCTTGAAGAACAATGGCTGTTCTACGTTGTTCTCTTCTGAACATCAGGGGGTGTGAGAACCATCTCTTGTCTACGGGCTCAAAGAACAATGGCTGCTCTAATATTGTTCTCTTTCTGAACAACAGGGGGAAAGGTTTAGAACCGTTTCTTGTCAACGGGCTCAAAGAACAATGGCTGTTCTAACGTTGTTCTCTTTCTGAACAACAGGGGAAGCCTTGTGGAATTGGCGTCTTGAAGGCTCGAACCTTGGCACTCAAGGGATATTGTCCTCTTCTGAACAATGATGGTGGATCTCGAGGTAGAGGGCCCTTGGTGCACAAAGTGAGCCTGGATCGTAGTGATGTCTCGCGAAGAAAATTGGGATCTCCAATCTGCTCTTAGTGGTAAAGTTTCCAAATAAATACTCGAGACATCCCCTTGGCGTAGGGGACAGGGGAGTAATGGATTCGAAGGAATGCACAGCCGCGCCTGAGAACAATACCTTACCTACCCATAAGCCTAACTCAATCTGGCGTGATCGGCGGATGGGGCGAACGGGGGAGGAATAAACCTCCTTGGTCAAATATTGGCTCAGGTGGCGGTGATAACGCGCCCGGCTTCAAGGCGAAGATGCACGTGGGTAGCATCGTGTTTCTAAACAACATGTGATAACGGTTGAAATTAAGCGGCCTCAAACCGTTCATCACACCCCTCCATTCCGGGGGAAGTTGTCACTTCGAAAAAAAAGAGAGAAGGGACAACGATAGAGCTCCGTTGTGGGGAACTCGTTTTCTTGTACTAACCGTATTTTCATGCACCTAACTAGTATTACCTCAATACATATGATTATTTTGATCTTTCGATTATAGGGGAAACTAACCTTTAATACAAACTTAATCAATAAAAGGGGCATGGAGCAATGAAATGATATAAAATTGGTACATATCGGACAAAATAATTTATACGTAATTTAATGGGTACAAATATATATACATACAAAAAAATAGACTTTGAGCGTTACAAAATTCAGACATATACATTAACTAGTTCTATTACAAGAGAATCTAATTTTAGTCGTACAAGACGGTATATACATACATGGAGATCCTAATCCTACGAATACAATTAAAATACGCTATTTGGTAACGCATTCCTACTGAGTGCGTCAGCGACCTGGCCATCGGAACCGTTTATATAATTTATTTTAAATTGATACTCTTGCAAGAGTAAACTCCAGCGCATAATTCGGCCGTTGGAGTGTCGTACATTCCGAATATAGGCTAACGGGCGGTGGTCGGTTCTTATCTGAAATCCTTTTCCTATCAAGTACATTTTACATTTGTCTATAACCCAGATAATTGATACAGCATCCTTCTCTATAGTGGCATATCTCTTTTCGCGTGGTAATAATTGGCGACTAGCATATGCAACTGGATGACTCGTTCGGTCATCCTAATATTGAAGGAGTACACCTCCAACGTCCTCGTTGCTCGCGTCGGTCTTAATCCCAAAGGATTTTTCCGGGTTGGGCAACTTTAAAATGGGGGCAGAAATTAGCTTACTCTTGAGCTGATTAAAATGGGAAACTGCGACATCATTCCAATGTAGATGATCGGGGGAATTCTTTTTTAAAAAAGGAGCTGAGGGGCGCTGAAATTGCAGCGAAATTCGGGACAAATCGCCGATAGTAAGAAGCTGATCCTAGGAAAGATCTTAATTGCTTCTTTGTAATTGGGAGGGGCATGTCGGCGCTTGCCTTAATCTTGGCCTTTTGGGGACCTAACTGGCTTTGTCCTATTTCAAAACCCAGGTATTTTATGGTTTCGTGGGCAAAATGGCATTGGCTGGGGCCAATGGTGAGGCCATTTTCGCGCGGTCGCTCGAAGAGAGCTAATAGGGTGGTTAAATGGTGACTTTATTCGCGAGTAGCGACGTAGACATTATCGAAGTACGAGGATACATTCAGAAGTCCATCTAACAACCTTCTCATGAGACGGTTATAGTTGCTACAAGCAGTGACGAGGCCAAAAGGAAGGCGCCTAAATTGCATAAGGCCTTTCTCCGTTGCAAAGGTGGTATATGCTTTCACGTCGAGCCGGAGGGGGATTTGATAATACACCTTGCACAAATGGAGTTCTGAGATGAACTTGGCGTTTTCAAAAAGGTGGAGGTTTTGGTCTACCAAGGGGATGGGCTCGGCATCGAACACAGTTACCGAATTTAACTTCCGGAAGTCGATGCACATTCGATAAGAGCCATCAGGTTTCTTGACCATGACGATTGGGGAACAATAACTAGAGGTGGAAGGTTCTATTATGTCTAAACTAATTAAATTATCAACTTCGGCGTTAAAGGCTTGGCGTAAATTAATCGGCATGGGATAGGGTTTTGAACGGACGGGTTCTAAGGTTGTTAATTTAATATCATGCTCGAAACTAGTAGCGCATCCAGGCTTCTCTGAAATAACGTGGTCGAACTGACATAATAGTTCTTGTAGCTGACTGTTGTGATGTGGTGTCAGCTGCGCGTCGATATCCAGGTCAGAGGGTTCAAAAGGCTCGCCTGGTAGGAAAGGAAGAGAGTAATCGGCATCAGGTTGGATGCACACTGTCTGTATTACATTAAGGGACTCCGCGGGGTAATCCTCTTCAAGCGCCGATGTTTCGTCCAGTGCTACGAACGTATCTCCATGATCGCGTTGGGGTACTTTTTTTCTTTGGGTCCACGGACAGTCTCCGTGTCCTGGTTTTGGGCCTTATGACCTAAGGGTGTTAGTAATGCACACTCTTTTTGTGCTGTCCTAAAGTCCTGGTTAAGGATCTCCGAGAGTTCGGACGGTATCGGGGTACTGAGGGAAACGGGCTCCTGGGCTTCTTTCTTAGCTCGGCCTCGAGGAAGGGTGGCCTGAGACACAGGGTCGGAACTTACTTGGAGGCTCTGTTCTATAAGTACGGAACAGAACTGTATGGGTGCTGAAATGACTTCAGCCCCGCAATTATAATATTGACACTGCAGGTAACATCTAACGACGGGGAATTGGTTCGCCCGCCCAAGGTAGTCATGTACCACCGCAAATCTTTCGTGGTTAGGGTCCACTGGGGAAAGGAGCTCGTCGGACACGATGAAACACGTGCATCCTGTGTCCCTGACGAGAGTCGATACTCGGCAGCCGTTCACGCTGCCCTTCTCAAATTTCAAAGTTCCCGATGAACTTTTATCAAAAATAAAATTGACCTGGTAGCCTGACGGAGGGGGAGAAGTTGCTGCATGGATCTGCACCACCGGGGAGGCCGGGGTAGCATTCATCTGGTGAACTTGGTGGGCTAATCCGCTTTTAAGCCTAGAATTCTGGGGGCAATTCCAGTTCATGTTGTTTTCTACACCACAGGTGAAGCATATGATTGGTCGCTTCGGGAAGAGTGATGAAGGAGAAATCTTAACGGGAGGTTTGGTGTCCCGTTGTTGGTTCTGGGGGAAAAAGTTTTGGGGTTTTACGGGGCCCGGAAACTTTGTCAGCTTTGCTGCGAAGGGGCGCGAATCCTTCCTTCTTTCCTGGTTGGACGGTTGGTGAGAAGTTCGATTCTCCTTTGGGTATAAACTATGGCTTACGGCATAGACATCCGCTTCTTCGGTACACTCTTTAAAGGTCTGGCACCGAAGACCTTGACGAAAGCGCGGATCTCCGTCGGGAGAGACGCCAAAAATTCATCCCGCAACACGAAGCCTGT
The DNA here is from genome assembly GCA_963969495.1 of Ceratothoa steindachneri. Classification (NCBI taxonomy): domain Eukaryota; kingdom Metazoa; phylum Arthropoda; class Malacostraca; order Isopoda; family Cymothoidae; genus Ceratothoa; species Ceratothoa steindachneri. Next base: position 131,454,945 of record OZ018321.1, on the reverse strand, counting down.
TAAGGACTCGTAGTCAGGATCAACCTTTGAGGATTCTAACCAAAATTTAAAATTCCTCTGAAGAATATATCCGAATTGACGGAACGTCTGTCCGGGTTTAATACGACCTCCTCGAAATTCTTGTCTGTAGAAATAGGGAGTCATATTATGAGCGGCCAATAACTCAGCTTTTAAGGTGCTGTAGGTAATTGTACATTCACATGGTAAAGATATGAAAATTTCGCGCAATTTACAATTTAACAAGGGAAGTAATCTCGCTACACCTTCAGCCTCCAGATCCATGTTATTGATCTCGAGGATCTTTTCGAAGTGGGCTAAAAATGCTCCAAAATCCTCTCCATCCCTGAAATTGGGAAGCTTAATCAGGAGATTGGGTGGGGCTTCTGAACGTGAGCTGGCGGATTGTATTTCAGCTTCTATACGAGCTATTTCAATCTGATGGTGAAGCTAAGCTTGTCTTTTTCGTTCCTCTCTTTTTCTTTCTTCTCGTTGGATTTCTCTTTCTCTTTCTTCTCGTAGGATTTCTCTTTCTCTTTCTTCTCTTTGGATTTCTCTTTCTCTTTCTTTTTCTTCTCTTTCTCTTTATGTTCTTTGCTCCTCTTGAACGTACTCAATTAATTCTTTTCCGGAAAGTTCCAAGGATTCTCGTTGCGCTTTAAAGATTTCGAACTGAGTCAGCTTTGCACTTGGGGGCGCAAAAGTCAACCAAATAAAATTCCTTGCAATAAGAATTATGCCTTCTAGAGAGTTAGCGTACCCTAAATATGGGCACTGACCTATTTGTAATTGGTTTTTCGATCTAAATAACCAATGACTAAAATCACACAAAAAAAACACAAACAAATTATTATAACAGTTCCTTGAGCTTCTCCAGCTTTTTAAGTTTCAAAAAAGGGGAGAGCAATCGTTAAAACAAAAGGGAACTACTATACTCTATTCTTAAAACGAATAACACTATGCTTTACTCGACTGAGACCATTGTTTGCAAAGATATAGCGTTAAACCTTACACACTTGAAACCAACTTTAAATAGTATATATATATATATATATATATATATATATATATATATATATATATATATATATATATATATATATATATATGTCGTAGAATGGACTCTCGACGATATACCATATATGACTATTCGTTGAGGGAACTATTCATATATATTTAGAGTGCGTGGTGTCTGAGTTGACCGATATTAATTATCTTCAATATACTTAAGAAGTGGAACTGAGCTCAAGGATAATAATATGGCTATCATCAATAAAATAGAGTTTTATTAATAAAAACTATCAACAACACACAAAACGGAAAATATTGACATAAACAGAGAATGGAAAGAGTCGTGGGAAATCTAGCTAATCCGAGGATTAAGATTTGGAAGAGATTTAAAAAGGTAAAACAAAAAAAAATTAAAGGGATGGGACCGTTCGCTAAACCATTTAAAGCACAGGATAGGGTTGACAAAAGGGTTAAATACTCAAAGGTAACGTTCAGCTTACGTAATTACACGTATTGGGCAGAGGAAGGCGACGTGAAGGAATCTTCGGTCCGCTGGCGAGTTCCAGCCAACGGAGGGAGGGGGGGTGGAATTAAATGATCCTGACGTGGCGTCTTGGGAATGAGAACCGTTTCTTGGCGAACGGACTTGAAAGACAATGGCTGTTCTAAGATGTTTTCTTCTGAACAACAGGGGGATGGGTGAGAACCGTCTCTTGTCTACGGGTTCAAAGAACAATGGCTGTTCTAATGTTTTTCTCTTTCTGAACAACAGTGGGGAAGGGTGAGAACCGTTTCTTGTCAACGGGCTCATAGAACAATAGCTGTTCCAATGTTGTTCTCTTTTTGAACAACAGGGGGGGAAGGGTTAGAACCGTTTCTTCTCAACGGGCTCAAAGAACAATGGCTGTTCTAACGTTGTTCTCTTTCTGAACAACAGGGGAAGCCTTGTGGACTTGGCGTCTTGAAGGCTCGAACCTTAGGCACTCAAGGGATATTGTCCTCTTCTGGACAATGATGGTGGATCTCGAGTTAGAGGGCCCTTGGTGCACAAGGTGAGACTGGATCCTAGTGATGTCTCGCGAAGAAAATCGGGATCTCGAATCTGCTCTTAGTGGTAAAGTTTCCATATAAATAGTCGAGACATCCCCTTGCCGTAGGGGACAATGGAGTAGGGGCTTCGAAGGAATGCCCGCCTGCGCATGAGAACAATACCTTATCTGCCCAAAAGCCTAACTAAATCTGGCGTGATCGGCCTATGGGGGGAACGGAGGAGGAATAAACCTCCTTGGTCAAATATTAACTCAGGTGGCGGCGATAACGCGCCTGGCTTTAAGGCGAAGATGCACGTGTGTAGCATCGTGTTTCTAAACAACATGTGATAACGGTTGAAATTAAGCGGCCTCAAACCGTTCTATCACACTTATGTTATCGAGGTGCATTCCCTCTAAGAGCCTAAAAATGAGAGATACGGTGTCATTTGGTAAACATTAAAGGGATGTCTCCAGACACCGCCATGTTCTAAAACTAAATATTTAAACTTAGCCATTAAATGATTTTAATCTTATAGAAAAACAATTAATATATTGGCTTTGTTTTGTTTCTATTAAGATTTAGATATCTGTAATTTAAACAAAAACATTTACTATAAATTGAACCCCCCAAACTTTTATTTTAATGTGTAGAATCGCTCTAATTAAGCTAATCTTGTCGAATGGATACATTAGAGGAAACTTATTCTCTTATTAAATTGCTTATGGACACGACTAATAATATTACACTTGTAATAATTAATAATAATGTAAAACTGTACGATAAATCAACCTAATAGAGTATATAAATTTAAAATTATTTGAGCTCATATCAAATGTATAAAAATTAATTTTATTTGTAGTCTGTAAAAGACTGCCGTGTGTGCGTGCCGGATTTGTAAAAAGGTTGAACCACTTCAGCAACCAACACCCTCAGCCAGACAAAGAATTGGCTGGGGCGCGATTCTGACACCACCCACTCCGCCTACTCTCCACCATCACCATGGGAGCCATCCCGCTTCCGACTTCACCGCGACACAGCTGCCCGCCAGCAAAGCGCACTGCCTCATCGAGGAGCTGCACCAGCACCCCTTTAGAGCCATGTCTGAAGACACGGAGCCGGGCAGCGCAGTCTATTTCACCGACGGCTCCGTCGACCCCGACAGTGGGAGGTCCGGCACCGCCTTCGTCACAAGCGGTCTGACGCGAGCGTGGAAGATATCACACCACTGTTCCACCCTCCAGACAGAGTTTATTGTAATCCTGCACACCCTCCAGCACGTCCTTTCACCTCTTCTTTTATCTATATCTCTATCCCTTAAAATGAAGATTCAAAATCTATCAGGAAAGTTGCATCTGAAAACTTTTCAAGTTCCCGCCGAATAATGAATACCGAGTCCAGCTCCATGATTTCTTTACCCTTAATGAAATTCCACATGACCTATAGCCAGCCTGCAATAAAGAGAGAAGATAACTATCTATCCTTTGGAGTCAGACCTCACGTATAAGGCATTCCCAGAAGAATCGAACCGGTAGCCACAAAACCGAACCAAGAAACCTATCGTGCTACCCAGGAGTGGTCCCAAAACTTGGTGACAAAATCAGCCTTTGTAACTAAATGACTCACAACAGTACAGAGACTAACCCAAATCATAGAACCTCAATGACTGATCTATTACCACTGCTAAATCTTTCATGTTCAGCGAAAACCAACCAGCTGCCTTCCATTTCATAACTAAATTCCCTATTTTAATTGCCAATGTGAACAACTTTTTATTTTTAGAGGTTTAATGCCATCTGCTACTTGTGTGTCCATGCAACTACTCTCTTTAAATCATTTTAAATTGTAAAATTTCCCTGTATTTCATCCACACTGGCTGCAAACTTTGTATCATCGGCAAACAATGACATTTTGTTTTTATTATCTACCTACCTCTAGATCGTTAGTGTAAACTAATAGTAATAATGGACCCAAAATAGAACCCTGAGGTACCTCACTAATAACATCCATCCTTTGCGCTATCTGACCAAATAGTATTATCCTCTGCTTTCTATTATTCAGCCACTCTGTCACCCAATTTAAAACATTACATTCTGAATTTATGTAATAGTCTTCTTTGAGCGTATAGGGTATGCCGTGTTGCACTGTTTGTGAGTAGTTTGGTCACTAAAGGTGATTTGTCACTGAGTTTTGTTACCACTCCTGGAAAACCCGATAGGTTTCTTGGCTAGGTTTGGAGGCTACCGGATCTATTCTTTAGTAAGTGCCTTTCGTTAGGCAATGACTCCAAAGAGTACAGTTATTTTTTATTGCTGACTGAATAAAGGTAATAAGGGATTTTTTGAAGGTGAGGAAATCTTCGGTGTTCGATTGAGTACTCTTTATCCGCGTGAACTTGAAAAGCCTTCAGTTGTATCTCTTCGTATATATTATTCTTCATCCTGAGGCACTTTCCAATTTCCATTTTATGTAAACGACCCGCACACACGGTAGTAAATAACATATACATATTAACTTAACTTTAGTACATTCTATATAAGTTCCAAATAGGATTAAATTTGTACATTCTACTTACACTAATTTAATTTACAATGTTTTATATTTTTATTGAATCTTACTATTGGTACAAATGAACCAAATTTTTTTATCCCTCTTCCTAAACTTTCGAACTAAACCTAAAGTCCTTCCTCAGAGGTGTTGACGCTGATGAGTTTTTGCAGACTGAGTGAAAGGGATCGGGAGGAAAAATCGGTGAAAGTTTATGAATAGGAGATAGAGTAGGTAGAAATAATGTGTATCGATACGTATGAATCATGTCGATGATATGGATGAATAGGAAGATTATGAAAATGATTGGATGAGGATGATTATAATGAGTATGTGCCAGGTTGACTGGCAAACGCTTTGTTTTGTTTGTTTGTTGTTTAGTTTTGTTCTCTTGTTTTTTCACTTTATGATTTGTTTTAAGTTTTGAAGCATTTGTTATCATTTGTTCATTTGAACTTTTGTTTTCTTTGCTTCTTATTTTATTAATTTTGTGTTTTTTCTCGCACGTTTGTTTTAGTTATTTTTATTCGTTTTATTATCTTCTTGTGGTTGTTTCTGGTATCTCGTTATTTTGTGTCGTTTCATATTTTTTTCTCTTAGTGAAATTTGGGGTTTATATTCTGCATTGTACTATTCTTGCTAATATCCTATCGTTATTTGTTACGAATTTGATGTATTTCTTCGACAGATAAAGTAGACTTTTTTCTTTCATCTTTCGGAAATCGTCTTTTATTTTAATTTTTTACCAGATCTTAACTGTGCATTAGTCTCATTTTTTTCTTTGGTCAGTTTGGCGTTTTTAGTTTATTGGTAATGTATTCTGTTGCCCAGTTTTGAATTATCTGAGCTTTTTTGATATGTATTTCAATTAATGGATGTGTCCCTAGTGATTGTGCAAACGAGATAAAAAAAATAGTAACCTATGATATGCCTTACCTTACAGTGTTCAACGCCGTATACAACAAACGATTTACATGAACTATGTAAACAACGAATAATTAAAACACTAAACAATAACTTATCAATAATGCATAATTTCTGGGAACTCAACAACTTAGGAACAATAAACGATTTACAAGCAAGACGACAAGAGTTAAACCAGAACCATCAGTCACGTTCGGCTCTCGCCTTCCAACAAGCCATGTCACCAAATAAAATAACCAGCTTCGTATCCACTGAAAGCCAATACACGAACACCAACACTGCCTGGATTATGAGGTAAGTCATTTTTGGCGGAGGAAGGCCATATACAATTTATGTTTGTTTCTATCTGATCTGTTTCTGAAACTGTTTAACGAGGTTATGGTTGTTTTTGCTTCAGCTATTTTTTTCGTGAGGTGAGAATTGTATCCATTCGTTATAGGTTTGAGTCCTATATCCCTTTCGTGGTGTATGTTTCTCCCTCTAATTTTATTTCGGCTGTTTTATCTTCTGTTTACAGCTATTATTTTAGATTTATTTTTGTTTCCTTTTATTTCCTTTCTCATTTCGTACTCAATAATGTTTCTAATTTCTCTGGCTTACATCTGTGCTGTCTCTGTGGTTGTCTCTAACGCTTTTAACTTGGGGGTTGACATCAGCTGCTATTTGTACGTAGGTTGTATTCTCATGTATTGGCTGAGGTAGGTCGTGAATATAGAAAGTATAGAGGGTAGGGTTAAGACAACCCCCTTGAAGAACGCCTGTTTTCTATGTTGAGTTCATTACCCGTGTATCTATTTGAGTTTAACTTGGCTTCTCTTTTATTCAAGTAATTGCACAAGATTTTAGTCATGTTATTCTCTATGTTTAAGTTCTTGATTTTTATTTTTGAACCAGCCACCCATACGTTATCAAAGCTTTTCATCAATAGCGTGGAGTATAACATCCACTCTTTTCCGTTTTGTTGTTTCTGTTGCGATCTTTTATGTGATAATCGCCTGCGCTGTTTCCGTTCCACGCTATCTCCGGTACCCGTGTTTTATAGGTCATTTTGTTCTAGACGATTTTTAAGGCTTTCGTTCACGACCATTTCGGAGAGTTTTCTTAGAAACTCTAGTAGTGAAGTTGAGGGTAGCTTTACATTTGCTGCTTTGGTTTCCATAGATTCTTAAAAGATATTTGATAGTGTCACATATTGAAGCATGTGTTAAATATTTTTAGATTTGCTTCATGGATGTTGTTCGAAGCAACTGTGACGTGTTTTCATGATTCCACTTATTCCTGAACCATTTTGTTTAAATTATTTTAAGGGCTTCGAAGTCTTCTTCTTTTGTACAGAAATTTACTTCCCTTTGTGGGTTACCTCCTTCCTCGTCGACTGGTAAGTAGAGTTCAACGTTCGCTTTTTTTTGTAGAATTTGTATTACTTGTTCTTTGTGTGTTCTGACAAAATTTTGGTTGTCCTCGTGTCTCGTGTGAGATTAAGTGTTGTTCAATTTCTGTGATATTTTATATTTCATTTTTTCTTATTTTTTTATTTGTAACTTCTAAGTTTTTTCTATTAATACCAGAACCATTCGGGGTCTTTTCTATGTCCTTTTTCTATGTTGTTTCATTTTAGACCAGATTTGATTTATTTTTTAATAGTGTTCGTATTTGCCTTCCGAGGTTTATTGTCTTAAGTATCTTTATCTGTTGTTTCCCATTTCCGTTATCTCTCTCGTTATAAGTTTGATTTCTACTATTTTCCTTTTTATTTCTTCGTCCCATCGAGGTAGTATTCTGTATTGCGCGTGTAACGATTTTCTGCTTCCATTATTTTTTATTATGATGCGGTTTTCTCTTCTCTATATGTTTCGATTTCCTCTTTTCTACTGTTATTTAGGCTATCTATTTCCAAAGTGCTAAGGGAGATCTTTATATTAATTTTAATTTCTTTTGCTGATGACCTTCCTCTGTGCTATTTTAATTTGGAAAGGTAAGTGAGAAATTGTCGTGATTAAGGTGAAGTGATCCGATGGTGTCGCTGGTCTTGGTTCGGTGTGGTGATTGGGATGAAAGTTCGGATTTGTCAGAACAATGTTCTGGGTTGTAGAAGATTGGGGTTGTTTGGAAGACCGGTCCTTCCCTTTGTACTAAATTTATTTGCAGTAGTAGTTGTAGTTTTTTCTTGCCCCATTAGGGTTGTTTGTGTATCCTGCTTCACGAAATCTGGTGTTTAAGTCCCCATATTATCGCTGATGCTAGACGGCGAAAGATTCTAATCAAATTAGAGACCAGAAGATAAGGGCGTATTGAAAGTTGGTATTCCCTGCTATTATAAGGTCTCCGCTAGTCATTTTCACCTCATAGCAACATAGGATTCTTTTAGTAACCTTATATACTTCTATTCATGATCATTCTTTATACACATCAATTCTTCATATATCTGGCCTGGGTTTGGCTTATTATTATTGTGTTATAATTGGGTATTTTTAGTGTTTCTTTTTATATATTTAGTCCGTGTTCGTTTAATATTACTATGCCTGGATCTTCAATCCAGATGATGAGGGAGTAGATTATTTGTTTGTCTTTCGATCCATTTGCGCTGAGAGTAAATATTTTCAGTCTGTGTTTGTATTTATGCATTATTGTTCAGTTCTTTTTCTGTTGTTCGTTTGCTCTTACTTTTGTTCCTTTCTTGTTTTACTTTCGTCTTTTCTGGCTTGTGTTCGAGTACGTATAGAGTGTTTTTTTAAACTGTCTGTTGGTAAAGTTTCGTCAGTTTTAGGAGGCGATCAAAATCATTCCTTGTATTAAAGAGTTATGAATTTGTTTCGTTTTCCTCGCTATCGTATTCCCATTTCAAATTCCCTTTTACTAGACAGTTGAGTATTTCTTTTTGTTTGTAAGTTTTAGGGAAGCAAGTTAGATGGGGACCGTATATTTTGATGTTGGGTTTTTGTTTTAGTATCTTAATATTTAGGTCTAATTTTTCCAGTTATTTGACTCGCGGTTTCCGAAGCATCTCTGTCGTTTTCTATCGCCACTTTGTCGATTTCTTCTTCTAATTTTTTTGTTCCGTTTCGGTAATGTTGAGTTGGTAAGTTTCATTTGAAGTGTGGGGGGGACGGGCTCTGGGAACCATATCGGTTTGAGGCCGTTTATATTGAGCATCTAGTTTCATTCGTCAGCGTATGCATGAGTTTGTTATATTCTTAGAGTGTGTTCTCGCTTTTTATCTAAGTAATAATAAATATTGTTGTTGAGAGTAGGTATAAAATTTGTTGTTGATTGGCTGATTACATGAGCTCTAAGGGAGTTTACTGTGAACCTTTAAAGGATAATACACGTGTTTCATTGTGTAGACGTATGTGTATTTATGTATGCATGTGTGAAATATATAAAGTAAATGTGCATGTATTTATGCATGCTTGTATATTATTATTATTATTATTATTATTCTCCTTTTTTCTTTATTTTATATTCAATCCATTAATTTGCTAATTCTTAGTAATATTATTCTCTCTCTACGCGGCTTCTCTCTTATGTGGCCTATTTTTCTTACTTTTTTTATTTATTTCTATTTTTTCATCTTCTTTTTTCTCTCTTTTCTCCATCTTTTTCTTAACTTTCCCCCATCATTTTTTGATAACTCCTCCCTCTTTTTCTCCTGTCCTTCTTCTTTCTTCTCTGCCTCCTCGACCAGATTTTATAGACTATAATAAGACAAATCGAGATTGCATATACTAATATTACATTAACTGAGATTACAAAAATAGGATTTAATGGATTATGTATGTATACTAAAATTACATGGACCCAGATTACAGAGACCAAGATTATAATGTCAGAATAGATGAATTAAGAATAAATGAAGAGAGATTTCACGCGCTCTGCCTCTATTATTCTGCACTAAAGGGGTTCAGATTACATATTCTAAGATTATATGAATACAGGTTACACGATTCAAGTTTAATCGATGCTAAATTTGGTTGTCAGCTCCCTTGTTTTTCTCGACAGAGAGGTTGCTACTTATCTTTAGTTGAGAAAGGAGAGGAATTTGGTGTGACTAGCAATGATATTTTTACAATGGAAAGTCAATTTTTCTGCTTGCTCTTCTCCTTCCCTCCCTTTCTTTATTACAAAACTAATGACGCCCTTTATATTCTAACCTCTTCCGCTCTCACTCCTTCATCATTATATCTCTCTCAATTGTCCTTTTTGTGTTTGCAATTTACTTAGTCCCTAGGTTAAATTATATATAATTAATAAAACGTGTAATTTCGGCGATTATGCTCATGCGAACAGTCGCCAGGTGAGCGCCTTAAAAGAAAAATTTATCGCTCTCTCCGATTTCCACTCTATTTTGTCTCCCTTCTCTTTCAACTCTTTCACGGAGGTACTCTGTATATACCGACACACCTGTTACTTGGTCGAACGGTACGTCAGGCCGGTTCGAAGGCGAATTGGGGAGTTCTGGCTTACTGAGTTTGAGTTGACTTCAACTCTTTAACGGGGCCTGATGAATCTGGTGTGTTTACCCTGTCCCGCTATGAACCTCTTTTTTCTGGGACGATCCCCTCCTTCTTTCTACTATCTATATTTTGGAGAGCTGGCCAGCTACCTCCCACCAAGTCAGAAGAAAGGTTTAGGAACCTCTTTTAATAACGCCATTAAACGCCTGCCGGTTAAAAGGGACTAGGTTTGAGGGGTCCTGGGAGCGAATAATGGGAAAATCGGTTTTCGCCTAAGAACCCCAATGATGCATCTCTTGACCACATATCTGCTGCCGCCTTCGCGTGCATGGTGCTGTCGTGCCTATGGAGGCTGTTTTTACTGACTTGTTGGCTACCAGACCAACTTAAAGAATTGGTTATGCTCTTTGAGTCTGTTGCATGGCATAGCTTCAGTTCTTTGTTGTCTTGTTGACTACGAGCATGACTTAGTATTGTATCCATTTCACCGCACTTGCCTCTGACTGCTTAGTTAAGAGCTTCGGTCTTTGGAGAGCAACTTTTCGCTGTGCAAGTTTGAGTGGTGTGTTCGACTGCATTGGCCAGAGCTTCAAACTTTAACGCGCCCCGAGTTGGGGCCTCTGAAAGGTCCAAAGATCCAAAACGTGATAGGCGGGAGCGACTCTAGGCGAGATATAGCCGACCAAAGCTCTGTAATTTTTTATGGTCCCAATCTCCTAAATTTAGTGTACATTGGTTCATATAAAAGATTTCAGGCTATATCCCTACCAGTATAACCTCCTCACACCTTGGTGTTGCGTTGGGCGAAGACCTAGATTACAGACTTCTAACTAATGGCGGGGCTCCCCTTTATCAAATAAAATTGGTAAAGAGGTTTTCCTTTTCCTCTCCCTGAGCCACCCTCGGGCAGCTTCATCCCCCAAAAGAGGAGCAGGCTATACTTTTGCAAGGATCTTTCCCAACCTCTCTAGGGAGATGAGGTTTTTCCCGCTGATACGTCTACGGGTAGGAACCCTTTCTCCTTACCTCTTCATCAGAGTTGCCACTCAGCGACTCTATCTAATATTTTGATGCCCACCTCTACACATCCCTTTCTTTCGCAGGATCAGCCAAATAGACAAAAAAAAACTAGGTAGAGTTAACCGGTCCCAAAGAGAGCATTAGGCGCCCTCTCGTGGTCACGCAAATAAAACTATGGGTAGCGGAACTTTATGAGCCATGCCCCACCTTTCCCACCCACCGTTTATAACGTTTTTGTGAACCAGCCTGTCGGCTCCCCGATTTTATCGCATCGGAGGTGGGCAGATCTGCACCCTTGACGTTCAGAACCAAAATAATACGTGAGTATCTCTGGTCCTCTGTTGAAATCCTAGAGGCCACGAGGGGAACAAAAAGAATTGCCCCTCACGAACCCAGCTTGAACCCCAGAGTGCCCTCGCTCAAATCAGAGAGCAGGGCATTTGCCGGGAGAGAATTATGACACTATTGCTACATCCTAAGAGATAGGTACCGCCCCTAAACAAGGTCTTTCCAAAGATCTACGACCACTAGGGCACTTGGAGGGAAAGGAGGCATCTAAACCTTCACCGAAGCTGCAGAAACGCCGGTTTTTTTTCCATTTTAGTGAAGAACCCGGTCGAGGCTCACACGTCCAGCCCAGGAGCACCTTTGAAGGTGGATACACGATGGCACACACCCCTCCCTCCCCCAAAAGAACAAAATAACACCAATAGGACTAAGGATTTTTTCTCTGGAGTAGTTTAGAGAACGAAGGGGTATGTTGCTGAGTCGAGAGTTGACCAGGCCAAAGATGGTTCGTGTTTTCCTGGTTAGCCTTCGGTGAGAAGAGGTATAACTCTTATCAAAATATATGATTACCAATCAAATGGAGTCTGGCTGACGTCTGGCCCCTTCATTAAGTGACTGCCCTAGGTCTTCTAGCCCACCTGTTTCAAAAGGTTTTTGATCATTCACTCAACTTAACTAATAGGATCATGCTCTGCAAAGTATACATGTTTCGTGATCGTTAGACATTAGCTAGTGTTCTCGGTAGGGAATCGAAGGTTGCCCGTTTCTGGTGAATAAGGCTGACCTTCTATAGGCGGCCATAATGAATGTTCTTAGCATACTCGATGGTTTGAGTGTACAGTAGTCTGGGCGAGGGAACTTGTTGATTACTCCCTATAAGACATAAATGAAGAGTTGGCCGACCAGGGAGCAATCAAGGTTTAATGTGTATTGAGGAAACAGAGAGGGACTTTGAGACCCAACTCTACGCAATGGGTCATGTTCGCTCGTAGCAGATTCCCTCATTCAATGGGAGTTGGTTAATATTGCAACGGCGTCAAGGCATTTATACCTTTACAGCGCAGTTGCTATCACTGCTCCCGCATCTGATATACATATAAAACATTTCGGCGTGCAAATTCATGGCAAGCCGAAATTTGTGTGAACTGACGTGAACCGCATCCTGCTTTCTTGAAGCAATGCCACCGTCCTTGCTGCAAATCATACTTCTTTCAAAGAGGCCAGTGAATTTACCTCGTCTCAACCCTGGTGCCCTTGAAATTAATACTTCTCTGAAGGTTAAAAAAGCACCCCATCTCCCTGGCCCAGCCAGGATGACGATATTTGTAGCCATCTCGTCCAGTGAGAATCTTTCTAAGTGTTATACATCCCACTGGGTGCCACCTTGGTAGAACTGATGGAAATTCCGGCTCGCACCCTTTCCCGGCTAAAATTAGGGCCCGTTACGCGTCTTTATTTGATCTTTTCGCAAAAAGCGAAATTTCTGAGCAACGAATGGAGTTAAGCATCGAGGCAGCAGTTGCTTCCTTGTGGTGGCAAGGCTGGAAGGAGACCTTAGAAATTCGGGCTTCTCCAAAGCAAAAGACACACAACCCAAATCCCTCTCACCATTTAAAAATTTCGAGGCAACAAGGCAAAATAAAGGGAAAACCCTCTTCCAATAAGCCCCCAGTGTCAGTAATGCCCACACTCTGCGCTTTAAGGCCATTCCCATGAGGGCTTCTTCCTCAGGGAGAGCAACGCATCCCGTACTAGCTATACCTGGAGAGAATTTTCCTACAATGGAATTATAGTGTACTCTGAATTAAATTGGAGGACCTGCGAATGCTCATCTTTTCTCACTTCTCTTTAGCTATTGTACACAAGTTGACCTGTTGACCCCTCGGGTTTAAGAGTTTTGCAACCCCGGCACCACACGATGAGGGCCGGGCGTATGGAAGATTAATACCCCCTGAAATGATTTATTTGTTATCTATGGCTTTTACTACCTCCTTTCAGGATGTGGCAATGCAGTAATACTTCTTGATCATTATATATATATATATATATATATATATATATATATATATATATATATATATATATATATATATATATATATATAATCGTCAGCTGACCTAGATGTGGTATGCTTCCTCCACGTCGTATCACGGTGTCCGATGCCCTTTTTCCTCCTTGTAGATTTGAAAGGCACCCTCCTCTGCGGCGGCCGATGAGATTAATCCCAGATGCCAGGTCCTTGCAAACCTGATAGAAGAGCTGGAGATCGGTCTCCAAAATATATGAGAATTCACCTATCACTGTCTGAAACCCTTCCATTTTTTTGGCCTCGATCAATCCCTGTGATTTCCGGACGCACAGTCTGCTTTTCGAAAGCCTCCATGACAGTGAGGACTTACCCATCAGAGGTATCATTGCTGCACTGCTGCGGAATCAGAAGCCGCCTAACTGGTGCTAGGAGTCGAAGAGGTTAGGTAAATTAATGAATAGTAGTGGTTCGCCAACCTGCCCTTATCCAGAGGATTCAGAGACCGGAAAATGAAATAGACATTAAAGTCAGTATGACAATCGCTGGCGAGCAAAAAAGCAACAGAGGCCGGTCTTCTTTAGGGAGAGGTGCCAGAAAGAATTATGTATTGACACCAAACAGAGTTCAGGTAGAACTTTCCTCGCCCCAGGGCAGAAGGACCTGTTCCCCGTCAGAAGTATATGGAAAGATGCTCATCGACAGGATTCCTTGGAAAAGTGTTTGTGTGTTGTACTGCGAAGATGGTAGGGGAAAGAAAGCAGTGTTGTAATTGTTGTAATTGGCTATGTATGAAGAGAAAGCTTAAAATCTACGGTTCTCAGAGAGAAGTAATATTTTATATGCTCTACAAGCGCCACCCGAACGAACGAGCGAGAGACAGGTTCTGATATTCAAAGCACGGTCTTTGCTTTCGGTTGGAATACGGGCTGTTACTTAATAGAGAAACTCCTCTTGCAGAGGTGTGAAAGCGGATCAAATAGATTCAAAGCAAGTCCTAAATGAAGTAAACCACTTTTGCCAAGGATGACGGGACTTTAATCTCGGAATAAGCAAATTCGCAACTGCTTTCTGCGAATTCTCTTATCAGGATGTTGCTATATCAGCAGTAAAAGCACTTTGTTAGCTCGTTGAAAGCTCCCAACTTAACTTCTACCCAGGGGTGTATAACCCTTCCATAAGATTTCTACAATAAGCGAGATGCGTTTCGCCCTCACTTGGTGTGGGGTACCGCCCCTGTCCGAGAGTACTGCATTCGTACTTCATGGAGAACATGTCGTGTTACTATTAAGCCGTTCCAGTTTACACATATGGCTCCATATCAAAGAAAGCAGTTTAATTCCATTCATTCTGTCCGTTGTTTGAAGCCGATAGGTCACCACTGGGCTCTGCCTCTTCCTTTACGGCCGAGCTGGTTGCAATAGACCGCTCGGTACGGTTGAGGGCGCGTTATACCCTGCTCGTATACTGGATTGTAATTTATAGCAAATCACAGAGCTCATTATGTGCCATCGAAGGGTTGGAATTTTTGTACCACCTGATTTGCAGTATTCATGATGCCACGGCTGCCATGAGCAGGGAGGCTGTCGAATTTTCTTCTGCTGGGTTCCTGGAAATATAGTGATTGCTGGAAATGAGCGCGCTGATGATGGTATCAAACAGTCTACAAGGACTGACTAACCGGGCAAGACCTTTGCTCCTGCCCGCTCAGAGTATATAACTTGAATCAAGTCAGCCCTTTGTCTGCATGCCAAAGATGGGAGACTCTAACGCCGTGGGTCATTACGCTACGGTCTTTCCGCGGACCTATCACTCAATCCCCCAATGGATTCAAATCGAATTTTGCCACCTCAGAACTGTGCACACTCATAGGATGCAACGCCATTCATTTGATGGAACGCTCCCTTTGAACCTTATTGTGACGAATTCTTGGTCATTTAAACTGTCTGGCACAATCTTAAGGAATAAGCCGGTCTGGGCTAACCTCAAGGGCGCTACTTGCTACTGTATCAAGACAAGTCGAACCTATACTACTTACACCTCTTACTCGCGTCTGATTCTTATACAACCGACTGCGGAATAAAAGTTTATTTGGAGAATATAAACAGAGTTAAACTTTCATATAATAAAAATACATTATACGGGTTTATAATAAAATATATATATTGAATATATTAAATGAAAATGCATTATATTGGATACATTACATGTATATTTTCAATCTGCTTACTTAATGTGAGTACCCGTTAGGTTTTCATGTTGCGAATAAGGCGATTACCCTATCCCACATACGAAAATATAGATGAACATACTAATTAACATTATAATCCATATGTCTGTCATCTTTGTCAGAAACATGTTACCTATTTAAAAATACATTTTTATTAGCAATTTCCATGCATTAAATCCCATCTCTATGTATCGACACGTAAATCCAGACCCATCCATATATACATCTCCAGAGTACCTTAATCATCGCCGTATGCAAGCAATGCATAAATAATGCACATGTGAGAAGAGAAAAAATTATTACTCGGCCCTGAAGTACACCAATTATTGCAATGATTTGTTAACACAAACACATTGAACATCTTCTGCCTGGGAGTGGAGATGTGAGTCGCTTCAGAATAGACTCGAAATCATTCACCCAGTCTCTCACTGACCTCGGAAGGGCAAGGGCAGGTTCCAAGACCTTCGTTTGGATGCGTTTTGGCCCTTCTCTCCCTGCTGAGAAACAGGCGTAGGGGATTTTTAAACCCCGCTAAGGTCACGCCATTTGTCTTGCAATAGTTTGTTTATATTTTTAGACAAATCGTGTGAAAATGACAATATCTTTCATGTTCCCTCCCCCCCCTCACTATTTACATAAATATATATACAGGGGGCGTAAAGTATTTAAGGATAGATTTATACTTACAGAAAAAAATGACTCTTAGAAACATAATAATTGATTTTTGCTGAAAAAGTTGTGAGGAAAAGAATAAACCAATTGTTTTGTAATTTTATTCAATAAAGTATCCTTCATCTTCGATAGCGGCTTTTTCTTGTACATATTGGACATTACTCTGACTGTGGAGGCTTTTAGGGATTCTTTAGTGTTATGATAGTGCTCATCAAACACTTTCTCAACTAGGCTACATATATAGTAGTCAAATGGAATGAGATCTGGGGAGTTAGGAGGCCAAATGTTAGTGGTTATGTGATCATCTAAATTTTCCGCCATCCATTCCATCGTTGTTTGAGCCTTGTGTGATGCTGGCGAGTCTTGTCGAGACACATAAGGTCTTTCGTTGCGTAAATTGTCGATCCAATGCTTAACTATCTTTAGGCTCTAACTCCTTACGAATTTTGTAGACGAAGGATCTAGCAACTTTTAAAAATCCTGCTATTTCTAAACTGCTATATTCAGCCTTTATAGCCACAATAACTGCGTGCCTCTTCATTTCTTGTGTAAACATTGGGTCTAAAAATGATAATTCTGAATTATAGAAAATAAAGAGTCAAATAATAGGCTGCGATAGTAAAAAAATATATATGTCCTCAAATACCTTACGTACCCTGCATATATATATATATATATATATATATATATATATATATATATATATATATATATATATATATGTTATATATATATATATATATATATATATATATATATATATATATATATATATATATATATATATATATATATATATATTAGTGTAGATGAGTAGCAGTCTTTCTTGGATGCAAATTTTGTTGAATACCATGGTATATTTCGCTTTGATCAATTTCCTTTGGAAACCTTTTATTCTTTTTCCTGTCATTTTTACTAAGATGGTAGATTACTTGCCCTATATTCATATCTATTTTTGATAAATGCGTTTGGTAAAAAACAAACATAAATTGCTGAGCTTTCGATCTATTCGATCTTCTTCGGAGCGTCTTTAGGTATTCATTCCTCCTTTACCGATGAAGTATGGTGGAGTCTGAATCAGGTTGAAAGAAAAGAAATAAAATGAAATGAAAAAGAGAAGTTGGAGACAAAGAACACTTCTTCCGTCCCTCACCTCGTCCCCTTTGGCCCTCATGTAGTGGCCAAGGATGAGGGGGGGGAGGCTCGGTACTCCTTTGTAGACCCCGTAGTCCCACTGTATAAAGCCAAAGTAGGTTCTGAGGACTGTGAGTACGGCGGATGGGTGTGAGAGGAAGAGGAAGAGGAAAGTTTTAGGATAGTCCAGCGAAGAAAATAGTAGGAGACAAAAGTTAACTTAGTTAGTCATGGGACCTACAGCTTAACGTGGAATCTGAACCACGATGTGTCGCTTGTCTCTAACTATAACTGCAATTTATGGTGACTCCTGTCCCATGTATCTACTGTGAGTCCCGTGTGCTAATATGACAGTAAAAATGAATAGATGCTGAAGGCTGAAGGAAGTAAGAGGTTTGCCAAGAGATGATAGTTGCCTGGAGGTCAGGCTTATCTCTGTCCATTATAGGTAGTTATAATTTGCGTGATAAAGTTAGAAAATTTTTATTTGCGTGAATATCCCGCATTGCTGTTTTTTAATATGTATCTCTTTTTAATATGTCTAAGTAGTGTTTGTATTTATGAGGTGTTCAAACCGTTATTAATAATTATTCTTACTAAAAACTGGTGTAGGTTTCTATCTCTCTTTCTATTCTTTCGTATTCCTATCCTAGTTATAATTGACTATATAATATTCTTTGGTGATGCTTTGGTTATTTAATTACTCTTAATCGTCATCGAGTATTATTCTCCTTCTCTAGGTCTTGATTTCTTCTTCTTTCTCTTCTCCTCCTTCTACTATCCTTGGGAAACTTGGGAATAATCTGTGTGATCTCCATCGTTGTCTTTGGGCAATTTGGTTGGTTAATTCAACTCCTACTTCATTCTGTCTCTTTTCTAAGACTCTCCTTGCCCATTTTGCAATTATTCTGTTAAGTGGCTTTATCCTTGCCTCCCTGTGCAGGTCTCGTAGTCTTCTTCTTTCTCCTCTTCTAGTGTTTGTTATTAAGTATATGGCTTTGTTTTGGACTATATGGAGTCTTACTAGGTCACTTCTCGAGATCGTATACATTGCTATGGTTGGATAAATAATCGCGGACTGTACTATGGCTTAATAAATTTTTCTCTTGTTTTTCAGGCTTAGGTTAACTAATTTGTACAGTAATGCCAGGCCGCTTTTCTCCCGATTTACTCCCTCAGTTATGCGCTTTTTATAACCTGATTTCGTAATGATTAGTCCAAACACCTTCCATTCTTTATCAGATCTGTAGCGCTGTCCTTCTACATATACATTTAAGATGGTCCTCTTGTACACGTGTACCATTATAAATTTATTCCTGTTAGTTTTAATTTTCCATTTTTCTTCGTATCTATTAATGCTTATTATCTCTTCTGCAGTCATCTTAGCTTGCATTGGTCTGTTCCTGTAGGGGAAAACTATGATATGGGTGACGTCGGCGGCAAATTGGATGTTCAGGCAGCCCTCATTTCTTGATGGAAGAATACCTGCTGTGTAGATTGAATAGAGAGACCGAGTCAGACATCCGCCTTTGGGCAAACCCGCAGTGAGCTCGAATATTTCTCCCTGATATCATCCTATTTCCACATAAGCACGTCTCTCCATTACATAATCACATAAAATCCATTCGATCTTGTTGTTCATTCCTAATCTGAGTATCTTGAGTTGTATACCTCTTTGACATATATATATATATATATATATATATATATATATATATATATATATATATATATATATACATATACATATAACTTTTTACTACCGATCTGCAATCTTCTTGGGTTTAACGTGGAATCTAAATTACAGGTATCTACAGCCGATGGCAATTGTCATGAACTAGACTTAAGACACCCGGATGTGACTCAAATAAGTTGTGTATATATATATATATATATATATATATATATATATATATATATATATATATATATATATATATATATATATATATATATATATATATATATATATATATATATATATATATATATATATATATATATATATATATATATATATATATATATATATATATATATATATATATATATATATATATATATATATATATACTAGCAACAACATAATATATAAAATTCCATGTTTGGATTGTCCCACTTTTTATATCGGCCAATCTAGCAAAGATTTGGAAGTACCTATTAAACAGCAAAGTATTCTGTAAATAATGGGCAATATTTATTCATTTGGTGAAAACTCTCATCGGATAAATTAGACCGAGAGTTCTGTGATCGCCAGATCGAAAGATTTCTTTTCACGAAATCTTCTCTAATCTGCGGTAAAACAGCTTACTTCTAATTGTAATTTTAACCTCAGCCCTGTCATGTATTTTTTGGACCCTTGTATTACAAAAATGTTTAAGAATGACCTTAAAGATAAAATCACTGATCTAATTAATAATTAGCTTTTCTGTTTTTTTTCATGATACTCTTCACCTCTTAGAAATTGTTTTTGTTTCGTCAGTCTTATTTCTCCCTATATTCTTCACTTGTCATATATGCGCGTTTATACTTTTCAATTTATTTCTATGTTTAATATATTTTCGGTTCTCAAATAAAAGAATTATAAAATTGTAATCTTAATTTAGTTTGGACGGTTTGAGTCCCCCTCCTCTTTTTTAAATGGTCACCTTCTGTTTCGGCAGGCTTAATTCTTCAATAGGTTTGGTTTCCAGGTACCTGTTAATGCTCATATAATCCTAATGTCCCCATCTGTCATATACGGGTGTGTGTCTTCTTTGTAAAAATTTCTTCTTATGTTTTTCCCTGCTTCAATCTGCTGGGTAAAGAACGATGAGTCGAAAGGCCTCACAGATCTCCCGTGTTTCATTTTCTTTCGTAAAAAAGACAAATCCAGGCCTTTGTATGAACGCTAAAAGCGAATGTCCCAACCGTTATAAAACAAGTGTAATTAATGCATATATGAACCGCGTTTTCATCCTCTGTTCCACATGGAAAGACACACACAACGAGCTTGAGAGGGCTACCCAAGTTCTCATAAATAATGGATTTATTTACAAACAGCTATACGGAAGAAGATGGAAAAATGGTATAAAAGAAAAACAGCCTAAATTAAATACACAAACAAACATACAGTTCACCCTGCCTTCCTCGCGTCATCGTGCGCAAGTAATAATCCCCGCCTATCTTAAACTTGTGCCCATTTTGAACTAGCCTCTTTAAGCCGTCTCAATCCTTGTTTTTAAGAATTTCCATTCCCTATAAATATATTCGTATAAATGTTAACCTTCAAACCCCGATATATTGGGTTGAGGAATAAGTTCTTGCGGTTTTATCAAATTTATTCATTACCATTAACAATTTTAGAAAAACTTCATTTTTAATTGATAACAATATGCATTTTAATCTGCAATGTATTCTCTGTTGTTATTTACGACTTCTGCCCAACGTTCAACTAGTTTTTTGATGGCTCTGCAATAAAAATCTCTAGATTTTGACTCGAAGAATTCGTCTAACTAGGTTCTTAATTCCACATCAGTATTGAACGAAACGCCGCGCAAATTGTTGGAGAGCGAGCGAAACAGATGGAAATCCGATGGAGCCAAGTCTGGCGAATATAGAGGATGCTGCAGGATTTCACACTTAAGCGTTTGGATGGCGTCTTTTCTCAAATTGGCAATGTGAGGATGAGCATTGTCGTGTTACAGATGGACTCCATAACGTCGATGAGGTCGCTTTTCGCGAATAACTTCGGCGAGTCGATACATTTGTTGAACGTAGAATTCTGCATTGACAATCTCGTTATTGGCAAGGAGCTCATAAAGAATGATGCCTATACAATCCCACCACACACACAACATCGTCTTTTGTGGGTGAAGTCCTTGCTTTAATCGCGGAACTGTTTTTTTTATTGGGGCTTAGCCATTGTTTTCGATGGTTCATGTTGACATAAACACCACTTTTCGTCGCCAATAATGATGCGGTGAAGAAATCTGTCCTTATATCCACGAGTAGCCTTGTGATGAGCAAGCAAACCTGTGGCAATTGTGGAGCGTTGAAGTTTGTTGCTTTCGCTCAAAGCGTGCAGAACCCATGCACCGAGTTTTTGAACTTTCTCCATCGAATGAAGGTGATTGACTAGAGTTTTCTGATCACACCCCAATTGTACAGCCAATTCTCTAGTTGATTGACGAGGATTTTCATGAAGAAGGTCGTTCAATCGATCTTCATCCAACTTAATCGTCATTAAGATTGAAATGAACGTTTTTGAAATGTGAAAACCAACCACCATTGAGCTGTCTTTTCTGATAAAGCATTTTCTCCGTACACAGCACAAATAACGCGACGAGCTTTGGGTGTGTTTGCATTGTTCCCGTCTCGATTGAAAATGAATAACAACAAGTGTCGAAAATGCGCCTTTCTTTCAACTTGAAATTCCATTTTGAGGGTACAGAACAAAAATTAAATCAACACAACTTTTAAATAAACCGCAATGACTTATTACTCAACTTAAGACGTAGCCTAAGCAAAAGCCTAATAGTCTACGCTGTTAAGAGGCGTAGCCTAACCTTTGCAAATTTTGCTCTCATTAATTATTATTGTTTCTTAATAGGTGCTCAAACCACGCCAACAAAACTTAAATCAACACAATGTTAAAAAAACGCAAGAACTTATTCCTCAACCTAATATATAGCCATGTTTTTATTTCCTTATATTATTTCTACCTATTTTTGAAAATGATACAGAGCTGTGTCGAAACGCGTTAGGCCAATAAATTTTTCGTTTTATCCAGTAAATTATCTTACTGCACTCGTTCATCAGTGCTTTTGTAATGAATTTTGGCGGGCTTATACACGGGTTAACCAACGACCAAAAGCGGAATATTAGAGAAATCGAGAGACTCGAAGAGAAAATTATTAATGCTGAATTCGCAGTCGCCTTCAATAAAATGTCACGAAGAGAATCTTCTGCCCAAATATACGAATATATATATATATATATATATATATATATATATATATATATATATATATATATATATATATATATACATATATATATATGTGTATATATGTGTATATGTTTAAAAAAATAAAAATCTCATGCTATCTACTCTATTCCCCTGCTTCTCTCACCAATTATGTTATAGCACAGTAATAACATGGCATAGTATATTATAGCATAACAGAGTATAGTAGAGCATAGCATATAAAACATAGGATAGTAATTATAATATAATATAGTATATGTAGTATAGTATATCCTAGCATAGTATAGCATAGCATAGCATATTCTAGTATAGCCTAGTATTGTCTAGAATAGTATAACATTTCATAGCATAGACTAGTATAGTCTCGAATAATAGGCTGGAAAAATCTAGCTTACCGTATAATAGCCTACCATAATATTATCTCAACTAGCATAATAAAGCCTAGCATAATATAGACTAGCTTAGAATGCCTAACATAGTAAATTATGCCTAGCCTAGCCTAGCCTATGCTAGTATATCACAGCATAGTATAGCAAAGTAGATTCTGTCATAGCATAGCCTACCATAGTATGGCCTAGCCTAGCATCGCATAGCCTACTCTAGCCAAGCCTAGCTTAGTATAACCAAGTCTAGCGTATGATTCCCAATAATAGTAGAACTTACCATACCATACTCTAGCGTAGCTAGTACAGTATAGCCTAGCCTTACATAGTATAGTTTAGCCTGGCATAGTATGACTTAGTTGAGACTAATTTAGCCTAGCCTCGCCTAGCCTAGCCTAGTAGAGAATGTATATTATGGTCTATCTTAGCCTAGAAACCATAGTAAAGCATAGCCTAACATAGCCTAGTACAGTCTAGTATATATAGGATCCTAGCCTAGTGTATTCTACCCTATCCTAGCTTAGTTAGTATATTCTAGCCTAGCCTAGTATATTCTATCCTATCCTAGCCTAGTTATCATATTCTAGCTTAGACTAGCATAGCTTAGTATAGTATATCATAGCCTAGCTTAGCCTACTCTACCCTAGCTTAGTTAGTATAGTTTAATATATCATAGTATTGCCTAGCCTAGACTAGACTATTGGATCCTAGCCTAGTTAGTATAGTTTAATATATCATAGTATTGCCTAGCCTACACTAGACTATTAGATCCTAGCCTAGGGTTGCATAGCATACTTAACATAGCCTATCCTATCCTAGCAAAGCCTCGCTTATCCTAGCCTGGTATAGCGAAGACAAACCTGGTGTACCATAGCTTAGTATATTATAGCCTAACCTAGAATACCATAGCGTAGCCTAGGCTAGTATAGCCTTTCATGCCCTGCCTAGCCTAGAATAGCTTAGCCTAGCCTATCACAACATAACGTAGCCTAGCATTAACTATCCTAGACATGTACAGCATATACTATACTAATAAATCCTAATATCCTAATCAAGCATAGCTTATTATTTTCTATCATAACATATGTACTATATGCTATCCTTTCATAGCATATAATAACCTAAATTAGCAAAGTATATTTTACCCTTGTACATTATATCTTAACATAGCTTGGCAGAGTATAGCTGTAGAGAAATGGCTACCTTAAGCATCCTGGAGGAGTATAGGTACATTAAAGCCCCCTCTCTCCCCTCATGAGGAGAAGCGTGGGAAAGGTAGCCGGTGAAACTGCTTACCATGTGTGATCTCCCCGCCGCTGTGGGCAGTTGGAGCTAACATCTGTTTTAAGGCGACCACCTAAGGTCCTTGAACGACGCTCTAACGATCCAATTACCTACGAGACCCATAAACCCGTGGTTATGGAAAAAGAAAGCGGTGCGAGTCCGAAGGCACGCCAAGTAGCGGTGCGGTTGCGAGGCTCTAATTTGCGAGCTGACTTGGGCACCCCAGTGCCACCTCAGGAATTCTCGCTCTCCCCAGATGCTAACTCACCATTCGCCCCCCCCCCTTGCCTCTGTAGCCTGGTCACTTCCCCCTTTAAATGGGGCGGCAATCCGCCTATAAATAAGCCCCGCAAAGAAAGCGAAGAGATTATCAGAAGTCGATACGCCAGAGGAGGATTAGTTTGTGAAGATCGATCCATCGGACAGACAAGAAGATTATTAGAAGTCGATTCGCCAGAAGAAAGATTAGTTCGTGAAGATCGATCTTTCAGCCAGACAAGATTAGAAGTCGATACGCCAGAAGAAGGGTTAGTTCGTGAAGATTGATCCTTCAGCCATACGAGACTATTTCTGTGAGAAACGATAGGATCAGATTGAGAAAATCGATCCCCCCTTTCAGGGCCGTATTAACCTAAATAGTCAAGCTTTATATCGGTGCCATACCGAAGAAGTCTGTTCAGTCTGCAAAGAAGTCCGACTGAAGAAAAGCAAAGCCGCTCACATTTGAGCGACTCTCACATCTCAAGCTCCGTAAGAGTGAGAGAAGAAGAACCCAGCCCAATGAGCTCCCGTTCTTTAATTACGTTGAAGAATCAGCCCCCGTCACAGGCGACAAGCAATCCCTCCATGAAAATTCAACCTGTGGCCACAACACGTCAAAGCGAGAGATAAGTCCTCCAGCGACATCCGGCAATCCCTAATACCTACCTGTAAGTTAAAAATAACCTTTTATATCTCTATTGCGATAGTAGAATTTTAGTACGTCCCAAGTTTTAAAGGAGAGTAGAAACCATTGTTCTTGAACCTAGGTCATATGTGTTTGTAGACGAGAGTACGTTAATTTAATGTTTAACGCTAATCAAATAGAGTCGCGATAAAAAAAATACTAATCGGCAATTGATATGTTTACGGGAAGCCTATTTGTTTATTTTTTGTCATTGAAAGATATTTGATGCCAAAGATAGAAATGTGTTTTCTGTTGGTTTGTAATAGTTAAGTGTTTCGTTTAAAATACATGTTTATTTTGGTAGATTCTGGTGTTTCCTCTTATCCTTATGTGTTTAAAAATAGCTCTTCCTTAAGAACAAAACAACTGAATAGCACTCTTAGAACAAAGCCTACTTCATCATAGAAGTAACTCACGCCCCTTAAAGCATACCGCTACTAAAAGGGTGTCAAAGAGTATAAGGATCAAAACCAAGGGTCATTCTACGACAATAGCAAGCCCATAATATCCTAGCATAGCCTATTCTAGGTTTGCTCTAGCAGAATATCGGCAATTTCCTCATTCGAAAGAGAATGGAAAACAACATAATGGTTTTGAATTTTGTTAGAATCGGCCGAATAATTATGATGATATTGCCAAAACAAAATAATTCCCGGGCTAACCTTGGGAAGACTTTGGCAATTATACCATTCGAAAGAGAATGTTAAACAACATAAGGGTTTCAAATTTCGTTAGAATAAGACGAATAGTTACAATGTTATTACAAAAATAAAACAAAAAAAGCAAAACAGGGACACACCGACATAGTGAGTTGTACATAGAGTCGCTCGCGACTTGACTCGCACGGGACTAAAAATTTGGATAATTTATACATAATTTGCCATGGTATAAGTGGCACGAATGGGACGAATCGGAACAGTGTGTGTATTTTCGGTAGGCCGTATATATATATATATATATATATATATATATATATATATATATATATATATATATATATATATATATATACTATTGAAGTCCACAGCTGTGGCAGCGTTATTAATTTTAACTTATATGTTATTAATATTTTTACATTTTTTTAACGGGGTCTTCGAGGCAAGAAAAAACATCCGCGAACGACATTCTTTATTCCGGATTCTCGCCTCGAAGAACCCGTTAAGAATCGTTTAAGAAATATTTAGAAAATACAAGTTAAAATTAATAACGCTGCCACAGCTGTGGACTTAAATAGTACATGCATACAACATGGCCTTTTACCTAATTATATATATATATATATATATATATATATATATATATATATATATATATATATATATATATATATATATATATATATATATATAATATATATTCATATATATGCGGTTAGGTAAGGGTAATAATAAGCATTCTTAAATCAACTAGAGAAGTCTCGTGGACTTCCTCAACCCTTTGCAAGAGCGTTACATATACGACAAGGCAACCATCCATTTCTCTAAAGAGGAAAATTTCAAGAACCCAGAGGAAAATTTTGAATCATAGTGGCCTGGACTCGAATCAAAGTCTGCTGATTGCCCGTAAGAGGCTCTACAGTTAAGCGACAAGGCTTAACTGGATTTTTATACCTTTGCGTTATTTCTGTCTTCTTAGTATGGATTGCCTTCATTGTGACGTCTTTTGCTCTCTTTGTTCTTTGTGTTTTTCCAATATCCCTTTCTCTTGCCTTTAAAAAACCTCCTCTTTCTTGTCTTATTGCTCATTAGCGTCAAATTTCTCTTTCTCTTGTAATATATATATATATGAGGAATTAAACCACATTCTCCCAAGACAATTTAATTCACAACAGTTTCGGTGTATCTCACACCCTTTTTCAACTGACACTGGATAGAAAATATAAGAAAAGTGCTTACAAACATAACACAGGGTCAGGTCGTGAAAGATCCCCTCTTTTTTCACCCAATCCCCTACTTGTGGCTAATTAGGGGGGGGGGGAATGGGGCTAAACATATTGAAGGGCTGACATTTTACTATTTTGTTTATTTGATTTCGTATTACAGGATTAAAAGAAAATTGACCCTCAGATAGATTTAAATTAGGAACTGACGATATCAAACTCGATTCTACGATTCATCTCTTAACATAGTTAGCCGATTTAAATACCATTTTATTTCCATTGAAATCGATCGAATGATTCGATTCTCTAACATGGCAAAATATTCCACTGCTTTCGCTGCCCACTCTAATATCTCTTTTGTGCTCATACAATCTCTTGTCTAGATTTCTCCCCGTTTCCCCTATATAAACTTTATGGCAATCGTTGCATGGCATTGCATATATTCCTATGTTATGATGTTCTTTGGGTTTCCTGGCAATCATCAATTGGTTTAAGGAATTATTATATTTAAAGCCTAGATTAATACCCGCTTTTCCAAATATGTCAGCCCTTCAATATGTTTAGGCCTAACCTTCCCCCCCTTGATTAGCCACAAGTAGGGGATTGGGGAAAAAAAATTAAAAAAGAGGGGATCTTTCACGACCTGACCCTGTGTTATGTTTGTAAGCACTTTTCTTATATTTTCTATCTAGTGTGAGTTGAAAAAGGGTGTGAAATACACCGAAACTGTTCTGAATTAAATTGTCTTCGGAGAATGTGGTTTAATTCCTCATCTTTTCTTGCGATATTGCATTAATTTTCATCATATATATATATATATATAATATATATATATATATATATATATATATATATATATATATATATATATATATATATATATATATATATATATATATATATATATATATATATATATATATATATATATATATATATATATATATATATATATATATATATATATAGTTTCGCGCATATTTTTTGGAAACATTTCAAATTTTGTAAATTACGAATTTTTATAAGTTATTAGTTCGAAATCTACATATTTAAATTATATTTAATTGTATTAGCCTAAAAGCAATATATTATGATGCATAAATGATAATAAAACAAATTATTAACATTAAACATGGTGTTTACTAGAAAAACACAGGAAGCAAAAGTATTTGCAACACTCATAAATATTACATATACTCGTACATATATTATTGGCAACTATAAATTAATACTTGGTATGACCTGCTTTAGCAACAATCACTGCAATCAGACGTTTCTTGTACGTATGAACAAAGTTTTTGCAAGTTTCACTAAGAATTTTATTCCACTGCAAAAGATTTCAACTCCTCGATGCTGCTTGGTGACGTCTTATGAACACGTGACTTCAGTTCTCTTCATAAATTTTAATCAGATTTAAATCTTAACTTTGTAAAGGCCATTTTATCACTTTCAAGCGTTGATTGTCAAAATATTTCTGCGTTGATTTGTTCAAATGTTTGTGATAATTATCCTTTTGGAAGACGAACCCTCTGCCAAGACTAAGCTTTCCCGCCGATTGTTTCACATGTTCATTCAAAATTCCCTGATATCCTTCGGAATTCATAGTGTCTTCTACCACACAAATTGAGTCAGTACCTGCAACCTGCAGCAACAAAACACCCCCACAACATGATGGAACCGCCTCTGTGTTTTACAGTAGGTATGATGTTCTATTCCAGCAGAGATTCTCCAGATATTCTCCAAATCTAAAAAGATTGCTATCAATCAGCTTTTTTAAAAAGGCTGATTGGGTAAGCAATCTTTTTAGTTTGCTTAAAAAGCTGGATTATGCCTTCTACTCTCTTGATTGTGAGAAGAGCTTCCGTGGACTTAATGATGAGCTAGTTAGCCATAACATTTTGCCTTCTTAACTGCATATATTTGTATATATATATATATATATATAAATATATATATATATATATATATATATATATATGTTCACCGGAAAAATTAGTCACCTAGGGAGAAAAAACCTTAGGCAGCCGAGAAGCGTAGCTTAGTTTACTTCGAAACGTTATTTAGGTTTTATTTGTCTTGCGGATGGCGTGAAGATCTGTAAATAGCAAATTAGCTCTACTTCGAGTAAAATGGACCGGAAAAGCGACGTAATAGAATGTCAAAAAGGTGTGATTGCATTTGGCTGCGCAAAAAGTCATCATGTGAAGAAGGTGGCGGAATTTGGTAGTGTTTCAGGGAGTACGGTCATCCGAATTTACAAGCAATGGCAGAACTTCCAAAATGCGAAAAACTCTCGCAAGAATTGAGGATGGAAGGTGTTGACAGACAGGGACCGCCGTAGAATCTCCAGGCTTGTAATTGCAAATCGAATTGCTTCGAGGCAGGAATTGCTAAAAAACACCCATTTCAGAAAGAACATTATGCAGGGAATTCCATGGCATGAACATATGGAGCAAAGTGGCGTGCAAGAGGCCCTTACTATGGTTACAAGTGACTAATATTTTGTCCGGTGAGCTCAGATATATATATATATATATATATATATATATATATATATATATATATATATATATATATATATATATATATATATATATATATATATATATATACATGTATATATATATATATATATATATATATATATATATATATATATATATATATATATATATATATATATATATATATATATATATATATATATATATATATATATATTTATATATATTTATATATATATATTTATACATATATATATATATATATATATATATATATATATATATATATATATATATATATATATATATATATATATATATATATATATATATATATATATATATATATATATATAGTCATATGAGTTGCTGCTGACCAGTCTAATCTTCACTTTCACGATGAAGGTAAGGACACATAGGAGGCTGAGGTACATGTGATTTATTTATGGAACTACGTTTCGGGCGTATCACCCATCTTCAGGTTCTAAAACATAAATTAATTTTATACAGTTAAAGAATATTAAAAACATTGAAAATAATTAGGTTAAAACTATGTAGGTAAATCAAAAAATTAGAAAATACCTCATGAATTTAAGAGTCAAGAGAATTAAATTATCAATCTAATATAACACTATTGAAACGAAAAAAAACCCACAAAAAACAAAAGTAAATAATTACAGTATAATATTGCTTACTGATAATTTAGGAATTTAAAAGGCAAGAGAATTAAATTATTAGTCTAATGTAATCACTATTGACACGAAAAAAAAGAAGCAAAAACACAAAAGTAAAAAATTACAGTATAATATTGCTTCCTGATGAAGTTCAGGAGAAATCACAAAGTTAAGAAATTATAAAGGATGTGGCTTAAAGAAGGATAGGAATTTGATTGGTTGGTTGTTTAATAAGAGAAGGTTGGTTGGTTGTTGAATGATGTAATTAAATTTTAGAAATAAGAAGAGGAACAGCGGTATTATCTATGTTGAGTGTAGGAGATTTTGTACGTATTAGTAGGGATTCCAAAATTCTTAGACTATATTCATTGTTATTATGACCAATTATTTTGAAGTTATCTATGGAACATTATGTCTTGCATTGTATACTATGATTTCTAATTACAGAAGCTTCTTTCTTAGACAATATTTTTCCAGTGCGCTAGCTTATTCCCATGTAAGAACAAAACCTCTTCTTCAATAAGCGAACCGTACTACCAATATAGGTTCCTTGCAAACAACAAGGACAAGTAAAAGCATAAACAACACGGCTGCTAATTTCTAGAGGAAGTTTGTCTTTTGACGAGAAGAAACTTCCTATGGAAAGTGGGTTAACAAAAGTGATTTTGAAGTTGGTATGAAAGAAATATTTTTTGAGTAATTTGTTGCATTTCCTAGTGAATAATTTATTATAAGGTCCCATTTCTGGTACTACGAAAAATTTTTCATTTTTGGGAACATTATATGAGAGAAAGGATGGAGAGTAAATTTTGGTAAGAAAATTATTGATTAGTTTGTCAACCAAAGGTGGGGGGTAACAATTATTTTTAAAATAAGACTTTAGAGTCTGGAATTCATTGTGCATTAGGGAATAATTGGAGGTGAAATGGTAACCTCTATATATTAGAGATTTAATTGCACTGAGTTTGTGTGACAAGTCACAATGACTGAAAAAATTGATTCCTAGGCCACTAAAGGTAGGCTTTCTGTATATTGAGGTAGTTAGTTTGTCGGTTTTTTCTATAATGACGTCTAGAAAAGGAAGTTGATAGTTACTCTCTAATTCAATGGTATATTTAATGTTGGGATGATAAGAGTTTATAAAATTAAAAAAAATGGTGGGCATGTTCTATATTATCAAAGAAAGCAAAGGAGTCGTCAACATACCTACGATAAAATATGGGTTTGAAATCTAAAGGGCAATGTTTCATAAAGTTATTTTCAAGATGAATCATGAAAATATTAGCTGCTATTGGAGCAATTGGTGATCCCATTCCTACTCCATCTATCTGTTGGTAAACCTTGTTATTAAATAAAAAATAATTCTCATTAAAAATCATTTATAAAAAAGTCTTGAAATTTTGACGAGAGAAATTGTGAACGATGCCTGTTTTGTTAAAAATTAGATTTAAAATAATATCAATTGTTTCATTAACAGGAACATTTGTAAATAGTGATGATACATCGTAACTGACTAGGACTTTTGAGGGTGCAAAATTGTGACAATAATTCATTAACAAAAGAATAGCTGTTTTTTTATGGTGTATTGACCTATGGCTAACCCAGATAGCAATTTAGCAACATATTTAGAAAGGTTAAAAGTTGCAAGAGAATAGGAAGCAAGAATTGGTCGGAGAGGAACACCAGCTTTGTGTAGCTTGGAAAGGCCGTATAATAAGCCTAACCCAAGCTACACAAAGCTGGTGTTCCTCTCCGACCAATTTTGGCTTCCTATTCTCTTGCAACATTCAACCTGAACTTCATCCGTAAGCAATATTATACTGTAATTTTTTACTTTTGTGTTTTTGCTTCTTTTTTTTCGTGTCAATAGTGATTACATTAGATTAATAATTTAATTCTCTTGCCTTTTAAACTCCTGAATTATCAGTAAGCAATATTATACTGTAATTATTTACTTTTGTTTTTGTGTTTTTTTTTTGTTTCAATAGTGTTATATTAGATTGATAATTTGATTCTCTTGACTTTTAAATTCATGAGGTATTTTCTAATTTTTGATTTACCTACATAGTCTTAACCTAATTATTTTCAATATTTTTAATATTCTTTAACTGTATTAGATTAATTTATGTTTTAGAACCTGAAGATGGGTGATACGCCCGAAACGTTGTTCCATAAATAAATCACATGTACCTCAGCCTCCTATGTGTCCTTACCTTCATCGTGAAATTATATATATATATATATATATATATATATATATATATATATATATATATATATATATGAAAATTAACCCACAGGAAAATGAAAAGATGAATCCAAGCACTTTCATTTTCCTGTGTATTGCTTTCCTCACGTGCCACTTTGTGAGTTTTTTCATTATATATATATATATATATATATATATATATATATATATATATATATATATATATATATATATATATATATATATAAGAAAGAGAAAATTGGACGCGAATGAGCAATAAGACAATAAACAGGAGTTTTTTAGAGGTAAGAGAAAGGACATTAGAAGAAGACTAGAATCAAAGAGAGCAGAGGGCGACACAATGAAGGCAATCCTGTACCGAGAAGACAGAGATAACGCCGGGTCTGCTGATTGCCGGTCAGATGCTCTACCGCTGAGCTACCAGGCACAGCGACACTATTTCGCCCCAAGCGTTACCCCGTCAAACCCAGTATCTCTCTAAGCTAGGAACCTCCAAGGAATTTTTATACCACATCTTCTTACCCGCTCAGAATTTAAAGGCTCATCCCCAAGTCACATACAAAGAAGAAGGAGCAAATGCAAGTTCTGCGGGTGACCGGCAGAAAATAAATATGGCAAAAGCCCTGTGGTGGTTGTTATCACCCGCAGAACTTGCATTTGCCCCTTCTTTGTATATATATATATATATATATATATATATATATATATATATATATATATATATATATATATATATGGTAGGGTGGAAAAAACGAACAGATTTTAGCGAAGTTAAGCCACATCGGATGTTGTTATTCACTGGATTTAGTCCAGAATCCGGTGACATAATGTCGGCTCTCATACGCTGTAGTCATATCCAAAAATATTTAGGCTACTATATATTTTATATATTTTCATGTAATAAAATTAATAAAAATGATCAGGTCTTGCATTTTCTTCAGTATGTTTGTATCAAAATTCTAATGTGAAATAAGAAAAATTATCGCCCAACCCATTTTATTAATAAATACAGTCAATTGATTCGCGCAGTCATTATTTACAATGATTTCCATTATTTTTCAGAGCTGCTTCAATTTATTTTGGCAGGCTGGAGACCATCTTCGTTCAATAAGCACCGGCAACTGTTCACATTTTGATGGCTTTTGTATATCTACCCCCAGTTTTATTATCGCCCCAAATTATCTAATAAGTTGATATCTAGCGAATTCCCAGGCCAAGGTCCCAAAGGTTCGACGATTTTTTCAGCCAAGAACTTTGTTATTGCTTTTGCTTTTGACAAGATGCGTCATCATGCTGAAAAATACTGTTATCATCTCCAAATTGGTCATGAATTATTGAGAAAAGGTACTGATAAAGCACGTTTTGGTACCATTTTAAGTTCATACATTATTTGGGGTAAATTTTAGTGTTCCAGTTCCCGTAGATGAGAAGCAGCCCCAGGCGTGGAGAGTATCTCAATACTTCATCGTGGACACGACACAGGACATTATCCTTTTTTCTTACTATCTTATTAATGAGGGTTTTTTGAGAAGCCCCAAACAAGCAAAAGGGAATATCACTTTACTCTAGTCTTTAAAAGTCGATTTTTAATATTTCCTACAAAAGTGGAGCCTATCCACATGCTTCGTCTTTAGGAGATGAGGCTTTTTCGCAGCCATTGTCGACTCGAGACCTTTGTAAAAAAAATTCTTCGCCTTATTGCGCGCGCGAAACGTTTCACACCTACCTCTTTCCAATTGTGAGAAAACTTGGCACCGGAGACAACCCCATCTTTGAGCTGGCGCCTTAGTAAGAGTCGTTCTTCGCGTTCATTTGAAGCTGTTGTGCGCCCCAAAGACTTCTTCATAGGAGTGTAAGCAGTCGCTTTAAGTTATTAATGATACTAAAGATTCTGTTCTTTGATGCAATACCATTAGCAACTATCTGCTTGCCTTTTAGGCCACTTTGATGAAGAGAAAACATGGTTCAACACTTTTCTTGGATAGGACCATTTCTGGAATGGAAAAAAGTTTCAAACATTTATTTAAAAAAAAAAAATAAATATTGCGAAATATTTTCCACATCATCATTCATTTAACTCATATTTATCATCAGTTTACGCTTTTGGTCGAATAGCAAAGCTCCAGGGAATGAAAGTTACCAGAGTGCTATTTTGGATTCAGCGTAAGAAAGCATTTTTTTTTTTGAAATGTTGATTTTTTAATAAACATGAAATAATTTAGATATTACAATAATTATTATATTACCTGAATTTAAAAAACGAAGGAACAAAATTAAAATATATATTAGTATCAATATTTATGGCCATGTCTGTATATACCAGTGGTTCGGAACCCACGTAAATCAGAGTAGCCCCCCTGAGAGATAAATGCACCTAAAATGAATGCAAATCACTGGTAAAACAAATTTTGCTTTTGGATGTCAGTGGAAGACATTTATCTGTTCTTATTCTAAGGATAGAAAGAATGTTTTTGTAAATTGGTGGCATAATATTTGTTCCATTAAAATTAATCCGGAAAAAAGAAGTGACTTTGTCAAAACTTTTCCGAAATGTCTAATTGGGGAGATGAATTATTTAGATGAAACATAATTTACAGCTTCGACCGTAAAATGCCTTATTCTAAGGTTCGAAGAACGCCTATGGCGAATTGAGTGTTGGGTGGTACATTGTGATTTAGTTTTCATGACTAACATTTGTAACTACTTTCCCCTGCAGAGAAATACTGTCTGTATCCCGCTAAACCTAGTACCAGGAGGAGCCGCATTCCCTCCCAGCCTGAGACACATTATGGAAGCTCCGTTACTGGGTTGACTTGAACTCACTGACGGGGTCGTGGGAAGTTGTTGTGCTTATTCTGCGTTCTCTCTCAGCATTCCTGTTTTTATACGAAAATCACTTCAACCCTTTGTCTAGGCTCAAATACCTAACCAGCTACCTCATGTCGTATCAAAAGAGAGGCTTTGGAGTCTCTATGAAAAATGCCCCTTAATGCTTGGGTTGCAAATGACCAAGATTAAGGGGTCCTGGAGGTGGGTTGCGATTAACGGGAAGAGATGTTTTTACCCCAATATTGCCTTTTCTGCGTGTAATGGGCTTACTTCATCTCTGCGGTTGTAGGGCTTATGAGGCGTGGGCTTTACCGTAGTGCTGGCTGTCAGGCAAAGTTAAAGTCTCTGCTTCAGTCTGTAGGTCTGCCACAACAGATATTAAGATCTTGGCCGTCATGTAAACGATTGTTATGGTCTATTAAGGAATTCCATCCTGTCGCTCTGCCTCTCTGGGTGCTCATTTGAAAGATGCGGCCATTGTGGTCGACCGGTCTATTGTGCAATCTCGCGTTGGTGTGTGTCACCGCACATGTTCTAGTGCCTTCATTCATGCATCCAGAGTGGACCCTTGAAAAGTCCGAAAACCCAAGAATGGATTGGCGGAAGCGGCTGGACGCAGGATATAGCCCACTAACCTTTTTTTTCTTTTCACTAGTCACAGGTTTTCGGAGTCTCATTTGTTGGTTTGCATTCTCATTTTCTGACTGCGTCCCTATCAGCTAAGCTTCGTTCAACTTTATTGTTGAGGAAATGGAGGAATTTGAAACACCACTCTCATCGGTTTAGGAGCTCCCCTCCTAACATCTGCTTTCTGCAAAAAGGTTTTCCCTTTCGCCTCTTTGGAGTCGCCACCGGACAGCTTCACATATGAAGTAAGGGTTGCCCCTGTGCTTTCTCATGGGCCCATTCAACTTTTAGAAAGCGGAGAGGGAGCTTTCTCCGTTTTATGGAGTTGCCCTCAGACGATTCCAGCTCTGTACCAGCGGTGGCCTATCATTTTCTTTCACATGGGGCATGCCATTGCGCCACGACTATTGCCAACGCCGCAACTACAACTCTCTTTGTTGTAGGGCATATGTTTCTGCGCCGGGGGCAAGCTGCATTTTTATTTTCTGTTTTGTTCTTTCGCCTTCGTTTTTGTGTTTTTTCTGTATTTTGCATTTTTGTTTATTATCTAGCCTTGCATTAGATTGCAAGGTGATTATATCGAATTTTGCTCTAGTAGGCAGTTGCTAGATGGGCTCTTAAAAAAAAACTATCGCATGTGACCGCCAAGAAAGAAGCAACCACCGGTGGGAGCGGGTCCATAGAGCCAACTCCCTTAGAGGGCCAAGGGTTGGTGGGGTCCGTCAAGGCGTGCCCCCTAGTTAGTGTTCTGCAAAAATATATCATAAGCTTGTTAGAGGCCGGCAAGCCTACCCCCTTTCCCCCCATTTGCCTTTCTGATAGAGGACTACTCACTAGCCCCAATGACCTTTGTTACAGGCAATAAACAGGGAGAGTCACTGGTTGGGATCCATGAAACCTTGGGAAAATGGCCACCTTGAAACACTCATATGGTAGAAATGGCCTAAGAGGTGTCCACACCATATAAGGCAGAGTCGTCCAAGGGCGTATGGGAGGCAATTTCGTTTTAAACTCAGCCACTGTGCAAGATACTTCTGAAGCTTTAGAGGCCACGGCGGAATCATGAGGAGCGGAAGGACCTCTTCTACGGGTTGGTGCCCGCATTTTGCCCCAAACTTTTTTCATTTTGGACATATGGCTGACACTGGCTCGTCCGGCCTTGGGGCCCTTCCGGGTATGAAGAAAAGAGAGTTCACTCTCCACTTTTCTCTCGTAAATAGAAGAATAAAGGCAAAAAGACAAAGTAGAACAGGTGTTCCTCTCCTTCCGGTGGTGTTGTAGGACGGATAGGCCCCTGATGTTTCGGCAGATAATCAGGCCGTGACTGGACCTTCAGGTCCAGAAGCACCCTCGGGTGACGAGACCCACATAATGACGAAGAGTGAAGTTGCAGATAAGGTGGGTGGAGCCTCGCTGACGTCGGGCTCCTCATTGAGATGCTGCCCGGCGTCTTCAAGACTGTCGACTTCAAGAGTTTCCTCATTGTTCGCTTTATTGATTGGAACATGTCTTACAAATCACACATGCTAGATTAAAGTCAGGTATTAGTTATGCTTCAAGATAGAGAACCAAAGGTCTCCCTTTTCTCGGAAGGCACCCCTCTGGTAAATGCGGCAGAACTTTTACAAGCAGTTATTATGAGTACTTTTCTGGCACTTGATGGCTCGCCTCTGTAAGTGACATCGCACCTTACCATTAATTTTGTGAGAGGGGTAATCTATGCAAAGAAAGTCGTGGACAACACTTTAGAAGATAACGAAGATCTGGCAGACTAAGAAACTGTCAAAGTCAAACGTGTGAAGAGAAAACAGGGGGACGGAGCTCAAGACTTACACCTACACTATTCGTTATTTTCGATCGTGACAGTTTCCCTGAACTGGTGCGTGCCGGTTGGTATCGCTACCGCGTCGAGACTTTAGGGCCACAACCGTGATGGAAATTTTGCCCTTACCATTGCTTCGGCCGTATAAATCTAACCTGTAGATGTGTCAAATAGGGTCAATCCAAAACCTGTGCAAATTGATCGAGGGAATTGAATGATTAATATGTATTGTGCAGTCCTAAATGAGCGAATTGTGGCTAGCTAAACCCTACATCCTCGAAACAATGTAGCTCTTATCTTTTTGAGAAGACCCAGTTATTCAGGCTGCGGACAGACTATCTTTTCTCGAGGCTAAGGGCTTGCTGCTATCGTGCACGGCTCTACTGGGGACTTTCTATGTATCAACTTTTAAAAGGACCTCTGCTCCTTGCCCTTTCAGACCTACGAACACAGTCGCTTTTGCGTCCACTTAGACTCATTCTTCTGGTTATGACCCCTCCCTCGGAGCTCAGCTAGTAGAGCTGAGGGTAGCTTCAGCTTAAACCAGGGAACCCCCTCATCCCGTGCTGCGTAAGCGTATCCCATAAAGCAAAACAACCGTACGCCTCCGTTGAGTCGTTGGATTCAAAGGAGGAACATCGCACGAGGATATCATGAGACCGTCTTCGAGGACTCCTAAAGCTGTCCCACTAAATTTAACAGCACTAAAGAAACTTTCGCTACCACGCACCCATCCAATGCTGGACCAGGTGAGTAATAGACGTGTGATGCTTCAAACGAGGGCCGCATTACCAAAGGTTTTGAGGCAGATGGAGGAAAAACTCACATAGTGAGCCCAACCTCCCTCGATAAGTCATCAAAAGTGACAGCGTCTTAGTGCTTTGTAGGGCGAATAGCAGCCTCAAGATTTTGGCATCCAGGAAGCTTACGGCCATGCCCGTGTGGATCTTCTATTTGAAGGGTCACCGCATGTCCTACGAGTTGGGCCTTGAAAGCATATTCCTTCAATGGAATTGCCAAGGACTAAGGGCCAACTGGAAGCCGCTGTGGACGCTTGTCTCCTTCCGTCCCTCGTTAGCTATTTGTTTGCCGGAGACTATGCAAGATGCGTGCTCCTTGCCCATCCTCCCGGGGTATAATGGTTGTGCGACCCCGCAACGGTAAACAACCACTCTGGAGGGAGGAACTACACGATTAACCCCAAGCATCATGTCCCTGCCCACCTGATTGAGGAGCTAGAGATAAGTGTCCAAAATGTGGATGATTTTATGCATCACTGCCCCCCCCTCCTCCAGCAAGAAGGGAAACATTCCTTGGCGGAGTCTTTCGCAGCCGCTTTTTTCACCAGCCTATATGTAATTCACGTCGTGATGTTACGGAAAAATTGCATATGGAATATCGCCCAGACCAAGGGCGGTGTAGCATATGCCATGTTTCGAAACCTATGTGAACGAGGCATAGCCTTTTTGTTAGATTTGTTTAACATGATATGAACAGAGAGTATACTTTCAGACTCCTGGCAAATGGCTATTCTGCTCAGTTTTAGCAAACCGAGGAGGTTAACTCTATCCCGGCCGTTTTCTGCCCAATTACTCTAAACTATTGCGTGTGCAAGTTGATGGAGAATTTTCTAAATGTTAAATTAGCTTTCTTCCTGGACAGCGGAGGTCATCTCTCTTCTGCACACTGTGGCTTTCGCAAGTTCCACTGCACTAGACCACGTTGTTTTTCGGTCTGAAGCATGCCTGCGATACGGCAGTGCGATATACTATCATGGAGATCCTCAACACAATGGGGACAATGGGCGCCAAACAATTTTCATATTTTGAATTTCTACGACATCTTCAGCCCAATTAGGCAGAAAGAAGTTGTCCAGCAAGAAAGTGTTCTTAGTGCCAAATTCCTTCTCCTGAGCATCAACACTATCATCTCGATGGTACTAAAAGATTTTTTTGCTATGTTCTACATTCTATGTGGACGACCTTTCGATCTCTTTT
Source organism: Ceratothoa steindachneri (assembly GCA_963969495.1). NCBI lineage: Eukaryota > Metazoa > Arthropoda > Malacostraca > Isopoda > Cymothoidae > Ceratothoa > Ceratothoa steindachneri. Next base: position 131,415,469 of record OZ018321.1, on the reverse strand, counting down.
GGTGTAGCCCAGATGCCGATTCTGGTGCGTCGACTCCAACAGGAAAAGAACTGCAGCTCTCTTTATATCGAATCACACAGATTTTGATTTTCTTTGCCAAGAATAAGGTAGTGCACTTCTGCCGCCTTCGACTGTTCTACCTCGATCCAAATTTTCTCCTTACAGGGGACTCACTCGAATTCGTAAATTCGCACATTTCCTTGGTTTTGTTTTCGACTGACACCTTACCTGAGAGGCCTTTATTTGCAGCCTTAGCGTCTCTTGTACAGGCACCTTGGACATTATTCGTTCCAGGCCGTTCAGCACGTGGGGTGCTGATAGGACTACCACCTTGCTTTTATACTGATCCTTTGTTCGTTCAAAGCTTTACGCATCCACATCTGAACGTATATTAAGAAAGGTGGGCACGATCGACCACACTGGTTTCCGTCTGTCGACCAGTGCGTTTCTCACATCCCCATTTCTCAATGCCGGGGAACTACCACGTGCTCTACGCCATATACAGTTCTCATGCATCCTCGGTCGAGCTCGGTGATGCCTATATCACAAAGAGGCGCCAGTCATACCTTAAGCCCTTCGGCATTATGGCTAGTTACTACCAGGAGGGCTCGCTGTATATTTATGGCCGGTAGGGCCTCTAGTTCTGCCCAAGACGCCATCCTGGAAGGTACCACTTTTGTATATTTTTCGCCACGCCTTAGCTTCAAAAGTTTCCACAGCACCGGGAGTATTGCGTTCGATTCTTTGGAGCACATCTCGTGTCACCCTGGGTGGCTCTAATTGCCAGGAGGGGGAGAGATTTCGAACCATATCCCCTATGCTTGAAGTCAGCAGGGCTCTACCAGGCCAAAAGTCTGTCTTCACCACCGAGCTTATTGCAATACACCGCTCAGTACGGTTTAAGACTCACAAAGCGTCCTGAGTGCCCGCGAGATATTGAAATCTCCACGCACTGTGGTTTTAGGTATCTGTGACGCGTCACTTGCCAGAAGCTGGGCAGATGTAGAGATTTTCTTCTGCGGGGTTTATGGACATGTGGGAATTACGTGAAATGAGCGTGCCAAAGAGTACTCGAGGATGACCAAACCAGCGTTTCACTCTTCCTCACACTCACTACATGGAAGAAATCAAGCCGGACTACTGGAAGAGGTGGGAAACAGCAGAAAGGAACTTAAAGTTGCGTACCATCGAGCGGCGACTGTTCCAGTGAACCTAATTCCAATGCTTCGACGGCTTCAGGTCGCTTTTTGTCGCCTTCGAATTAGGCACAAACGCTTTACGTATCACCATTTAATAAAAGGCTCCTTTGGACCTCACATCGACGACTGTGCTGTCTACCAGACTCTTCGGCACAATGTTATTGAATATCCCAGTATGGGAGATCTTCGCACCCGTTATCCGTCCCGGGACCAGGAGGAGCAGGTTGGCTACCGCTTTTCCCATGTATTTGACAAATACGTGCATACAGAGATATGAATTCTTTAAGTTCTTGGAGGAAGCTGGCCTCCTCTATATTATTTGAATCTTTAATAGTAGTCGCATGCTTTTGCGGCGGGCAGATGCCTGTCCTTCCCCGACACCAGAGTGTTTCTTTCATCTTTATTCGGTCGTATTTCTCGTTTTTTTGTTAGCTTTGTTTTTGCATTTGTTTCTTCTAGTTCTTTTGTTTAGAGGTTTTAGTGATTTTTTTTCTAGATTTTAATGTAGTTTATTATTAGGCTAAAGCTTAATTATGGTGAGTTATGGCCTTGGTAGCAGTCGCCAGATGAGCAGTTTTATCAAATATAACCTGTAACTGATTTCCCATAAATGGGGTCAGTGTTTCTGAATGGCACAAGCTCTTACCTACCTTATCTCACCCTTTTAATAACGATCTCAGTCCAGGGGCCCAAATCTAGGCATACAGACCATTTACGAAATCAAAGGATGATATTGGGATTCTCTCGAGAGCACACATTGGCGAAGTTTTTCAACTCTAGACGCTTTAAATAATGTGTGTGTGTGCGTGTGTGTGTGTGTGTGTGTGTTACCAAGTATTCTCCCATGATTGGAAGCATCAAAGGGGCTAAATTATACGAAAGGCAAAATCTGTTTAGGTATAATGAGGTTTAGAATATTCAGAGATAAATTTAGAACCCTGATAAGTGAAACTCATTGACGTTTAGAACATTTAAGAGAAAAATTTAGAACCAAATAATTGAACCTCAGTGATATTTAGAACATTAAAGAGATAAATTTAGGGCCCAAATACGTTAACATCAATGATGTTTAAAACATTTAGGAGATAAATTTATAGACCGAATAGCAGAACTACTTGAAGTTTAGAACATTTAAGAGATAAATTTAAAGCCCGAATAAGGGAATCTCATTGATATTTAGAACATTTAAAAGATATATTTATAGCTCGAATAAGTCAACCTCATGGACTTTTAGAAGATTTAAGATATAAATTTAAAGCTCGGATAAGTGAACTTCCTTGATATTTAAAAAATTTAAGATATAAATTTAGAGATCGAATAAGTGAAACTCATTGACGTTCAGATCATTTAAGTGATAAAATTTAGGTCCGATAAGTGAACCTCATTGATATTTAGAACATATAAGAGATAAATTTACAGACAGAATTAATAAACCACATTGACATTTAGAACATTAAAGATATAATTATGGCCCCAAATAATGAACCTCAATGATGCATAAAACATTTAAGAGATAAATTTAGAGCCCAAATAAATGAAACTCATTGACGTTTAGAACATTTAAGAAATCAATTTAGAGCCCGAAAGAGTTAACCTGATTGACGTTTAGAACATTTAGGAGATAAATTTAGAGGCCGAATAAGTAGAGTTCTTTATGCTTTGAACATTTAAGAGATAAATTTAGAGCACGAATAAGTGAACCACATTATATTTATAACATTTGGGACATAAATTTACAGTCAGAATAAGTAAACCTCAATGAGGTTTAAAACATTTAAGGGATATATTTACAGCTTCTTTAAGTGAACATCATTGACGTTTAGAACATTTAACATATAAATTTGGAGCCAAAATAAGTGAACTTTATTGGTATTTAGAATATTTAAGAGATAAATTTAGAGCTCAAATAAGTGAAAGTCATTGGCATTTAGAACATTTAGATTTCAATTTAGAGCTCGAAAATTTGAAACTCATTAATATTTAGAAAATATTAGAGATAAATTTACAGCAAGAATGAAAAACCTCATTGACGTTTAGAACATAAAAATCATAAATTTATGCCCCAAAGAAGGGAACCTCAATAATTCTTATAACATTAAAGAGATGAATTCAGAGCCCAAATAAGTGAACCACATTGACATTTAGAACATTTAAGAGATCAATTTAGAGTTAGAATGAGTCAACCTCATTGCCGTTTGGAACATTTAATATATGAATTTCGAGCACAACTAAGTGAACCTCAATGATGTTTAGAACATTTAAAATATAAATTTAGAGTCCGATTAAATTAAACTTATTGACATTTGGAAAAATTAAGAGATAGATTTAGACCCGAATAAGTGTACCTCTTTAACGTATAGAACATTTAAGAGATAAAATTAGGGCCCAAATAAGTGAAGCTCAATGATGTTTACATCATTTAAGAGGTAAATTTCGAGCCCGAATAAGTGAACCTGATTGAAGTTTAGAACATTTAAGAGATATAATAGACGTTTAGAACATTTAAGATATAAATATAGAGCCAGAATAACTGAACATACTTCACGTTTAAATAATTAAAAATATAAATTTATAGCCCAAATAAGAGATAAATTTAGATCCCGAATAAGTGAACCTCTTTAACGTATAGAACATTTAAGAGATAAAATTAGTGCCCGAATAAGTGACCCTAAGTGACGTTTAGAACATTTAAGCGATAAATTTAGAGACCAAATAAGTGAACCTCATTGGCGTTTAGAACATTTAAGAGATAAATTTAAAGCATGAATAAGTGAACCTTATTGATATTTAGAACATTTAAGAGATAAATTTCGAGCCCGGTTAAGTGAAACTCATTAACTTTCAGAATATTTAAGAGATAAATTTAGGGCCCGAATAAGTGAACCTCAATGATGCTTAGAACATTTAAGAGATATATTTCGAGCCCAGTTAAGTTAAACTCATTAACATTTAGAATATTTAAGAGATAAATTTAGAGCCTGAATAAGTGAACCTCAATGATGTTTAGAACATTTAAGAGATGAATTTCCTTCCGATTAAGTGAAACTCATTGACGTTTAGAATATTTCTGATATAAATTTAAGGCCTTAATAAGTAAACCGTATTGACTTTTAGAACATTTAAGATATAAATTTAGAGCCTAAATAAGTGAACTTCATTAGCATTTAGAACATTTAAGATATAAATATAGATCCCGAATAAGTGAACCTCATTGTCAATTTGAAATGATTTATTAAGATACCCCCTAAAACAAAATGCAATCGTATGGCAATAATAACCAAAACTTATATTATTTTTTAAATTTAACTATATTAACACATTTTCTGTCTGACGGGCTATTATATCTAGAGAATTTTAATTTGAAACTGTTACACGGTGTGCCAGAAGTTACTTTATCACATAATTATCTTAACACAATCATATTTTAACTGTCATTTGATACTGTATATGCTTCCGAGGGTTGTTTATTTATTTTTTAGCATTTATTAATATTTTAGTAATTTTTATTAAGTTGAAATTATTACTCTAGTACCACCTTGTATATATATATATATATATATATATATATATATATATATATATATATATATATATATAAATTGATCTATCCAGAGTATTCATGAGAAACAGATGTTAGGTAGATATGTGGCAGGGGGGGTATTAAAGTACTTTTGTATAAATCTAATACATTTCTCTACTCAATATGACAATGAAGCATTAAAGGTAACCGTTGTTTACATATCTTAACCCTACGAGTGCATCTCTACCCAATATTTCTTGGGAAAAGTCCGTAAGTGTTAGGGGAAATGGAAATGTGAAGAAGATGCAAGCCCAAGTCGACTATATGGGGTGTCATGAACAGGGAAGGCACGCAACACACTTCATTCTAGCTTTGATACGTCAGGAAATCTCCTTATCATGGAGAAACTCTTGAATAGATGACAAAGTGCATGCTTTCTGGGTATGACATAAGGATCTACAGAGTAGTCCTAGAGTCCTTGTGATGTTGAAAATAAGAATACTCAATAAGCCAAAATATACCAATACATGGCAAATATCAGATAAAAATTTGTTGTTAAAATTTAGTGTCCTTCTCGATTTTCATTTTAACCACCCTCATCCGTGATTCAGGTATGAAGCTGATGTTTTAACGCCAAGAAAATATTGATTGGATTGCACAAGGACTCAAGAGCCACTCTGTATTTTGAAGGGGATAAGATTCTCACAAACATCTTCATTAACTAGGGCGGATTAACTAGGGCGGAATTCGTGCCAACGACTGAAACTATATTTTTCTCCAAAGGCAAATCTCCTAATTTCTAATCTCATAAGTTCTAGTGTCTAAGTTATTAAATTCCGAATTTTTAATCTATTAATTTCTGATCTCATAATTTCTAGTCTCTAAATTCTTAATCTCGTAAGTTCTAATTACGTCCGACAGGAGGACCGTTCTCTTTTCATCATTTTTTTTCCGTCATTAACAAACTCTAGTCTTTCTTAGGATTTGCGTTAGTAAATGCACTCTAGAAAATGAATTTTCTGGGGAAATGTAAACATGAGTCTTCAATTTTTAACATGATAATGAATTTTAAGACAAAATTCTAAATATTTGACTTCATTTTTTCAACGGTGGCTGATTCTGAAATTAAATATACTTTTATTATGAATGTTTTTACCACCTGAATTCAAATATATTAATTAAAATTGCTTATTCCCTGTTTTCTAAAATATATGTTTGTGCATTATTGTGTTATGTTTATTTAACCTAAATTAACTATAATAGTAATCATTAATAAGATTTAAATGAATATAATAGTACAATAGCTTATACCTTGTATATTTATATGTATCACCTACCATGCCATAATTCATAGTCCACTCCTTATTCGATCTCTACTTTACACCCTTTTGTTTGTCACATACAGGTATGTAAAGAAGTATCTCTAGTCACTCTTCAGCAATGGCTGGCTGCAAGCGATGATGGACTCTATTTTTCTTGATTTGGTTTCTCCATTAATAAAAGAATCTTGGTGAAATCGCTCGCTGTACTCGTCCTTCAATCATGTGCAGTTCGATGTAATGAAATCCAGGAGTTAGTGTAAAAACTTACCTTGGCTCGCACGTTGCATCCCATGATTTGATAAGGTTTGTCACCAACACCTTTGCAGTTGCCTGCCTTATAGATTCCAAGAACACTTGCTGATACCACGTAAATAGTTCCCGTTATTCCAGGAACTCTTGCTGACACCCCCATGAATACTACAAGGTCCAACTAATTATCTCAAAGAAGTTTACGATGCTTAAGGGCAATAAAATCACCTTACTTAGCCTAGCCTCATTAAATTCGGAAAATCTTAGAGTGAGGTGCTTGAAAACTCTTTAAAGATTACTCATGGTCGTGACAAAATTCTCCATCAGGTTTAGTTTTAGGTGTAAAGGTGGTGGCAAACCTTTTTTTTTAAGTAATATGTAGTAAATGCAGTAGATTTTTTTCCAGGCTCCAATGACCGACGAAAGAGCCATTTTTCTTAACACAGCATTAATTTGTCCATCAAACATGCAGATCTACCGCAGGAGCAATATCTTACAAGTCACCACATAGCTAATGATGTTGCTGCTTCAGGATTTCATAAGTTTTATTCATCTGGACTTCATAACCCAGTGGAACTGCTGTCAAATATTTTCCATTGTGCAGCAGAAAAGCTTTAAGACTTACGAAGGTGAGTCAAAAACTTCTCAGACAAATGTCCTAAAAAAATATTTTTCAACATATCATTCATTTTTCTACATAGGCTCCATTATTGTCTATACACGTTTGCAATCTATGTTTCCACCGTTAAATTCTCTCCTTGCTGAATATCTGGGGTTGTCTCTGAAACAAAGCAATAATCTGCTTTTCTGCTTCATCTAACGAATGGAATCGGATTTTTTTCAGGTTTTTTTTTTAAAGTAAGGGAACAAAAAAAGGTCGGAGGAGGCTAAATCAAGGCTATAATGGGGATGTGCAAGAGTTTGGCATCGAAATTCGAGTAGCAGATCCCTGACAGCTTTCGCATAATGCGCTGGGGCATTGTCATGGTAAAACAAAATCTGACGGTTTTAGGCCAGGGCCTTCTTAAGCTTCTTTAAAACACCTTCATAATAGCTGGAGGCAACAGTTTTCCGTCCTTCTAGAAAGTATGTATATCAATAAAATTTCATTTGAATCCATCTAAAATTGTGGCCATAACCTTCTTAACAGACATTTCTGTCTTGAATTTTAAAGGTCCAGCTGTTTTCCTCGGATGCCCCTCTTTTGATTGAACTTTTTTTTCTGGATCAAACTGGTAGATCCAAGTTTCGCGACATTGGCTTCCAGAAAATAGGTGGTAATCTTTTCGTTTTTTTAAATATAACAGCAATGTCACAGCCATGAAGTACGGCTAAAATAGCAGTAGTAAGACTTATAGACACTGCATCAGGCACGCCTGGGTAACGCTCTTAATCCACACACAGGATAGATGAGGCTTCCCATTGTTATTTTGACCACGTGGTAGGTTTTCCTCACCATAGCAGTTATTCTGTGCTTCAGCAATGCAAAGGTAACTTCTATACAAATATACCAGAAGTTATCTACCTTATTCACACAAGTACATAGCATCTGGAAGAAAAAAATTGAAATTACCTACTAAATTAAACTAAAATACACAACACTAGATCGCACCGACCCGTCGTTCAGAAGCTAAAAATACAGAGAAATTAAGTAAGGGTCATGAGTCAGGTGGACATCGTTCGCTTGCGCATGGACCGTAAATAATAACATAACATAACAACATAACATAATTTCACGGATGACAAAAGCCACAAGGGCCTATCAAAGGTCATCCGCATCCGTCAAACCCCCCCACCACAACATAATATAACAGATGAAAAAAGCCACAAGGGCCCATCAAAGGTCATCCGAGTCAAACGGTCTCTTTTTTAAGGCACCCAAACTCCCAAGAAAACTACATCAGAAGGATTGCGTCCACAAACAAGGATATCACCAATCAAGGCTTGTCAAGAACTAAATCATGCAGCTATAGATATATACAAACAATATTAATATATACAAAACTTATGAACCATCACAACCTTCCCTCCCCATAAACTCATCCAACCTACTCTTAAATACATTTAAATTTGGACTACCTACTACCCTCCCCAGCAATTTGTTCCAGAAGTCTACGACTCTATTGGTGAAAAAATATTTTCTTAAATCCAACCCACACCCTTGCTTTTTAAATTTCAAGTGGTGACCTCTAGTCAGATTTCCATCATCTAACTCAAAAAACTTGCTAACATCCAATTTTTCTAGCTCAGAAATTTTTTGAAAGAGCTCAATCATATACCCTCTCACACACCTCCTTTCGAACGAGAACATATTTAATACCCTCAGTCTATCTATATATTCAAGGTGCCTCAGGGAAGGAATAATCTTTGTTGCCCTCCGTTGCACTCACTCAAGAAGGTTAATATCGTGTCTAAAATGTGAAGACCATGCCTGTATACAGTACTCTAGATGTAGCCTAACATAAGAGTTATAGAGTTTAAGAATAACCTCCTTACTTTTGTAACTGACATTTCTTTTAATGAAACATAGCACTCTATTTGCCCTATTTCTTTCTTCAATACACTGCTTAGAAAACCTTAATGACTTATCTATTACTACTCCTAGATCTTTCTCATCCTCTACTGAGCTCAGCCAATGACCATCTATTTCATAGTTAAATTCTCTATTATATTTTCCCATGTTAATAACTTTGCACTTATCAAGGTTGAAAGTCATTTGCCACTTATGTGCCCAGGATAACAATTTATTTAAATCCCCCTGCACTTTAAAATTATCAACAATATCTTTAACTACAGCTGCTGATTTGGTATCATCCGCAAAAATTGACACTCTATTATTAACTACCTCCCCAAGATCGTTTATATAGATAACAAATAATAATGGACCGAGAACTGATCCCTGAGGAACCCCACTGATAACATCCCTCCACTCTGACTTTACACCATTTAGCACTACCAATTGCTTCCTGTCTTTCAGCCACTCAGCTATCCAATTTGACACCCCCCCGCATATCCCAGTCATTTTTAATTTATGAACTAGTCTCTTATGTGGTACCTTAACAAATGCTTTACTAAAATCCAAGTAAATTACATCTACATTCTCTCCCTTATCTACTTGAATTGTTACAAACTCCAGAAAGTCTAGTAAATTAGTTGAACATGATCTACCTGATCTAAACCCATGCTAAACATCACTGATTAACCCCTCCCTCTCTAGATGTTGGCACAGCCCTTTTTTAACTATTTTCTCAAGAATTTTACAGAATACAGGAGTTATGCTAACTAGTCTAAAGTTATTTGGATCCTCTTTACTACCCTTCTTGAAAATGGGGACTACATTCGCTCTCTTCCAATCATCGGGTATTTCTCGATATTCGAGTGACCTAGTATACAACTTATCCAGAGCTATTGAAATACTTTCTACCCCTTCTTTAGGTATCCTGGAATAAATATTATCAGGGCCTGAGGCCTTGGTAGCATCTAACTCACCTATTAGTCCTTTTATCGTCCTCCGATCCACACTAATGGTAGTAAACACCTCTTTCTCTGGCCCATGAGTACTATACATAAGATTATTTAGTTTCTCCTTTGTAAACACTGATGCAAAATGACCATTTAGTACCTCCACTATTTCCTCATCAGCTTCTCTCACAACCCCTTCATATTTGATATGTCCTATTTTAACTCTGCCAGACTTGTTATTAATTTTATAGTAACTAAAGAACTTTCTAGGATCTTTGTTGCTATCCTGAGCTAATTTAATTTCTGACACCCTTTTGTTCTTCTTTATAATCTTATTAAACTCATTCCTAGCCATTCTATAATCACTTAAATTTTGAATATTATTTTGTAACTGTAATTTTTTGTATGCCCTTTTCTTCTCTGAAATTTTTCTAGCTATCTCCTGATTCCACCATAATGGTTTCCTACTTTTGTTTCTAATGGCCTTCATTGGGATACATTGCTCTTGGACTACATTTATTATGTGCTTGAAAGTATCCCACATCCCATAAGCATTTTTACCTCTGAATTCTACATCCCAGTCTACCAAATTTAGCAAGCTTCGAAGTTTTCCTTAATCTCCCTTATGAAAATTTTGAACTTTTACAGCATTCTCGGTTATTTTACCCTTCTCAATTCCTAAGTTAAAACGAACTATCTGATGGTCACTATTTCCCAAGCTTCCCCAACAGTCAATTCTTGAAATAAATGATCACTGTTATAAAGTACTAAATCTAATATATTGTTCTCCCTCGTTGGCTCATTAACAAATTGATTAAAAAAATTATCCTTAAAGCATTCTATGAACCAGCGACTTGTTCTATCCCTACCTATCATATTTACCCAGTCTACAGAGTTTAAGTTGAAGTCCCTAAAAATAACTGCATCTGTTTCACATCCCTTACTTATTTCCCTTATCATTAGTTCATCTATATCATCAGTCTGCCCAGGTGGTCTGTAAAAAGCTCCCAAATGCACCATTCTATTTTTACTGAACCTAATATCTATCCAAAGTGACTCAACTCCATCTTGCTTTATTGAAGTATTTAAACTTGAAACAAAGTTGTTTTTTACATAGATAATTATTCCTCTACCAATCCTACCTGTCCTTTGACTAATGTACATATTATAACCCTGTAAATCAAATTAACTTATAGTGTCACTAAATTCTATTTCATTAACCCATGATTCAGTAACACATAATATATCTATATCCTTATCGCTAATATAACTAAATAGCTTATACAACTTGTTTCAAAGACTACAAGCATTTGTATAGAAACAATTTAACCCCCCTATCCCTGAAGCACCTCTTCCAACCTGAATAACCTCATATCTATCGCCTTGGAACCTATTTCTGTTATCTGCCAAGTCCATTCTACTTTCAGTATTATAATGTCCTGTCATAATTCTCTGACCACTATAAGTATTTAGTTTCCCGCCCGCAAAGACCTAATAACACGATCATACTCCTCACACAACACATCTACCTCCTCCTACTCAAATGCAGTCCATCTATCGCATACATTTCTTTCATTCCAACAAACCTAGCCCACACATCCACAAACATGACACCTTCCATCTCACACATCCTCCTTACATAATTATTCAGCCCAATCGCACGAGACATCCATTCTACCACATAATCATACTGAAAACTAGAAATAAACATCAATTGTAGACATAATTTTTGTTCTCAGTGATCTAGAATTAGCTTAGATTGAATTAAGGGCTTCCGAAGCATTTTAAGGGTATATCATTGAAAGATAAAGAAAAAGGCGGAAGATAGATACACTGGAAGACATGAGTTAGCAGAAAGGTGATCTACAGGAAAATCCCAGTTATTGGGGAAGAGGATCTACTGGAATACCTCAGTGATGAAGGCAATCTACTCGAAAACAGTTCCATGAACCAGCTGCATTTAGGGTTATAATACATACTTCTTTACAATTTGCTGGAAAAGCTTAAAGCCGATGATTCAAATGCATTGAGGTGATAATGTTACTTTTCATGTAAACCAAATAGTTATAATAATAAGAAATGAAGAGAATAAAATTAGGGCATACCTGGTTAAAACCGAGAAAATCACAGACGTATACAATGAAGTGAAAAATATCCAAAAATTTGACCAGCAAACTACATGAAGCCGAACAGATTGAGCTAATGCATGCATCTAAAAACCCTCTTTCACCAAGTATAAAGAAAATAACATGAACGCAAATTGAAATCTTTTAAAAACCTACGAACAAGGTCATATTTTACCTTGCTCAAATATACCCACGTTACACTTCACAAAAGAATTTTTATATGTACTACCTACTAACCATAAATCCTTTTATTTGAAGAAGAAGGAAGATTTTTCTCCAATTGTAGGTACCACGCTTTAACAGAGGATAGTTTGACTCAAAAATGGCTGATATTTCACAAGCTGACATTTACAACACGAAAGATAAAATTGGAATAGACTTGACTTGTGGCCACTTTACATCTTTCGGTATCTTTCAGATTTGACTGGAAATGCAACCCAAACACACCTTAGTTTGTTCCTATCAAGGCAAATATGATGTTTCAACTTTTTTATGTGTGTAACTTGATTCTTTAAGTTGCAGTGCTGTGGAATTGAATGAAATGCACCTGATCGATAATCTACTTGGTGATGCCAAACATTTAAAATTAACTTTTAAGTGGTTATATAATATTTTTCTTAGTCTTGTATACTTTTCTCACACCTCGTCTATTGAAATTCATTCAAAAACCATCGGCATTTTAAGAGACTCAATTCTCAAAGAAACCAAATGTAAAAAGTTCTTGTTAAATAAAAGAAAATTAAGGATAGTAATACTATAAAAGGAGTGAATGGGTAAAGGTCTTTAATAAGAGAGGCAACAATAAGAAAAATCACAAATGTTATAAGAGCAGAAGATATTGAAGTGAAAGAAAAAGTAAAAGATTATGAAAAAGATTCCTGTTGATTTGGATTGTCATTACACCTATCCAATAGCCAGGAGACAAATCAAACTCCACCGAAAAGTATCAAAATCTTTATTGTTACATAGGTCGTTCTTTTAACAAGTAACTAATCTTTTAACTTTGAATTAAGGTATATTTCGATTAAACACTTTGCTTCAGTCAAAGCTAAAAGTATAATCTTCTTTCTATATAATTCCTATATTTGTTTATATGCCCTTAATTCATTTCTGTATTCCGCTTTCCCTTGTATTTCTCAAATACCTAAGACGTTCTCTGAAACCCTCTATTTATTTTAAATCACAACATCAAACATGACACTTTTGGCCAATAAAATGTCTATCTCCCGCTAGCAAAAGATTAAGAGTAAAGTATTTTTATCTGGGATTTATTCATGAATACATTCATGATAGTTTTCAAATGAATTCATCGGAGCTCTTCCACCAACCACCTCTTAGAGAGATTAAACATGGATAAACGGTGATAGACACAAACATGTTTGGCACTTGATCTGGAAAACTTCAATAGACAAAAGAAGAGAAGGATGAAACAATAAAAGAGAATGAGGGCTAGGAAAAATAATAAATGGTAGGAGTAATTAGAAGAGGAGGAGTAGGAGTAGGAGTAGGAGGAAGTAGAAGAGAGGACCAAGACGAGGGCGAAGAAGGTAATAAGTGTAGAGAGTATTGCATTAGCTCTTGAGGAGATATATACTAGATCAATAGAGGTGGGGAAATACCGAAGGATTGTAAATTAGCGAATATAGTGTCAATTTTCAAAAAGGGAAGTAAAAGGACCCGAATAACTCAGGCCGGTAAGCTTAACCTCTATAGTTTGTAAAATTCTTGAGGAGATAGTTAAAAAGGGGATTTCTGACCATCTAGAGAGTAGTAGGTTAATAAATGATTTTCAATATGGGTTTTAAAGAGGTAGATCGCGTTTAACAAATTTACTGAATTTAATGGATTATGTAACTAAACAATTAGATAAGGGAGAGAATGTTAATGTAGTTTACTTACTCTAGTTCACAAATTAAACACGCATGGGATATGTGGTAAAATTTTGAATTGGATAGCTGAATGTCTAAAGGACTGGAAACAGAGAGTTGTACTGAATGGAATGAGGTGTCAGTGGAGGGAGGTTACCAGTTCTGTAACTCAGGGATCCATTTTAGGCCCTATATTATTCATAGTTTCTATAAATGATCATGGGGAGGTTTTAAATAGCAAAGTATCAATTTTTGCTGATAACACTAAATTTGCAGCTGTAGTCAAAGAAGTTGAGGGTAGCTTTAAAGTGTAGAATGACTTAAATAAGTTATTAGCTTGGGCTCAGAAGCGGCAGATGAATTTTAACCTTAAAAAATGCAAAGATGTTAACATGGAAAGGGATAATAGGGAATTTAGCTATGAAATGGATGAACATTGGCTGAATTCAGTTGAGGATGAGAAAGACTTAGGCGTAGAAGTAGATAGGTCACTGAAGTTTTCGAAGCAGTGAATTGAGGCAAAAAATTAAGTAAATAGGGTGCTAGGATACAATAAGAGGAATGTTAGCTTCAAGAGTAAAGAGGTATCCTTAAACTCTACAAATCCTATGTCAGGCCATATTTAGAGTACTGTATACAAGCATGGTTATCGCATTTAAGACATGATATCAACCAGCTGGATTCAGTAAAAAGGAGGGCAACAAAATTAATACGTTCCCTGAACCACCTAGAATATGAAGATAGAATGCGGGCAGTAAATATGTTCTCATTTGAAAGAATATGTGTGCGGAGAGATATTATTGCCCCTTTTTAAAATCTGTTCTAAGATGGATAAGTTGAATTTTAGCAATTTATTTGAGTTGGAGGGTAGTTGTATAAGGATACCCCACGCGGCCGAGAGTCACATTCTTGAATCTAGCCCTGATGCCCCACCTCCTTCCATTGTATGATCCAAGTAAAGTGTGGAGAACATCCCCTACGCATTCGTAAATTCCAGCAGTTTCCCCCGCGGAGTTAGGGATAGGGGGTAAAAGAACTGTTTATCGTCGACAGTTTGGCGCCTCAGCTACCCTCTGGGAACTCACCCAAGTAGAAGTTATCCCCCATCTCCCGCAGGAAGATACTCTCTATATTTAAACCCCTTAGCCGCCTTGGAACAGCAGTAAGAACAAGGCTCGCTCGCAAGAAGACATCCCTCATCCCACGTCGGTGTGTATCCAACAGAAGGTTGGACACTCTCTCCCCGGTGAGGCATTCGCTGTCAAACGGAAGCCTCCGCCCTTCTGCATCTTAAAATAATGCTTTGTCAACCCCCAGCTGGATCTAGAAAGTCAGTCCTCTTACTTTCAGCTCCTAGACCTTAGGAAACGCCGGGAGACCGACGCGAACATCGCTTACAAGAATACCGATGTGAACCTAAAGTAATATAGAACTTATTTCGACATAAAATCAAAGGAAAGAAGATTTAAGCCTGGCGAGGAGGTGCTTTGCTACTTCCCACGGAAAGCAGCAAGTTTGTTTCTTAGTCAGTGGAAGGGCCCCTTCCCCGTTCTCGAGGCTAAAGGTCCCGTGGATTACTTTATTCAGTCCCTCTCTGGAGATAAGGCATTCCACGTAAACATGTTGAAGAAATTGCTACCGCCGCACGAATGGTAATAATTTTATGGCTCTTAGCGAAGAATCGCCCCTGGAAGCGCCGTGCCTCTCTGACCCCCTCAACGTTGTCCAGGTTGTTTGCATCGAACAAGATGGCGACTACCTCTCGCATTTCTACCTGAGGCCCCAGAATCATCCTCCCCGGCGCTAGATCTCTACCCCGGGTTAGCACCTCACCAGAATAGTCAGCTCTAGCAGTTGCTGAACGACTTCGGTGGCGTCCTTTCTGAGACCCCCGGCCGTGCAAAAGACTTCGAACATGACATCTTTCTTACTATGCAAGAACCTGTCCGTTTGAAGCCGTATCCTCTTCCCATCCACCTGAGCCAGCCTTTCAGTTCTGAGCCCTTGAAATCGGATTTTAGTTGCCCTATCACTATGGTTCGAAAACCCGACCAGACTTTCCGAATGTGCATAGACTTTAGACAGTTAAACTCTGTGACGGTTTTCGAGGCAGAACCAATCCCCCTGATAGATGAGAACCTTCATCTATTCGAGGAAGCCAAGTAAATCTCAGAATTAGATCTCTGCAAGGGCTATTATCAGATTCCCCTCCGTGGAAGCGCACCAAGATACACGGCGTTCCCCCCCCCCCCCTACAAAGGACTCATGCAGTTCAAGTGCCTCCCTTTCGGGCTTGTAACTAGATGCAACAATTACAACCGGATGATGCGAAGAATTGTGGACGACCTGCCTCCTGTGTCATTTTACTTTGACAATCTATACGTCGCTACCACAACATGGGACCAACAATTGATTGCAATTTCCCGAAAAGATTTATATCAGCACTTAAATCCTTAAAAATGAACCAAGATTTGCACATTTCAAAAGCTCATAAATCTAACACGTTTGTTATAATGAACAAAACTATGTATTTAGAAAAAATGTACACCTTATTATCCGATAGGTCTACATACCTTCCGTTAAGTAAAGATCCCTTAGATGACGTAATTAAGTGTTTTAATAGAGACGTAAAAACCACTTAAAAAAACACAAATCAATTATGGACTCTGTCTCTTCTAGTGGCTCTTCTTTACCTTATTTGTATGGCCTAATAAAAACTCATACACCAGAAAGCCCAATAAGACCAATCATAAGTAACACTGGTTCAATCCAATATAAACTTTCAAAATACTTAGTAAATTTACTTTCCCCTATCTTAGGAACTATATCCCCTTCGCATATAAAAGATTTCATTGACCTTTGCAATTAATTAAACAATATGAGGGTAACATCAGATCTGAGCCTAGTCAGTTTTGATGTTACCTCATTATTCACCAAAGTGCCCATAGATGAATTATTAGACTTCCTAGCCTCTATTCGAAATGCTTATGACCTCCCTTTACCAACCAATACGATCATTGAGCTTATTTGTTTATGTATTAAAAAATGTAAATTTAGTTTCAACGGCAAATTCTATGAACAAGTGTTTGGTATGGCTATGGGTAATCCCTTATCTCCCTTATTGTCAAATTTATATATGGAATTTTTAGAAACTAGGTTTATTCCTCCTCTTTGGTCTACTCAAATTGTTTGGTTCAGGTATGTTGACGACATCCTTGTAATTTTAAACAACAGTTTTGACATCGATAGTTTTCTTTTAATTATCAACTCATTGGTTCCGTCAATTAAATTTACCGTAGAAAAGGAAGTAAATAAGAGCCTTCCATTTTTGGATGTCCTAATAATAAGAGAACCATATAGATTTAAATTTACTGTTTATAGGAAACCGACAAATAATTTAAGTTAAGTCCATTTTTATTCAAGTCATGCCAAAAATATGAAATCTCCTCTTTTTCCTCCATTTATCTTAGGGCTCTTCGAATATGTAGTCCCGACTATATAGATAAAGAATACACAAAAATTAAAGATATTTCTACCAATTTATGCTACCAAAAGTACTTTTTAAAAAAATGTAAAAATATAGCCCAAAAAACATTTTATAATTGTAAATTAGAGACAATAGAACCTCGTAAAAACCTATTAATTTTACCCTATCATGATAATTTTATGTCTGTTGTGCCCATTCTAAAACAACTTAATATTAAGGTAGCCTTTAAATACAATCATAATAAATCATAAAAATCTCATAATAAAGCATAGCCCCAATAATGATAATAATGTAATTTACCGAATTCCATGTTTAGATTGTAATTTATTCTATGTAGGCCAAACTTCCAAAAACGTTTCTATAAGGACCCAACAACACAAAAATGCAGTAATTAAGGGTTATCTGAATAATGCCTTGGCTGTCCACAATTCCAAGAGGGGACACAGAATTAACTGGTCAAAAACTGATACTATAATCCATGGTAATGATTTTATAAAGAGAAATATCCTGGAATCATTTTTAATCTCCCACACAGAGGAGAGTAATCTCAACATTAGCCCATTGTTGTTTTCGCTAGATCCAATTTTATCACTTTTTGTAAAATCCGACTTATCTGATAGCATTAAAATGTTGACCCCATAGGGAACGTCCTTTGTATAAATACTGGGTTTCTTATTTTTTCTCATCATTGAGTTTGAAAATGTCTAATAGACGAAAGTACTAACTCCAACCTGCTTTTTATTCAGTATACTTCCGTGGTACATATTCATATATATATATATATATATATATATATATATATATATATATATATATATATATATATATATATATATATATATGATAGAACGGGTTATGGCCGCGTTAATTTCAACCACTATCACATGTTATTTAAAACCACGATGCTCCCCACGTGCATCCTCGCTTTGAAGCTTGGCGCCTTATCGCAGCCACCTGAGTCAATGTTTAAACAAGGAGGTTTATCTTCTCCCGTTCGCCCCCATACGCCGAACTCTCCAGATCAAGTTAGGCTTATGGGCAGATAAGGCATTGTTCCCAGGCTCGGCTGTGCATTCCCTCAAAGCTCCCACTCCATTGTCTCCCACGCCAAGGGAGTGTCTCGACTATTTAGATGGAAACTTTACTACTAAGAGCAGATTAGAGATCCAGATTTTCGTCGCGATCAACATCACTACGACCCTCTCTCACTTTGTGCGCCAAGGGACCTCGACCTCGAGATTCACCATCACTTGTCCAGAAGAAGGAAAATATCCCTTGAGTGCCAAGGTTCGAGCCTTCGTGACGCCGAGTCCACAAGGCTTCCCCCTTGTTGTTCAGAAAGAGAACAACGTTAGAACAGCCATTGTTCGTTCGAGCCCGTTGACAAGAAACGGTTCTCACCCCCCCCCCTGTTGTTTAGAAGAGAACAACGTAGAACAGCCATTGTTCGTCTGAGTCCGTTCGCCAAGAAACGGTTCTCACCCTTCCCCTGTTGTTCAGAAAGAGAACAACGTTAGAACAGCCATTGTTCGTTCGAGCCCGTTGACAAGAAACGGTTCTCACCCCCCGTCCCTGTTGTTCAAAAGAGAACAACGTAGAAGTGCCATTGTTCTTTTGAGCCCGTTTGCCAAGAAACGGTTCTCACCCTTCCCCCTTGTTGTTCAGAAAAGAACAACATTAGAACAGCCATTGGTTTTGAGCCCGAAGACAAGAGACGGTTCTCACCCCCCTGTTGTTGAGAAGAGAACAACGTAGAACACCCATTGTTCTTCAAGCCGTTCGTCGAGAAACGGTTCTCATTCCCAAGACGCCACGTCAGGATCATTTTATTCTCCCCCCCCCCCTTCGGCTGGAACTCGCCAGCGGACCGAAGATTCCTTCACGTCGCCTTCCTCTGCACAACAAGTATAAATTACGTAAGCCGAACGTTACCTTTGAGTATTTAACCCTTTTGTCAATTCTATCTTGTGCTTTAAATGGTTTAGCGAACCATCACCTCCCTTTAACTTTATATTTGTTTTACCTTTTTAAATCCTTTAATCCTCGGATTAGCTCGAGTCCCCACGACCCTTTCCATTCTCTGTTTATGTCAATATTTTCCGTTTTGTGTGTTGTTGATAGTTATTATTAATAAAACTCTATTTTATTAATGATAGCAATATTATTATCTTTGAGCTCAGTTCCATTTCTTAAGCATATCGAAGATACATAATATCGGCCAGCCAGACATCCACGCACTCTAAAGATAATTAAATAAGTTCCCTCAACGAATAGTTATATATGGTATATCGTCGAGAGTCCATTCTACGACATATATATATTTTTATATACTATTTAAATTTGGTGTCAGGTGTGGGGTTTAACGCTATATCTTTCCAAACACTGGTCTCCGTCGAGTAAAACATAGTGTTATTCGTTATAATAATAGAGTATAGTAGTTCCCTTTTGTTTTAACGATTGCTATCCCCTTTTTTTTAACTTAAGAAGCTGGAGTAGCTCAAGGAACTGTTATAATAATTTTTTGTGTTTTTTTTTGTGATTTTAGTCAGTGGTTATTTAGATCGAGAAACCAAGTACGAATAGGTCAGTACCCATATTTAGGTAGGCTAATTCTATAGAGGCATAATTCTTGTTGCAAGGAATTTTAGATGGTTGACTATTGTGCCCCCAAATGCAAAGATGACTCAGTTCGAAATCTTTAAAGCGCAAGGAGAATCCTTGGGACTCTCCGGACAAGAATTAATTGAGTACGTTTAAGAGGAGCAAAGAACGGAAAGAGAAATCCAACGAGAAGAAAGAGAAAGAGAGGAACGGATAAGACAAGCTAAGCTTCACCCTCAGATTGAATTAGCTCGTGTTCAAGCAGAAACTTTCCCGCTCCGTCAGGCCACCAGGTAAATTTTATTTTTGATAAAAGTTCATCGGGAACTTTGAAATTTGAGGAGGGCAGCGTGAACGGCTGCCGAGTATCGACTCTCGTCAGGGACACAGGATGTACGTGTTTCATCGTGTCCGACGAACTCCTCCCCCCAGTGGACCCTAACGACGAAAAATTTGCAGTGGTACATGACTACCTTGGGCGGGCGAACCAATTCCCCGTCGTTAGATGTTACCTGCAGTGTCAATATTATGATGGCCGGGTTGAAGTCATTTCAGCACCCATTCAATTCTGTTTCGTACTTATAGGACAGAGCCCCCAAGTAAGTTCCGACCCTGTGTCTCAGGCCGCCCTTCCTCGAGGCCGAGCTAAAAAAGAAGCCCAGGAGCCCGTCCCCATCAGAACCTCGATACCGTCCGATTTCTCGGAGACCCTTAACCAGGACTTTAGGACGGCAAAAAAGAAGTGTGAATTACTAACACCCTTAGGCAATAAGGCCCAAGACAAGGACACGGAGACCTTCCGTGGACCCCAAGAAAAAAAGGTACCCCCAACGCGCCCATAGAGATACCTTCGTAGCACTGGAAGAAACATCGGAGCTTGAAGAAGATTACCCCGCGGAGTCCCTTAATGTAATACAGACAGTGTGCATCTAACCTGATGCCGATTACCCTCCTCCTTCCCTACCAGGCGAGTCTTTGGAACCCTCTGTCCTGGATATTGACGCGCAGCTGACACCACATCAAAAGAGTCAGCTACAAGAACTATTTGATTGGAGTCACCATTTAACCACCCTATTAGCTCTTTTCGAGCGACTGCGCGAAAATGGCCTCACCATTGGCTCCAGCAAATGCCATTTTGCCCACGAAACCATAAAATATTTGGGTTTCAAAATAGGACAAAGCAAGTTAGGTCCCCAAGAGAACAAGATTAAGACAATCGCCGACATGCCCCTCCCGATTACAAACAAGCAATTAAGATCATTCCTAGGATCAGCTTCTCACTATCAGCGATTTTTCCCGAATTTCGCTGCAATTTCGGCCCCCCTCAGCCCCCTTCAAAAAAAGAATTGCCCCGATCGTTTACGTTGGAATGATGTCGCTATTTCCCATTTTAATCAGCTCAAGAGTAAGCTCATTTCTGCTCCTATTTTAAAGTTGCTTAACCCGGAAAACCCTTTGGGATTAAGACCAACGCGTCCAACGAGGGCAATGGAGGTGTACTCCTTCAATACGAGGATGACGGAACGAGTCATCCAGTTGCATATGCTAGTCGTCAATTATTACCACGTGAAAAGAGATATGCCACTATAGAGAAGGAAGCTCTATCAATTATCTGGGTTATAGACAAATTCAAAAGGTACTTGATAGGAAAAGAATTTCAGATAGGAACCGACCACCGTCCGTTAGCCTATATTAGGAATGTGCGACACTCCAACGGCCGAATCATGCGTTGGAGTTTACTCTTGCAAGAGTATCAATTTAAAATAAATTATATAAAAGATTCCGATAACCAGGTCACTGACGCACTCAGTAGGAATGCGTTACCGAATAGCGTAGAGTAACTGTATTTATAGGATTATTATCTCCATGTAGGTATATACCGTCTTATAGGACTTTAATTAAATTCTCTTGCAATATAATTAGTTAATGTATATGTCTGAATTTTGTAACGCTAAATGTCTATTTTTTTTTGTATGTATATATATTTGTACCCATTAACTAACGTATAAATTATTTTGTCCCGTATGTACTAATTTTATATCATTTCATTGTTCCATGCCCCTTTTTTTTTATTAAGTTGTATTAAAGGTTATTTTCCCCTGTAATCAAAAGATCAAAATAATCATATGTATTGAGGTAATACTAGTTAGGTGCAGGAAGGTACGGTTGGTACAAGAAAACGAGTTTCCCACAACGGAGCTCTATCGTTGTCCCTTCTCTCTTTTTTTCGAAGTGACAACTTCCCCCCGGAATGGAGGGGTGTGATAGAAGGGGTTGAGGCCGCGTTAATTTCAACCACTATCACATGTTATTTAAAACCATGTTGATTCCCACGTGCATTCTCGCTTTGAAGCTTGGCGCCTTATCGCAGCCACCTGAGTCAATGTTTAAACAAGGAGGTTTTTCTTCTCCCGTTCGCCCCCACACGCCGACCTCACCAGATTGAGTTAGGCTTATGGGCAGATAAGGCATTGTTCTCAGGCTCGGCTGTGCATTCCCTCGAAGCTCTCACTCCATTGTCCCCCACGCCAAGGGAGTGTCTCGACTATTTAGATGGAAACTTTACTACTAAGAGCAGATTGGAGATCCAGATTTTCGTCGCGAAACATCACCACGACCCTCTCTCACCTTGTGCGCCAAGGGACCTCGACCTCGAGATTCACCATCACTTTTCCAGAAGAAGGACAATATCCCTTGAGTGCCAATGTTCGAGCCTTCGTGACGCCGAGTCCACAAGGCTTCCACCTTGTTGTTCAGAAAGAGAACAACGTTAGAACAGCCATTGTTCGTTCGAGCCCGTTGACAAGAAACGGTTCTCACCCCCCCCCCCTCCCCCTGTTGTTCAGAAGAGAACAACGTAGAACAGCCATTGTTCGTTTGAGCCCGTTCGCCAAGAAACGGTTCTCACCCTTCCCCTGTTGTTCAGAAAGACAACAACGTTAGAACAGCCATTGTTCGTTCGAGCCCGTTGACAAGAAACGGTTATCACCCCCCGTCCCTGTTGTTCAGAAGAGAACAACGTAGAAGTGCCATTGTTCTTTTGAGCCCGTTTGCCAAGAAACGGTTCTCACCCTTCCCCCTTGTTGTTCAGAAAAGAACAACATTAGAACAGCCATTGTTCTTGAGCCCGTAGACAAGAGATGGTTCTCACCCCCCTGTTGTTGAGAAGAGAAAAACGTAGAACACCCATTGTTCTTCAAGCCGTTCGTCGAGAAACGGTTCTCATTCCAAAGTCAGGATCATTTTATTCCCCCCTTCCCTGCGGCTGGAACTCGCCAGTGGCCTGAAAATTCCTTCACGTCCCCTTCCTCTGCACAACAAGTATAAATTACGTAAGCCGAACGTTACCTTTGAGTATTTAACCCTTATGTCAGTTCTATCCTGTGCTTTAAATGGTTTAGCAAACCATCACCTCCCTTTAACTTTATATTTGTTTTACCTTTTTAAATCCTTTAATCCTCGGATTAGCTCGAGTCCCCACGACCCTTTCCATTCTCTGTTTATGTCAATATTTTCCGTTTTGTGTGTTGTTGATAGTTATTATTAATAAAACTCTATTTTATTAATGATAGCAATATTATTATCCTTGAGCTCAGTTCCACTTCTTAAGCATATCGAAGATACATAATATCGGCCAGCTATACATCTACGCACTCTAAAGATAATTAAATAAGTTCCCTCAACGAATAGTTAAATACGGTATATCGTCGAGAGTCAATTCTACGACAATATATATATATATATATATATATATATATATATATATACATATATACGCCTAGCTCACATCGGTCCTTTAAATGAGTACACCAGACGATAAGGATCAGGTTTCCCTTTGACCCTTTTATAATCCCTGTCAAATTTGGAGATATTCCTTTTCTTTCTATACGCTAGGAAAAGTGACATCTTTAGAAAGAAGGGAGATGTAGAATGATACCGCCTTTTTTCCTTCTTTGCAATGCTCATCACGTTGCAGGAAGCCACGTAGTTAGCCAGACCTCACGTTGCTGAGAGTTGCATGATGAAGCAGACCCAAATGACCGTGCCCCTCCATCGTACAATTCAATTAAAGTGTGGAGAACTTCCCCTACGCATTCGTTAATTCCAGTAGTTTTTCCCGCGGAGATAGGGAGAGGAGGTAAAAGAACAGTTTATCGACCACAGTTTGGCGCCTCAGCTTCCCTCTGGGAATTTCCCAAAGTAGGGGTTATTCTTCATTTCCCGCATGAGGAGACTCTCAATATTTAAACCATTTATCCGCCGTGAAACTGCAGTAAGAATAAGGTTTGCTCGCAAAAAGACATCCCTCGTCCCAAGTCGGTGTGTACGCAACCGAAGGCTGGACACTCTCTCTCCGGTATTGCATCCACTGTCAAACGGAAGCCTATGCCTCCACTGACTTCTGAAGCAGCGGCGCCGAATTCCTCCTTCGAGTCCTCGAAGCACCCAGCTCCATCGAAGTAACCCTGAGGTAGCCATACCTCTCCCGAGAATCACCAAGGTTTCCAGCTCCCCTCCCACTCGAGCCTCAGCTAAGGTTAGACTTAGGCCTTCACGATCCCTGACTTAAGGTGCTGACAATACCCTTTCTTCCCACTCTTCTCCTGACGAGGATTCCTCCTTTGAAGAAGCCTACAAGATCGTCTCGCAGAGCCCCTACCTTCCCTTAAGCCTCCTTGAAGTCGCTGTCGCCCCCTGATCAGTAAGCCCCCTTTTGATCTGAGCAGGTAGCTCGAAACTGATTAATAGAAATTAGACTTTCCTACCGGTAACAATAAATCATCATCTAACCTTTAATTTGTAATTTGTAAATAAAATTTATATTTCCTCATGTTTATCTTTAATTAACCTGAACGTCACTCTCGGCCTCGTTATTCGAATCTCGCCAACCTCGAACTTGACCTGATTAGTTAAGTATATTAACCCCGCGCCTCAACCTGACCTTTTAATCGCGCATTAACGTAGCGTTGAGTCATTGGACGGTTCGCTTCAATAGCCTGAGCTCTCCACCTTCATACTAATAATAGATATTATATTATATAGTCGTCTATACTACGATTGAGCTTTTAAAAATCTTTTCTGAGATGGATAAGTTGGACTTTAACAAGTTATTTGAGTTGGAACGCAGTCATAGGATCTGGGGTCACCCCTTAAAATTGAAAAAACATAGGTGCAGGTTAGATGTTAGAAAATATGTTTTTTTACCAATAGAGTGGTAGATTACTGGAATAGTTTGCCACCTGAGACAGTTAGATGATTATATCGAGAGAGAGGGTTAATTCTTTTGAGGGTAGGGGGGTTATTCTGGACTCATTTCTGTGGATGCAGTTTTTTATTATTGTA